>CM055116.1:716457066-717657066 GCA_029206835.1 Rana muscosa | reverse complement strand
CCTTGCCGACGGATCGGCCATCAGATCAGGACCAGTGACACAGCAGACTATTCCCCTGCGCACAACCACTGCGGACAAGCATCAAGAACTATTGTGCTTGGACATTATAGAATCCCCTCTCTTCCCAATTATCTTGGGGATACCATGGCTAAAAGCTCATAATCCTCAGATCGACTGGAACACTGGAGAGGTTCGCTTTCCATCTCTCTATTGCCGTGAACACTGTTTTCCAGCACCATCCGACACCTCGTCCCCATTACTTTGTCTGGGGAGTGATATGGAGAACCGGCGGCTGGTCCCGGAGGCCTATCACAACTTTCTAGATGTCTTTAGCAAGAAGGGCGCGGAGACTCTACCTCCGCACAGGCCCTACGATTGCCCTATTGACCTTCTTCCGGGGGCAGAGGTCCCTTTTGGAAGAATTTTCCCCTTATCTGAACTAGAGCTTGGAACTCTCAAGACGTATCTGGATGACAACTTAGAGAAGGGATTCATACGTCCCTCCACCTCTCCTGCCGGAGCCGGTATATTCTTTGTAGAAAAGAAGGACCACTCCCTACGCCCCTGTGTGGATTACAGAGCCCTGAATAAAATAACTATTAAAAATAGGTATCCCCTGCCATTAGTACCCGAACTTTTTCAAAGACTTGGGACAGCAGCCATTTTCACTAAACTGGACCTCCGCGGCGCCTACAACTTAGTCCGCATTCGGAGCGGTGATGAATGGAAAACAGCGTTTCGCACCAGATTCGGGCACTTTGAATACCTGGTCATGCCCTTCGGGCTATGCAATGCCCCTGCCACGTTCCAACATTTCATAAACGATATTTTTAGAGACTACCTAGATCTGTTCGTTATCGTCTACCTAGACGATATCCTGGTCTTCTCTTCCTCCTTAACCGACCATCGTGAACACGTCCGGAAGGTATTGGCCCGACTTCGCCAACATGGTTTGTACGCCAAGCCCGAGAAATGTGCATTCGAACAACAAGATATTCAGTTCCTAGGGCTAATCATTTCGGTAGAGGGTATTAAGATGGACCCTCAGAAGGTCACGGCCATTCTGGATTGGCCAGCCCCCAGCGATAAGAAGGGGATCCAACGCTTCGTGGGCTTTGCGAACTTCTACCGGAAATTCATTAAAGGATTCTCCTCTATCATTGCCCCCATTACCAACTTAACTAAACAAGGTAACCGGTTTCACTGGTCCCCCGAAGCTCAGGCTGCCTTCGCTAACCTTAAGAATCTGTTCATCTCGGCCTCTGTCCTAAAGCACCCTAACCCGGCCTTACCTTACATCTTGGAGGTGGATGCCTCTGAAGTGGCAGTTGGAGCAATACTTTCCCAGAGACAAGGCCCAAAGGCCGCATTGCATCCAGTAGCCTTCTTCTCCCGTAAACTAACAGAGGCCGAGAAAAACTACGACGTCGGGGACAGGGAACTTCTGGCAATAAAGTCCGCACTTGAGGAATGGCGCTACCTCCTGGAAGGAGCAGCACATCCTATTCTGATCTATACCGACCATAAGAACTTGGAATACTTAAAGATTGCCAAGAGACTGAGACCACGCCAGGCCAGGTGGGCACTCTTTTTTACCCGATTTTCGTTTCACATCACGTACCGACCCGGATCAAAGAACACCAAACCGGACGCCCTTTCCCGGATGTTTGCCGAATCTAAGGTCCTTTCCCCTCCGGATACCATTCTACCTCCCGGTAACTTCCTCCTGTTACAAGAGGACCTCCTGTCCCAAATCAGACAGGCCTCCTCAGGACCATGCCCAGTTCCTGGCCTTGCCCTACAGTCTAAAGACGGTCTGCTGTGGAACAAGGACAAGATTTTTGTACCTCAACAACTTCGGGTGGCCGTCTTGAAATCCTGTCATGACCACCAGTTAGCCGGCCACTTCGGTGTGTACAAAACTTCCGAACTTCTCCAGCGGACATTCTGGTGGCCACGATTATCCCAAGATTGCAAGCGCTATGTGGAATCTTGTACCACCTGCATCCAGAACAAAAACAGCAAAACCAGAGCCTGGGGGTTACTAAAACCACTACCCGTCCCGGAGAGGCCATGGAGGATGATCTCAATGGACTTCATAGTTGAACTACCTCCATCAGAAGACTTTACGACCATCTTTGTAGTGGTGGATAGACTCTCCAAGATGGCCCATTTCCTACCCATGAGGGGCGTCCCCTCGGCCTCTGAGACTGCAAAGATCTTCATCAGGGAAATAGTAAGGCTGCACGGTGTACCTGCTAACATTACATCTGACCGGGGGGTACAGTTTACATCAAGATTTTGGAGAGCACTATGTAAATCACTGAAGATCGATCTGTTCTTTTCCTCAGCATACCATCCCCAAACCAACGGCCAAACAGAACGCACCAATCAAACGCTCGAGCAGTACCTGCGCTGCTTTTCAAGCTTCTCCCAGAACGATTGGGCCCCTCTTTTGCCTCTTGCTGAGTTTGCCTACAACAACTCTGTTCATTCTGCCATCAAGCAATCCCCATTTTTCGCAAACTACGGGTTTCACCCATTATTTCTATCTAACAACATGCCCGAATGTCCGGTACCAGCCGCCCAGGAAACTCTAAATTTCTTCTCCACCAACAATAAACTTCTCCAGGAGACCATGACTAAGGCACAAAGCTACAACAAGGAAATTTTCGACAGGAAGAGGAGAGGGGAGCTCAACCTGGCACCTGGGGACCAAGTTTGGCTCTCTACCCTGAATCTAAAATTGGCATGCCCATCCAAGAAGTTGGGCCCTAAATTCGTGGGTCCCTTCCCTATAACAAGGAAGATTAACGAGGTAGCTTACGAATTGAAACTGCCTGAGTCCTTCCGGATCCACCCAGTTTTTCATGTAGCCCTGCTTAGGCCCACGGTCCCCGATCCCTTTACAGATCGGGACATCAATCCTCCCGAACCCGTGCTTATCGATGGAGAAGAGGAATTTGAGGTTGAGTCCATTCTGGGTTGTAGACGAAGACGAAACCAGATCCAATACCTGGTGAAATGGAAGGGTTACGGCCCAGAAGAAAACTCATGGGAGCCAGAGATGAATGTCCACGCGGAAAGGCTAATCAAGGACTTTGAGAGATCTCACCCAGACAAAGTGGCCCAGTTGGGCATCCGGAGGCTGCCCCTTGGGGGGGGGCAATGTCAGGAAAGGCGTTTTTACAATCTGCCTGGCAACAGTGCCGCCAGGAGATTGTCTACACTCCATAGGTCCACTCCGCGCATGCGCGTGCACAATAGCGCGATCGGCGTGCGCGGGCGTGCGCGTTCACGGGAGCGCGCGCGCGTGCGTTCGCGGGAGCGCGCGCGGTGACAGCATTTGGCGCCAAACAAGGTATTTAAACTATCTGCCTACCTTGCTTCTTGCTGTCTGGTCTACAGCGTTCCCGAGACCCCTGCTATTGACTTCTGATTCCTGTACTCCTGTTATCTGATCCGGCTTGTCTCTGTTAACCCCGATTGCTGCCCGCCCCGACTTCGGCTTGCTCTGACAACTCTCTTGGTCATCCCTGTACCTAGTCGCCTGCTGGTCCGACCCATCGGTCTGCTCGAACTATAAGGCACCTCCACCTGAACTACAGTGCACCCTGCCTGAAGCCACCGTGCATCTCTGCCTGAATCATAGCGCACCTCTGCCTGAACTACCCTGCACCTGTGCCTGAGCTACAGCACACCTCAGCCTGTACTACAATACACCACCTTGTTTCCGCAGTCTGATCTGGGACTTTTATACATCTGCCTGCCGTCTGCATTCTGATTAGTCCTACTGTGCACCTTCCAGCTATCTTCGGACTGTTCCAGTTTGCCGTGCACCATCTGCTGCCGCAACTACCCAATATCCTGCTACCTGCCAGGCACTTGTGCCCCCTGTCCTCCTGAGCCTCTGTCTGCTCTATCAGGGGCTCTCGAGCCAGGGGTTTACGAGAGGCCGCTCCCTGCACGTTGGGCTCCCATCACAAGGTACGTGACAGCCTGCCACCTTAATGTGTACCGACACTGAGGTCGGAATACGTCAGGCCATCCCTGACGCTTACCTGGACTTTCTCGATGTGTTTAGTAAACAGGGGGCAGAGACACTACCACCCCACCGAGCCTACGACTGCCCCATTGATCTACTTCCCAGAGCAGCTATTCCTTTCGGTAGGATTTTCCCTTTAACGGAGGTGGAACAGGGGGCCCTGAAGGACTACATCGTTGAGAACCTTTTAAAGGGGTTCATTTGCCCCTCTACGTCGCCAGCAGCCGCAGGCATTTTCTTTGTAGAAAAGAAGGACCATACCCTCAGGCCATGTGTGGACTACCGTGAACTAAATAAGGTCACCATTAAAAATCGTTATCCTCTTCCTCTGGTACCAGAGTTGTTCCAAAGATTGGGAGCTGCCGTTATTTTTACTAAGCTTGACCTCCGGGGAGCCTATAACCTGGTCCGAATCAAGGAGGGCGATGAGTGGAAAACCGCCTTCCGCTCCCGGTTCGGACATTTCGAATATTTAGTGATGCCCTTCGGGCTGTGCAATGCCCCTGCCACCTTCCAGTATTTAATTAATGATGTTCTTCGGGACTTTTTAGATCTCTTTGTGATTGCTTATTTAGATGACATACTAATCTTCTCTTCCTCCCTTGACTCTCATCACAGGCATGTCAGAAGTGTGTTAGACCGGCTTCGGCAGCATAAACTATATGCGAAGGCTGAGAAATGCGAGTTTGAGCGGGAGAGCATAGCATTTCTGGGATTAATCATCTCTGGCGAAGGCATCAGGATGGACCCACAGAAGATCACCGCAATTTTGGACTGGCCAGCACCAGTGGATAAGAAGGGAATCCAACGGTTCGTTGGATTCGCCAACTTTTATCGTAAATTCATACGGGGGTTCTCCGCCATCATTGCACCCATTACTCAGCTAACCAAGCAAGGTACCCGCTTCCACTGGTCCCCTGAGGCCCAAAAGGCCTTTGAGGATCTCAAAGGGCTCTTCACCTCTGCATCCATCTTAAAACACCCAGATTCCTCCCTACCATTTGTACTTGAGGTAGATGCTTCTGAGGTTGCAGTAGGGGCAATATTGTCACAGAGGCAAGGAACCAAAGCTTTGCTTCATCCGGTGGCTTTCTTTTCTCGCAAATTATCTGCGGCAGAAAAGAACTATGACGTGGGAGACCGGGAACTCTTGGCGATTAAGTCCGCCCTGGAAGAATGGAGGTACTTACTTGAAGGTGCTGCTCACCCGATCTTAGTATTCACCGACCATAAGAACTTAGAGTACCTGAAAACTGCAAAAAGACTAAAACCACGACAAGCCAGATGGGCCCTGTTTTTTTTCCCCGGTTCTCCTTCCATGTGACATACCGCCCCGGTGCCAAGAACACTAAACCTGACGCCTTGTCCCGAATGTTTCATGGATCCAAAGAACTCTCCTCACCCGATACAATCCTCGCTCCTGGGAATTTTCTCCTACTTCAGGAGGACCTACTCTCCCGTATCAGACAAGCCACCACTAGACAGGAACCCTCTCCTGAACTGGATCTGCAAACCAAGGATGGATTACTCTGGCACCAAGACAGGATATTCATACCAGAAGAACTAAAGATAACCGTGCTAGAGCTCTGCCACGATCATGCCCTTGCTGGGCACTTTGGCGTGGCTAAGACCACTGAGTTGGTACAACGTACCTTCTGGTGGCCTCGACTACGCGAGGATTGCAGGAGGTTCGTGGAGTCCTGTACTACATGTACCCGGAATAAAGGGTCCAGATCCAAAGCCTGGGGACTACTGAAGCCCTTACCCGTTCCAGAGAGACCGTGGAAAATGCTTTCTATCGACTTCATAGTTGAACTCCCCCCGGCTGAGAATCACACCACCATCTTTGTGATTGTGGACCATCTGTCCAAGATGGCACATTTTGTTCCTATGAGAGGGACCCCCTCGGCCCCGGAAACTGCACAAATGTTCATTAAAGAAGTCGTCAGGCTCTACGGGGTACCTGCTAATATAGTCTCCGATCGGGGGGTACAATTTACCTCCCGGTTCTGGAGGTCCCTCTGCAAGACTCTGGGAATAGAGCTATCATTCTGTTCGGCTTACCACCCTCAAACCAACGGACAGACTGAGAGAACAAATCAGACCCTCGAGCAATATTTGCGTTGTTTCTCCTCCTTTGCTCAGAATGACTGGCTCTCCCTGCTTCCGCTAGCGGAGTTCTCCTACAATAACTCCATCCACTCCGCAACTAACCAGACCCCATTTTTTGCGAACTTCGGGTTTCACCCCACATTTCTGCCCAACTCTCTCCCTGAGTGCTCAGTGCCCGCAGTTCTGGAAAAAGTGAATTTCTTCTCCTCTAACAACCAGCTTCTACGCGAAGCCATGGCAAGAACTCAGGAGTATAACAAGACGGTCTACGACAGGAGGAGACGGGGTGAATTAGCGCTGGCACCGGGCGACCAAGTATGGCTTTCCACCATCAATCTAAGATTGGCTTGCCCGTCCAAGAAATTGGGCCCCAAGTTTCTAGGGCCTTTTCCTATCAAAAGGAAAATCAACGAGGTGGCCTACGAGCTGGAGCTCCCCGACTCCCTGAGGGTCCACCCTGTTTTTCATGTTTCTCTATTGAAACCGTCAGTCTCCAACCCATTCCCAGGTCGGACCCCGACTCGCCCTGATCCCGTCATCATAGACGGGGAACAGGAATTCGAGGTAGAAGCTATTTTAGACGCACGAAGAAGAAATAGCCAGAGTCAATTTTTAATAAAATGGAAGGGTTACGGACCAGAGGAGAACTCCTGGGAACCCGAAGAGAACATTCACGCCAAAGACCTGATACAAGCCTTCAGGAGGTCTCACCCCGAGAAGTTTGCTCCTAGGGGCATCCGGAGGCTGCCCCTTGGGGGGGGGCAATGTCATGGAAACCCTGTCAGGAACAGACGCCCTGGACTTCCTGGTTCCCGCCCCCGCAGGTGACGCCCGAAGGGCTATTTAAACTCCTCACTTGCAGACAGACCCTGCTGTCTGCTCTACAGCGTTTATCCCAAGTGACCTGATCTGCCTTGTTTACCTGTATCTGACCCGGCTTCCTGTGACCCTCCTGCTATCTGCCTGTCCTGACCATCGGCCTGTTTTCTGACTTTGGTATTGCCTGATCCTTTTGTGCCTCGCTGCCTGCCAGTTTACCCGACCCCGGCTTGTCTGACGATCCTGCCTGACCTTGGCTCTTGTTCACCTGCTGCTGCCTAGTGGTTCCAGTTTACCTGCTGTGCCTCCCGGTCCGGGTCATCTGCTGAGTTCCTGGTTCCTGTCTGCTCATCTGCTGGTTCCTGTCTGCTCATCTGCTGGTTCCTGTCTGCTCATCTGCTGGTTCCTGTTCATCTGCTGCTGCCCAGTGGTTCCAGTCTACCTGCTGTGCCTCCCGGTCCGGGTCATCTTCTGAGTTCCTGGTTCCTGTCTACTCACCTGCTGTAGTTCCTGGTTCCTGTCCACTCACCTGCTGTAGTTCCTGGTTCCTGCCTCCTCACCTGCTGGTTCCTGATCACCTGCGGTAGTTCTTGATCCTGCCAGGCACTCGTACCCCTTCCACCTCCGTGCTTCCTGTTATACCACCAGGGGCCGCCGGTGGGAGCCGTAAGGAAGGCCTCCCTCTGCTAACCGGGCTCGTCACCGTCAGGTACGTGACAGTGTGTGTGGGGACATGTATTTTGGGGTATGTTTACTTTCTGTGTTTTAGACTGTGTGGGGACACTAGGCTGGTGATCAGTGAGTAAAAAGCTGAAAAAAACAGCTCATACTCACTGATCACCAGCCAGGCTGCAGCGATCCGCTCTCCTCTCCTCACCGATGACTTCTGTGTGAGGAGAGGAGAGCTGATTGCCTAGCAACCGGCTCTCTGTTTACATCACAAGATGGCTGTGATTGGACACGGCCGTCATGTGATCAGGAGGGCCAATCACAGAGCCCTCCTGCCGAATCGAGATGCGCTGTGTCCGGGTGACACGAGTGCATCGGGATCGCGCCGCTGCACGGGAACGCGTGCGCGATCCCCCTCCTGAGGGACGTTCCTGAACGTCCACTCAGAAGGAGCGAGCGCCCACCCGGCCGTATGTGTACAGTGGCCGGGTGGGAAGTAGTTAACAGAAATAGGAAGCTTGTTTAGGGAAATGGCTTAACCACAAAGACTGACAAACTCTTATTTCTATGTAAACCAAGGGTCTATTTCCTCTTTAGTTAAACTGGGGTATACTTTATTATAAGCTGGGGGAGGAGGGTGAGGAGGACCCTGAACAGTAGCAGACACAGGTACATAGGGAAAAAAGGGGTGCTGTAGGACCGGGTCGTTTGACCTTCGCCTCTTGGGAGTGCTTCAGGTCGCAATCCTCTTTGGTCATACAACAATACCACCCTTTCTCATGTATTCCATGTCCCACTGTGGGTCTCCCTCAAACCATGGAAAAGCTTTCTTATCCCCAAGACATAAACCTTTTACCATATCCATGCGAAACTCATCATTTTCACCATCTCTGGGGAAAGGGTCTGTACTAACCAAAGCTTCTGTCCACCCCACCAAATTAGAAACCCAAGGATTTATAAATTCATAATCAGTACCACAAACCCTGCCTACATAATCTTTACAATTTTCCCTGGGATTAGGATATGAGGGAGGTTCTTTACTATGTTCTTGACCCATATTAAAACAGTGACAGTGAGAGTATGCATGTCTTACCTTACAGACCTCCTTCTCCCATACAAACAAATTATTTTATACTTCTAAAATTCCTTATACTTTATGCAAAAGAAAAGCAGAAGTAGGTTGGGTCACTGAAGTATAACTATTTCAGCTCCTTCCCCAAAGGACTGTACAGTACTGTATTATTAATTTTAAAAGACCTTCACAGAGGTACTTTTCAAGGTGGATTTTCCCAAAATATCCCCTATACACCAAGGCTTGGTTCGTATCCCTCTTCTACATAAATTTAGTTCAAGATGAAATTTAAATCAGAGCTAAGGCAAGAGAAACAATCTGTCTAAAAGACAAAGGGATCCTCCTTGCCAAAGGTGATTATTTCATGCCACCGCTGCCACCATCTGAAGTGGGAACAGGTAATATAACCACCCAGGTGCACTCTTAGGTAATGTAAGGTAACCTTCAATGACCCATTCAGATCTGAGAGACATCTGAAAACAATACACACGGAACAGTTGCTTAAGTGTATCAATCAGATGTCTGTTTTTTTGAGCACAGGCACACAGTATTTATACAGTTGTGAAGACGATAAAGTGGGGGCTAGGAGGGACTTCCTATATGTTATCAGAAAAAGACACAAGATATCTCTATCAAACATCTGCTTCTATCCTGATGATGCAGGTTCCTGTTTTCATCTCAATGACATATGTTACAGTTAGAACAGGAAATGTATTCTGGGACTTTGGCTTAACCTCAAATCACAAGATATAAGAGTCTATGCACATGAGAAACAGATGTGGCCTAAAGATAAGAAAATACTATAGCCTTACTTCTTAACAGAAACAGGAAGCTTGTTTAGGGAAATGGCTTAACCACAAAGAACTGACAAACTCCTATTTCTATGTAAACCAAAGATGAGTTTTGCTAAGGCAAAACTCATGTATACATATCTACTTAGCAAAACAGAGAGGGGAATCTAGAAATAAAGAATTGTTTTATACATTCTCTTACAATAACCTTGTATCTTCAGAGTATAAATCATTAGCCACTACTCTGAATACGGTCTTTTAATCAGTTTTCTATCCATTTACAAAATTGATTTTTCTAAGCATGTAGACTTTATCTTACACATTAGCCATGTGTGGGGAACTTTGTCAAACTCTTTTGCAAAATCCAGGTATACTTCATCCACAGCTACTCCTTTGTCTAAGGTTTTGCTTACCTCCTCATAAAAAGTCATCAGATTTGTTTTACAACATCTGTCTTTCATGAATTCATGCTGTCTACTGCTTAAAATATTTTTTTATATATATAAAAACTCATCTATGTGGTCTTTTATTAAAGAGGAAGTCCAGGTTCCGTCAGAAAAAATTTAAAGTCAGCAGCTACAATTACTGTAGCTGCTGACTTTCAATAATAGGACACTTACCTGTCCAGGAATCCAGCGGTGTCCTCATCTGAGCCAATTTTTCAATCAGCTATCGGGTGCTGCTCCCGCCGCCATCTCCGCTAAGGGAAACTGTCAGTAAAGCTGCACTTATTGAATGGGCCAGCTGCAGGGGAAGGAGGCGGGCAATCGAACTTCTGGCTGAGTTCACCATGGTAAACTCAGGCAGAAGTGGGTGCTGGTACCTGTAAAAACCAGATACCCGCTCCCCCAAAAGGTGCCAAATGTGCAAGTGGAGCTGGGGAGAAGGCAGACAAGTGGCACTTCCCCTTTTGAGTGGAGTTCAGTTTTAATGTCTCCAGTATCTTCCTATAGAAGTTAAACTAACAGGTGTATAGCTAATTGGTAAAGACTGTGATCCATGTTTAAATATAGGCACCACATTGGTCTTATGCCAGTCCAAAAAAAATATAAATCACATAGGGTTCACCCACAAAATGCATACAAGATCCTGTAATTCTTAAATGGTTTTTAACCACTTCAATACATGGCACTTTCACCCCCTTCCTTCCCAGGCCAATTTTCAGCTTTCAGCCCTTTCACACTTTCAATGACAATTGCACGGTCATGCAACGCTGTACCCAAATTAAATTTATATCATTTTGTTCACACAAATATAGCTTTCTTTTGGTGGTATTTATTCACGACTCCATTTTAGTTTTTTTGCGAAATAGGCGGAAAAAGAGCAGAAATTTGGAAAAAAATATATATTTTCTTCTTTCTATTTTAAAAGAAATCCAATAAGATCGAATTTTGTCATAAATTTAAGCCAAAATGTATTCTGCTACATGTATTTGGTAAAAAAAAATCCAGTTAAGTGTATAATAATTGGTTTGTGTGATCACGGACAGATGTACGCAGATGATCATGTACAGATGTGCGCAGGTGATCACAGACATATGTGTGCAGATGATCATTGGGACATATGATTTTACTGTTACATATGTAGGGACAGGTGTTTTTACTGTGTGGGGACATGTGTGGGGACATGTGTTTTGAGGACACTATTTTGGGGACTTTGTGTGTTTACATTGTGTGGGGACACTGGGCTGGTGATCAGTGTGTAAAAAGCTGTAAAAAAACAGCTCATACTCACTGATCACCGGCCGGCTGCAGAGATCCGCTCTCCTCTCCTCACTGACAACTTCCGTGAGAGGAGAGCCGATAGCCTAGCAACCGACTCACTGTTTACATCACATGACGGCTGTGATTGGACACATCCGTCATGTGATTAATATGGACAATCACAGAACCCTCCTGGCATTTGGAGATGCGCCATGTCCGGGTTACACGAGCGCATCGGGATCGCGCCATTGCGCGGGCACGCTCGCACACAATTCCCCTCCTTCTGAGGGATTTTTCTGAAGGTCCACTCAGAAGGAGGAAGCACCCACCCGGCCATATATGTGCAGTGGCTGGGTGGGAAGTGGTTAAGGGAGTACCTCACACATACACAAAAATGTGTGAAGTAACCTAAAATCTATACAGACCCTTAATCCGTTTAAATGTCTTGGTTTTGACCATACGTTCATTTTACATGTTTCTGATAAGGATGGTTGCATTTAAGGTTATCTGTTTAATTGGCTTTCTTATTAAGCTGCTTTTCTTTAGTATTTAAAACAACGTTATGTGTTTTATTCTTAGAGTTTTAAATGTTGAGAATGTCACTAGCACTGGTAACCTTTTCATTGTTGTTTGGGGTACTTTACAAAAGCAAATGACCTTTTCAATGCATCATATAAATGTGGATTAATTAATCATTTCTTTAAAAAGAACTGAACACTAAATAATTTTAACATGCACATATGCTAAATAAAGGAATCTCTGTTTATGAAAGCTAACTTTTGCAGCTGCTGCTCAGAATACTCATCTTTGCACTTTGTTTGCTATATGTATTCGTACAGTATGTGAGTAATTATGCTGTGATGTTTATGAAGTGTCCTGCTTCTTCCTCCTTGTTTACATGAGGAAGGAAAACTGTGTTCACTCAGAGTGATGGCGATTTCTTAAAGGACTGAACTTATTCATGCACGATTGAGCCTGCCCTTCCTCCTAACATCACAACAGACCATAGAAATGGAGAACACAGGCTCAAAGGGGAAGGACCCTAACACAGCTCACAGCCTAATAACAAGCCAACGCAGTATACCTAAACACAACAAATTTAGTATAGAACTGAAAAATCCCTGACAATCACAAATAGCACATAGCTAAATATTATACAAATATAAATATAGACTTACTATTAAGTGTAATATTTACATTCTATTAAAAAAATTAATTAAATTAAATTAAAAAAGATAAAATATGTTATATATAATATAAAATAGACCACAAAGGTTCAAATAAAAGGGTGTGTGTGTATACTGTATATACACTATTGTGCAAAATTTTAGGCAGGTGTGGAAAAAACTGCTGTATACAGTATTAAGAATGATTTCAGAAATAGAAGTGTTAATAGTTTACTTTTATCAATTAGCAAAATGGAAAGTAAATGACCAGAAGAGAAATCAAAATCAAATCAATATTTGCCTTCAAAACAGTATCAAGTCATCTAGGTAAACTTGCACATGGTTTTTGAAGGAACTCTGCAGCTAGGTTGTTTCAAACATCTTGGAGAATTAACCACAGATCTTCTGTGGATGTAGGCTGCCTTAATTCCATATGTCTCTTCGTGTAAACCCAGACAGACTCAATGATGTTGAGTTTAGGGCTCTGTGTGAGCTAAACTATCACTTCTTATCACTATGTTCTTCTTTATGCTGAGGATGATTCTTTTTTTTTTATTACAAACTTTTTTATTGAAGATAAAAGCAGAATTATACAAATATGGGAAGATAAATATCGTGTACATCAAGCATCAATAAATTTAAAGAACCATACATAAGAATCTAGAAAATAAAAACAAAAAAAAGGAATAATTTATAAGACGAACAAAAAAAAAAAAAAAAAAAAATGGTACTTTCAAGCATCACTTATAGAGGTTCAGAAAAAAAGGCTCCATATGGACTAGTAATATCCAGAATTCAGCAAAGGTGGGCCAGACCCACCTGGCCCCATTTACAACTGGGGGCTTGTGACACATAAGGTACATGACTGGTCATGGTTCCAGAATACTTTTGTGGTTTTTCCAAGGTTCCATCTTCGGTCAAAGAGGATCAATCTATCCTGTAGGGTGTATAAAATCTTCTCCATCAGCATTATATCATTTATTCTGGACAAAACTGAGGGAATAGGGACCATAGGGGATTTCCAGTGTAGAGCTATGCTCCAGAGGGCAGAGATGCAAATTGTGTGTATGAGACATTCTTGGGCCCGAGGAATCCCCGGGATCGGCGCTCAAAGGAGACACATCGAGACCGTGAGCTGTAGAGGGGTCTCCGCTACAGCCGAGGCTAAGGCGGAGATCCCTTCCCAAATTGGAGAGTTTTTCACAGTCCCAGAAGATATGTTTCAATGTGCCCAAAACCCTGCATCCCCTGAAGCACAGACCCGAGGTGCCAGGAAACATAGTCTGAAGTCTAGCTGGAGTGTAATACCATCTTGTTATGCTGTTTCCCTTACTGAGAGGGATTTTGTGGCCTTGCGCAAGTTATCCAGCATGTTATCCCATTCCTCAGGAGAGAACCGCTCCTCACAATCAGCCTCCCACCCAGCTCTATATGGAGGCACCCCAGAGAAGGTCGAAGCTAGTGCCTCACCATACAGCAGTGAGATGAGACCCTTGCCCCTGGGGGAGTCGCAGCAAATTCTCTCAAGGGCCGAAGGGGGGTGGGACGGAATAAGTGCAAAATGTGAGCTAAAAAAGTGCTTGATTTGTAGATATCTATAGTACTCTCTAGGTGGGGCCTGTCTACGGGTCCGGAGAAGATCAAAGGAGGCAAAGGCACCATCTATTTGGAAGTCTCGAAGTGAGACCAAAGAGTTGGTCAACCACCATGAGAAGTTTTGGGGGCGAGCCCACGCTGGAGTAAACCCGGGCTCCCCTAAATAGGATGAGCCTGGGGGGCAGAGGTAAGAAGGTCCAATTTGGTCTTATATCGGTCCCAAAGCGTAAGAGCATGGCTTACTAAGGAATTAAGGGAGGATATTTTGTGGGCCAGGTCAGTGGGGGTCCAAAGGATGGACTGGATCCTATAGGGTTTGATAGATAGAGATTCAAACATGACCCAGGGTACCTCAGAGTTAGGGATACTCCATTGTGCCATTTGAGAAAACCGGGCAGCTAAATAATATGACCAGAGGTGTGGTAAACCCAGGCCCCCCATCCTCTGGGACCTATACAGCACCAACCTAGAGCATCTGGGTTTCTTGTTTTGCCAAATAAAGTTATTAACCTCTCTTTGTAAGTTATCTATATAGGACCTGGGGATCAATATAGGGAGGGCTCTGAACAGGTACAAGAGTTTCGGAAGCAAGGTCATTTTAATAGCCGTG
This sequence comes from Rana muscosa, assembly GCA_029206835.1. Taxonomy (NCBI): domain Eukaryota; kingdom Metazoa; phylum Chordata; class Amphibia; order Anura; family Ranidae; genus Rana; species Rana muscosa. The sequence continues at coordinate 717,642,483 of CM055116.1, read as the reverse complement.
ACTCTCCCAAGAAACAAAATACGATAGGAGCTCCACATTTTTAGTAGGTTACGCAGTCGGGAGACACATGCCGGATAGTTTGCTTGAAAAATCGAGGACCAGTTTTGTGGGATATAGATGCCTAGGTATGGGATCTTGTCCGAAGACCATTGGAAGGGGAAAGAATGCTTAAGTCCGTCACACTGAGCAGGGGGTATATTGAGGGGGAGGGCGGTAGATTTAGCAACATTAAGCGTAAGGCCAGAGATAGTGGCAAAGGTTGACAACAGGGAGAGTAAGTTAGGCAAGGAGGTGTGGGGTTGGGACAAGAAAAGCATAACATCGTCCGCATACATGCAGAGTTTAAAGGGTGTTGATCCTAGTGAGTAGCGTGATATGTCTGGGTGATGTCTAATAGCTGTAGCTAGGGGTTCCATGGCCAAGGCAAATAATAAGGGGGAAAGGGGACAGCCCTGACGGGTGCCCCTGCCCAGTGTGAAAAACCCAGAGTTGCAGCCAGGCAGTCTGATACGTGTGCTAGGGTTGTGGTATAGAGCCTGTACCCCCCTGAGAAAATCATCCCTGAATCCCATGCGCTGTAATACCGTGAAGAGATAAGGCCAGAGGACACTGTCAAATGCCTTGTTGATATCTAGGCTCAGCAGAAGGGCCTGTTTGTGATGGAGAGTATGTTCATGGTAAGCCGGATGTTATCGGTTATGAATCTGTTGGGGATGAAGCCAGATTGGTCCGAGGAAGTCAGAGATTCAATAATATTGGCCAGTCTGTCAGCTAGTATACGACTAAAAATTTTCAGATCGTTATTAATGACCGAAATGGGTCTATAATTTTGTGGAAGGGAGTGGTCCTTCAGTGGTTTTGGAAGCAGGGACATGTTGGCCAAAGTCATTTCCATAGGGAACTGTTCCCCATCAAGGATCTTATTAAACATTGTAGTTAATTGCGGGACTAGTATAGAGGCATAATGTTTATAATAACTGGCTGTAAAGCCATCAGGACCAGGGGCAACCGAGCGTTTCAGAGATTTAATCACACCCAACACCTCATCTTCTGTGAAAGGGGCATTAAGAGAGTCTAATTGTGAGGACGATAGATGAGGCAAGGGGAGAGCATCTAGCCAGTCATTCGTCAAATTGGTGTGGAAAGGAGGTGGGTTTGAAAGAAGATTAGTATAAAATTGTTCAAATATTTGTAATACCTCTTTAGGGTGAGAGACAAGTCCACCAGAGGAATTACGGAGTTTGTATAAGTGAGGGGGTTGTAATGTCTGGTTCAGTTTGCGGGCAAACATGGAAGAGGCCGTATTGCTATGTAAGAGAAATTTGGCTTTGGACCAGCGGAGGGCTTTTTCAACGTTGGCCGACAATAGGGTGTCTAATTCCAATCTTTTTTTAGAGACGAAGAGCTCAATGGGTCTAGAGGGATTGCCAATTAGAATTTTATGAAGTCTATCTAATTCAGTAGTCAACTCATAAATCCTATGCCAGCGTTCTTTTTTTTTCCGGGAGGCTATATTGATGAGACGTCCTCTGAGGACCGCTTTATGGGCCACCCAGAGCGTGTTTGGAGACACATCAGGAGTGGCATTTAAAGCAAAATATTCTTGGATAGCTGTAGCTACTTCCTGACGAACAATAGGGTCGGTGAGTAAAGAGTCATTCAAACGCCAGGAGTAAGGGGTGTCAGATAAGCCGATGCAAGTCGTACACAGGGAAACAATATTATGATCCGACCATGGGCAGAGATGTATAGATGAATCAGTAGAGTTGGCTAGTACAATGGGTGTGCAAAAGATATAATCTAATCTGGCAAAGGAGTTATGGGGGTGAGAATAGAAGGTGAAGTCCTTCGCTCCCGCATTATGTGCCCGCCAAGAGTCAGTAAGTTGGTGTGATTGTAGGGCTTTAGATAGTGTTTTAGGGAAATCTAAATTAAGTCTAGAGACAGGATTCCTATCTAAAAGGGGATGGGCCACTAGGTTAAAGTCTCCTCCAACAAACATGTGCGCGGAGGAGAACTTGTCAAGGATCTTAAAGAAGGACAGGAAAAAAGTGGCTTGAGCAGTGTTGGGGGCGTATACATTAGCTATCGGAAGGTCTCGACCAGCCAGAACCCCTTTAATTATAATGAATCTGCTCTCAGGATCTTTGTATACTCGTTTGACTTCTAAGGGAAATGAGTTATGCAATAATATTGCAACCCCTCTACATTTAGATTGGAACAGCGTGTAAAAGGCTTGTTTATAAGCCCTGTGGAGAAAGGTGGGGTGGCTGTCAGAGGCAAAATGAGTTTCTTGTAATAAAAGAACTTGAGCCCCTAGTTTTTTTATAGCAAGTAAAGGCTTTCTTCCGTTTTTGTGTGGAGAGTTAAAGCCCTGCACATTATGTGTGATACATGTGACTGTCATTTATGCTGTAATAACCAAATTCGCTCACCTGAAAGGTGTAGGGGCATGGACAAAGTCACTCCATACAACTCCAACACAAAGGGAAGGTTGAGCCAGGGGTGCTCTCGGGAACAGACTGTATCAGAACCAATCGGATATGTAGGAATACAGAAATGCTTAAAAAGACAAAAAAACAAAAACATAAAAACAACACATAGAGACTTAAACAGTAATAAGATGAGTGCCAGCCAAATAATTGGAGGCTGGAACATCATAGGGTCAGGTTGCAACGTGCATAAACCTGAAACTGACATATTTGTCATATGAGGGGCAAAATTGCCCCTAACTCCAGGGGTCACGGCCGAACCTCTAAAAGAGGAGGGGACGTGAGTGGAGTGGGGTGGCATGGCCTCGACATCCGCCGAACCAGCCCGTCTAGTTAAATTTTTAAAGTATCAATAGTGCATGCCGAACAGTGGCATAGGGAAAAAGATACATTAGGAGGCAAACCCAAAAAGAAATCTGTTTCATCCCATCTACCTCCTTCCCCGGACCCCCGCCCACCCCATCGGACACCATAAAAAATAGAAACAGTGGTAAAGATACTGTATGGAAAGAAACATATATACTGAAGTTGCTTGGAGCAATACCATGCGAAGGGGTGGAGCGTCCTTAGAGATCCACTCTGGGAGTAGAAAACTGGGATCTGGTGGGGAAAGTACGAAAATAAGGTACCTCATAAACTGCAAGAGCACTGAAGAGTGTTCAGCACTGAAAAATGGTCACCAGGTGGCGCTCCACTCCCTCAGAGAAGAGAACCCCAAAAAACACAAAAAAAAACACAAAAACAGCTTAGTAGTGCAAGCACTTCCCTCATCGCAACTATGGATGTCGGTGGTCAGTGTAGTTGTGGACCGATATCCACTCTGACCCTTCTCCTGTCACGTCTTGGGGAGGGTGTACGCCAGATAGGTTGTGGTCGAGGAGTGGAAGGCGGACGAGGTAGTGCTTCAGCTTCCATCAGGCCCAGCTTGACCAAAATACCCAGTCCTTCATGGAGTGTAGTAGCAGAGTAGGATGAGCCATTATGTGGGACCGTCAATTTAAATGGAAAGCCCCATCTGTATCTAATCCGGGCCGCAGCTAGGGCAGTTGTCACCTCTTTCATCCCGCGGCGTCTGTCTAGGGTCGCAGGAGAAATGTCCGGATAAATTTGTATCGGGCAGCCATCCAAAGTGATGTTTTGAGAATTGCGGGCAGCCCGGAGGATTTCCTCCTTAATCAGGAAATCCTTTAGGCAAAGAACAATATCCCTAGGTGGCTTGTCCGGCGGAGGCCTGGGGCGAAGTGCCCTGTGTATGTGGTCACATGTGAAGGCCTCCGTCGCATGATCCGGTAACAGGGAGAGGAAAAGTCTGTGGATAGCTGGGATAAGCTCTGTGGTAGTTTCGGGGATCCCCTTACTCTGAGGTTATTCCTGCGATTTCTGTTATCGAGGTCCTCTATTTGGGCTTGTAACAGGGTCACAGTCGCAGAGAGGGAGTCGTGCTCTCTGGAGAGATCATTATGAGCGATGGTGAGCTCATCATGCTTGGTCTCCAAGTGATCTGTGCGGGAGCCCAGTGCAGCAATCTCCTGCGTGAGAGTGCTAGTGCTTTTATTGAGTTCCGATTGGAATTTAGAGGCCATCTTACTATAAATCGCCTCCAGGCTCCGATCAAGGTCCTCTTTTGTAAGGGGGGTAGTGTACTCACAGTCCTGTGGAGGAGAATCGGCGTCTAGTGAGAGCTGCGAGGCAGGGCTGCCGGCGCCATCTTGAGCCATGCTGTATCGCTCTTTAGACTGCAGCAAAAAGTTCGTCAGTGTCTTCTGTGAGGGCGCCTGTCCCTTCTTCCTTTTCGGCGGCATGCACAGCTAGGTCCCGGGGGTGTTGGGGATATTTGTGATGGAGTTTCAGTGAATTTGGCCCCGGTGAGCAGGCTTATCGGCGTTTGTGTTGCGGAGCTACCACGACATGCAGCCGGTTCCTCGGAAGTCGCGCATGCGCCCCGCTGAGGATGATTCTTAATCACATTGGCTGCATGTTTGGGGTTGTTGTCCTGCTGCAGAATACATTTGGGGCCAATCACACACCTCTCTGATGGTATCTGCCTGTGTTTCACAGAATTGAGGACACCATTGAGCCTGACCAAATCTCCTACTCCATTTTCAGAAATGCAGCTCCAATCTTACAAGGAACCTTCACAACGCTTCACTGTTGCCTGTAGACAGTCATTATTGTACCACTCTCCAGTCCTTTGGTGAACAAACTGCCTCCTGCTACAGCCAAATATTTCAAATTTTGCCTCATCTGTGCAGAACACCTGCTGCCAGTTTTCTAGACCCAAGTTTCTATATTTTTGTGCATAGTTGAGTCGCTTAGCTTTTTTTCCATGTTCGATGTATGGCTTTTTGACCGCAATTCTTCCATGAGGCGCACATCCGGCCACACTTCTTCAGACAGTAGATGGTTATATCTGGGTTTTGCTAGTTTTTGCCAGTTCTGTGCGTATGGCACTGCTGAACATTTTCCGATGTGAAAGGAAAGTAAGCATGATGTGTCTTACATCTGCTGCATTAAGTTTCCTTGGCCGACCACTGAGTCTACGGTCCTCAACATTGGCCTTTTCTTTGGGCTTCTTTAAAAGAGCTTGAACAACACATCTTGAAACCCTGGTCTGCTTTAAAATCTTTGCCTGGGAGAGTCCTTGCTGATGCTGTATAAATACCTTGTCTTGTTTATGTGCTCAGTTTTGCCGTGGTGTATGACTTGTGACATGAAACTGTCTTCCACAACCTCACCTTAGTAGCAGAGTCTGGCTGCTCCTAACCCAGTTTTAAGCCTCCTACAAATATTGATTTGATTTATATTTTTCTTCTGTTAGATCACTTTGCATTTAGCAAATTGATAAAACTAAATAATTAAAACATATATTTTTTAAGCATTCTTACTTTACACAATTTTAGCCTGCCTAAAACGTTTACACAGTTCCCTATATATAAAACAATGTAGAAAATATCCATGCTAGGTAAGTAAGACTCAAAAAGCAGCTTGCTAAAAAATTGTGATACTAATTCTCGTAATATATGTATCAAAGCACCGCTATAGATCTAACAAATAATTTGCAAATACGTGCAATATGAAACAGCAAATTAACTGCAAAAAGTGCCACATGGAACACACAGGTGTGTGTGTCCCATCGCCCCAGAAGATGTTACTGCTGACAAAACATCTAGGAACGTGGCAACTCTTGGCGTCTGTCTGCATTAGCCATCAAGCTCCATCTAGTGCTCCCTGCTCTACACTATCAGCCTGCTGATCTACCCTGCTGTGAAGCTTGTCAATGAACCCTGTAAGCTTTCAATAAACATTGATGTTTATGGACTTCACAATGGAGATTTGTATTTCTTTCTTGGCATTCCATTGGGATTGACTGTAGAGTGATAACCATAATTTTCCTTGTTGTCCGCCCAGCCTGTGTTAACATCTTTTGTGCGCTTTTTGCCATTACAACCTTTGGTCCATCTTTTCTGGTAAGAGGCGTGATGATTATTCCTAGGCAATGGTGGATGTCACGGAAATTTGCTTCTCTAATGTGCATAGACATTTGAAGGCAAGAAGCCCAGCGCGTGATACTTACAAACCGGCAGACTTTCACACACACAGAGAACACATCTTCAAGCCCATGGGAAGGTTTTCATACTGACGGTTTTACCGCTGGTCTCGATTCAACCCAAGTGCGCTCTGCTAGAACACTCTTCGATTAAATCATGCACAGGGAGACAGATGACAATCTATAAAAAACATATAATAAAATTTCCACAACACCATACATCTGACTTGGAAGAACACATGCTAATGGTCTTTGTTCTCACTATTGACTTGACAATTTCCTTTTTATTTGTGACATAAGGACATTTATATAATTCACTGTGTTTATTTGCACATTTGTTGTTACTTTTATACATGGTTAAGTGTTGGATGTATATCGGCAATTTACTGAATGCTGTTCCATATTGCACTCTGATACTTTATCTACTGTTACTTATTGGAACATGCATGTTTAAATATTTGCTGCATAATATTGCACTTATAGTTTTCTGTTCCATATTGCACTTTTGCACTTTATTTACTGTTTTATATTGCAATTATTTGCACATTATTTGTTAGATCTACAGTATAGCACTGCTTTAACACATATATTACAAGTTCTGTATATATAGTAAAGTTCGAGGAAATTATCTACTGTGGTAGTACTCCAGGATCACATGCAAGCTGTTTTCCATAAATATAAAGTCTTTATTTTTTTTTTCCCAAATTAAACAATACAATGCTTTCATCAGAAAACAAAAATAGCTTAACTCCAGCAAATGATAAAATAAAGTTTGATTATCTTCAGCACAAAGTAAATACTATCAGTGTATCAGCTGCACAAGGATTTTACCCACAGAAAGAGAAGTCCAATCTGATATGCAGATATGCACTCTTCAGACACTTGTCTACTCTCCAACTCCTTACTACCCCACACCTGCTCTAGGAGCTTCCTGTCTTTAAGGTCTGCCTTCTGGAGGTAGGTTTAACCCTCTTGGGACCAGAGTTCCTGTAATCAGGGGTGGAGGTTCGTTCCCACCTAAATATGTCTCCAAACCTCCAAATTCCAGGTCCCAAATAAGGACTTAGCTATCCTAAGAGAACTTTAAGTCAGTATTCTCCTCCCTGATCGGACTACCCAGAACACCCTTCTTTGGACTTCCTGAACCTTCTGGAGATGCTCCCCTCACTAACAGCATCACTTTAGCCACCCTCTCTCACAATTGAGAGCTATGTTCTATCACTGTTTTGCGCAGTAAGGATTCACTTTTTTCATGTCTCTTTTTCAAGATCAAACAACGCATGTGGTCTCTGCTTATACACTAGCTCAAACAGCAAAAACCCTGTAGACGCTTTCCCACTCTTTTTAGCATTGTTTTTAGGATTTTGTTAAACTTCTCAGCAAGGGCATCTGTCTGTGGGTGATAAACCGACATCCACAACTGCTTGATTCAAAACAATTTGCATACGTCCACCATCACTTTTGACATAAAAGGAGGTCTGTCAGTATGTCCTTGGGGAAATGTTCTTGAAAACATATGGGAAAAACTATCAGCAAATGGCCTTAGAGGAAGTTTTTTTAAAGGGATTGCTTCTGGATATCAGGTTGCATAATCAATGACTACTAACATATATTTGAGATTTTCTATAGCAATACATTCAAATGGTACCTCAATTGTTAGCAAAAGTACCAGGGGGTTTCTGTAGTGCAACACCAAGGCAATTATCTGGCATTTGGGGAAAAAATGCACAGTCCTTTTTAACCTCTGCATTAACCCTTGGCCAGTAAAACTGGTCTGTTATTCTTGCCTCTACTTTTTTAAATTTTAGAATAAAACCTGTTATGCCCTGTACACATGATCAGATTTCCGATGGAATTTTCCGTCGGAATTCCGATGAAGCTGACTTTCATCAGTCTTGCCTACACACCATCAGACAAAATTCCGACCGTCCAAAACGCTGTGACGTAAAACACTCAGACGAGCCAAGAAAAATTAAGTTCAATGCTTCTGAGCATGCGTTGACTTGATTCTGAGCATGCGTGGGTTTTTTCTCCGTTGGAGTTCCACACAGACGATCAGAATTTCCTATCGGTTTTATTTTCCATCGGAAAAATTTAAAACATGTGTAGCACATGAACCCTTTTCCCTTGCTTTGGCTCACTTGCAGGAAAAAGGCACACCATACTATATGCCCGTACCCTCCTGGTTGAGGAGGTTAAGCGGTGTTATGTATTTGGGTCCCACAGCTAGGTTCTTCCATCAGTTGGTTCTCGTCTCCTAGGGTATAGGGACAAGTCTCTGTTTCCCCCCCCCCCCAGTAATTCCAATGTCCGCACCACTTTAATCTCAAACGTTGAGTTTATTTTCTCAATGTTCAGCAGATAGGAAAAGGGTGGAACAGAGACAGGACAGCAAGGTTTGGGAGGTCAGTCCAGGCACAAATGGATATCTCAATCTCTACTCTATCCCAGAGTAGGGTTTAGCTCTCCCGGATAGTCTCCTACAAAGTGGATCCTAGCAGCCGAAGTGATGCTCGGACGTTTGATCAAGTTCTTTTCCTAGATGCGATCGGAAGACTCTCTGCCACAGAATCTATCAGACCCCAAACCTCTCAGCTTTTGGTACTTAAGGACATGTGCCAGCAGCAGCACACTACTAGGCCCTTGGTGGATAGAAGAATCCCTCCAGAGAGTTACCGGGCCCCTTCCTTCACCGTGAACTCTCACCGGTCCATCAGAAAGGTCCTCCCCTGGCCTCCTCTTCTTAGAAGCGGGCTCCCTCGCGAGGGACACCCTGGGACTTCTCCTCCTCGAAGCGGGCTCCAGCTAAAGGTGCTGGTCCCAGTGTTGAAGATGCAGCCCCAGGACTAATGGTGCCTGGGACTGGTGCAAACGTTGCCCCATGGCCTGGAGGGCCATGCGCCACTTGGACTCCGACTTCTCTCCTCCTCTGAAGACCAATCCCAGGCAGCGTCTGCCCCTTATGTATCCTATCCCAGCATGCACAGCAGGTGGACCACACCCACTGTACCGCTGCCGAGAGAGGACACTCCAAGGCACTGCACTAATACTAGTGGTTCAACCCTGACCCATTATGGCAGTGCCACCTACAGGCCACAGGGAACTGCACACCAGTATACCACCTGGAAATAAAATAGCACAACCTACAAATGTAGAACGGTCTGAGCCCAACTACTATCTCAGACCAGCCCCCTAAATTTGGGTATATAGCACCCCTAAATGGGGTGGGCGCTACATACACCCCCCTCTAAAAGAGACACTGTCCCCAATGTCTGGGATAAACCCACGCTCCTCAAGCCTGAGCCAGAGCAAATTTATCTCCAACTATATACAATTTTAAATCCTTGTGCCGGAACCAACATAATGGGTAAGGGACATGAAATAAAGAGGTGAAGGAAGAGTTAACAAGATTACAAACAGGACATCCCATACTCAATGTCACATTCACATTGCATTATACATTTTCAATCCCACCCCTATAGACTAACGACTCCACCCATTCTCCAGCAGTTGCTAGTAGTCCACCTGCAGAGGGAGAGAAAAACACACAGAAACAAACAACATCCTATTGATATCTATCTGTACATGAAGTGAATCAACTTCCCGAGGAAAGACGATTCCCTTCAACTAAGGTTGCATACACTAGGCCTAGTATATGGAATAACGCTCCTCAAGGGAGATGCATTTTAAAAAAGTCCTGCAAATCACCGCCACCTGGTGATAGTGCAACCGTCATAGCATTTGACACTACCTAACATGGTAAGGTAACACTGCTATACACTCCCATCTTGAGCACGATGATCTCACCGATAAACCTAACTATCTCTACCCCAAAAGTTCCGATCTCGTGTGGAGCTGCAAGTGGAGAGGAACAGCGGCTCTCCTGACTCTTGGTAGAGCAGATTACCCCAATCAGTGAAGGGCAAAGTTCTTGAATTCCTAACGGAATAACTTCCAGAAGACAAAAAAAAACAAAGTCTTGTCTTTTAGAGGTAGAAGTGAGGATCGGGCAAAACAAGGAGCTTCCACTTTGCATCAAAAGTTTCTACAGAGTACACGGAATCTTCTCGCTCCTTGTTACAAATGACCGCCCGATCCGCATGGATGTGTAGCCCATAGCTCCACTCTTGTTTGCATTACCGTTCAGTCATATTGGCGGAGCATTCAAAGTATCTGCGGGCGTTAGGCACTTTTAGGTGGTTCCACACAAAGCGTACCCCCTCTCTCTATAGGCCTCAACCTCAAACAACAAGTCCCTGGGAACATAAGGGTATTCCCAGCCGTACTCAACAGCCACTCTCTTGTTGAAGAGCCATTGCAGTCTTGATAGGGGAGGAAGGGTGGCACGGTCTCCTGCACCTGGAAAAACAATGGCACCCGGGGACCTGGGCACCTTCAGTGTCTCAAGTTTTGGTAAAGGGGCCCGCAGTGGCACACACTCAGCCACAGTAGCAGGCGCTGGAAATACAGGTGCAGACAATGTAGGTGCAAAAACATCTCCTTCCTCACATGCAGGGGCTTCCACCCGGGGTGCAGTCTCCCCAGAATCCATGGGCGATCCCTCTTTTATGCTTTGGGGTGAGGACAACAGGGTTTTGTCCCATCCCTTCCTGGCAAACAGTTCATCTACCTCAAAATCGTCTCCCACATCAGAAGACGACTCCAAATCGGAGGTATCATACTCCTCTGCCGGTAGGTAGTTTTTGGTCGACATTGACTCATTGTCTCTCAAAAGTTCCCGCGGGTCAGGCACCCAAGCGTCCCCTATGGTACGGATGCTGAGCCTCTTCCCTTTCCCCAGCAAACTCTTTATTGAAATGACCCCAGCCTCCTTACCCTTGCCTGTCGTGGATCTCCTGGAGGTCCCTCCAGGTCGGAGCTCCAGTTCAGGTAGGCGCTGGGGTGTACCTCGACCGCAGCCGCGGGAGGCTTTCACGTCGCCCACACTCCGCTTCAGAGGTGGAAGGGAAGTCTCGGTAGCGACAGAGGCAGCATCCACCGGCTTCTCCATCTCCGGCCTCGCAGCAACCGGAACCTCGAGCTTGACTTCCCTCTCGGTCACAGTGGTGCGCATGGGGGTGGCGCCCGTTAAGCAATTCACCCGATAGGCCCGGGGCTTTTCCGTAGGCTGCTCCACCTCGAAGAGAAACTCTCCACATCTGGTACATCTCCCGAAAGGTCGAAGGTGTACCACTAGTCCCTGGCACGCGGGACAGATCATCCCCAAGACCTCAGCATCTCGGCATGTATACAGTGCAAAGCGGCCCCGAGGCTTCAACCGAATCCCCGTATCTGTCAAGGGGGCTGCTAGTGAGGCAACGTCCATGGTGGAAGCAGACACGGAACTGCATGGAACAGTCGACATGTTGTACACTCACTTTTCCAGCACACACTGTCCACTTAGTGCCAAGGTCACCATGTGCAACTCACGATATGTCTCCCCTTTCTTCTTCCTGTTGCACTCAACTTGCAGGCTTTTCTTGTTGAGACACGCCCACGAACTACGCAGCCAGAAATACAATTTAGGCCTGTACCTCCATTAAACACATCAGTGGCACAGTTCAAAATTCACGAAAATGGCCGACATCCTCTAAACCACACGGGGAAACCAAGTCCAACTTCACGGGGGGTATAGCTGCAGAATCCCGGACCCGAGCCCCCACATGTAGCACACAAACCCTTTTCCCTTGCTTTGGCTCACTTGCAGGAAAAAGGCACACCGTACTATATGCCCGTACCCTCCTGGTTGAGGAGGTTAAGCGGTGTTATGTATTTGGGTCCCACAGCTAGGTTCTTCCATCAGTTGGTTCTCGTCTCCTAGGGTATAGGGACAAGTCTCTGTTTTCCCCCCAGTAATTCCAATGTCCACACCACTTTAAACTCCAACGTTGAGTTTATTTTCTCAATGTTCAGCAGATAGGAAAAGGGTGGAAGAGAGACAGGACAGCAAGGTTTGGGAGGTCAGTCCAGGCACAAATGGATATCTCAATCTCTACTCTATCCCAGAGTAGGGTTTAGCTCACCTGGATAGTCTCCTACAAAGTGGATCCTAGCAGCCGAAGTGATGCTCGGACGTTTGATCAAGTTCTTTTCTTAGATGCGATCGGGAGACTCTCTGCCACAGAATCTATCAGACCCCGAACCTCTCAGCTTTTGGTACTTAAGGACAGGTGCCAGCAGCAGCACACTACTAGGCCCTTGGTGGATAGAAGAATCCCTCCAGAGTTACTGTTTTTGCTTGTTTTACACATTTAATATGATTTAGGCTTAGCACTACACTTTTTGAATTTATCACTTACACAATTTGTCTGATGGTAGTGTCAGCAGCTATTGTATGGTTAGACAGTAGTGCAGTAATCCTTTACGGCATTTTAAAATACAACCCAATAGGGGATATGTAAGAAACCTGGAGGTGTTCTGTTCACAGTTGGTATACAGAACACCTCTGCGTACACTAAGATACAAGTCAAAATTTTAGGCATCCTCTGCAACATGTTATTTTTGGTAAGATACTCCCTCAGGGTTAATCACTTCTAAAGTGGTGCAGACTCTGCAATGTTTCTCATCAGAATACAGAACATGCACCAGCTTAAAATTAATTAGCTACTCCCATTCATAATCATTTCAAAATATATAGTGGAAAAAGCAACTTTTTCTTCTTGCTGTGAGTAATATGTAACTGCTGAAATAAGTAAGCACATACCGTAATTTGCACTGGATTCTTCAATGTGAGCCTTTAAAGATGTTGTTGAAGATTGGTGCTATTCCTTTACTGAACCTTTTCTTAAGATCATAAACAGGTAGGGATCTACAACAAAGTTTGTTTGAATTCTTGAAATATACTTTGATCAGCCAGAGGGGACTTTTTTTTCTCAGCAAAAATGGAATTACTCTTTAAGTTGGCCATACACTAGATTTTCGAATGAATGTTTCTTACAAACAATTCTCAGTACATTTGATGACTTGACAAATGTTGTTCAAAAGTACTTTAACCTACCGGGCACGAAAACCCCCTTCCTGCCCAAGCCATTTTTCAGCTTTCATCGCTGTCACACTTTGAATGACAATTGCGCGGTTGTGCGACGTGGCTCCCAAACAAATTTTGCGTCCTTTTTTTCCCACAAATAGAGCTTTCTTTTGGTGGTATTTGATCACCTCTGCGGTTTTTATTTTTTGCGCTATAAGCAAAAGAAAAGTGTCAAGTTTGAAAAAAACAATATTTTTTACTTTTTGCTATAATAAATATCCATTTTTTTTTCTAATTAAAATTTTCCTCAGTTTAGGCCGATATGTATTCTTCTACATATCTTTGGTAAAAAAAAAAATCGCAATAAGCGTATATTGATTGGTTTGCGCAAAAGTTATAGCAGATACAAAATAGGGGATAGATATATAGGCTTTTTTTTTTACTAGTAATGGTGGCGATCTGTGATTTTTATCGTGACTGCGATACTGCGGTGGACACTTTTGACACATTTTTGGGACCATTCACATTTATACAGCGATCCCTGCTATAAAAATTAATTGATTACTGTATAAATGTGACTGGCAGGGAAGGGGTTAACACTAGGGGGCGAGGAAGGGGTTAAATGTGTTTCCTAGATGTGTTCTAACTGTGGGGGGGAGGGGACTGACTGGGGGAGGTGACCGATGGTTGTCCCTATGTACAAGGGACACACCATTGGTCTCCTCTCCCTGAAAGGACGTGGATCTGTGTGTTTACACACACAGATTCATGGTCCTGCTCGGCAATCGCGGGTCCCCAGCGGCGTGCCCCCTAGCTGCTTTTAAAGCCGCGACATCATATGACGTCCGGTCAGAACAAGAGAGTCTTCCGCCCGCCGTCATTTGACGGCGGGCAGTAGACAAGTGGTTAACATTTTGTTTGCTTTTAACCACTTGCCAACCTCCCTATAGCAGTTTTACTGTTACCGGGTGGCTGCTCTGTGCAGTATCAGGTATATATATGTAAGACTGCATTTCCAGGTATCGGGTGCAAGACCCAATGTCTGCCGTCACCCGGTGATCATCCTGTACACAGGCAGAACGGTGATCTGCCTGTGTAAACCAGGCAGATTGCCATTCTGTTAGTACAGAAGACATGGATCCTGTGTTCAACAGGAGCACCGATCTATGCCTTACACTAGTAAAAGCACCTCCCCCACTACGCTGAAACACCAGCTAGGCACATACTTTGTAGAATAACCTTTCAGTGCAATTACAACTGCAAGTCTTTTTGGCTATGTCTCTACCAGCTTTGCAGATCTAGAGAGTGATATTTGTGCCCATTCTTCTTTGCAAATAGCTCAAGCTCTGTCAGATTGGATGGAGAGTGTCTGTAAACAACAATTTTCAAGGCTTGCCACAAATTCTCAATTGGACTTAGGTCTGGAGTGGACTTCGACTGGGCCATTCTAACACATGAATATGCTTTGATCTAAACCATTCTATTGTAGCTCTAGCTGTATGTTTAGGGTCGTTGTCCTGCTGGAAGGTGAATCTTAGCCCCAGTCTCAATTATTTTGCAGACTCTAACAGGTTTTCTTCTAAAATTACCCTGTATTTGGCTCCATCCATCTTCCCATGAACTTTGACCAGCTTCCCTGTCCCTGCTAAAGAAAAGCATCCCCACAACATGATGTTGCCACCACCATGTTTCACGGTGGTGTGTTCAGGGTGGTATGCAGTGTTCGTTTTCCGCCACACATAGGGGCTGATTTACAAAATGTTTGCGCCAAGAGTATCAGCGCATCTGCGCGCGCAATGGCTGTTTTGGTATTTACAAAACATTAGCGCCGGTAGCGCAGCCCTATTTCCCATTTACTATAGTGTTGTCGGCGGACGGGAGGAGGCGCTCAGTGCGCCACTATGGACCTGGCGCACAGCATGTTAAAATCTAAATATAAAGAAGCTGGAAGTGAGAATATAATGGGGGTGATGTGGGGTGATGTGAGGAAGTGTAGTGACACCTGCCCAAATAACTAATATGCCCAAAATAGAGTGAGAAAGTAACTTTTTCAAAACCAGCCCGCTGCGCCGGCAATTACGATTCGAGCTGCGGGAGGTTTTTTTGAGCTCAGCGCGGCAATTTTCCTTGTTTTCTTGCGCCGGCAAAATCTTAGTAAATGTCAAGTCACGTAAACCAATTTGCATAAGTTGAACAGGCGCAGCTCTGAACTTGCCAGTGCGCCAGCAAAATGACATTTCTAAAGGGAAAAAAAAGGCATTTAAATGCACCCGCGGCTATAATGAATTGTCGGCTCCCGGCAATATAGAGAAAAGTCATTGAAAGTCATTGATAAAAACAAAACAAAAAAGCTTGGGGGTCCCCCCAAATTCCATTACCAGGCCCTTCATGTCTGGAATGGATATTAAGGGGAACTCCGCCGCAAATTTAAAAAAAAAATGCGTGCGGTTCCCCCAAATATCCATACCAGGCCCTTCAGATCTGGAATGGATTTTAAGGGGAACTCCACCCCAAATGTAAAAAAAAATCACGTGGAGTTCCCCCAAAAAATCCACACCAGACCCTTTATCCAAGCACGCAACCTGGCAGGTCGCAGGAAAAGAGGGGGGGACGAGAGCGCCCCCCCCCTCCTGAATGGTACCAGGCCACATGCCCTCAACATGGGGAGGATGTCCCCATGTTGATGGGGACAAGGGCCTCATCCCCACAACCCTTGCCCGGTGGTTGTGGGGGTCTGCGGGCGGGGGGCTTATCGGAATCTGGAAGACCCCTTTAACAAAGTGGACCCCCAGATCCCGCCCCCCTATGTGAATTGGTAAGGGGTACATTGTACCCCTACCATTTCACAAAGAAAGTGTAAATAAATAAAAAAAATGACAAGAGCCGGTTTTTGACAATTCCTTTATTAATGTCTTCTCTTTTCTTCCATCTTCTTCCATCTTCTTCTGTTCTCCATTCGGGTTTCTTCCTCCATCTTCCTCTTTATCTTCATCTTCCTTCTTCCTTCTTCCTTCGGTCTTCTCGTCCGCATATTGCTCCGGCTTCTTCTTCGGCCGCTCCGTTTGAATTGGAGGTTCCCGCTGTGTGACGATTCAGTTCTCCTCTTGGTCCGCTGCCACCGGGTGTCTCAGCCCCCCTCTGACACCACGGGGAAAGTCCCTGTGAAATCCATGTGCGTCAGAGGGGGGCGGGGTCACCGGGTGGCAGCGGACCCAGAGGAGAACTGAAGAACTGAAGCGTCGCACAGCGGGAACCTCCAATTCAAACGGAGCGGCCGGAGAAGAAAGAAGAAGTCGGAGCAAGATGCGGACGAGAAGACAGAAGGAAGATGAAGAGGAAGATGAAGATGAAGAACAAGATGGAGGAAGAAACCCGAATGGAGAATAGAAGAAGCTGGAAGAGGAAGATGGAAGAAGAAGGAAGAAAAGAGAAGACAATAAAGGAATTGTCAAAAACCGGCTATTGTCATTTTTAACATTTTTGACACTTTCTTTGTGAAATGGTAGGGGTACATTTGTACCCCATTACCATTTCATACAGGGGGGAGCGGGATCTGGGGGTCCCCTTTGTTAAAGGGGTCTTCCAGATTCCGATAAGCCCCCCGCCCACAGACCCCCACAACCACCGGGCAAGGGTTGTGGGGATGAGGCCCTTGTCCCCATTAACATGGGGACATCCTCCCCATGTTGAGGGCATGTGGCCTGGTACGGTTCAGGAGGGGGGGCGCTCTCTCTTTTCCTGCGGCCTGCCAGGTTGCGTGCTCGGATAAGGGTCTGGTGTGGATTTTTGGGGGGACTCCACGCCATTTTTTTTTTATTTGGGGTAGAGTTCCCCTTAAAATCCATACCAGATCTGAAGGGCCTGGTATGGATATTTGGGGGAACCGCACGCATTTTTTTTTAAATTTGCGGCAGAGTTGCCCTTAATATCCATTCCAGACCTGAAGGGCCTGGTAATGGAATTTGGGGGGACCCCCACGCTTTTTTTTTGTTATCAAAGACTTTCAATGACTTTTATCTGTATTGACAGGAACCAGCAATTCATTACAGCTGCGAGTACTTTTAAATGACTATTATTTTACTTTAGAAATGTCATTTTCCTCTCGAACTGTTATAAACATGGAAAACATGTGCTACTTTACAGGCATACTATAGACAGCCCCCAGGTATGATATTTAGGGCCAGTTCACACCGGATGCAGTGCAGTGCATTTTTTTGATGCATGAAAAATGCAAAGAAAGTTGAACACATTAATGCCAGTGGCATAGTTCACACCACTGCAGTCCGTTCCAGTGCGTTTCAGAAAGGCAAAAAAAAATTGGTCATGCTGCATTTTTTAGGTACAGAACTGTACTGGACCGCAGTAAAAACGCAACGGAACGTACCAAAAACGCACTGGAATGCACCGGAATGCACCTAAATGCACCAAAGACGCACTGCAACACACTTGTCCTAAGTGAAAAGAGGGGGGGAAAAACACTGGACTGCATCAAAAACGCATCAAAAATGCATTGAAACGTGTCAAAAACGTGCATGCAGAAAAGCACCTGGAACGCATCCAGACTGCGTTTCTATGGTGTGAACTAGGGCCAGTTCACACCATAGATACCCAATCCGGATGCGTTCCAGGTGCTTTTCTGCATGCACGTTTTTGATGCGTTCCAGTGCATTTTTGGTACGTTTTTGATGCAGTCCACTGCTTTTTTTCACCCCTCTTTTTTATTAACCATAGATAAGGACAAGTGTGTTCCAGTGCGTTTTGGTGCATTTAGGTGTGTTCCTGTGCGTTTCAGTGCGTTTATGATGTGTTTTGCTGCGTTCCAGTACAGTCCAGTGCAGGTAAAATGCAGCATGTTCTACTTTTTTTGTGGAACTGGAACGCACTGGAACAAACACTGCCATTTAGAACCATATAACCAACTTTCCGTGCATTTTTGATGCATAAAAAATGCAATGGACTGCATGTGGTGTGAAATGGCCCTTAA
Source organism: Rana muscosa (assembly GCA_029206835.1). Taxonomy (NCBI): domain Eukaryota; kingdom Metazoa; phylum Chordata; class Amphibia; order Anura; family Ranidae; genus Rana; species Rana muscosa. The sequence continues at coordinate 717,624,493 of CM055116.1, read as the reverse complement.
GCAATTTGGCATATTTAAAGGCACTTCTCCTTGTTTTGTTTTTGGTGTTGTCCAAATTGGTGACATTGAAATATGTCCCTTAGGGTGGGACCTGGGCCCCCATTTTAAGGCCAATAACTAGAAGATAAGCCAGCCAAGTGGGGACTAGCAAAATTAACATGTCAGTTCCCATCGACTGCAATGGTATTTGTTGGTGGGGGGGGGGGGTGATTGTCCCATCTCTAATTTTGTAGCATGCTGGATGATGTGCTTAATTTTGGACAGGAGGGGGGGTATTTTCTGCTAGCTGCATCTGAGTTCTTCTGAGCATGCCCAGCCTGTTATATTTTTTTGTTGGTGCTTTTTGTGTGTGAACAGCACCTGGACATTTCTGGGCATGCTCAGAGAGTGTTTTTATGGGTTAGTAATTGAAGGACATCCTTAACAGGTGTAGCCACGTTGAAGTTCAGTCTCTACATGTGTATGTGTTTTCAATTGCCTCATTAGCACACAAACATAGGTTATATAAAGCTAGCAGATAGCATCCTCTCCCTTGCCCTGAAAAGAGGCAAGTGTGTGTGTGTGTGTGTGTGTGTGTGTGTGTGTGTGTGTGTGTGTGTGTGTGTGTCAAAATGTAAATTTTGGTGTCCTTATCGAGTTTATAACACATGTATTTTATTTGTTATGTCTTTGCAAAACAGGATGTTTGGTTTACTTTTGTGGATTGTATTTTTTTGTGTGGGGGAAATGTTCCCCTGAAATAATTTTGATGTTGTTAATGTTTGTCCACTTTGATTTAATTGTCTGTGCTGCATTACTTTGCCAAATCTTGATGTTGTGAGTCTGAAACTGTTTCAAATTGACCCTGTTTTTTATTTTTTTATTTTTTTATTTTTATTATTCTTTGTTTTGACCAATAAAATTTGATGCAAAGTTTTGAGGTTTGTTTTGCGTTTTCTTTGCAACAAATGTGACAGCTGATTGGCATGTCAAAACAAAACAGGTGTGATTTGTCTACCCTGGTGCCTTCATGCTACATATGCATGTATTGTGTGCTTCCATGGAAAATCACCAGGAAATGAAAAATACAGAGCGGTAAGTATCCAATTTTCCTTTTTTACTGCAGTGGTTCTCAGCCTCAGTCCTCAAGTACCCCCAACAGGACATGTTTTGTGAATTTATCTTATCGAGAATTGCTGTCCAAAATACAAAACCATTGACTGTGATTTAAAGCACATGTGCAAGATGAAGGAAAACCTGCAAACATGGCCTGTTGGGGGTACTTGAGAAGCACGTATTTAGAGCACTGCACTTAAAAATAGCTCAAGGCAATACAATTCTAATTGGGCATTTTGAGGGAAACCAAGTAAGTGTTAGAACCCCTGCTTGTGTTTATTTTTTGTAGGTTGGGCTTTGTGTCCCCTTTTAGTAAAATTGGCTTCACTTCCTGTCACACAGCTAAACAGGATGTGAAGGTAAAACCCTACCAATGTCTTTTTTTGGACACACAGTTCAATCTAACTAGTGTCCCCATTAAGCAAATTGCACTCTAGCACTTTGTTGTGTACATCCCAAATCATTGGGTAGTTTGGGGTTTAGTAAAGACAAATCCACTCTGCAGTAAAAGTGCAGCTGCTGAAAATCTGAGGGATCACTGGTGATTGTAACATCCAATCATGTAAAAGCAAAGATGGTGTTTTTTGGTTTGCTTGCATGTCCCCCTCGGATATCCAGCAAGTGCACTTGTAGTGCAAAGTAGATTTGCCTTTAGTAAATAAACACCAAAGTCCAAAATACCTAATAATTTGGGGTGTACCCCACAAAATGCTGGAGTGCAATGTACATAATGGGGAAAGTATTTAGATTGACCTGTGTGTCCCCAAGGAAAGACATTGGTAGGGATTTCCCCTCACTTCCTGTGTGGCTATGTGACAGGAAGTGAATTATTTGGAAGGATAAAGTGGCCAAATTTGGGAGTTGTCTTCACCCTATCAGGGGTGCAGACATCCCCAAAAACTGTCCAGACTTGTAATCCCTCTGCACTCTATCCCCAAGCAAAAATAAGAAAGGATTTCATTTAGTTTAACTTTGCAAAGACACATTCCTAAGTTGAATTGTGATGCATGTCAATGGCCCATTTAGACCCTCTTTAATCACTTGAGATCAGCGCTATAACTGATCGACGGCCACAGCATGGTCCCCAATTGCCGTGAGTCCGTCAATAAACATCCTCCCCTTCGTGCGCGCGCACGCTGTAGTCACGAGTCACTGAGACTCGGGTGATGACAGATCCAAGTAAGGGGCCGATACCTGCCCTTTACCATGTGATCATCATTCAGATATCATTCTTTTCAGCCGGCGATTCTGTGCATGCTAAAAACGATCATAGCGGCAGTTCCGCCGCTTGATTGTTCTTTTAGGCGGTGGGAGGGGACGTTCCCCCCCCCTCCCGCCGCCATCCGGTGCTTCTCCGGGCTCTCCCGTGCCATCTTGGGCTCAGAGAACTATTTGGCCGGCGCCAGATGGGAAGCATAGAGATGACTGGTGACCAGATGGTCACCAGTCATCTCTATGACCGCTGGAGGCCCGGGCGTGACGCTATGACATCACGCCGGGTTCCCATATGTAAACCAAGCCGTGATCTCGGCTGTCAGCATGAGATTGGTGAATTTTTTTGACCGATCTCATGCTTTCCAGCCTGGAGGTGAGATGTGGGGTCTTATTGACCCTGCATCTCTCCATAAAGAGGACCTGTCACAATAGATTCCTATTACAAGGGATGTTTACATTCCTTGTAATAGGAATAAAAGTGATCCAAAAAACAAAAAAGTTAAAAAAAGAGTAAGAAATACAAAAAAGTAAAAAAATAAAAATAAATAATCAAAATAAAGAAAAAACGCCCATGTGCCCGGTAGCTCGCGCTCAGAAGCGAACACACACGTAAGTCCCGCCCACATATGTAAACGCCGTTCAAACCACACATGTGAGGTATTGCTGCGTGCGTTAGAACGAGTGCAACAATTCTAGCACTAGACCTTCTCTGTAATGAGAAAATGATAACGTGTAAAAAAATTTAAAGCATCGCCTAGGGAGATTTTTAAGTACTGAAGTTTGGTGTCATTCCATGAGTGTGCGCAATTTTAAAGCGTGACATGTTAGGTATCTATTTACTCATCATAACAACATCTTTCACATTATCCCCAAAAATTGGGCTAACTTTACTGTTTTGTAATTTTTTTACATTCATGAAACCATTTTTTACTCAAAAAAAGGCTTTTGAAAATTTATTGCGCAAATACCGAGCGAGATAAAAATTTGCAATGACCGCCATCTTATTCCCTAGGGTGTCTGCTAAAAAAACATATATAATGTTTGGGGTTTTGAAGTAATTTTATAGCCATAAATGTATGATTTTTACATGAAGGAGAGAAGTGCCAGAATAGGCCCAGTGCTGAAGTGGTTAAAATATCCATTTTTTTTTTTTAACTCAGTCTTTTGTATTTATAGAAAACAAAAAACCGCAGAGGTGATCAAATAGCACCAAAAGAAAGCTCTATTTGTGTGCCAAAAAATAACACATTTTCATTGGGTTACAGTGTTGTATGAGCGCGCAATTGTCATTCAAAGTGCATCAGCGCTGAAATGTGAAAATTGGTCTGGGCAGGAAGGGGGTTTAAGTGGCCAGTGCGCAAGTGGTTAATATAAGGCTACATGCACACGGACGTTTTTCCAGCCGCTTGTTTGAGCGTTTTTTGCAGCTTAAAAACGCCTCTCCATGTTAGCCTATGGCCTCATGGCCACCATGGCGTTTTTGAGCTGTAAATGGCAAAGGCGTTTTTAGGCCCCATGTACACGGGATGCTGGTGCAAAGTGTTCAGAACTAAGGTTGAAAGCGGCGTTTAGAAAGGCACGTTTTGTCGCGTTTGCATGCCGCGTTTTACCACATTTGCGTCTATATGCGTTTCGTTAGGAAACATGATAAGGAGCCGCCCTAAGCTCCAAAAACAGTATTATTAATGATTTCAGCTATTTTGTGAGACCAGAGTGAGTATCAGCAGCTGAGAGAGCAGCAGTATAGTTGTATTTAGCGTGTCACTTGCCACATCACTTGCCCCAAGTTGTGGATTGTCCACTTGCCACGTCAGCTGCCCCAAGTTGTGGATTGTTCACTTGCCACGTCAGCTGCCCCAAGTTGTGGATTGTTCACTTGCCACGTTAGCTGCCCCAAGTTGTGGATTGTTCACTTGCCAAGTCAGCTGCCCCAAGTTGTGGATTGTCCACAATGCAATGGAAGCAATTTCATTTATTTTTTGATAGATATATATATATTTTTTTAATGTTTTTTCCTAAATTGCCATAATTTTTGAGTTTATCAATGTAAAAAAATAGGTCACCTTTAAAAACGCTTCTAAACTAAAATGCAGCTAAACGCCGGTACCGCGTCTGAAACGTGGAAATCTTTGGCATCTGAAGGCATTTTTAGGCTTTGTGAAGATTGAGTTTAAACGCAACTGCAGATTTTTTTTGCCAGGCCAAAAACAGTGTTTTGGATGTAAGAGAATTCAATGGACCCGCATCCGAAACGCAAGTACCGCGAATTTGTGGCAATTTTTTTTTTTTAACCTGTTTATAGCTGGTTGTTAAAGGAAATGTAATAAAAATAAACATTGCCGGCTCTAAGAAAAAAAAATGAGAAAAAAAACAGCGTGGGGTCACCCCCCAGGTCCATACCAGGCCCTTGAGTCTAGTATGGATTCAAAGGGGACCCCCCCACCAAACTTTAAAAAAAAATGGCGTGGGGGTCCCCCCAAAATCCATACCAGGCCCTTCAGGTCTGGTATGGATTTTAAGGGGAACCCCGCGCCAAACGGGAAAAGAAAAGCGTGGGGTTCCCTAAAAATCCACACCAAACCCTTTATCCGAGCACGCAACCTGGCAGGCCGCAGGGGAAGAGGGGAAGCCGAGAGCGGCCCCACCTCCCTCCTGAACCGTACCAGGCCACATGCCCTCAACATGGGGAGGATGTCCCCATGTTGATGGGAACAAGGGCCTCTTCCCGACAACCCCGGGCGTTGGTTGTCGTGGTCTGTGGGCGGGGGGCTTATCGGAATCCGGGAGCCCCCTTTAATAAGGGGGCCCCCAGATACCGGCCCCCCACCCTATGTGAATGAGTATGGGGTACATCGTACCCCTACCCATTCACTTGGTGGCAAAAAAAGTTAATAAAAAATACAACACAGGTTTTTAAAGTAATTTATTAGGCAGCTCCGGGGGTCTTCCTGCCGGGCGCCCCGCTATCTTCTTCCAGCTCTTTTGCTAGCGGGGTCCCGGGCTTCCTCGTCGTCTTCTTCCGACTTCGGGGGTCTTCATGCCGGGCGCCCCGCTATCTTCTTCCAGCTCTTTTGCTAGCGGGGTCCCGGGCTTCAGCGTCATCTTCTTCCCTCTTCTCTCCGCCCGATGTTGCCTCGTCGCTGTCCGCCGTTACAATGCTCTGGCCGCGGAGCGCACCCACTTATATTGGCATGGGGCGTGGTCACCGGGTGATGCCACCGCTGACCCCGCCCCCGTATGATGTCACAGTCCCGGGGAATGATGGGACTGTGACGTGCTACGGGGGCGGGGTCAGCGGGTGGCATCACCCCGTGACCACGCCCCATGCCAATATAAGTTGGTGCGCTCCGCGGCAAGAGCATTGTAACGGCGGACAGCGACGAGGCAACATCGGGCGGAGAGAAGAGGGAAGAAGACGACGCTGAAGCCCGGGACCCCGCTAGCAAAAGAGCTGGAAGAAGATAGCGGGGCGCCCGGCAGAAGGCAGATCATGGAGAAGGCATCGGAGAGCGGGAGAAGAACCGGAGAGCGCGGAGACGACACCGGAGAACAGAACAAGAGACCCCCGAAGTCGGAAGAAGACGACGCTGAAGCCCGGGACCCCGCTAGCAAAAGAGCTGAAAGAAGATAGCGGGGCGCCCGGCAGGTAGACCCCCGGAGCTGCCTAATTAATAAATTACTTTAAAAACCTGTGTTGTGTTTTTTATTAACTTTTTTTGCCACCAGGTGAATGGGTAGGGGTACGATGTACCCCATACTCATTCACATGGGGTGGGGGCCGGTATCTGTGGGCCCCCTTATTAAAGGGGGCTCACGGATTCCGAAAAGCCCACCGCCTGCAGACCCGACAACCAACGGCCAGGGTTGTCGGGAAGAGGCCCTTGTCCCCATCAACATGGGGGCAGGGTGCTGTGGGGTGGGGGGACCGCAGGTCGCCCCCTGCCCCAAAGCACCCACCCCCCCAGGTTGAGGGCATGGGGCCTGGTACGGTTCAGGAGGGAGGGGGGGCCGCTCTGCCAGGTTGAGTGCTCGGATAAGGGTCTGGTATTGATTTTGGGGGAACCCCCACGCTGTTTTTTTGGCTTAGGGGTTCCCCTTGAAATCCATACCAGACCTAAGGGCCTGGTATGGATCTTTGGGGGGAACCCCACGCCGTTTTTTCGGCTCAGGGGGTTCCCCTTGAAATCCATACCAGACCTAAGGGCCTGGTATGCTCCTGGAGGGGAACCCATGCCGTTTTTTTCATACAAATTTGGCCTGGAGTTCCCCTTCATGATTCATACCAAACACGGGACAGCGAGGCTGCCGAGAACCAGCGCGATGCCATCGCGCTGGAGACATTCTCGGCTAGCTAGTCGCCTCTAGGACACGACTTGAGCGACTGCTTCATGCTCAGGTCGTCTCCAAGTTGCCTCGCAAAGTCGCGCTGTCCCTGTGTCAGCCGGCACACGAGTCGCCCCGCGAGTCGGATCGGCTTCATCCCACTTCCCGGGCGACCTCTATTCAAATCAATGGGCTCCCATAGGGAACCATTCATTTTCAATAGAGCGCCGCTGACATTTGTATTTACTATAACAGTGCGCCGCTGTGCGCCGCTGGTTCCTGCGCCCAATGAAGGAGTTATCCGGCGCACCAATTAAGGGATCAACCAGCACAGCGCACTGTTATTAGTAAATCACCCCCCATAGTGTTTTGCCTTTAGGCCAAAGAGTTACATTTTGGTCTGATCTGACCAGAGCACCTTCTTCCACATGTTTGCTGTGTCCCCCACATGGCTTCTCACCATGTGGGACTTCTTATGACTTTCTTTTAACAATGGCCTTCTTCTTGCCACTCTTCAATAAAGGCCAGATTTGTGGAGTGCATGACTAATAGGTTTCCTGTGGACAGATTCTCCCACCTGAGCTGTGGATCTCTGCAGCTCCTTCAGAGTTACCTCTTGGCTGCTTCTCTGATTAACCACTTCTCAACCAAGGACGTCATATGACGTCCTTGAATTTGAGGGGGGATATCTGAATGATGCCTGCAGCTACAGGCATCATTCAGATATCATTCTGTCATGCCGGCGATTCTGCGCACCATAAGAACAATCATAGCGGCAGTTCCGCCGCTTGATCGTTCTTATAGGCAGTGGGAGGGGACTTCCCCCCCCTCTCGCCGCCATCCGGTGCTTCTACAGGCTCTACCGTGCCATTGGGGGCCCTGAGAATGAATCGGCCCGTGCCGGCTCACGAATATAGAGATTTCCGATCTATGACCGTTCGAGTCCCGGGCGCGACATTGTGGGGTCATGCCCGGTAACCGGAAGTAATGAGCATGAGATCGGTGAATTTTTTTTCACCGATCTCATGCTTTCCAGTCTGGAGGAGAGAGGGACCTGTCACAATGATTCCTATTACAAGGGATGTTTACATTCCTTGTAATAGGAATAAAAGTGATCAAAAAAAAATGTCAAAAAAAGTGTCAAAATAAGAAACATTCAGTAAAACAAAAAAAGTAAAATGCCCCTGTCACCGGTAGCTCGCGCTCAGAAGCGAGCACACATGTAAGTCCCACCCACATATGTAAATGCCGTTCAAACCCCACATGTGAGGTATCGCCGCGTGCGGTAGAGTGCAAGCATCAATTATAGCACTAGACCTCCTCTGTAACTCGAAAATAGTAACCTGTAAAAAAATGTAAAGCGTCGCCTATGGAGATTTTTAAGTACCGAAGTTTGGCGCCATTCCATGAGTGTGCGAAATTTTAAAAACGTGACATGTTAGGTATCTATTTACTCAGCGTAACAGCATCTTTCACATTATACAAAATAATTGGGCTAACTTTACCGTTTTGTTATTTTTTAATTTGTGAAACCGTTTTTTTCCCCAAAAAAGGCGTTTGAAAGATTATTGTGCAAATACCGTGCAAGATAAAAAGTTGCAATGACCGCCATTTTATTCCCTAGGGTGTCTGCTAAAAAAAAAAATATAATGTTTGGGGGTTCTGATTAATTTTCTAGCAAAAAAATTATGATTTTTACATGAAGGAGAGAAGTGCCAGAATAGGCCCGGTGGAGAAGTGGTTAATGTTCTCCTAACCGGGCCTGTCAGTTTAGGTGGATGGCCATGTCTTTGTAGGTTTACAGTTGTGCCATACTCTTTCTATTTTCGGATGATGGATTGAACAGTGCACCGTGAGATGTTCAAAACTTGGGATATTTTTTTATAACCGAACCCTGCTTTAAAATTCTCCACAACTTTATCCCTAACCTGTCTGATGTGTTCCTTGGCCTTCATGATGCTGTTTGTTCACTAAGGTTCTCTAACAAACCTCTGAGGGCCTCACAGAACATCTGTATTTATACTGCAATTAAATTACAAACAGATGGACTCTATTTACTAATTAGGTGACTTCTGAAGGCAATTGGTTCCACTAGGCACTGTATAGTGGCGGTTTCATTATTTATGATTAGGGATGAGCCGAACACCCCCCAGTTCGATTCGCACCAGAACATGCGAACAGGCAATAAATTTGTTCGAACATCAGAACCCCGTTAAAGTCTATAGGACACGAACATGAAAAATCAAAAGTGCTAATTTTAAAGGCTTATATGCAAGTTATTGTCATAAAAAGTGTTTGGGGACCCGGGTCCTGCCCCAGGGGACATGTATCAATGCAAAAAAATGTTTTAAAAACTGCAGTTTTTTCGGGAGCAGTGATTTTAATAATGCTTAAAGTGAAACAATAAAAGTGAAATATTCCTTAAAATTTTGTACCTGGGGGGTGTATATAGTATGCCTGTAAAGCAGTGCTTGTTTCCCGTGCTTAGAACAGTCTCTGCACAAAATTACATTTCTGAAGGAAAAACGGTAATTTAAAAGTACTCGCAGCTGTAATGAATTGCGGGTACTGGCATTACAAAGAAAAGTCATTGAAAGTCATTGATAAAAAAAATGCGTGGGGGTCCCCCCAAATTCAATTACCAGGCCCTTCAGGTCTGGTATGGATATTAAGGGGAACTCTGCACCAAATGTAAAAAAAAACAGCACACGGTCCTCTCTTCACCGGAGCGGAGACACCCTGGGAATGACACGTATTCAGCCAGTGACAGCTCTTATCTAGCTGAGGGCGGGGCCACCCATCATGTGACCCCATCCCCCTTTGACGCAAGGGGAAACCCGGGCTTCCCCAGTGACGTGATGGGTGACCCCGCCCCCCTCTGATGCAAGGGAAACCTGCGTTGCATCAGAGGGGGCGGGGTCACATGTTAAAGGGGTCTTCCAGGTTTCGATAAGCCCCCTGCCCGCAGACCCCCACAACCTCCGGACAAGGGTTGTGGGGATGAGGCCCTTGTCCCCATCAACATGGCGACATGGTGCTTTGGGGTCCAGACACCAAAGCATTCTCCCCATGTTGAGGACATGTGGCCTGGTACGGTTCAGGAGGGGGGGCACTCTCTCCTCCCCCCTCTTTTCCTGTGGCCTGCCAGGTTGCGTGCTCGGATAAGGGTCTGGTATGGATTTTTGGGGGGAACCGCACGCCTTTTTTTTTTTTATTTGGCGCAGGGTTCCCCTTAATATCCATACGAGACCTGAAGGGCATGGTAATTGAATTTGAGGGGACCCCCACGTATTTTTTTTTTTTATCTATGACTATCAATTACTTTTCGGCAACCCGGGGGGGCGTGTCCGGCTGCGAGAGGAGAAGGATGTGCTGTGGATGAGCTCCGATGGCCCTGATTTAATCCACTGCCATCCTGTACCAGCGGTTTGGGATTCGGCCACAAAAACAAGCCATCCTATGTCCTAGACTCCCCCTAAGTCGGCCCTTCCTAAATTGGGATCCCCGGCCGGTCACATACTCGGCAATCTGACGCTCAGCAGGTTCCATTGTGGACCAGCCGCCATCTTGAGGCCTCTGGATCCTCTGCGCTCGGATCAAGGGACGTGCAGCTACCCCTCCCAGTTCCACCGGAGGCGGCTTCATCGGACTGAGTGGACAATACTAAGGAGTCCTTGTGAGCCCTCAAAGCAGAAGGGGATACCAGATTGGAGACGGAGCTCCGTGGATGAAGGTGAGCGGCGGCCATCTTGCTACACCCTGAGCCCAACAATAGCTCCCTCGCCCCACCTAAACTAGGGAGGGGAGAAAAAAAAGCCCCACGGCACTTTAAGTACACCACATCAACATAGAGGGTGACCCAGGCTGTGATTTAAAGAAAATATCCCGCTGAGAAATGGCCCTATCTCCACATCCCCAGTGCAGCGGCCATCTTGCTACTCCCAACAGCAGTGTGGAGCTGCTCAGACCCTCGTAAAAACAATCAATCTGGCCTCTTGCAGAGACATTGAAGCTGCCCAGCTATTATCACTTCCTCCTATAATCCTCACCTATGATCCCCTTAATGCTATAGGAGGTGCTACTCAATCAAGATCAGCCATCTTGCTACACCTCACAAACTTGCTCACTAAAAACCTTATAAAATTGATCCTTGCCCCGACAGGGTCCCACAGCCCTCTCACCGGGTTGCATGCAGCCCCACAAAGGCATAGAAGCAAGTCGTGGATAGGGGATTAAGGTGACAGGATGTTCTAAAGGACACATTCTCAACTAAGGGGGGGCGCATGCGAGGCGCGATGCAGGGCGGCAGCTCTATGTAACAGCTCCGCCGATAAAGGAGGTAGATAGCATATCCATGGGGCCACAACACAGACAAATCGTCCGAAAACCACTATCACCCCCGCAGTATACCTCTGTGCATGCCTGGAAACTATAGGACCCGCGGCCGCCGGTCTAAATATTCTCCATCCAACGTTTTACTCCGCTCCAAAGGGAAAGGCAAGATGTCCCGGGACGGTGCCTGTCCCTCTCCACAGGCCTCTCCAGCAACTTCACATGCCTCTCAGTGAACAGCCTCATCCAAACAAGTAAGTGAGTTCCCCTCACAGCTCACTAAAGCTGATCTAGATGCCAGTCTCACCATTATGTATGACAAGCTAGCAAACAAGTTCCACTCGGAACTGAAGACATCCACTAGCACACTTCAGCAGGAGATAGCCTCCCTAGGTGGTCGTACAGACAAATTAGAGACAAAGCACGATGAGTTGTCATTAGCCCACAATGATCTAAGAAAGGATTTTGAGCTACTAGCTGAAAACTATTCGTATCTCCAAACACAAGTGGAAGATTTAGATAACAGAAACCGAAGGAACAATTTAAGAATTCCCGGTGTTCCTGAGTCTGTAACGGAATTAATGCCTGCTGTCTCAAAGCTATTCCGGTCTCTTCTCCCTGACACCCCATCACAGTCCTTCACTTGTGACAGAATTCACAGGGCTCTGCGACCCAAACCTCCTGTAGACAAGCCACCTCGTGATATTATCCTCTGTATGAAGGACTTTATCACAAAGGAAAATATTCTAAGGGCCGCCAGAAACTCACACAACATTGAGTTTGAGGGAACAAGGATTCAAATATACCCTGACATCTCACAGGCCACGCTTGAAAGAAGGCGCAAGATGAGAGAAATAACATCAATCCTACAATCTTCCCATATCAGATACAGGTGGGGATTTCCGTTCAGACTAACTGTACCCCATAACGGCACCATATATTCTGTTATACACGTTGCAGAAGGCAAAGAGCTCCTAATCAAATTAGGACTGCTGGATCCAGAAGTAAATCCAAGACCACCATCTACACCGCATTCATCACCCATCTGGGCCACTCCCTCTTCAAGACGAGATCAAAGAAGGATGAGATCATCTACGCGTTTCGCTAACCCATGAAAATCGCCTGAAACAAGTTGGTTCAATTTTTTTTTCCTATTTATGATTTGCTGATCCAAAAAGAAAGCTTTGAACCTAGTTAGGTTCTTTTCAGTCAGATGTGACTTGTTATCAAATGAAAGACGTCTCAAGTAATATTTCACTGGTCATTTCTTCTCTGCAATTTTCTAACAGAGAAAGCAGACACCTCATACTAGTTCATTATCTCTCACTTCTACTACACAATTTGCTAGACCATGATATACTCTATAATTAAGGTTGAACTATTCAACCCATTTATGAGCTAGGCAAATCCATGAAAATCGCATCCATCAAGTCTGGATTGGGTTTTTTTTTTCCTGTTTTTGCTTGATAAATGCTACTGGCGGGCATTAAAACTCATGCTCTTTTATGCATTATTCCTGCCTAGAAGAATCGCTCTCAACAAACTTCAACAATTTATTCCACTTGTGCGATTCGTTAATCAAGGAAAAGCACCATAAACTAGCAAAAACTTTAAACTTGCATTCTATGTTTTTGTTGTGTTTTATTTTATTTTATGTATGTGTGTATGTATATGTATAGGTATATATATATATGTGTATATATGTGTATATATATATATGTGTATATATTTTTTTTTTTCCCTCTTCCCCATTTTTCCTTAACCATGCGATCAGTGAATCCAGGTAATTCACACAAAATCAATTAAACTTTTATGCTTCATGTCACAAAATGGTGCTCAACACACTTTGGGGAGTGCACTAAATGTTTTCTTTCGTTATATATGTAGGTTAGTTGATGCTGCATTCCCTATAACGCATGCATGTTAATTCTTTCATTCCCTTGGTGGGAATAAAAATGTATAGATAAAAAATGGAGAGTTGCTTAGTCTTCCCGCCTCCGCTTGATTGTCCCCCTCTCACTTTTGGAGTCTAGATATGGATCTTACAGCACGTCTTTCTGTGTTTTTGGTCCTACTCACAGGCCTCGTACACACGGCCGAGATTCTCGTTGAAAAAAACATGTCGTTTTTTTCGACGAGATTCTTGGACAAGAAACTTGTCCCGGCCGAGTGTACACACGCTCGTTTCAAAGAACCCGCGGTTCTTTGAAAGGAGTGTACGCGGTGACGTCATCGACTACGTCGAGCATGCGCTCGTCACATTCGATGCCGTCGCCGCCATCTTGGTATACCCTACGTATGCCTAGGAAGCTACCGCGCATGCGTCGAATTCATTTCGAACATGCGCGGGCTTCCGGGCGGACAGGTAAGTGTACACACACTCACTTTTCTCGTCGAGAAACACGCCGAGGAGAATCTCGACGAGAAAATAGAGAGCAGGTTCTCTATTTTCTCGTCGAGGTTTCTTGTCGGTTTTCTCGACGAGAAACCCACTAGCAGCGTACACACGACCGATTTACTCGGCAAGACCTCTCTGCCAGCAAGTTTCTTGCTGGTTCTTGCCGAGAAAATCGGTCGTGTGTACGAGGCCTTAGCCGCCCATTTCGGCAAGACTCCCGAAGTGAGATATGGACCTCCCGGTCAAAAGATTATTGTTTTTATGTCAAGCTGTTTTTTTCAGCCTGACCCCTGATTATTGTATATTCATTCTTTACAATTTTATGGCAAGTTAGGTAACATGTTTCGTTGCCCTATAAATTTCGAAATAATGCTCTTTTGGTTTATTTTGTTGTGTTCTAATGTACTCAAGTCTCACATAAAGTACAGTTTGGTTAAACACTGGCTTGGTAAGGACCTCATGCTTGGAATTAACACATCGCTATCACATGTTTTTTCAAGTTTGGTACTTACATACAATATGATTACATATGGGGGTGCTCGGTATGTTGCTAATCTATTACCATATCTTATATTCATTTTTCATGACTCAAAAATATCTATCTGGTACCACAATCTATCATGCCAGAGATTTTTTTTTATATATTCTAAATGGGACTTAAAATAATTTCCCACAATGCCAATGGCTTAAATTCTCCCCAAACAAGGAAAAAAGCTTTCCGCCATTATAAAAGATTGGGGGCTGACATTATATTAGTGCAAGAAACCCACTTCGCTACATCCAAGCACCCCAAATTTTGACAAAGCATATGGTCAATTCTATTATACAACATTCAATTCCAAGACAAGAGGAACAGCTATTTTTATAAAAAAACTCAATAGTGTTTGAAACGCAAAGTGTCTTTAAAGACCCAGAGAGTCGCTTTCTGATTGTAAAAGGTTCCATAGAAGGACATCTTGTCACAATAGCCTCTGTATATGCACCTAATGAAGCTCATGCATCTTTTTTTCAAAATTCTTTGACACATTAGACAAATACTCTTCCCCCCCCCAATTGATTATAGGCGGAGACTTCAACTTAGCTGCACATTCAACCTTAGATAGGAGTATAGTGGCACCCTCATCCAGTTGGCACATAATGTAGTTAACCCTCCTAAGAAGCTTGTAACTTTCTTAAATCAGACTGGCTTTTACAGCTGTGGAAGATGTAAGATTTGTAGGACGTCCAAATTCAGAAGGAGAAAGACGACCCATTTCAGTTATTTTACGGATGGTAGGTCCTATGAAATTACTAAATTCATCACATGTGGGACCACGCATGTTACCTACTTGCTTTCTTGCCCTTGTGGGTTTCAGTATGTCGGTCGAACCACGAGACAATTAGGAGTACGACTTCGGGAACATGTTAATAGGATAAAAAAGGGCTACCGTCACCATGGACTGTCCAATCACTTTAGATTATATCACAATCGTGATCCCAGCTGTCTCACATTTTGTGGGATAGATAGAGTTGAAGAACACTGGCGAGGGTCTAATCTCAAACAATTAATTTTGCAAAATGAATCCCAATGGATTCATAGGCTTCGCACTTTAAGCCCGGCGGGGCTGAACATTGAGCTGGATTTAAATTGTTTTTTATCCAATTGGTAAATTTTATTAATTTTTTTTATTTTTTTTTTCATTTTTTTTTATTTTTTATTTTATATATTTTTTTTTTAATTTTTTTTTTATTTGAATTTATTTATTTATTTTTTTCATCTTTACATCAATCTTAATTTTAGTAGTGAGACCCAATTTTACATATATATTTATATATATATATATATTCAATTATTTTTATTCATTTTTTGAGTCATTTTTGATTGTATCCAGAAGATGGCAGCAGTCTTCTGTCTCTCTTTTTTCAATAAAGTTTGGATGGTAATCAGGACAATGATGTTTAACCAGGAAGTAGGTTTTCTTCAATTGATTACACCCAGTGGGAGGTCATTCCCCCACTATAAATTGCTTTGCTCTAGACCGGATGTGATGTCCTTTGATGACGCTCTGTGGGAGGAGTGAAACGCGTCGACGCACGTCCGGTTTATGGCCAAACCATTGACACCATTTCCTGCTTCTTGTGGAGCGCACACTATTCAGCGGCGTTCGTGGAAGTTGATACTGAGTGCCTGCTTCTACCATCCTGTGCTTTGTAAGTCTAGCCAACGGGCTAGACCTGGCAAGTAACTTCTCATTTGTTCTCCCGTGCATTTGAACCTCACTCTACTAGTTTCCAGTAAGTCATTTTTATTTGGATTTTGTGTTTATCTGAACTCATCATTCTTGTCCTTGGAAGTAAGCACCTTCTACTAATGGTGAGTGGATCGTTTGACTATAATCCATCTGAGCTTGTGACATCTGCAGGACTATTTGTGATCATTTGCTGCCTATATATAGAGCCCCTTGCCTGCGCCATCCGCAATAATATTAACATCAAAGGATACACAAAAGGCTCAAATGAATTTAAATTAAGTTTGTATGCAGACGACGTCCTCTTATTCCTCACTGACCTGTAATTTCACTACCAAACCTTATCAAAACTTTAGATACATTCCATGACCTCACAGGTTTAAGTATAAACTTATCTAAATGTTCAGCCCTTCCAATCAATTGCCCCCCTGATTGGACTACTATATTAAAAAATAAATTTCCTTTTCAATGGTGTTCAGAATCTTTTAGATATTTAGGCATCCAAATCACTCCATCTTACAAAACCCTATACCACACTAATTACCCCAGATTATTCCAAAACATCAGAGACTTACTCAAATCATGGTCAACATACCATATTTCATTTATGGGTAGGATAGCTGCTACAAAAATGGTTATACTACCAAAGCTACTATTCTTCTTTAGAGCACTTCCTCTCTTGGTACCTAAAAGCACCCTAGATTCCATACAGAGAAAGATAAACAAGTTCATATGGCAAAATAAAAAATCTAGATGTGGATATGCATTAATGTTCAGACCTCAATCGAAGGGTGGGCTAAGCATTCCCAACCTTTTGGCTATATTATCTTTCTGCTAGATACACACAACTAGCACAATGGTACGCACCATCCAGCTATATACCTTGGCTATTATTTGAGGAACAATCTGTCCTACCGTACAACCTTCAGGGCCTCCCTTGGTCCAAATCCATCAAAACTCAAAGATTGGGCCACCTCAACAAAATAGTACACCATAACCTACTATTATGGCACAGACATAAGCATAAATTTAACATCTCATCAGAGATTCCTCCCCTAGCCTCTTTTATAGGGGACCCTCTTTTTCCCCCTCCCCCCTCCGACCTAATCTCAAACCAATACACTATATGGCAACTCCTTAAACTATCTAACCTAAAAACACTCACAAAAAATAATACATTTCGTACATTCTCGAATTTACAAACAGAATATAAACTTACAGAAACTGAACTCTCTGACTACAACAATATCAAGCTTTTCTACCAAAAACACTTCTCACTCACCATCCAAACCCCTTTCACGATATTTGAACAAATTTGTCTTACTTCACCCCGCGATAGGGGTTTGTTGTCCAAAATTTATAAAAGCCTAAATGAACACAATACACCAGACAAAACACTCCAAATGTCCCAGTGGGAATCAGATTTAAATGAATCCTTCTCTATAGAACAATGGGACATTATGATAAACAATTTACGAAAATGCACCAAGACAGCCTCCATCAGAGAATCCGCCATTAAACTACAGCATAGGTGGTACCTTACCCCAGACAGAATCAACTCATTCTATCCAACAACCTCTCCCAAATGCTTTAGAGTATGCCCAGTACAGGGCTCCCTTTTACACACATTCTGGGATTGTACGCACCTTAAAACAATGTGGCAACAAGCTAGAATCAATATAGAACAAATAACAGGTAGCAGGATTGAACTGACATCTAAGATGTGCCCCCTCTTCTTTCCTATTGCAGATATTTCTATAGCTCACACCAGGCTAATGCACACATTATTCAGCGCAATACACTGGGCTATAGCTCTCAACTGGCGCTCCTCTACTGTGCCATGGTCCCAAATAATGAACCACATGTTGGCCATCAAGCTATCAGAACATATTCATCATACTGTATTCGATACTATGGACATATATGACAAAAAATGGAAACCCTGGGATCTATCTCTGCTGATTCATTGAATTGTAAGAAGATTAGGTTAATTTTTTTTTCATCAGGGAGGGGGCGTGGCTTGCGCGTGCACAGAGATGGCCGCTTAAGCAGTGAGCTCCGCCATCCAGACCGGACAATCAGTGACTATCGAGCACTGACTACCCGCTACTCTGCCCCACAGCACAGCGATCGTACCTGCCAGGCTGCGCCGTCATGTCGTCCCGCAAACGCATCCAGGATAGAGGCTTAAAACGCCTGGAATCCTTCTCCTTCCAGCCCCGCCGGCGAAACCAAGATGGCGGCGCCGGACCCTCAGCGCACCACTCTCTGCAGTTCTTGGAACCCCCGGGGGGCCATCCACAGAACATACCAGCTGGAAATCATTCCTCCCTTTCTTTGGATACCTCTCCTGCAACCCCGGTGTCCCAGAGCCCGGTGAAATCGAGGATGCGGATGGATCTCTCGGATCAGGCCTCAATCACAGTGAGTACAGGCCTGCATAATAACTCTGCTGTTTCATCATTACAATCCTCCATAGCACAATTCCCAACATCAGGACAACCGGTGCTAGACACCACTATGAAAGACATGCTCCTATCGCTGCAGTCTTCTCTCATGTCCAACTTCTCATCCCTGATTAATACTTTCTCACTAGAAATGAAACACATGGACAATAGGGTGCAATGTGTGGAAAACAAAATGGAGGAATGTACTGACACTGTTAATGAATTAGTGGATGCATACAATGATCAGAAAGAGGAATCTCTCTGGATCAAAGCGAAATTAGCGGACCTCGAGGACCGTTCCAGACGCAATAACCTTAAAATACACGGAATCCCTGAGTCCGTTCAACCTACAGAATTGCGCAATTACGCCACCGCTATGTTTTCCAGCATGCTCCCGGAACTCTCCCCGATTGAGCTTACGTTTGATCGTATACACAGGCTGCCTAAACCAGGCCACCTGGAAGCAGAGGTACCCCGTGATGTACTTCTGCCAGTACATTTTTTCCAAGCGAAAGAACAGATACTTAGGAAAGCTAGAGAACTGTCACCACTCCCTGCACCATACTCTGATATACAACTGTTTGCAGACCTATCTCAACATACACTCCAAATGCGTCGGCAACTTAAAACTATCACTAAGGCGATGAACAATCACAAAATTATATACAAATGGCGCCACCCAGCGACCATCTTGGTCACTTACAACGGCATTCCTCACACCATCTCCACCCTGGAAGGGGGCTTGAAACTACTTAAAGCATGGGGAATCCTACCAGATCCTCCCCTCAACCAAACTGACGATGACTGTACACCAAACCCGTTCACCTTTGGAAGTAACAGGGAGAACCGCAGAAACAACCAACGTTGATCTACTAGCTCAAATTGCATCATTATGCGACTACCTTAGTCCGGTCTGGTCGCGTGCTTAACACCAGCTTACTGAACTTTCCCCCATTAGTTGTCAGGTGCTCTGAGGAGCTGGTTCATGCTGACACACCTGTGAGCTTAGTTTGTTCACTTAGTCTTTACTAAAAAGCGGGGTCTATTTTTTTTTTCTTCTTGACCCTGTTGTTTTTTTGTTTTTGTTTTTTGTGTTTTTGTGTTGTTTTTCTTTCTTTTTGATTGCGCTTCTGCAAGTGCCTTCACCTGCTTCAGACATCTACAGTTCGTTCACGCATGAAGTTTGTTGATCTTCAAATCTAACTTGTTTTATACCGCTATAGATCCAAGGACTGAATTTACTACTTCCTTCTCAAATCTCCAACAGAAGTACTCTCGCCCACTTCGACCGGTGGATTGATTATTCCTCCTTCATTCTTCCACAACTGTAAGTAGTTGCTTCACGGACTCACCACACCTCCTTTCAGCATGGGGATCACTATCCTATCACTCAATGTGAATGGACTAAACCACCCAGCAAAAAGGTCCTCCCTATGGAAATCAGCCATTACCCAGAACTGTGACATTCTTTGCGAACAGGAGACGCACTTTGTTTGCGACTTCCTCTCCTGCCTGCCAACACAAACAATTCCCCCATGTGTTTCGCTCCTCCTTTGATAAAAAACAACGCGGAGTAATGATAGCGATCAGAAACACTGTTGCTTTCACCCTGCAGAACTGTGTCATTGACCCGGGAGGGCGATATATTATCCTAATTTGCACAATCAACAATATCTCCTTTACCCTGGTCTCCATTTATGCCCCAAACCATGGCCAAATGACTTTTCTCAGGAAGACACTTCGGGCTGCCCGTAAGATCCAACAAGGTCATTTGCTCATTTGTGGGGACTTTAATATGGTCCCGAACAACTCAATAGACTCCACTGCGGGGACTCACAGAAATACCTCTCCTTTAGATCCGTTTATTAGTTCCAATGATCTATTTGACGTGTGGAGGTGTTGTCATGCGAGCGAGAGGGATTTCACGTTCCTTTCGCCGTGTCACAATACCTACTCACGGATTGATTTATTCCTAACTGACAGTCGGTTACTGCATAAAATTTCAAACTCTACCATTCATACCACCACCTGGTCAGACCATGCCCCCATTAGCATTACCATATCTGACGGCTCTTGTCAACCCAATAACTTTATTTGGAGAGTCAATAACTATCTCCTAACTACACTACTCTATTCTACCCATATTGAACGCCAATTGGAAGAGTACTTTTCAATCAATCAGGCATCGGTATCTGACCCGCTGGTGATATGGAACGCACACAAGGCAGTCATGCGAGGAGTGTTCATCCAAAGGGGAGCTAGAGCCAAAAAAAAAGGACCCAACGGTTAGATGAACTCACAGCTGAGATAGCCAGATCCGAATCACTGAATAAATCCAACCCATCACCACTTCTCCAATCTAAAATATTCACCCTTCGCCACGAGCTAAGGGCCCTTCTACTTGAAAAATGTGCTAAATCATACAGAATTCTCAAAGCCACTTCATACACTACAGGGAAGAAGGCAGGAAAGGCAATGTCCCTTCGAGTTAAGGGTCATAGAACCAAAACAAAAATCCGGTACATACATCACCCTCACACGAACGAAAAACTTCTTAAACCCCAAGACATAGCGAACTCCTTTAGTACCTACTATGAAGATCTATACAACCTCAAGGATGATGCCTCCACTACCCAACCCTCCCAGGCGGGGATTGGATCCTTCCTAGGAGGTTTGAATCTCCCGAATGTGTCCCCCCAACAACTTGAGAAATTAAATACTCCCTTCACAGCTGAGGAAATACTTGTAATAATAAATAATCTTCCTAACTCCAAATCCCCTGGCCCTGACGGCTTCACTGGGGAATATTATAAGAAGTTCAAGCATGTATTAGCTCCCACTCTGTGCCAACTGTTCAACCTAACAGCAACTTCAGCCTCTTTCCCTACTGATATGCTCAATGCCATGATTATAACCCTCCCTAAACCTGGCAAAGATCCCACATCTCCAAAAAACTTCCGACCCATTTCACTGCTCAACCTTGATTTAAAAATGTATGTCAAATTGATAGCCAACAGACTAGAGGACATACTTCCTTTCCTTATATCAATAGACCAATCAGGATTCACTAAAGGACGCCAAGCGTCCGACGCCACTAGAAGGATAATCAATATCATACATCATGTAGAAACGCAAAAAATCCCGGCCCTTCTATTATCACTAGATGCCGAAAAGGCCTTCGATAGGGTCCACTGGGGATATATATTGGAGGTTCTATACAAGTTTGGTATTACGGGTACGATACACAATGCCATAATGGCCCTATACTCCAATCCTTCGGCCAAAGTATTTTCTGCAGACACCCTTTCCTCTCCATTCCAAATTACCAATGGTACAAGACAAGGTTGCCCACTCTCACCCATTATATTCAACCTAGTCATGGAACCCCTTGCCGAACATATCAGAAATAACAGCGAAATCTCAGGTATACCCATTGCTGGTTTAGACTAGGGATGAGCTTCGTGTTCGAGTCGAACATACGTTCGACTCGAACATCGGCTGTTCGATCGTTCGACGAAGATCGAACGATTTGGGCCGTTCGCGCCAAATTCGAGTGACGCGAACGGCCCACAATGCACTACGCCATCGCAGTGTCATCCAGGCGCTGTGATTGGCCAAGCATGCACTGTGACCCCGCATGCTTGGCCAATCACAGCGCCGGCAGCGAGGAGAGCAATGATTGGCCACAGGCAGGATGCCTGTGGCCAATTATTGCTGAGGGTGTTTAGTACACGCCCCACACTATAAAAGGCCGCCAGCACGGCGGCCTAGTGTAGTGTGTTCCGGAGCAGGGATAGAGCAGCATAGGCAGGGACAGTGACTGTTATTTCTTTCTTGCTTAACCTGGATTCCTTTAGTTTAGGGAAAGAGAAGGATAGGTAGGGAGAGTGTCAGTGTGTTTTGTGCTTGTGCTATAGTGTGCTTAAAAAAAACATTTATTCTAGGGACAGAAAACTGTAGGTAGGGACAGTGTCAGTTTCTTTCACTCTGCAAGTCCTTGTTTCCAGGGACCTGGAAGGACAGTGAGTGAATTGTCCTTGTGCTATATTGTGCTTAAAAAAACATTTATTCTAGGGACAGAAAACTGTAGGTAGGGAGAGTGTCAGTTTCTTTCACTCTGCAAGTCCTTGTTTCCAGGGACCTGTAAGGACAGTGAGTGAATTGTCCTTGTGCTATATTTTGCTTAAAAAAAACATTTATTCTAGGGACAGAAAACTGTAGGTAGGGAGAGTGTCAGTTTATTTCACTCTGCAAGTCCTTGTTTCCAGGGACCTGGAAGGACAGTGAGTGAATTCTCCTTGTGCTATATTGTGCTTAAAAAAACATTTATTCTAGGGACAGAAAACTGTAGGTAGGGACAGTGTCAGTTTCTTTCACTCTGCAAGTCCTTGTTTCCAGGGACCTGTAAGGACAGTGAGTGAATTGTCCTTGTGCTATATTGTGATTAAAAAAAACATTTTTTCTAGGGACAGAAAACTGTAGGTAGGGAGAGTGTTTTTTTTCTTTCACTCTGCAAGTCCTTGTTTCCAGGGACCTGTAAGGACAGTGAGTGAATTGTCCTTGTGCTATATTGTGCTTAAAAAAAACATTTATTCTAGGGACAGAAAACTGTAGGTAGGGAGAGTGTCAGTTTATTTCACTCTGCAAGTCCTTGTTTCCAGGGACCTGGAAGGACAGTGAGTGAATTGTCCTTGTGTTATATTGTGATTAAAAAAAACATTTTTTCTAGGGACAGAAAACTGTAGGTAGGGAGAGTGTTTTTTTTCTTTCACTCTGCAAGTCCTTGTTTCCAGGGACCTGGAAGGACAGTGAGTGAATTCTCCTTGTGCTATATTGTGCTTAAAAAAAACATTTATTCTAGGGACAGAAAACTGTAGGTAGGGAGAGTGTCAGTTTATTTCACTCTGCAAGTCCTTGTTTCCAGGGACCTGTAAGGACAGTGAGTGAATTGTCCTTGTGCTATATTGTGATTAAAAAAAAACATTTTTTCTAGGGACAGAAAACTGTAGGTAGGGAGAGTGTTTTTTTTCTTTCACTCTGCAAGTCCTTGTTTCCAGGGACCTGTAAGGACAGTGAGTGAATTGTCCTTGTGCTATATTGTGATTAAAAAAAACATTTTTTCTAGGGACAGAAAACTGTAGGTAGGGAGAGTGTTTTTTTTCTTTCACTCTGCAAGTCCTTGTTTCCAGGGACCTGTAAGGACAGTGAGTGAATTGTCCTTGTGCTATATTGTGCTTAAAAAAAACATTTATTCTAGGGACAGAAAACTGTAGGTAGGGAGAGTGTTTTTTTTCTTTCACTCTGCAAGTCCTTGTTTCCAGGGACCTGTAAGGACAGTGAGTGAATTGTCCTTGTGCTATATTGTGCTTAAAAAAAACATTTATTCTAGGGACAGAAAACTGTAGGTAGGGAGAGTGTCAGTTTATTTCACTCTGCAAGTCCTTGTTTCCAGGGACCTGGAAGGACAGTGAGTGAATTGTCCTTGTGTTATATTGTGATTAAAAAAAACATTTTTTCTAGGGACAGAAAACTGTAGGTAGGGAGAGTGTTTTTTTTCTTTCACTCTGCAAGTCCTTGTTTCCAGGGACCTGTAAGGACAGTGAGTGAATTGTCCTTGTGCTATATTGTGCTTAAAAAAAACATTTATTCTAGGGACAGAAAACTGTAGGTAGGGAGAGTGTCAGTTTATTTCACTCTGCAAGTCCTTGTTTCCAGGGACCTGGAAGGACAGTGAGTGAATTGTCCTTGTGTTATATTGTGATTAAAAAAAACATTTTTTCTAGGGACAGAAAACTGTAGGTAGGGAGAGTGTTTTTTTTCTTTCACTCTGCAAGTCCTTGTTTCCAGGGACCTGGAAGGACAGTGAGTGAATTCTCCTTGTGCTATATTGTGCTTAAAAAAAACATTTATTCTAGGGACAGAAAACTGTAGGTAGGGAGAGTGTCAGTTTATTTCACTCTGCAAGTCCTTGTTTCCAGGGACCTGGAAGGACAGTGAGTGAATTGTCCTTGTGCTATATTGTGATTAAAAAAAACATTTTTTCTAGGGACAGAAAACTGTAGGTAGGGAGAGTGTTTTTTTTCTTTCACTCTGCAAGTCCTTGTTTCCAGGGACCTGTAAGGACAGTGAGTGAATTGTCCTTGTGCTATATTGTGATTAAAAAAAACATTTTTTCTAGGGACAGAAAACTGTAGGTAGGGAGAGTGTTTTTTTTCTTTCACTCTGCAAGTCCTTGTTTCCAGGGACCTGTAAGGACAGTGAGTGAATTGTCCTTGTGCTATATTGTGCTTAAAAAAAACATTTATTCTAGGGACAGAAAACTGTAGGTAGGGAGAGTGTCAGTTTATTTCACTCTGCAAGTCCTTGTTTCCAGGGACCTGGAAGGACAGTGAGTGAATTGTCCTTGTGCTATATTGTGATAAAAAAAAAACATTTTTTCTAGGGACAGAAAACTGTAGGTAGGGAGAGTGTTTTTTTTCTTTCACTCTGCAAGTCCTTGTTTCCAGGGACCTGTAAGGACAGTGAGTGAATTGTCCTTGTGCTATATTGTGCTTAAAAAAAACATTTATTCTAGGGACAGAAAACTGTAGGTAGGGAGAGTGTCAGTTTATTTCACTCTGCAAGTCCTTGTTTCCAGGGACCTGGAAGGACAGTGAGTGAATTGTCCTTGTGTTATATTGTGATTAAAAAAAAACATTTTTTCTAGGGACAGAAAACTGTAGGTAGGGAGAGTGTTTTTTTTCTTTCACTCTGCAAGTCCTTGTTTCCAGGGACCTGGAAGGACAGTGAGTGAATTCTCCTTGTGCTATATTGTGCTTAAAAAAAACATTTATTCTAGGGACAGAAAACTGTAGGTAGGGAGAGTGTCAGTTTATTTCACTCTGCAAGTCCTTGTTTCCAGGGACCTGTAAGGACAGTGAGTGAATTGTCCTTGTGCTATATTGTGATTAAAAAAAACCTTTTTTCTAGGGACAGAAAACTGTAGGTAGGGAGAGTGTTTTTTTTCTTTCACTCTGCAAGTCCTTGTTTCCAGGGACCTGTAAGGACAGTGAGTGAATTGTCCTTGTGCTATATTGTGATTAAAAAAAACATTTTTTCTAGGGACAGAAAACTGTAGGTAGGGAGAGTGTTTTTTTTCTTTCACTCTGCAAGTCCTTGTTTCCAGGGACCTGTAAGGACAGTGAGTGAATTGTCCTTGTGCTATATTGTGCTTAAAAAAAACATTTATTCTAGGGACAGAAAACTGTAGGTAGGGAGAGTGTCAGTTTATTTCACTCTGCAAGTCCTCGTTTCCAGGGACCTGGAAGGACAGTGAGTGAATTGTCCTTGTGCTATATTGTGATTAAAAAAAACATTTTTTCTAGGGACAGAAAACTGTAGGTAGGGAGAGTGTTTTTTTCTTTCACTCTGCAAGTCCTTGTTTCCAGGGACCTGTAAGGACAGTGAGTGAATTGTCCTTGTGCTATATTGTGCTTAAAAAAAACATTTATTCTAGGGACAGAAAACTGTAGGTAGGGAGAGTGTCAGTTTATTTCACTCTGCAAGTCCTTGTTTCCAGGGACCTGGAAGGACAGTGAGTGAATTGTCCTTGTGTTATATTGTGATTAAAAAAAACATTTTTTCTAGGGACAGAAAACTGTAGGTAGGGAGAGTGTTTTTTTTCTTTCACTCTGCAAGTCCTTGTTTCCAGGGACCTGGAAGGACAGTGAGTGAATTCTCCTTGTGCTATATTGTGCTTAAAAAAAACATTTATTCTAGGGACAGAAAACTGTAGGTAGGGAGAGTGTCAGTTTATTTCACTCTGCAAGTCCTTGTTTCCAGGGACCTGGAAGGACAGTGAGTGAATTGTCCTTGTGCTATATTGTGATTAAAAAAAACATTTTTTCTAGGGACAGAAAACTGTAGGTAGGGAGAGTGTTTTTTTTCTTTCACTCTGCAAGTCCTTGTTTCCAGGGACCTGGAAGGACAGTGAGTGAATTCTCCTTGTGCTATATTGTGATTAAAAAAAACATTTTTTCTAGGGACAGAAAACTGTAGGTAGGGAGAGTGTTTTTTTTCTTTCACTCTGCAAGTCCTTGTTTCCAGGGACCTGTAAGGACAGTGAGTGAATTGTCCTTGTGCTATATTGTGATTAAAAAAAACATTTTTTCTAGGGACAGAAAACTGTAGGTAGGGAGAGTGTCAGTTTCTTTCACTGTGAAAGTCCTTGTTTCAAGGGACAGAGAAGGACACCTGAAGGTAGCCCTTATTGCTTTTTTCCCATCTCCCTGCAGGCCATCTATTAGAATGTCTGGAAGGCAAACAAGGAGAGGCAGACAGTCAGGAGGCAATAAAAGAGGGCAAGCAGGCTCTGTGTCTTGGGGCAACAGTGCTGGTCGTGGACGCGGTGCATTGTCATCAGCACATGGCCATGGGACACGCTTGTCCTTCTTTTCGGCAGCTGGACATGTTGAGCCACATCATGCCGAAGACTTGGTAGAGTGGATGACCAAGCCCTCCTCCTCCTCCTCATCCTCTCTCACCCAGGCTCAGGGTACTGGAAAAGCAGCTGCCAAAGCGTCGTCTTCCCTGGTATCAATGTCAGACAAATCATCAGTCACTCCTTCCCTAGACCCACCATGTCCTCCTCCTGAGGAGTCCCCCGAACTGTTTCAGCACAGTGTTGGGTACATGCTCCAGGAGGATGCCCAGCGTTTCGAAGGGTCTGATGATGAAACCCAGCTAGAGGAAGGCAGTAGCGTGAGAGCAGACAGAGGGGATGCTCAAGAAGGACACCAATCTGGCAGTCATGTTCCAGCAGCTGCAGCATACTGCCAGATTGGCTCCAGTGAAGAGGAGGGAGGGGATGATGAGGTCACTGACTCCACGTGGGTGCCTAATAGGAGAGAGGAGGAGGAGGAGGATGAGGAGGAGGCACATCTCCAACGAGGCAGGATGCCCTTTGGTGGCCAGCGTAAGGGCAGTACACCGACGGAATCACACCGCAGAGCTCCGCCTGTGCAGGGCGCTGCCTCTGCCCGTCATTCAAAAAGTTCTTTGGTGTGGGCCTTTTTTGAGGCTAGTGCATCAGATCGCACAGCTGCTGTTTGCAACATATGGCTCAAGCGTATATCGCGTGGCCAAAACATCAGCCGCTTGGGTACCACATGCCTGACCAGACATATGTTGACCTGCCATGCAGCTCGTTGGCAAGCCTACCTCAAAGACCCACACCAAAGAACAAAGCGGACCTCTCCTTGCACCGCATCAGCTGGGATCTCCAACCCCACTATAACTTCAGTCCTCTCTGAAACATGCACTGAGAGGAATGAAGGTGTAGAATTAGGTGTGTCACAGCCAAGTACTTGCGCCCACTCTGCTAGCAGTACACCGACGTCCGATTCTAGCAGGCAAATTTCCCTGCCCCAGCTGCTGGACCGTCGAAAGAAGTTCACTCCCAGCCATCCACATGCCCAGCGGTTGAATGCTAGCTTGGCTAAATTGCTAGCGCTTCAACTGCTGCCTTTTCAGTTGGTAGACTCGGCCCCCTTCCGTGAGTTTGTGCAATGTGCAGTTCCTCAGTGGCAGGTTCCCAAACGCCACTTTTTCTCACGGAAGGCTATTCCGGCTCTCTACCGGCATGTGGAAGGCAATGTCTTGGCCTCGCTGGACAGGGCGGTCAGCGGTAAGGTGCATATTACCGCTGACTCATGGTCCAGCAGGCATGGACAGGGACGTTACCTTTCTTTCACGGCCCATTGGGTCACTCTTTTGGCAGCTGGGAAGGATTCAGGACAAGGTGCAGTAGTGTTGGAGGTTGTCCCACCGCCACGCCTCCAAAATGCTACTACTGGTTGTGACACACCTCTCTCCTCCACCCCCTCCTCTTCTTCTTCCTCCATGGCCTCTTCCTGTGGTTTGTCCTATGAACCAGCGGTGCTCCGTAGCCGTTCACGGGGCTACGCAAGTACGCAGGCAAAAAGATGCCATGCCGTGCTTGCGCTGGTGTGTTTGGGGGACAGAAGCCACACTGGGGCAGAGGTCCTGTCTGCTCTGCAGGGCCAGGCCGAGAGGTGGTTGACGCCACGCCAGCTTAAGCCAGGAATGGTGGTTTGCGACAATGGCACCAACCTCCTCTCCGCCCTCCGACAGGGACAACTGACCCATGTGCCCTGTGTGGCTCACGTCCTTAACCTGGTGGTGCAGCGCTTCTTGGGCAGGTACCCGGGCTTACAGGATGTCCTGAGGCAGGCCAGGAAAGTCTGTGTGCATTTCCGCAGATCTTATAATGCCAGTGCTCGCCTGGCTGAGCTGCAAAAGGAGTTGAACCTGCCCAAGAACCGCCTTATATGTGACATGCCCACCAGGTGGAACTCAACGTTGGCCATGCTGCAGCGGCTGCACACGCAGCAGAGGGCCATCAATGAGTACCTGTGCGACTACGGCACCAGGACAGGGTCAGGGGAGCTTGGTTTTTTTTCTCCACGCCAGTGGGGCATGATCAGGGATGCATGCACTGTCCTGGCACCATTTGAGGAGGCCACGAGGATGGTGAGCAGTGACAGTGCATGCATCAGTGACACTGTACCTCTTGTCCACCTGTTGGAGCACACGCTGCGTGGAATAATGGACAGGGCACTTGAGGCAGAACAGAGGCAGGAAGAGGAGGACTTCCTTGCCTCTCAAGGCCCCCTTTACCCAGACAGTGTTCCTTCTGTCCCACCCATCGCACAGGAAGAGGAGGAGGAGGAGGAGGAGGAGGAGGAGGATTGTGTCAGCATGGAGGTGGAGGCTGGCACTCAGCATCATCAGCAGCAGTCTTTTAGGGATGATTTACAGTCCCAAGAAACCAGTGGACTTGTACGTGGCTGGGAGGAGGTGGCTGCGGATCATGTCGTCCTTAGTGACCCAGAGGACTCCGGAGCGAATGCCTCAGCAAACCTACGCTGCATGGCCTCCCTGATCCTGCAAAGTCTGCGGAAGGATCCTCGTATTCTTCGGATCAAGGAGAGGGACCATTACTGGCTGGCCACTCTCCTTGATCCACGGTACAAGGGTAAGGTTGCGGACCTTATGTTACCGTCGCAGAGGGAGCAGAGGATGAGACAACTCCGGGAGGCCTTGCAGAAAGGTCTGTGCAACGCGTTCCCAGAGACTGGGAGGTTGCAAACTCCTGGTCCTGGACAACGAGTTGCTGAGGCTTCGGCCAGTCAAAGAAGGAGCGGTGGGGAAGGTGGCCGTCTGACCGATGCGTTCAGACAATTCTTTAGTCCGCAGCCCCAAAGTATGATCGGTTCCAGCAACCATCGCCAGCGTCTGATAAACATGGTGCAGGAATATCTAGGGGCAAGGTCAGACTTGGACACCTTCCCCACCGAAAATCCTCTGGCTTACTGGGTCTTGAGGATGGATCACTGGCCAGAGCTTGCACAGTATGCAATTGAGCTACTGGCCTGTCCTGCATCCAGCGTTCTTTCGGAACGCACATTCAGTGCTGCTGGAGGATTTGTCACGGATCACAGGGTGCGCCTGTCCACCGACTCGGTTGATCGACTGACTTTCATCAAGATGAACCAGTCTTGGATCACCACCAGCTACCACACACCTGATGCTGATATAACAGACTAATTGATTTTAACATGTCACATCCCTTCAAGACTGATGCTGATGCTGAGTGCCTGTGCTGTTATGTTGACTGGCTATCCTCCTCCTCCGAGTCCTCAATGATACGATTGATGATGATAGCTTGTAAGATCATTTTTGTTTATGGGTGCCGCCACCAGTGCCTAACGCCCAATTTTTCAGCCCCTGTTTAACAGGGGCGTGTAATTACAATTTTTGAAGCAATACTTTGCAACAGGGCTCATTGCTGTGCTCCAAGTACAGTATCTGTGAGGAGTTGCAGTGTTGTGCCACCAGTGCCTAAGGCCCAATTTTTCAGCCCCTGTTTAACAGGGGCGTGTCATTACAATTTTTGAAGCAATACTTTGCAACAGGGCTCATTGCTGTGCTCCAAGTACAGTATCTGTGAGGGGTTGCAGTGTTGTGCCACCAGTGCCTAAGGCCCAATTTTTCAGCCCCTGTTCAACAGGGGCATGTAATTACAATTCTTGATCTAATAATTCACAGCAGGGCCCATTGCTGCACCCACCAAGAGTAACTGTCAGGGCTTACAGTGTTGTGGCACCAGCACCACCATCAAAGGCCCAATTTTTACTACCACTGTTCAACAATTATATGTAATTAAAATTCCTGATATAATAGTTGACAGCAGGGCGTTCCAGCACCAACCAAGAGTAACTGTGAGTGCTTACAGTGTTGTGCCAACACCAACAACTAAGGGGCCTATTTCTGCAGAGTATATACGGCAGGTCCCTACTTTCAAACATCCAACTTACAAACGACTCCTACTTGCAAACGCAAGAAGACAACAGGAAGTGAGAGGAAATCTACCACTAGGAAGGAAAATTCTCTCCTGTAAGAATAAATATGGGAGAAAGGTGTCTCCTCTGTACTGATGCTTTATCAGCAATCCTTGTTTCAAGAAAAACACCACATTTCAAAAACAGTTGTCATTGGGACGGAAAGTGAGGTGAAATGTTCTGAACAGGGGCACAGACAGCAAAACAAATGTTACAGGGGTGATAACCCTTACCTATGTTTTCCAAAAAGTTTAAAAATAGATTTTTGGTCTGGAGCTACACTTCAACAATGTACCTGTTCAAAATTACAAACAGACTCTACATAAGAACAAACCTACAGTCCCTGTCTTGTATGCACCGCCTGTATAGGGCTGTTCAGAGTATATAGGGCCTTTTTTATTTTATGTGCGGGGTTCCCCTTAATATCCATACAAGACCCAAAGGGGCTGGTAATGGGCTGGGGTAGGGGGGGGTCATGGGGTAGCTATGCCATTTTTCTTAAAGAATTTCATCCATATTACCGGGACCAGACATTACATTAAAGCCGCAAGCAATTTAAAATGGCTTTTTTTTCCTTTAGAAGTGTCATTTTGTGCAGGGACAGTTCTAAACACGGGAAACACGTGGCACTTCACAGGCATACTTTAGACACCCCCCAGGTACGATATTTAAAGGAATATTTGACTTTTTTTTTCACTTTATGCATCATTAAAATGACTGCTCCCGAAAAACGACCGTTTTTAAAACTTCTTTTTGCATTGATACATGTCCCCTGGTGCAGAACCCGGGTTCCCAAACCCTTTTTAGGACAATAACATGCATAATAGTTGTTATAATTAGCACTTTAGAATTCGAACGTTCGCATCCATTGTATTTAATAGGGTTCTAATGTTCGTTCGAACTTTCGGTCCGTTCGCGGGTTCTGGTGCGAACCGAACCCGGGGGTGTTCGGCTCATCACTAGTTTAGACTATAAGATAAGTTTGTTTGCAGACGACGTGATCCTCATGATCATGGACCCTGACAGATCCCTTCCTGAGGTCCAGAGGACGCTAGCCTGGTTTAGTGAAGTATCATACTACAAAGTCAATGAAACTAAATCATACGTGCTCAACTTAGGTCTGGACACGCCCACAGAAAACCAACTCAAAATGAAATTTCCATACACTTGGGCTAAAAATAGCATAACTTACTTGGGCATCCAGCTGACTACTACAACAAAAGCACTATTTGCTTCTAACTATTTACCAATCAGATCCACTCTTCAAACGCATCTCACCAGGCTGGCGTCCTTTGAATTCTCGTGGATGGGTCGATTGGCAGCATTTAAAATGTTCCATCTTCCCCAAATCTTGTACCTATTTAGAACTATACCAATTCCTATACCTCTTTACTACTTCAAATCATTGCAATCGATCCTGACCAAATTTCTTTGGAAAGGCAAAAAAGCTAGATGCAGCCATGCTCAACTAATCAAACATCGCTTAGCAGGAGGGACTGGTTCTGTTGACTTTCAGGATTACTACATGGCATCTATACTCACACAAGCTAAGGAATGGTTTCTAGAATCCCCCCCAACCACGTTGTGGGGGAAGATAGAGGCATCTATGGTACCAGGAGGCAATTTAGCTTCTTGGCTATTCATCTCACCACTAAGGACAAGGCCCCACATCCACGTCTCACCGACCATGAAGGCGACTTGCAAGGTTTGGTCCAGATTCTCACAGCTCTCAGCACTCTACCCCAATCAAGCGACCATCCCCGTCACCATAGACTCCCTGACCCACATACTAGAAACAGCCTCCTACACACATTGGAAACACAAGGGCATTATATATATCTCAGATCTACTTTATAATAATCGCATCAAATCCTTTACCAAACTTCAGAAAGAATACCAACTCTCGCACTCTGATTGGTTCTTATACGCACGCACCCATCATTGCCTCACTTCACTTAAAGCATGGGCATGGAAAATACCCCAAATAGCGTGGATTTTTTTTAGATCCCCTGCACATCATCGGAGGGGAATTTCTCGGTTCTATTCTTTACTAAGACAAAAATCCACCTTTACTACTTCAACAGCACTATTGCGCTGGGAAAATGATTTAGGACAACAATTCACAATTCTACAATGGGAAACAGCGTGTAAATCCACATACAAAGCTACTTGCTGCTCAACATTGTGGGAACTTGCGTTTAAACTAACGTACCGGTGGTACTTGACTCCTGACAGATTATCCAAATTTAACTCATCACTCCCTAGCACATGTTGGAGGAACTGCGGACAAAAAGGTGATCTATTGCATACATTTTGGAAATGTTCCAAACTTAAACATTATTGGTACTCCGTTTTCCAATTAATTTTTGAGGTCACTCGTCTGCCAATCATAGCCTCACCATCCTTAGCCCTACTATCCCTGGAAATAGAAAAAATCCCAAATCCATCAAAACACATTATAATTCACATACTACTAGCAGCTCGCCTTAGTATAACCCGTAAGTGGAGAGACCCAATTCCCCCTACGATTAAAGATGTAGTTCAATCCACTCATGAACACTTTACACACGAAACTTCCCTAGCACTAAAGCAGAATAGTAGAATGAAGATTGCCCAACTATGGGAAATGTGGAAAGAATGGATTAAATCTCCCGATCTCACAACAGCGTTCACTCTTTAACTTGGTTTGTTAACTTGTCTGTTATTCTGTGGGTACAGAGGGCACTTAACGAGGGGGGGAGGGGGGTCAACACGCGGGCACAGTTTTGCTCCCTATAAGGGGTGCTTAAGTGGGGTCTCCCCTCTCCACCCTAACTTACATGAATAGCTTTACCTGTCCTCTGTACCAACCTCCACCTTGGTACTAGAATTTGACCAATGCACTATCTGTTTGCGGATGAACCCGTAATACTTATGTAACGACAGACAGAATATTATTGATTGTTTTCTTTTTGTACAATCCAAATCTTATGTGGACGGTCATGTTACATTTGTAGGCACTTTCTTATATTATATTCTTATATTTTTTGTTTATGACTCTGTAACATTTGAAATATGCCAATAAAAATCCATTGAGGAAAAAAAATAATATTTTTTTTCATCAATAAACAAACCCACAAGGTCTTAATACCTATGCAATGTCTTATTAATGATTTCATTATACTTCCCACTATTTGTATCACTCCCTCTTATACCACTGCTACTTATACATTATGATGATGTTTTTTGCACCCACCTTTATGTATGTACCTCTTACCAATGTACAGTAATTGTATTGAGACTCATTTTTTAATAAATCATTTGTATACGGACTTTCAATGACTTTTTTCTCTGTATTGCCGGAAATTAATTACAGCCGCGAGTACTTTTAAATTACTTTTTTTCCTTCAGAAATTACATTTTGTGCAGAGACTGTTCTAAGCATGGGAAACAAGCTCTGCTTTACAGGCATACTATATACACCCCCCAGGTACGAATTTTAAAGGAATATTTCACTTTTATTGTTTCACTTTAAGCATTATTAAAATCACTGCTCCCGAAAAAACTGCAGTTTTTAAAACTTTTTTTGCATTGATACATGTCCCCTGGGGCAGGACCCGGGTCCCCAAACACACCCCGAACAGGCAATGTTCAAGTCGAACATGAGTTTGACTCGAACTCGAAGCTCATCCCCATTTATGATGAGAAAATCATTACGTTAAGGTTTTGAATTATAACCCCAAGGACAGGAATAACATGGCAGGCATTTTTTTTTAACCATTAGATGAATAAAACAGTAAAACAATAAATAATAATGCCTAAAAATAAGGGAGGAATAGCATTGCCTGATTTACGTAAATATCACCAAGCAGCCTTACTAGCGAGGATAGTGGATTGGAACATTCATCACTTAGTTAAAGACTGGGTCTCCTTGGAACACTCACAACTGTCCCAACCTGTTGGATCCCTCCCGTGGTTACACCCAAAATATCACCCAATGGCCGCCAAGTCTCATCCTCTCATTGGTCCCACATTAGAGATCTTCCGAACAACTTTTAAATCAATCAAACCCCCACCATGGTTGGGTCCACTAACCCCCTGGCCTCACAGAGACATACTATCCTTTAATTTCTTTAAATCAGGCAAACTTCTCTCAAAAGATGACTTAAATAAGGAAATCAGCCCGATCAAAATTACCCATTGGAAATATTACCCCAGACGATGCATTTGGATGCGAAACGCGTCGGTGGACCCTACTGTTGCCATTTGATCATTTGATTAAGCGCTGTTACATTCTTCTAAATGTAAGTGTTCCTACCTAGATTAAATACCCTTTTTATACAGTATTACACTATGTGCCTTTTCTTTCCTTTTACTTTCTGGCATATATCTGGTATCACCACCTGGCCCTAACCAGGCACTACCTGCAAGTGTCATCACCATCTGGATACAAGAGACACTTTTCCCCACCTTCTGTATTTGATTGAAGTTTGAGGTTCCTGTTTGAATCACAGATGGAGATTCGCTGTTCACAGCGGCTTACCCATGTCTGGTTGACCCTCTGAAGGTATGTTTTTGGGGTCCACTCTCTCTGGTAAGCCTTTTCTACTATCGATTGGTGGTGGTCACTTTAAGTGCACTCACTTCACGTCAAGTTCATTTAGGAGCACCATTATTTTGATTCTCACCAGCATCTATCAATTTTGTTTTTATTAATGAACTCAGTATTTTCTGGTGACTTTTACGTTACACAACTCAATATCACTGAGGACTATTTGAATATTTTCATTTATCACTTCTTGAATGCTACGTTGTTTATTTTGACTGTTTATCACTGTTACATACTGCACTTCATTCCAGTGCAGTTCTCATTTAGTTTAGCGCTACACTTTTTTGTCTTGTTTGTATTCCACCATTTTTCAATTGGTTGTGTGAGCTGCTATACAATCAGGCAGCGCAGAATTTTTTGTTTTTGTTTTCGAAATAT
Source organism: Rana muscosa (assembly GCA_029206835.1). Lineage (NCBI taxonomy): Eukaryota > Metazoa > Chordata > Amphibia > Anura > Ranidae > Rana > Rana muscosa. The sequence goes on along the minus strand of CM055116.1, from coordinate 717,589,088 downwards.
TTACAAATCAAACATTTTCTGACTGCAAGAGAGACCGCTCAAGAATGGTCAAGACCACCCCACGCCCCTGGAAGCCCTATGTTTAAAAAAAACCCCACAAAGACATATTATCTCCACCCTATATATCTCACTGTTTGAGGGTCAAACAGACTTCTCTAATGCGTCTTGTCAAGCTTGGGAAAAAGAGCTAGACATGAATTTATCACCAACAGACTGGGAGACAATTTACATGTATGCACACAAGGGTTCCCTAAATGTAGCCACCCAAGAGTGTGGTTTCAAAATTGTTACTAGATGGTACAGATATCCGACTTTGCTTCATAAATTTTCACCGCACATCTCTAATATTTGTTGGAGGTGTAAACGAGAGGAAGGCTCGATGATACATATATGGTGGTCCCGCCCACTAATCCAGACCTTCTTTAAGATGGTTCATGATACTGTTATTTTAGTTACCTCAGAAAACAGACTGGATCCAGCACAGTATCTATTACACCTTAGTCCGGTCCCAAAAAAGCAGTATTTGAAATCTCTGACAATGTTCATGATTAATGCAGCCAGACATTGTGTTCCCTGTCATTGGAGATCAAACACTATACCAAAAAGAGTGGTTCCGTAGAATAAACAATATCGAAAAAATTGACGAACTCATTAGCATAGCTCAAAAAAAAACAAGATTCACAGAGACGTGGTACAATCGGTTAGAGTTCAAGAACGGGCTCAACATTTTTTAGAAATTTGCTCATTGCCCCAAAACACACTGCCCCTTCCCCCCCCCCCCAAGCGGTTTCTCCTTTTTTTTTTCTCTGCTCCTCCCCGTCCCTCCTTCCCCCCACAACCCATGTACATATCGGCGAGTACTTGAAAAAAAGTATCGGTACTTGTACTCGGTCTTAAAAAAGTGGTATCGGGACAACCCTAGTTAAAAGACATCAAGAACCTTCCTAGCTCACTCGGTATCAATGTTATACTTTGCTTAAGCTCCTTTTCCTTCACATGACACTATAGGTTTAAATTCTCAGTCCCCAACCAGCAATTCTCCACTGGTGAACAAGATGGATGACCACTGGGTAAATTTTGCCATTGGACCATTGCTATAAGAGCTAGGTGGATGAATTTTTCAAGCCTTCTAAAAGAGAAGGCAAATGATGGCTGTGAATAACAGGTAAGACTTTGGAGCACACTGGAGCAGGCTGCCACTTAGCACTGAATCTACCAGTGTATGCCATGGGCTAGACATGTCAGTTGAGCTGCAGACCTCAAGGTTGTGATTTGGAGGAGGACACCGACAAAAAAATAACAATTACACAGGTCAAGGGTTGAAACAGATGACAGACAAGTGAATCCGGAGACAGAGTCAAAGTTGGTACATGGGAAGTCAGTACAATAAACAAAAAAAATAAAAAATACAGAGGGTACAGGGAACACGGATAGAGATATACTGGAGGAGGTGGAATGTACAGAGAACACACTAGCTAGAAAGCTGGACTTGGCTGGGGTACACAGGAAACACACAGCAGTATTGCTGGTTGCAGATGCACTACACAGCAAACACAATAGAAAACTGGATGTGGCTGGAATGCACAGTACACTAGTGCTGGGGCAGGTGCTAGGAATGGGATCAATTTTGTGGAACAAGGCACTGGAACAAGGTACTGCAACAATCTCCAAAAAACAGAGTACTGGAACAAGGTAAAGGAACTATCTTTTCAGGAACAAGGTACTGGGATCTGGTACAGGAATAAGACCTGCTACTCAGGCAATGTATATGGAAATGAGCTGTAACAGAAAAGAAGGTGGCTAGGCTGGGCTGAGACTGGGAGTGTAGCTGATTGAATAAAATAAAAGGTGAAACATGGTGACCCCATAGTTTCACGCTTTGAGAACACTGTGCACTGGACTGTGGAACTACAAGTAACAGCTTGCCTCTGTTTGTCAGCCTTGCAAGTCACTGGAACTATTAATGGGTCAGCCATACATGTCTGTAGAGCTACGGTTGATAGCTAAACTTTGCAGCTGATCTGTGACATAATTTAATTATTCTTAAACCTAACTTCATATCAACACGGCTCTGTAGATACTTATGTGCCAGTTTCAGTATGACATAAAGGGGGAAAAGAGGGTAGCCACTCCAGGTAGGAAACCTTGATAATAATCCACCTCACAAAAGCCACAGGTGCAGGCAATGCATTCAGAAAGGCAGGAATAAGAAAATATATTTCTGGACAGCCTCACTCCGAACAAACTTTGCCTCAGCACTACAAGCCACAGCAAAACAGCAAAACTGGATGTCTGACGCGTTTCACACTAGTAGTAGTGTTTGATCATAGCTGTCAAACGCGTCAGCTGTCCAGTTTTGCTATTTTGCTGTGGCTTGTAGTGCTGTTCTATTTTAATATAAGCAACGTTTGTTCGGAGTGCGGCTGTCCAGAAATATACTTTCTCAGTATGACATATAGGTATTAGTGAGCATGCATATCGCACACTGGACATACAAAGATATTGTATTTCCATAAATATAACAGTGAATTAGATCTTCACAGTGCCTTAGGTAATATTTAAATATTGATAGAATTATGCTAAATTCTTGTGGTAGTGCTCCGTACAATGTCATGATTGAGCATTGGTACAATTCTTCAGCTATCTGATTTGACTAATTCACATTCTGGTTATATACTAATCATAATCATGGGAATTAAATCTTTTTTAAGCAGAATAAGAAGATTGGGTTAAAAAGAAGATCATATACTTCAGAGAAGTAATTATTCTTGTCATATGAAATAAATCATATACAGCTGGATATTACTCATAAAAATGTAAAATGTCGTTATGAATTTAAAGGGAACTCTTTGTAAGAGAAAAACGGAGGCTTCCATTGTCGATATCACTTTCTGAAAATGTTAGTGGCATGGCTGTTATTTTATGATAGATTTACTTTATTGCCATTAGTTATAATTTAAACTCTTTTTCTATAGCGATGCAGATGTCAAACGGGCAAATATGTTGTCAGGCATGCATTGCAGAAGTTAGTCAGACCTATTCATTTTAAACAGCCTTAAAGTGCTATCTTCCAGAAAGTTTTTACCTGTAAAGAAGTAAATATTCACTATACCCACTGTCTGTGTGACTGAACTCAGCTCCATTGCATATTAATAATATTCATATTGATTCTTAGAATCTATAATAATAGAGCATAAGAAAAGATAATAATAAATAATAGAAGTTTATGAAAACATTTTAAAAGACAATGTAACCAAAATAAAGTCCTGTTTGTCCTCCCCCCAAAAAAAAAATACGTCAATTTTAATTTTGACAAACTTGCTGCCAAATCAATAGGCATGTAGCGAAAATGTAAAAATTGCTATTTTCCATAACCCATGTAAAGGTTCGAGGGCTGAACTGGTTAATAACTAATTAGGTTAATAATATTATAACCAAAATATTATGATATAAATCATAATATTTTATAGACACTAACCATACAGATAGTTTCAGTTTATGCAAAGGCCGTGAAAGCAAAAGCTGCATGCTTCTACATTTTGTAAAATGATTACTTGTAATATAGTGATAACACATGGAGTTTGATTTACTAAAGGCAAATAGGCCGTTTACTTTGCAAGGGAATTTTTACTTAGCTTAGTGAATGTGGGGATTTTTTTTTACAAAGAATGTGGGGTAAAAGGGGGGTAAGCCTATTTAGGCCCCCCTTGCCTCATGGGGCCGTGGAGTCGGTTATTAATTGAATATAAAAAGGGTTTTAATTAAGGGGCTATTTCTATTGGGTTAGAAGATCACATGACATAGTAGTGCAGAGGGGAAAGGTGAAAGGTGATTGGGCTAAGGGGTCAGGTGACCTTGGAAATTTCTAGAAGGTACTTGGGGGGCTATATATAGAACCCCCCAGACTGGGAGTATGCCAGTCGCCTGAAAGGAGTCGTCGGAAGAGCTTCTGCAGCAGATTTTGAGGTGATAATACTGTCACCATGAAAACTCTGGTCAGTCAGCTGTTGGAGAGGGCAGAATCAGAGGGAGGAGAGACATGGCTGCGGAGCTGTTTATCATTACCTTTGAGTAATGTGGAGCCTGAAGCAAGTGGCGCCAATGGCGGAGGTCCGGAGGATATGGAGAGGGTCAGTGCCGGCTCCCTACATAGCCACACGCTGAATAGGGCTGGAGAATTTCCTGTGGAAGAAGCCGCGGAGGTTGGGGGACAGGAAGGTGTCGTTCGGGTGGAAGAGGACGGTCGGTAAGAGGCGGTGCCAGCAGAGGAGGCGCTTCAGTCCTGTATTGCCCGCTCCCACTGTAAGCAGAAGAGGGAGGTCGGCCTCAGAGGCGGGCAAAAGATGCTATGACTCAGAGGCAGCATGGAGAAGCAGAGGTGGGCGGAGACTTGGGCGAGCATCACAAGGCAGAGGAGCGTCGCCACGGAGACAAGACAGAGAAGGATTTCTCATAAGGCAGCAGACGAATGAGGAGACAGCAGCTCAGGGGACAAGGAGAGTAGGAAAACAGGGGCAGACAAAGCCGGCAGCGCAATTCCTGTGCGGTTTGAGTCTCCCATGCACAGTCCACAAGTACAACATAATGCTGTAGACAATGGTAAAATTGACACCATGAACCAGCTTTCTGCATTATCTTCAACTTTAGTGCAGTTAATACATACTCTGTGTAAAGATAATGAAGTGCAGGTTGAAAAGCCAGGTGGTGATATTACAGCAGCAGTTTGGTCTGAAGTTATAAATGTAAATGACAATGTGGTTAACCCGGTTTTTAATCCTCAGGTACTTGAACCTCCTCACGGTAAGCAGGTAAAGGAGAATAGAGGTAAAGAATGTATGCCATGTGTACTTTCTCCTTTGGGTTTTCACCTTTCTGCTACAATAAGAGAAAAAAATTGGCAAGGAAATTACATTGACAATTCTTCCGTTAAGGGATTTTGCTCACAGATATGACAAGAAAGATGACAGAATGGAGGAGGATAAACGTAAGCCAGTATTAAAATCTTTTTATTGCTGGCTGCAAGCATTCTGCATTTATGCAAGTGTATTATGTGAGAAATACCCTGAGAAGAGTTCATCGCTTTTTCATCATGTAGATATCAGCTTGGAAGCTTATAGAAGCTTCAGTGGGTTTTCCTGGTTGGCGTATGATGAAAGTTTTAGACAGAAGCTAGCAGTTCAACCATCCCTTCAATGAGGTACCAAAGATACCAAAGGTACCAAAGTCTGTGGTTGAACTTATTTTACCTCAAAAACAAACTTTTTCAACCACGTCAAAGCGCCAGTAATACAAATTTAAATTCAGGGACAGTTTATAGAAAAGGTCTATATTTTGCATTTAATGACAGCCATTGCAAATGGCTGAATTCATGCAAATACAAGCATGAGTGTGCATTTTGTTCCAGTGCTCACCCAGTGCATAAATGTTTTCGGAAGTTACAGGTCAGTCAGAGAGAGATTTTTTAAAAAGCAGTAACACCAGTGAATCTCAAAAGAATGCTCCCTTGGCTCAGAGTTTACCCAAATCCGCAGAAGGCTTCATTATTAATTGAAGGCTTCAGGGCAGATTTTAATTTACCCTCTTTTGAAGGTATAGGTTGCAACATAGTTAATAACCTAAAATCAGGTAGAGAATTCTCAAACGTGGTTAAGGATAAATTATTGAAAGAAGTGAAGGCGGGTAGAATGGAATGTCTTTTCAAATCCCCTCCTTTTTTGAATTTCAGGGTGTCGCTGTTAGGGGTAGTTCCCAAAAAGGAACCAAATTAATTTTGCTTAATTCATCACCTATAAGTTCCCTTTTGGGAATCCTTTAAACAATGAAATAGACCCAAATTTAGCGTCAGTATCCTATGCATCTTTCGATTCAGCTTTGAATAAACTGCATATTTCGAGTAGGAATGCTTTGATGGCAAAAGCAGACATAAAGTCTGCTTTTAGGCTTCTCCTGCTGAACCCAAATTGTTTCAACTAACTAGGGATATGTTTTGAGAGTAATTTTTATTTTGACAAGTGCCTGTTATTTTGAAACGTTTTTCTTCTTTCGCTGAATGGGTAGTAAATGAAGTGGCGGGCTCTGGTTTCTCATTTCATTATTTAGATGACTTTCTTTTTATGGGACTGGGAGAATCAGAGGATTGTTTGCATTTTCTCAACTCATTCTTTTCAGTTTGTAAATATTTTGGTATTCCTCTGGCAGAGGAAAAAACAGTTTTTCCATCAACATCTTTGGAATTTTTAGGTATCACATTAGATACAGTAGCAAGCAAGTTTAGGCTCCCGGAGGAAAAAATATACAAAATGTATCAGATGCTGTTGATGTTTATTAGGCGGAAGAAGGTTACCTTAAGAGAAATGCAATCTTTTCTTGGTCAGCTGACATTTGCATAAAGGGTTTTACTTATGGGGAGAGTTTTTTCTAGGAGGTTATACTCGGCTATATCTGGTTTAAAGAGCCCTTCATCTCATATCAGACTGACCTCAGAAATAAAAGGGGACCTTTTGGTTTGGCAAAATTTCTTGGAACAGTTCAGTGGGAAATTGCTGTGGCAGACGGATTTTGTTGTTGACAGTGATTTCTTATTGGAGACAGAAACAGCAGGTTCGATAGGTTTCGGAGCTATTTGGGGGAACCATTGGTGCGCATCCGCTTGGCCAAACGGGTGGGTGGCAAAAGGCTTCTGCAAAAAATATAGTGCTCTTGGAATTATTCCCGGTAGTGGCTTCTTTAGAGTTATGGGGTTCACAATTTGCAAACAGAAGGATATTACTGAGCACAGATAATAAAGATGTTTGCTTTGCTGTAAATTGTCTTTCAAGTCTCCTCAGGTGGTGTCTTTTTTGCGGCATTTAGTATTTCTTTGTCTAAAATGGAACATCTGGCTAAAGGCTAAATACATTGAAGGTAAGGTAAACATATTAGCTGACGCTCTCTCTCGTCTGCAGATGGACAGGTTTTTCTTCCTGCTGCCGGAGGCGGACCTAGTCGGAGCGTCATGCCAGTCCCATTTATGGGATCTGATTTGATTTTTGTTAAAGCGGAGCTCCGCCAATTTTTTTTTTATTAAAAGCCAGCAGCTACAGCTACAGCAGCTGCTGACTTTTAATATCAGGACACTTACCTGTCCTGGAGTCCAGCGACGTCTGCAGCAGAGGAAAAGCAATCGCTCATCACTCTGCTGCCCCCACCGCCATCCTCGGTGAGGGAACCAGGAAGTGAAGCCTTGCGACTTCACTGCCCGGTTCCCTACGGCGCATGCACGAGTCGCGCTGCGCTATTCTGACTGGTCCCCGTGTGTTCTGGGAGCCGAGTATCTCCCAGAACACAACGGGTATTCTGTGGGAAGTGACGTACTTCCCGCAGATTTCCCGCAGAGAGGACTACCGGAAGTGGGTGCAAATACCTGTCTTAGACAGGTATCTGCACCCCCCTCCCCCCTGAAAGGTGTCAATTGTGACACTGGAGGGGGGGAGGGTTTCGATGAGCGGAAGTTCCACTTTAGGGTGGAGCTCCGCTTTAACATTAAAAATTCAGTGGCAATATCTACTTGGAAAAATTATTCTGCATTATGGTTGCTGTGGCTGTAATTCCTATCGTCAGTAGAATTAACCTTTTCTGCATTTTCAGAAAACCTAGTGTTAGCATTCCTTCATTCATTGATGGAAAATAATTACTCTTGGTCGCACATAAGCAAAACATTAGCTGGAGTATCCTTTTTCTTACGTCTTTTCAATCTTCTGGCTTGTCAGAGTTTCTTTTCTGTAAAACAGGCCTTGAAAGGATATAGGAAATCGCATTTAAATATTGATAATAGATCCCCGATAACACTCGACATATTATCAAAATTATGTAATGTGACAAAAGTAATTTGTTCATCGGAATATGAAGCTAGTCTGTTCAATGCAGTTTTTTCTTTGGCCTTTTTTGCAGCATTCCGGGGTTTCAGAGTTATTACCTCCTTCTAGGTCAGGGAGGTCAGGTATTTTGTTATCAAATGTTCAGTTATTGGATGAAAGTGTGAGAATATTTTTTTAAATATAGCAAGACGGATCCTTTGGGGATGGGCTCTTGGATATATTTAAAGAAGTGTCAGAAGGACAGCATTTGCCCAGTAAGGTCATTAAGGGTATATATGAATTTAAGGTCCGGTCTATCGAACCTATTATTCATTCATAGGGACGATTCACCTTTACCAGGTTATCAATTCAGAGTAATATTAAAACGGTGTTTGTATCATTTGAATTTACAACATCTGAAGATAACGACACATTCTTTCAGGATAGGAGCAGCCACAGAGGCTGCTCGGATTGGTTTAAAAGCTAATAGCATTAAGAAAATAGGTAGGTTGAGCTCTGACTCTTATAAATTGTATATTTGTCCTTATTAATCAATTGCTTTGTTGCAGGTGATCGTATCTTGCGTGGATAATAGGACATTCTTTTGTCTACTGGGCTCAGAAAAGAGCGGCTGATAGAATTTATTCCGAAAATTTAGGATTGGATCCAGCCACGATTTGTGTTAATTCGTATGGTAGAAGGGGAATGGTTTGGAATGATTTAATTTATGAGTTAGGTAGACTGTATGCTATTTTTTCCCCTCCTGAGATTATTATAATTCACTTGGGTGGTAATGACATTGGGAAAATGAAGACGTTTGAACTAATGTCAAAAAATGAAGGACACGTTTAGGTTTTTGAAGATTTTTTCTGAGAATACAGTGTTGGTATAGTATTTTCAGAGATAATACCCAGGTTGCTGTGGATGGAATCAGTTACATTTAAGCTATTAGAAAAAGTTTGCAAAAGAATTAACAGATCTATGGAAAAATTTCTAGTTTCAGATATAGGTTTTTAATTTCGCCATTTGGAATTGGAGGGTGGCATTCAAGGTATGTATAGTTTTGATGGCATACACTTATCTGATGTTGGTTTGGACATCTTTAATCTTAACCTGCAAACATGCATTGAGAGGGCCACGGTTTGGGATGATGGTGACAGGAGGGCTGGTTTGCAAAGCAGCCCTCCTGTCGGTTGGTATACAGTATGTGAAGATATGTTTAAAGAAGAGATGATGGTCAGCCCGAGACTTAGTGGCTGGGTTGAGTTTGGTAAATTCCGGATGAATTTGTTTGAAAAAGTGATTTGAATAATAAAAGTTTATGACGTTATATATATTTTGTTAAAACCAATAAACAAGGCCGGGGGGCGTGGTCTGGTGCCGTTCCAGGATGGACGTGTAGTGTGCGAGCTCCCGTCCCGAGGTCCAGCAACTTCAGCTTATCAGCTTACCTGCTCCACCGGACATGGTGAGAACCGCTCGCAGTGCCTCGGCAACCCGTTCCCGATCCCCGCTGAACACCGACACCCCGCTGAGTCAGCAAATCCCCGAGATATTCCGGTCACGGCCTACGGCCAGGATGCAGGCCTCGCAAGCAGCCTCCCCCCAAGCGCCACGCGCCCAGAGCTCCAGCCCGCAGCGACCCGAGGAGCAGAGATCCCCAGGTCTGGCAACGGGGATGACTCACCCCCCGGCAGTGAGCCTTAATGACCTGCACAGCGTCGCTACGGATATTAAAAACACCCTCATGGCGGCCATCTTGGACATGAGGTCGGACATACACGCCATGACGCTTAGGGTGGAAGAGGTGGAATACGCTCAAGCCCGCCAAGACACAGCGATTTGTCACGTTCAACAGGTAACAGAGTCGCATGCGATCCACCTCAGGGAGATCAATCGCCACATGGAAGATTTAGATAATCGCGGAAGGCGTCACAACCTTAGAGTGAGGGGTATTCCAGAAATGATCGATGCCAGCCAGCTCCCAGTGGCAGTAACTACCATCTTTAACGATCTACTTGAAAGAGCCCCTGATACCCCGATCGCGTTCGAACGGCTCCACAGGGCACTGCGCCCGCGGGGAAGGGACACAGATCCCCCACGGGATGCAGTCTGCTGCCTCACAGACTTTCCCTTGAAGGAGGAAATATTACGCAAGGCCAGACACCGCAACCAACTGTCTTTCCAGGGAACGGATATCAGAATCTACCAGGACCTATCTAACATCACCCTGCAGCGCAGACGCGAGCTACGTCCCCTCCTGGAAACACTGAGGGCCAGATCCATAATCTACCGATGGAAGTTCCCCTTCTGCCTGACAGCAACTCACCAAGGCCGCACAGCCAATCTAAAAGTCCCGGAGGATTTAGACCACTTCTGCACGGCCATGGAGATACCGTATGTGGAAGTACCAGACTGGTACAGCGACTTCCGTATACCGCCATTCAGAAGAGTCACCTCCATGGAAGGTATCGCAGAAGCAGGCAACTTTAGTATCGGCCGCCGACGCTCTCACCCACCTCCTCCCCACACTCCTTCAAAGGATCAAAGAGCCCCGCGTAATGGTAGCCCGACGGCTTCTCCAGTGCCCCGCAAAGCACGCATCGCCTAACAAGAAACATGAATACCGTCCTTCTGTTTCCACCTCACAGCTGGACTCTGGACCACTCCAATTCGCAGGTAACTTTATACAGCAATCCCTAGGGAACACTGGCAGAACGGTTGGTACCCTCTTTCCCTCTTGGACAACTCCCGAAGGTTTCCCCGGTCGCCCTAACTTCCTTATGTCGGGTCAGAGACTACCTTCTCCCGCACTGATTGTCTTTTCCTCCTTCTCCTCACACTGTATTCATTCTTGCTCATCGGCTGTACCCTTTTTCTATTGAAGCCTTCTTCCTACATTCTCCTATCTACTCCAATGCAGCTAATGACATGTCGATATATAATCCCCCGATTGCATTATGTGCTGTCTTTCTCCCCACAGGCCCTACTAGCTCCTAGCTCCTGAATTTTCTGCTTTACAGCACTGAGGGTGGTCGGGGATCCGAGGGGGACATGCACAGGTGTGTGGCCTACGTGGATGTCCGGTAGAATCCATTCTCAGGTTTGGGAATGGGCGTGCCCCCCTCGGATTTAGACAGCCTGCCCTTAACCCCTGGGTATGATTTTGTTTACTATGTTTTTGTTTACTATGTTTTGTTTGCTATGTTATCCATATTTGGATTTTTGATGTCAGCCATAACTGCAGATGCATACTTGTTCACGGTAACGCAAGCTGTACGTTCTGTTCTGTTCTGTTTTAACTAATTCACCATGTTACTGACTCTGTTCCCTGCATATTCCTCTAAACCAAAGTATATGCCCCCTATTCTCTGTCATGTGACATCTGAAATTTGAGCAATACACTTAATTTCTTATCCCCCTCTTCCACACAAACCCCCAGATTACACAATGCTAAACATCCTCCTCTAATTGCCGAATAAATGCCCTTACAACTCCACAGCCTTCATGCTTTATGAGAATAAGCCGTTACACACAGCCCTGAAGTCACCTACGAATCACCCTCTCACCATGTCCTTATAGGATGACCTGTCCGTCATCTACACAACAAGATTACTCCTCTGACACCAAAATGAGCCATAGATGACGCTAACAATCAGCAGCGTCTGTTATCCTTAAGACCTCATAGAGAGACGCAGACCTCACCTCTCTCTAGTTGAACTCCACCTACCGCTCTCACACACAGCGGACTCTGGTAGACACCGCTGAACCTCACCGGTACCCCCACTCCTAATTGGTGGGCTTGCAGGTCAAGTCCCACACCCGGTATAATACCCCATCCCCCTACCTGTCCCCTCCTTCCTCCCTGGTTATCTTCCTCCTCAACGTCCTAACCTCACCTACCCCACATCTTCCCTTCTCCCCATCCGCATAACCCCCCCCCCTTTCTTTTCCTCCCGTCTCTGACTTCCCCATATCCTCCCGCCCCCCACTCGCTTAAACCTCTACTACCAACATGAGCCCCGATAATGTCCGAGGCGCCAACCTGTCCCTAAAGGTAGTCTCCCTTAACGCCAAAGGACTGAACATACCTGAAAAGCGAACACAACTCTTTTCCCTCATGCGCAGCATGAAAGCTGACATAATCTTCTTACAGGAAACCCACTTTTGTAAGAAATCAGTTCCCAACATGACTAATCGCCTCTTCCCCCATAGTTTCCATGCCACCTCACCTATCTCGAAATCCAAAGGAGTCTCCATAATCATTTCCAAAAACCTTCCCATCCAAATTACAGACACTCACCTTGACGAACTAGGCAGGTATATCTTCCTAAAAGGGACACTCAGGAACAAACCAATCACTTTGGCTAACATACAGCCCCAACTCGTCCCAAGTTCCCTTTTTTAGGGCTGTAACAAGACACCTAACCAATTTCCAAGAGGGTATTCTTATACTGGGAGGGGATCTCAATGTACCCCTGAACCCCCTTTTAGACACCTCGTCGGGGAAATCCCACCTACCATACAGGGCGCTCCGACAAATCAGAAAATGTTTCCAAGAACTCTTGCTCCACGACACATGGCGCACCTTACACCCGAACGTAAAGGATTTTACATTCTTCTCCGCCCCACATAACAAATATTCACGACTAGACTACATATTTCTTACCCAACAGGATCTCCCGTCCCTGAAAGCAGCAACCGTCGAACCGATGACCTTCTCGGACCACCACCCTATCTCAATGACCCTCACTTTCCCTGAAAAAGTATACCGCTCGCAAATTTGGAGACTAGACCCTTCCATCCTGACAGACAAAACCAAAGAATTAGAGATTCAAACTTGCCTAAGCAATTATTTCACTGAGAACAACACCCCGGACATTTCTAAACTTACTCAGTGGGCGGCTCACAAATGTGTTGTCCGAGGGAAATTGATTTCCCTGGGGGCCGCAATTAGAAAGGAAAAACGGGCCAAACTGGCTGATCTCTTTTCCAAACTTAATAAACTAGAAGCACTACACAAACGAAACCTGGCCCAGCAAACCCTCGTAGAACTACTAGAGACTCGTACACTCATTCAGGAAGAATTGGGCCATCACCTCAGGAAGAAATACACTCTATCTCAGAAACTTTTTTACGAATTCGGCAACAAAAGTGGCCATCTTCTTGCTCAAGCCTTACGCAAGAAAAGGGCTGCTAATACGATACACCACATACAATCCCCCACGGGTAAGACTCTCACGAATAACAATGACATAGCCAGAGAGTTTGAGAAGTACTACTCGTCCCTATATAATCTAGATAAATCCGAACCCCCTACTACCTTATCGAATGACAGACCCAATGATATTAACTCGTTCTTAGACCAATTTGCTCCAGGAAAGCTCCCCACTGACACCACCACGATTCTGGAATCCCCGATCTCTATTCAGGAATGGAAAAAAGCTTTAAAACAACTTAAGCCTGGTAAGAGCCCGGGACCTGATGGTCTTTCCGCCGTATATTTCAAGACATTCTCAGACCTTCTTCAACAACCCTTCCTTGACGCCTTCAATACACTCTCTCCCACAAATCCTTTCAAAAGCGAAATGTTAGAAGCACATATCGTTGTTATCCCCAAAGAAGATAAGGACCCCACCCAAACGGGAAATTATAGACCAATCTCATTATTGAATGTAGATGTCAAAATCTTTTCTAAGATTTTGGCAAACAGACTCTTACCGCTTCTCCCTTCCTTAATCTCTCATGACCAGACCGGCTTTATCCCTGGACGTGAAGCCAGGGACAACACTGTTAAAGCAATAAACTTACACCACCTTATGACACAGACAACCCAAAAAGGCCTGTTTTTGTCACTCGATGCGGAGAAGGCGTTCGACAGAGTAGCTTGGGACTATATGACAGCGGTTCTGAGGGCCATAGGATTGGGCCCATATATGTTAGGCCTAATCCTGTCACTATACACGGGACCATCTGCTAAGGTACGGGTCAACAATACTCTGTCGGACGCCTTTCCCATCGGAAATGGCACAAGACAGGGCTGCCCCCTGTCCCCCATCCTCTTTGTACTCACACTTGAACCATTCCTCCGTAAACTGACATACAACCCAGATATCCAAGGTATAAGTTCCTCCAAAAGAGAATATAAATACGCTGCTTTCGCAGACGATATTTTGTTGTTCCTGTCGAACCCACTGATCTCCCTACCAAACCTTCTTTCTGAATTTAAACAATTTCAGTTCCTCTCCCACCTTAAAATTAATTTCTCGAAATCCTTTGCCCTTAATATAATATTACCTCAACACATAGTTGATCAATGTAAGGCTAACTTCCCGTTCCAATGGAAACATGATTCCATCACATACCTAGGGATACAACTCCCTTCCAAACTCTCAAACCTCTACGCTAAAAACCATGTTCCTATCCTACACAGAATATCCTCTGATCTTGAAACATGGAACAAACCGCTTTTCTCTTGGTTTGGCAGAGCGGCGATCCTCAAAATGAATGCCCTCCCGAGAATACTCTATATATTGCAGGCGATCCCTATACATATACCTCCGGCCTTTTTTAAATCTTATAGAAACATATGCACTAAATTCTTATGGGGGAACCGTAGACCCAGAATCAGCTTTACGCAGCTCACCCGACCTAAAAGACTTGGGGGCATAGGCCTCCCCAACCTTCTCAATTATTACACTGCTACACACCTTACCAGGATAGTGGACTGGAATACTCAATCTCTCCACAAAGATTGGGTTTCCCTAGAAGCATCTTTTTCTGCTCTCCCTTTGGAGTCTCTCCCATGGTTACTCTCACCCCACGTCCCCTCTGAATTACACGTACACCCACTTATAGGCCCAACCTTGCAATGCTTCAAAAAGCTTTGCTACCGATCACCCATATCTTCGATTCCCGGCCCACTGACACCTGTAAAAATGAACCCTGGGTTCCCACCAGGTATGCACGCAAAGTTTCTTACCGATAACTGGACACAGAGCCCAATTAGATCACATCAGTTCTTCCTCCGGGGCAAACTATTGTCTACATCCCAACTCTCCTCCCAACTAAACAAGCCACCCATTCCCCCTTGGACATATATTTTAATTGCTCATTTTCTAAAATCCCTTAACAAGAATATACAATGCTCCAGAGAACTCACCCCTTTCGAAAAGCTATGTATCCAAACGACACCCCAATCTCATCTAGTTTCTACCACACATGAACTCCTCTTCGCCGAGATGAAAGCTAACGAGACCTTAGCCTGTAAGAACTGGGAGTCAGACCTCTCGGTATCTCTTTCAGCGGAACAATGGGAACTAATTTTCCTCAACATACATAAAGGGTCGACGAATGTGTCGACCCAGGAAAACGGCTTTAAGATCCAATCTAGATGGTACCGCACGCCCACCCTTCTGCATAAATATAATCCCACAATCCCAGAGGTTTGCTGGAGATGTCTCCGGGAAAGGGGAACCCTTCTCCATATCTGGTGGTCCTGTCCATCTCTAAAAGACTTCTGGGAAAAGGTATGCCATATAACCTCTCGAGTCACCTCATATCATTTGGACCTTTCCCCTTCTCAATTCCTTCTACACCATTCACCCCTGTCGCACAATTCCTATCACAAATCCCTAGCAATGCACATGATCAATGCGGCAAAGCAGTGTATCCCTATACACTGGAAATCGACTCACCAACCAACCATAAAAGAATGGTTTAACAGAATATGCAAAATTGAGGAAATGGAAAATCTTATACATATTGCAAGAGAGACTCCGTCATCATTTAGTAAAAAATGGGCCTGCTGGTTACACTATAAAACGACCCCAGAATTTGCAAACTCCCTGAACCCTGACAAAGGATAAATTACTCCTCTGAGAATTGTCATTAAAAATCTACGACGTGCCAGGATCTCCCCTTAACCCTAAACCTTACAAAGACACCTCTCTCCTCCTATATCTCCCCCTATACAGATCCGCCCCTAGTTTCTCATAACACGCCCCTTGAACACCCCAAGGGGTCGGGGAAGTCAGAGACGGACCCCCTGCCAACGCCATCCCTTCCTGCCTCACTCCCCTCCCCTCGATCCCCACCCCACCCCTTCTCCTTCCACCACTTACCCCTCCTACTTTCTCATCCACAAGCTTCTGTACAATACAACCACTAACATAGCTCCAGCCTACACTCCCGCATTCATACACTCTCAACGAAATAAACCTGTTTATAGCTCCTTCCCTCCCTTTCTGCCATATTGCACCTGTTGGCCTTTCCCTCCCACACAGACCAAAAGTCCATAACGGCATCCGTGAACCTACCTAGCTCTAACCTACCAACAAGATCTATCCCCGTCAATGGTAGTGGACTTTGACTAGACCCCACAACTACCTTGAATTAAGGTAGCCCACCCCAACACGGCCTAGTTCATGAAGGATGCACATAGCCATTTCATTTTCACTACCCGCAAGTTGAATTGTATGTGACACATGTTATTCATCCATGTTTTGTGGTTGTATTAATACCTTATTGTACTACTATTGTTCAAGATATCTGTAAATGCTTTTTACATTTCAATAAACTGTTTTTGGAAAAAAAAATAAAATAAATAAACAAGGCCGTGGCCAATAAATATTTATCCAAACCAGTTAAGTGTGTCCAAAACTACACAGGTACTGGGAGGAAGTCTCCCAGTGCATTACTAGAATAGCACAGGTACCTGTCCCTCTAAACCCTGTAGTGTACCTGCTTGGAGCCAAAGATGTAGAAATGTTCCCAAGAGGAATGTACTACATGTTAACTAGACTGATGTATCTAGCCAGAAAACTCATCGCAAAATACTGGATGGCACCAGCGGTACCCACGGGGAAGCAGTGGATTTCCTATGTAAACTCCTTGCTTCTTAGAGAGCGATTGACGTACAGTCATAGGAGAGAAGTGGGTAAATTTGATACTATATGGCAACCATGGCTGGGGGATGCTGATCTTGCGCCAACTCAACTGGTAGTGGAAATACTCCAGATGTAGAGACCCTGGGGGGGTGTAGGGGAGGGAGGGGCAGAGAGGAGAGGGAAAGAACGGCCTGAATGAGTAAAGATTGAACATTTAGATAGGAGAGAACACCGGTGGTGGAAGAAATTACTTGTGGTGATCAGATATTAGGAGGCATAGGTGATGGATGTAGTCATGGGGTTAGGGGGAGGTGGAAAGGGAGAAAAAGGGAAAAGAGGATAGAGTGGTATGATACAGATGCAAATATACAAGATTGACACAAAATTTTATATGGATGTAAGATTAGACATGTTTTTTAGACATGTGCACACTGAAATATTTTGTTTCGGAATTTCGTTTTTGTCCGAAAAATTAATTTATTTAGTTACTCCCGAAATTCGTTTTTATTTATTTCGTTTTTCGTTAGAAATTGCATTCGTCTGAAAATCTGAATTAATTAAGGTCGAATCTGTCATTGAAGGCTTATGGTGTCTGTCGAATGTTCAAAGAAGATTCGATGGAGCAGTGAAACTGTACAACGCTGCAATCATACATTTCCGGGCGAATGTTCCGCCCACAAGCTATAGAAGAATTCTAATGTTGTATGACTAGTAATAATTATATTTATTCATTACTATTACTAGTCAACCAACATTAGAATTCTTCTATAGCCTATGGGTGGATGCATTTGACCGGAAATGTACGATTGCAGCGTCGTACAGTTTTGCTGCACCGTCGAATCTTCGTCATTCTAGCTATTTTACTGCTCCTCCTCTTTGGTTACAATCAGCCAATAACATTCATCATCAACTTTATTTTTATTTTACTTCCCCCACCCAATTCCAGCAGTGATCTTTTCTTTCTATGTCGAATCTTTTCTCTCTATAATAACAAATCTTTTCTCTCCTATGTCGAATCTTTTCTCTCCTATGTCGAATCTTTTCTCTCCTATGTCAAATCTTTTCTCTCCTATGTCGAATCTTTTCTCTCTATAATGTCAAATCTTTTCTCTCCTATGTCGAATCTTTTCTCTCCTATGTCGAATCTTTCTCTCCTATGTCGAATCTTTTCTCTCTATAATGTCGAAGATTGTTATTGTCAGCGTCACGTCGAATCTCCTATCTATATCGAACTGTTGTAGCAACGAAAACGAAAATAAAGCATTTGTTTATGTTGGCTCTTTCGGTTTTCGGATTCTGTGCTTTCGTTTTCGTTTGTTAAAACAATAACGAAAATAGCTGAAATTTGGACGAAAATGCATTCGGACGAAAACTAATGCACATGTCTAATGTTTTTTCTATGTGTAATGTTTTTCCGAACAAAATGCACGAATTGTATGTATTATGTGAATAATTTTCTAAAATAAAAAAGTTTTTGGATGGAAAAGTGTGAAGTGTTTTCTGTTTTGTTTTATTATGCATGTTTGCAGGTTGTAATTGTCCCATACAGAATCACATGCAAGGAAAATAAAAAAAAAATAACAATTTTGCACATGTTTGAATGATGGAAATAAATAGCATGCAACCTCATTCACTAAGCAAGGGGGAAATTTCCTTGCAAAGTGAACAGCCTATTTGTCTTCAACAAATCAGCCCCAACAAATCAGCCCCATAGTGATTAGAAAATGATATATATATATATATATATATATATATATATATATATATATATATATATATAAATATATATATATATATATTGTACTGTATGTACTCGAGTATAAGCTGACCCGAATATAAGCAGAGGCACCTACTTTTTACCGCAATAAAATGGGAAAACTTATTAACTCGAGTATAAGCCTAGGGTAGGAAATGCTGCAGCTACTGTAAGTGGAAAAGAGGGTCAACAATGCCCATTTGCAGCTTCACTGTGCCCATTTGCAGCTTCACTGTGCCCATCGCATGCCTCAATGTGCCCATCACATGCCTCACTGTGCCCATCGCATGCCTCACTGTGCCCATTGCAGCCTCACTGTGCCCATTGCATGCCTCACTGTGCCCATTGCATGCCTCACTGTGCCCATTGCAAGCCTCACTGTGCCCATTGCAAGCCTCACTGTGTCCATTGCAAGCCTCACTGTGTCCATTGCAGGCCTCACTGTGCCCATTTCAAGCCTCACTGTGCCGATCTGCATACCTTATCTCTGTGTCATTCAGTCGGCATCTGTCCAGTGTAACCCTGCCCCGCCTCCTCCTCGTCCTCGTCTGTAATAGATGGAACACTCAGTTTCCCAGCAGTGAGTCAGTCTTCAGTGTTCCGCCTATCACGGAGGAGGAGGCGGGGTGGGGTTACACTGGATGCCATCTGACTGCATGACACAGGGACACAGAGACTCAAGTATAAGCCGAGGGGGGCTTATACTCGAGTATATACAGTATACAAAACAGATCTTCTTCAAGCCTATGTCTCAATTGTGAAACAAATTAAGCTGCTAGCACTATACCTTGGTGGAGTATATCATCAAATTGTCATAAAAATGTGCCACACTGAACATAAAATGCATACAAATATAATCATGTTAAAAAAAAAACATGTAATGTTCTCAAATAAAGTGCAAAATGAAAAAATTGGGACAGTGCTGTGAAAGTTCATTCAATGTGAAAGCAACAAATAAATCCCCAAGAAAAGGTTAAAAAATATTCAGCTCAGAAATCTATTGGAATAATTGGAAATAATTAGGCTTGTGCAATTCGTTTCGTAACGAATCAAAATTCGTCCGAATTTAGCAACTTTCGGACATTCGGAAGCATTCGAATTTCCGAACAGAGCAATTACGAATAAAACCGAATCCGAAATAAATTATACCGCAAAATAGCGAATGCCCGAAGGTCTTCGGCATAATTCGTTATGAAAAAAGTTACGAATGTACGAATCCATTCGAAGCACAATAACACTCACTCTGCTCTCTGCTTCTCCCTCACCATGCTGAACTCCCTCTCAAAATGGTGTACAGGGGCGGAGGCTATAGCCGCATGAAAAAACGAAAGTAAAATACGAGATTTCAAATCCATTCGAAGCACAATAACACTCACTCTGCTCTGCTCTCTGCTTCTCCCTCACCGTGCTGAACCCTCTCAAAATGGTGTACAGGGGCGGAGCCTATAGCCGCATGTAAAAAACGAAAGTAAAATACGAGATTTCGAATCGTTACAAATAACCGCTATGTATTTAGAAAAGTACAAATCCATTCGAAGCACATTAGGCATAATAGGCAGCGTCGTTGTGAGAGAGACACGGAAAATTACGAATCAACGAACCCAAAAAAAGTTACGAAAGTAGGAGTTGTGTCCAGAATCAACGAAAAACAACGTACTCTACCGAAAGTACGAATTATAAAGCAACAAAAAATTCAATGAAAAATGTCGCTTGCAAAAATACGAATGAGTCCGAACACGAAAAATCCCGTCTAGCAAAATTACGAATGATTACGAATCAACAGGACCGGAAAGAAACGAACCGAAACGGAACAAATTTTTCCGTTGTGCACAAGTCTAGAAATAATATCTCTTCTTTACCTAATGGACTGTTTCTGAGCTAATTTTTTTCTAACCATTTTTTGGGATGTATTCGTTGCTCTCACTTTGACTGAACTTTCACAGCACTGCCACCATTTATGTATTTTGCACTTTATTTGAGAACATTTTATCTTTGTAGTCAGAGTCTTACTGGGAATGCGATGACCCAAACTACCATGACCTGGGGAGTGCCAGGGTCTTGCTGGTCAGTACGCCTAAAAGAGGGCATACCCTGAGTATAATGTATAAGAAAAATAGAAAAATTGAGGGATACAGTTGGGCGGGAACCAGGAGCCGACAAGGGACCTTTCAGAGGAGGAGGGAGATATACCCGCACAGACTCCTCCTACAAATACAGGCTGGCCAAAAGCCAGCCTTCTAACTTGCAGTCAGATTCTTACTGGGAATAAGATGACCCTAACTACCATGACCTGGGGTGCGCCAGGGTCTTGCTGGTCAGTATGCCTAAAAGAGGGCAAAAAGTACACGAGAGTAGGTATGATATGAAATACTTTATTGAAGATTAAGCATCAATCATCAGTCTAGTAAAGTAGCGAACGCCTGGATGACTTCCGTGTGGGGTTCTGGTATGTATCTATTATAACAAGAGGAACTCCAGCGCCCCATGTACTTGATAATATGGGAAGGGAGCCCCTATTTGAAAGCTGCAGAAGCTGCACCGATCCTGAACGAATGACCAGAAAACTGTTTTGGATTTAAGCCTAATTTAGTGACTAATATCCTGACGTGAAACAAACAGCTTTGAAGTGAGAGGACACATGGGAAAAGGAAGCAACGTACTGTCCTGAGGAGCAGCTGCAAATTGATTGCAGAGAAGATCAAGCATGATAACCGGACACCAGCTACTGTAGGTTCTGTAATAATTTACTATGAACCACTGGCCTGTTTGTCTGTTCTTGTTATTGGGGAGTTGTAGAACATAATGGAACCTGGTGAGACTGCCTTTGAGCAGTATAGGTGCATGACGGCCAGCCTGAGAGACCTCCCCGGGTCTGAGCAAACTGAAGAAACTCAAGTAGATGGCTGCCTTGAGTACTAAACTGGGACCTAAGCTAAAAGAGGAACATAGAAAATGTTGGTAAACAGATTAACTCGCACCTTAATCAAATAAACCACCACTGCGCATATGAGTCTAAAGTTAAGCTACTATCCTAGCAAGCTGCCAACTTAAACCAAGTAATAATGTGAAAACGTATTTTAAATATCTAAAATAGTGGCGCTAAAACATATATTGTGAAATATATAACTAAACAAATATAAAACTCAATCTTACACCACGTGAAAAAGTGCAAAAATGTGAAAATATAAATAATTATGTGAATAATTATATTCAATACATAACGTCCATTGAAGTGAATTTCAAAGTGATCACACACTTTCAAAGAAAAAAGAGAAAAGAAATAAAAAAGGAAGGGGCTACACAAGCCCAACAATGAATTTCTCTATAAGTGTATCCAAGTGTTTCGACTTAAAAACTGCATACAAAATCCATAACTTGATAAAAAGAAATTCCTTCCACCAACACCGCTGTGACTGTGAATCCTCGCCCAAAAGTATTGCACTCACCGGAATAACTAGCCTAGCATTCTCATGCACAGGCAAACAGGCTTTAAATTCACCACTCAGGGTGATTGCAGCTTCTCCAGTACTGTTCACTCAATGTTCGGTGTGAATATGCAAAAAAGAAGAAGTGCTTCCAATAGTGTAGTACTGTCAAACAGCCATTTATTTAAAAGCACACATAAACTTCAACCATTGCACTCACATCACTTCAGAGAACAGAAAGCTCTTCACAACTAGAAAATGTTTCACAGCAAAACTTCAGGTGAAAATTCCACACAAAAAGAGGGTAGTTGCGGTATACTGAGATGTATCGTGGTCACAGTGGACCCAAAGCAAAACCAGCAATCTCACCCTCCGCACGTCCGTCTCCTCTCCCGGATCTCAAATTAGCTCAACAGCCGGTGCTTACGAACGTAGTATCTCACTTAACGCTTGCCGCACAGCCACGCCCAGACATGTTTCGTCATACGGACTTATTCATTGGGATTGGCTGAACGGCAAAACCACCTCCCCTTTATACTCTCACCAAAACCATTACTGATCCGGTGTTTAAAGCGCCTGCGCAATGCCTGTGTCTCCGTGACCGCGATACATCCGTTTTAATTCCTTACCGCTCGATCAAACAGGACATAAATGCAGTAATACACAATAATTTAAATACTGTCATAGTGCAAACAACTTGCATACCCACATATTTAAAACCTGTGGGCAGATCCTTTATAATGGTGAATATTAACCTAAATGCGGCATATAAAACTCATATCATTTTACATATACCTCCTCATAACTGAGTCACAAATGAGTCGGGCATGTTCCAGATACATTATTAACACACAAAGATCACATTAATATACCTTCACAGTAATATAAGATTACACATATATGTACATGACTCCTGTTCATTTCCAAGAACTAGTCATTAACCATATAACGGTATATAATATTCTGAGATTCTATTTAAAATTAATAATAAAGTTAATAATTAAATTAATATAATAATAATATTCATAAAAAATTATCATTAGTTATTAAAAATTATTAATAAAACAGTTCAAATCTAATTCAATATTCAACCCTCTCGGATAAAGGCTCTTCAAAAGGAAAATCCATTTAGTTTCCCTCTTTGATAGATCCCTAACCTGATTAGAGCCCCTCCAAGAGGGCTGCATAATATCAATGCCACAGAACTGTAAAACTGTAAAACTGCAAAGATACACTATGATATTTAAAACCCTTCCTAATGTTGGCCAAATGTTCCGCTATACGGACCCTCAGTAGGCGTTTTGTCCTGCCCACATAATACAGGCCGCATGGGCACCATAACAGGTACACAACAAAGGAAGAATTACATGTTATAAAGTGATCTATTGCAAACACCTCATTGTCTATATTAGTAATATTCATGCGACCCCTATTACTGGTCTTCACAGTTCTGCAGCAAATACACCTTCGACATGAATAAAAACCTTTAAAATCAATTGACAAGTTTTTTATTGGGAGGTCCAGAATCTTCTGTACCACCCTATCCCCAAAATTGGGGGCCCTTCTATAGATACATTTTGGTCTTTCTGGCAGGACACTACACAAATCTCTGTCCCTACACAGTATATACCAGTATTTGGAGAAGATATTCTCTATCTCCCTATACTGGAAATGGAAATCAGAGATAAAGCCCCATTGATGTTGATCATTAACTACTATGTTTTCATCTTTTTTCCTCAAGCACTGTTCTCTTGGTACTGCCGCAATTTCCCTAATAGTATCATTAATGACTTCCTCCTTATAACCTTTCTGTACAAATTTATTTTTTAATATATCGGCCTGTATGAAATAATCATTCGGTTCAGTACAGTTACGGCGAACCCTTAATATTTGTCCCTTAGGAATATTTCTAATCCAGGCAGGATGGTGTCCACTCCTGATGGACAGATAGCTATTCCTATCTGTAGGCTTAAAATAAACCCTAGATTGTAATCATGTCCCTCCCTTCACAATAGTGAGGTCCAAGAAATTGACACTTGTATCACTAATAGTGTAGTCTAAAACTATATTATTATTATTAGAATTGAGTTTTAAATATGTGGGTATGCAAGTTGTTTGCACTATGACAGTATTTAAATTATTGTGTATTACTGCATTTATGTCCTGTTTGATCGAGCGGTAAGGAATTAAAACGGATGTATCGCGGTCACGGAGACACAGGCATTGCGCAGGCGCTTTAAACACCGGATCAGTAATGGTTTTGGTGAGAGTATAAAGGGGAGGTGGTTTTGCCGTTCAGCCAATCCCAATGAATAAGTCCGTATGACGAATCATGTCTGGGCGTGGCTGTGCGGCAAGCGTTAAGTGAGATACTACGTTCGTAAGCACCGGCTGTTGAGCTAATTTGAGATCCGGGAGAGGAGACGGACGTGCGGAGGGTGAGATTGCTGGTTTTGCTTTGGGTCCGCTGTGACCACGATACATCTCAGTATACCGCAACTACCCTCTTTTTGTGTGGAATTTTCACCTGAAGTTTTGCTGTGAAACATTTTCTAGTTGTGAAGAGCTTTCTGTTCTCTGAAGTGATGTGAGTGCAATGGTTGAAGTTTATGTGTGCTTTTAAATAAATGGCTGTTTGACAGTACTACACTATTGGAAGCACTACTTCTTTTTTGCATATTCACACCGAACATTGAGTGAACAGTACTGGAGAAGCTGCAATCACCCTGAGTGGTGAATTTAAAGCCTGTTTGCCTGTGCATGAGAATGCTAGGCTAGTTATTCCGGTGAGTGCAATACTTTTGGGCGAGGATTCACAGTCACAGCGGTGTTGGTGGAAGGAATTTCTTTTTATCAAGTTATGGATTTTGTATGCTGTTTTTAAGTCGAAACACTTGGATACACTTATAGAGAAATTCATTTTTGGGCTTGTGTAGCCCCTTCCTTTTTTATTTCTTTTCTCTTTTTTCTTTGAAAGTGTGTGATCACTTTGAAATTCACTTCAATGGACGTTATGTATTGAATATAATTATTCACATAATTATTTATATTTTCACATTTTTGCACTTTTTCACGTGGTGTAAGATTGAGTTTTATATTTGTTTAGTTATATATTTCACAATATATGTTTTAGCGCCACTATTTTAGATATTTAAAATAAGTTTTCACATTAAAAGAGGATCATGATAACAAGTCTGACATTCCTCTTAAAATCTGTCTGATGACTGGTAGACGTGACAACTGTGACCATCCCTGAGTTCTCTGAATACCTCTAAATACCTCTCAATATAGCTTTAAGGACAT
Organism: Rana muscosa; assembly: GCA_029206835.1. Taxonomy (NCBI): domain Eukaryota; kingdom Metazoa; phylum Chordata; class Amphibia; order Anura; family Ranidae; genus Rana; species Rana muscosa. The sequence goes on along the minus strand of CM055116.1, from coordinate 717,563,881 downwards.
GATGAGAAGGGACCCAGATCTACCTTTATTGATAATTTTGGCTGTGGCCAAATTATTTGAAAAGAAAATCACTGATTTCCCCTGATCAAACCGGCCCCCATGTGACTGCTGCCGCCAGTATTGGGTAGATTTTGAACCAAGCTGAAGTATAAGCAAACTTGGGCAAGCTAAATACTGGCCAGCCATTGACATCCAAAAATGGCCGCAAAACTGACCAAGGTTGCGGCATCTGAAAACACTCTGGGGGACCTAGTAGTAGGTTGGGGAATGAACATTGAAATGACATTCCAGTCATGCAGAAAGTGGTGCCACATAATCAGGTCGGCTCGAGCGTCCGCTTGTAACTTGACTACTGAATCAGAATCCTGGTACATGAGAAGGAGGGCCAGTAACCTAGAGACAAAAGATATACCCTGTGGAATGATCCTCATGGCATAATTGAACAAGCCCAAAAGCGATTGTAAGTCTTTTTTACAACAGATTGGGGACCTAACAAAAAGATGAATAATTTGACATATCCTGACCAGTTTGTCCAAGCGCAAACTTGCAACCATGAGATTAGAATCGAGAGTGATGCCCAAAAAATCAATGACATTAACTTTATGGGTAGCCAAGGGGAATGACCCCTTGACAATCTTTGCCATTGGCGAGAATCCAATGAAGTGCTTGGGCAAAGATATCAAACAGCCAAGGACTGCTTTTTGAACCTAACGTCAATCTGGTGGTGCAAAAAATAACATCCGTGCCATTTGATACGATGCCACTGCCAGAGGGTAGGGCAGGTTTGAAAGGAAGTAGTATGAAGGCACCGGAAATATCTGCTTTGAATAACCAGGTACCCTTGCCTAACTGCAGAATGTGCTGGATAGCCAAATCCACGGATGGGTACTCCAAAGGGATGAGAGAATTGAGGCTTGGAATGTGAGATGAATGAGGAACTGACAAATCGTAAATCAAACGATATTTATTAGAAAACTTGCCTTTGACCAGAGCGATACGGCTAACCCTCTACATACAGAATGGTGGTGAATCAAAAGGACCAATCACAAATCCCTTGGAAACCATTGCCATTCAACTTATTGAAAATAGGAGCATGAGCGCCTGCTGATAACAAATTAACACATTCAAAAGATTCTAATGGGAGTATAACTAGGCCTGTGTGGAAGCCTACTGAAAAAGCTTCCAGCAGAAGCTGTATAAAGGCAGGGGACGGGTGACTTTCTAAACAAGCTCCTAACAAGAGAACATTGATTTGGCTTAGTCATGAACTAGCGGGCTTCACAAGACAGGTGGACTTGGGGTGAGCTCTAAAGCAATTAGCACAAACTGCATTGGTTGTAGTTGCAGCCTGAATAGTTGTAATTGTTACACAACTGTGCCTTACCCAGGTCATGGATAGGTCTACCCAACTTGTCCACCTGACCTGAAAGTCCTGTGGAGGCTCCACCGGCTGCTTGCTTGGTGGTACCCGTATGACTAGACAAGTCCAAATTGGGACACTAAGCTGACTGGAAACGAGCACACACTGACAATTTCTGGTTAACGAAGTGCCTGCAGAACAGCTCTATATCAATGTTGCACCAACACATCACCACCTGGATGACCCAAGTGGCTGCTACCTTCGCTGCAAATGACCGGTGATAGTCATAGAAAATGAAACCACCATACTTGTGGGCTAAATACACCACCTGTAAATACAGATCTAATTCTTCCTCCTGCCCAGACTGACTGAACACATAATGTCCCTGAAAATACCAAATGCCAGCACGACTTCAACCACGCCAAGTTTGCAGTTGAGCCTGGGATCCTTTGAATTAAGCACTACCGAGACCTCCCTGCAAGCATAAGACTTGTTCTCCAAAATGTCCTGAGATGCTATTAACAGGGAAGCTAAGTTAACATCCTTCCATTCCAGAATGTCCTTCTTGATATTAGCAGGGACAAAATGTGCTGGGGACACAGAAGGTAAAACCGCTAAGGGAGAAGGAGCTGTCACAGGTAACGAGAAGCAGACATTACCTGCAGGACCACTGAGAGGAGCAGAAGCTGGGGGTGCCACTGACACCTGAGCTCTGGCTGAGTGGGCTTCGATCACCTCCATCCTGTCTTGCTATTGTGACATTGATGTGGAAAGTGTGTTGAGCAACGCATGTATCTGTGTCAGTGAATTATGCACAGAAACATGTTCTGCGCTGGTGTATAGGAGTGGTTGGAATGGACTTGGAAATAACAGTGTAAACATTTCTGCCTTCCTGGCTGTGGCCGGAAAAGGAATTCCCCTGTGACAAAGCTCTGCTGAGAGCTTGGGTATAGTCCAGTTCCTCAATGACGGGGTTCTACCATGTTCTGAACCTCCAAGCAGGGTTGGGGGATAAATGAAAATTCATCGCTATCTGATACATGCAACATGTCAAGATCTATGGAAAAAATAACAACCAGAGAAAATAAGAACAACCACCAGTACATGAAAAAATAACACCCCTTTGTGCCTAATTAAGTCTATTGATGTGGGTGCAGCAATGTGCCAATCAATCAAGAGCGCGTGACTGAACCTAGTGACCAATACAACCCCTATGTGTATGCAGTAAGAAAGCCTGAGCAACCTGTCGTATGGATCCGTAGATGTGACAGATCCTAATATGTGATAACTAGCTAGCTACCTCGTAATGAAAGAGGCACATAACGCACCTTGCTGACCCTGTGTGAAATGCTGTGAGCCACATGAAACAATATCACCTGTAAAGGTGATGAAATAACCTAAAGGAAAGGATTGACAAGAGATAGAAATGAGTATGAAGATTAAAACGGACACTGTAACATGTGCAGTAATACCATGATAACCCAATAGTGATAGACACCTATAAATGAAGTAAGCTCATTGTGTAACACATAAGAAATGTACCTACCCATACTGACCCTTCATAACCGAGCTATAGGACGCTGGGAACACTCACTTTTTTTAAACCCACAAGACGCACCTTGCTGGCTCTGAACTGGAGTCCACCTGTGAATATAACCTAGTGTAACCTGGGGGACAGGTAGTAGGTACAAAAGCTCCCTGGGATGAGCAGGCACAGATACCAAGTCCATTGGATCAGTGAAAACACAGTGTGGTTTATTGGTGCTATATACAATGTCAAAGACAGGTGCTGTACAGTGTGCTATAACAAACAGATTGGAAAATATCTAAACAAAAGCCTAGCCGTGTCTCGGCTCTAACTACACAGTATTTACAGACCCTCACTACTAGGCTGAACAAGCCTAACGCTTGTCAGCTTCCACATTCACAGAGTAACAATGTTTTACCAACCTTCTTGCTCTCACAGACCAATGTTGTCTGTGTTTTCCCAGGCTGAGCAAAGGCTGTCTGCTCAGGTGAGCTTTTAATTAAGCTGGTGGAGAGAACCAACACCTGAAGTGGATCCTGGCTCAGAGATCCCTGAATGTATATGAGAGGAGCCTGGGAGATGTATAAACCCCGAACAGGACTTTCCCAGGCTCTCTCTGGGATGCTCTGTCACACATCCTCCCCCCTTGTTTCAACCCCAGGGTTGGAACACCTGTAGCCCAACAGGAGTGAACACGGGAGAGGGCATCTACATTCCCCATCTCAACACCTGGCCTGTGTTTTACCGTAAAGGCGTAATCCTGTAGGGCCAAAAACCACCGGTTCACCCGTCTATTAGTCTCCTTCTTTTGGGCCATCCATTTCAGGGGAGCATGGTCAGTTATTAACTCAAACTGGCGCCCCAACAAGTAGTACCTGAGCGCGTCCACGGCCCACTTTATGGCCAGACACTCCTTTTCAATGACTGCGTACTTCTTTTCATGGTCATTGAGCTTTCTGCTTAAGTACACCACAGGGTGTTCTTCCCCATTGTATACCTGTGAAAGTACTGCCCCGATACCAACATCAGACGCATCTGTCTGGACCAAAAAGTTTTTGGAGAAATCGGGGGAGTATAGGATTGGCTGTGCACAAAGAGCCTTCTTCAGGACTTGAAAAGACTCTTCTGCTACTGGAGACCATTTCACCATTACGGAGGCTTTCCCTTTCGTAAGGTCTGTCAGTGGGGCAGCTATAGTTGCGAAATTTGGGATAAATCTTCTATAGTACCCCGCAATGCCAAGAAAGGCCCTGACCTGCTTCTTGTTTGCAGGGCGTGGCCACTCCTGGATGGCTTCTATTTTATTCACCTGGGGCTTTATGACACCCCGGCCAATAGTGTAGCCCAAATACCTGGCTTCCTCTAGCCCAATGGCACATTTTTTTGGATTTGCCGTAAACCCCTCCTTGAAGAGGGAATCCAGGACAGCCTGGACACGGGGCAAGTGAGACTCCCAGTCAGTGCTATGCACCACTATGTCGTCCAGATAGGCTGCAGCATACTGTCGGTGAGGTCTTAGGGTCCTGTCCATAGCCCTCTGAAATGTTGCAGGGGCATTTTGCAACCCAAAAGGCATTTTCTTATATTGAAACGACCCCTCCTGGGTCACAAATGCAGTCTTTTCTTTGGCACTACCAGTCAGGGGTATTTGCCAATATCCTTTGGTCAAGTCCAAAGTGGTCAGATAACGGGCCTTGCCAAGTCGGTCTATAAGCTCGTCTACCCTGGGCATTGGGTATGTATCAAACTTTGTTACCGCATTAAGCTTTCTGAAGTCATTACAAAACCTCCAAGTGCCATCCGGTTTTGGGACCAATACAATGGGGCTAGACCAGTCACTATTGGATTCCTCAATAACATCTAGCTCCAACATCCTTTTAACTTCCTCACCGATGTCCTTTCTTCTAGCTTCGGGAATTCGGTATGGTTTGAGCTTGACACGGACTCCAGGTTCAGTAACAATATCATGCTGAACTGCTGAAGTCGTGCCCGGCAACTCTGAAAATTTCTCTTTATTCCTCATCAGGAACTCTCTAGCTTCCTGTTTCTGGGAACATGACAGGGTGTCTGGAATCGTGACCTCAGGGATCAGAGGGGATTCAGTACCTTTAAGGGTTACCGGGAGGGACCTCGCAGTTAATGCCAGTCTATCCTTCCAGGGCTTTAACAGGTTTATGTGGTAAATCTGTTCGGGCTTCCTTTTACCTGGTTGATACACCTTGTAATTGACCTCCCCAACTCTTTCAATTACTTCAAAGGGTCCCTGCCACTTAGCCAGGAATTTGCTCTCAACAGTGGGAAGTAACACGAGGACCCGGTCACCAGGTGAGAAAACACGAAGTTGGGCCCCCCTGTTGTATATCCTCTGTTGGGCTGCTTGGGCCTGCAGTAAATGTTCTTTTACTACCGGCATGATTGCTGCAATCCTATCCTGCATTTGAGCGATATGCTCAATAACACTTTTGTGAGGTGTCTGCTCCCCCTCCCAAGTTTCCTTGGCTATGTCTAAGAGTCCCCGAGGGTGTCTCCCATAAAGCAACTCAAATGGAGAGTACCCCGTAGAGGACTGGGGAACTTCCCTGATGGCGAACATCAAGTAAGGTATCAGGAAGTCCCAGTTTTTCCCATCCTTATCAACAACCTTTTTTAACATACTCTTTAATGTCTTATTGAAGCGTTCCACCAAGCCATCCGTTTGAGGATGGTACACTGAGGTACGCAACTGCGTCACCTTAAATAACTTGCAGAGCTCCCTAGTTATTCGAGACATGAATGGGGTACCTTGGTCTGTAAGGACTTCTTTCGGGACGCCAACCCGACTGAACACCATAAACAGCTCTTTGGCAATGTTTTTAGCAGATGCAGTGCGTAAGGGAACGGCCTCGGGATAACGGGTAGCGTAATCCATGATCACGAGGATATGTTGATGACCGCGGGCAGATTTGGGGAGTGGACCCACAAGGTCCATGGCAATCCTCTCAAAAGGCACTTCAATAATGGGCAAGGGCACTAACGGACTTCGGAAGAGGGGTTGGGGGGCTGACATCTGACACACAGGACAGGATTGACAATAATTTTCTATGTTTTTCCGTATCCCAGGCCAGTAAAACCTGCGCAACACCCTTTCAGTGGTTTTCTCAACCCGTAAATGGCCTCCTAGCAAGTGCCCATGGGCAAGTTCCAACACCACCCGTCTGTATAACTTAGGGACTACCAACTGTTCAACCACTTCATCATTAGATTTACATACACGATACAGTAAATCCTCATTGCTGCAGAAATATGGAAAACAGAGCCTGTCCCCTGGTTCGACAGGTACCTCATTAATCACTATTACATTTTCCCAGGCCCTGGCAAGGGTAGGGTCTTTTCTCTGCTCCGTACCAAAATTTTCCTTGTGCACATTAAGATTGGCAAACTCTAACGTAGGCTCAGATTCAGCAGACGGCTGTCCAGCTCTACTGGTTGTGGGGACTTCTTCCGGCTCCCCCAGCTCTCCTGCCATAACTGAGAAAGGATCACCCGGAGAGCCCTGAGAGGAGTCCCCTGAACTCACAAGGTCAGTAATGGCCACGAGTTCTGGCTCTGCGACTGAGTTAGGTACTGCGACTGGGTCGGGACAATCCCACAGTTCCCAAAACTTAGGGAAGTCCCTACCAATGATAGCCTCATGCACCAAGTGGGGCACCAGTCCGACCGAATGGGTCACCGTACCTAAGCCAGTTTTAAACTGAACAGTGGCTATTGGATACTCGCGGGTATCCCCATGTACACAGATCACAGCAACCTTTTTTGCATGAAAATTCACAGTTTCAACCATCTCAGCTGTAACCAAAGTAACCAGACTTCCAGAGTCCAGCAAGGCCATAATAGGCTTATTATTAATAGTCACATGACACATGTGTTTTCCCACATTTGGCATTGCAGCGCATGAAACAGCAGCAAACATAGACTGCCTTCTAAAAGATAGATCACACTGCATTGGTTCATCTGTCAATGGACAGTTTGCTGCAACATGTCCCAGTTCTTGGCAACGAAAACACCTGATGTTTCCCCAGTTTGGTTTGCTGACAGGCAGTGGCTTCCCTTGTTTGGGCCGCCAAACTTCAGTCCTGGCACCAAAAATCCTCCCCCCTATTTCCTTGCCATGCTTACCACCCACTTCCCCTGGAACAGTCTTACCGGTTGCCTGGGGAGACCGTGGCTTTGGGTGGAAAGTCCGTGCGGCTGTAGGGGTGGTGACCAGGTTCTCTGCAGCAAAGTACCTCTCAACGAGCTCCACCAGGTTGTCTGCTGACTTGGGGTCTCCTTGACTCACCCACTTCTGCAGGGGAATTGGCAGTGACCTCAGGAATTGGTCCATGACCACACGCTCCACTATTTGTGGCGCAGACAGGGACTCCGGCTGTAGCCATTTCCGCACCAGGTGGATCAGATCAAACATCTGCGATCTTGGGGGCCTCTTTTCTTGGAAGAACCAGCTGTGGACCCGCTGAGCTCGAACAGCCAAGGTAACGCCAAGTCGTGCCAGGATTTCCCGCTTGACCTTCTCATAATCTCCCGCTTCTGCTGACTCCAGATCATAGTAGGCCTTCTGCGCTTCTCCAGAAAGTAAGGGGGCGATCAGTCCTGCCCACTGGGTTTGGGGCCAACCTTCCCTCTCAGCAGTCCGTTCAAATGTTAGTAGGAAGGCCTCTGGATCATCATCTGCCGTCATCTTTGAAAGAAAGCGACCCACATGGATGGCTGAGGGCTTGTCTCCAATATCCTTCATTATCGCAGGTGACCCCTGTGCTAGCGTCTCCACAACCTCAGTGAGGGTTTTCCTATCCGCTTTTGCAGCAGTGGCAAGCTGTTCAAACAGCCTCTGCGATTGCTCCTGTACAGCACCAATTTGTTGGAACAGCACCTTGGTTTGCTCCTGTGCGATAGCGTTGGCTTGCTGTTGTGCAGCGTTAGTTTGCTGTTGTGTAGCATTTGCTTGCTGCCATGCAGCGTTTGCTTGCCGCAATTCAGCGTTAGTTTGCTGTTGTGTAGTGTTTGCTTGCCGCAATTCAGCGTTAGTTTGCTGTTGTGCAGCGTTTGCCAACACCATTTGTTTGAGGAGGTCCTCCATGTTATCACTTTAGGTACTGGCCTTTTAAGTAGTAACTTACTACAGCTGGTCGCAGCCTCCACCATATGTAACCTGGGGGACAGGTAGTAGGTACAAAAGCTCTCTGGGATGCTCTGTCACACTAGGAATATGCATCAAAATCCGATGAGCAAGGGGTATAACAACATGAAAATGAAAATAGGAATATGGAGAGAAGGTCACTGATATTTGAGCAGCGATCCACACACACAAAATAAACTTGAACAGTGATTCCCCCAAGATATGTACAATGTGGTATGACAGAGAAAAGGTGACAGGCGCAGCCTGGTAATGGTTGTGACAACCTCCCACACTCCCCCTCCCCCCGATGAGCTTGAGGTTTTAGCATGAGGAACAGAGGCGGCTCTAGGCTTTGTGAGGCCTTAGGCAAAACTTAGACATGAGGCCCCACTCACGCCCATAATAGGAAAAATAATTCAAGTGATAAAAAAATAACGGTGTTCCCCCCCTACCGCGCTGCCGACTTCCCTTCTCTGCCCTCCCGCTGACTGCTGTGCCAGCTGTGGGGGATCTGCAGGATGGAGGCCGGAAAAAGGCCCCTACCTTTTCTAAAAGAACACAGTGAGTGATTGGAACTGATTTGTGTTTACTAAGCTTTAGTTTATGAATTAACAGGAGCTTCTGTCTCCTGTTCATTCATCTGCAGTGCAGCTGAGGCTACAGAGAAAGGAACTGGGGAATGCGTTTCCTCATTTTCTTTCTCTGTCTCAAAAGTGAGACTTCAGGGGTCTGTTAAGACCCCTGATATCTCACCAAAGAAACCAAAAAACTCTCACCAAAAAAAACGTTAAAAATAAAAAGATTGTAAAAAAAAAGTCTACAATTTCTAATCAAACTAAAAAGCCATACCCAATAGGTAGCATAATTTAGCCACACATACAAATGTTTCTGTATGGCACGGGTCACCCTCTCCCTAGTAGGGGTCCCTACTGTACAATAGCAGTAAACTTAAGTAGGAGAAGGGTGCAGAGTGTATGGTGGGGGTAGTATGTACATGAGAGGGATGCAGAGTGTATGGCGGTGGGTAGTATGTACATGAGAGCGGTGTGGAGTGTATATAGGTGGGTAGTATGTACATGAGAGGGGTTCAGAGTGTATATAGGTGGGTAGTATGTACATGAGAGGGGTTCAGAGTGTATATAGGTGGGTAGTATGTACATGAGAGGGCTTCAGAGTGTATATAGGTGGGTAGTATGTACATGAGAAGGGTGCAGAGTGTATATAGGTGGGTAGTATGTACATGAGAGGGGTGCAGATGGTATATAGGTGGGTAGTATGTACATGAGAGGGGTGCAGAGTGTATATAGGTCGGTAGTATGTACATGAGGGTTGTGGAGTGTATGGTGGGGGTAGTATGTACATGAGAGGGGTGCAGAGTGAATATAGGTGGGTAATATGTACATGAGAGGGGTGCAGAGTGTACATAGGTGGGAAATATGTACATGAGAGGGTTGTGGAGTGTATGGTGGGGGTAGTATGTACATGAGAGGGGTGCAGAGTGTATATACATGGGTAGTATGTACATGAGAGGGGTGCAGAGTGTATATAGGTGGGTAATATGTACATGAGAGGGGTGCAGAGTGTATATAGGTGGGAAATATGTACATGAGAGGGTTGTGGAGTGTATGGTGGGGGTAGTATGTACATGAGAGGGGTGCAGAGTGTATATAGGTGGGTAGTATGTACATGAGAGGGGTGCAGAGTGTATATAGGTGGGTAGTATGTACATGAGAGGAGTGCAGAGTGTATATAGGTGGGTAGAATGTACATGAGAGGGGTGCAGAGTGTATATAGGTGGGTAGTATGTACATGAGAGGGGTGCAGAGTGTATATAGGTGGGTAGTATGTACATGAGAGGGGTGCAGAGTGTATATAGGTGGGTAGTATGAACATGAGAGGGGTGCAGAGTGTATATAGGTGGGTAGTATGTACATGAGAGGGTTGTGGAGTGTATGGTGGGGGGTAGTATGTACATGAGAGGGGTGCAGAGTGTATGGTGGGGGGTAGTATGTACATGAGAGGGGTGCAGAGTGTTTATAGGTGGGTAGTATGTACATGAGAGGGGTGCAGAGTGTATATAGGTCGGTAGTATGTACATGAGAGGGGTGCGGAGTGTATGGTGGGGGTAGTATGTACATGAGAGGAGTGTATATAGGTGGGAAGTATGTACATGAGAGGGGTGCAGAGTGTATATAGGTGGGAAATATGTACATGAGAGGGTTGTGGAGTGTATGGTGGGGGTAGTATGTACATGAGAGGGTTGTGGAGTGTATGGTGGGCGTAGTATGTACATGAGAGGGGCGCAGAGTGTATATAGGTGGGTAGTATGCACATGAGAGGGGTGCAGAGTGTATATAGGTGGGTAGTATGTACATGAGAGGGGTGAAGAGTGTATATAGGTGGGTAGTATGTACATGAGAGGGGTGAAGAGTGTATATAGGTGGGTAGTATGTACATGAGAGGGGTGCAGAGTGTATATAGGTGGGTAGTATGTACATGAGAGGGGTGCAGAGTGTATATAGGTTGGTAGTATGAACATGAGAGGGGTGCAGAGTGTATGGTGGGGTTAGTATGTACATGAGAGGGGTGCGGAGTGTATGGTGGGGGGGTAGTATGAACATGAGAGGGGTTCAGAGTGTATATAGGTGGGAAATATGTACATGAGAGGGTTGTGGAGTGTATGGTGGGGGTAGTATGTACATGAGAGGGGTGCAGAGTGTATATACATGGGTAGTATGTACATGAGAGGGGTGCAGAGTGTATATAGGTGGGTAATATGTACATGAGAGGGGTGCAGAGTGTATATAGGTGGGAAATATGTACATGAGAGGGTTGTGGAGTGTATGGTGGGGGTAGTATGTACATGAGAGGGGTGCAGAGTGTATATAGGTGGGTAGTATGTACATGAGAGGGGTTCAGAGTGTATATAGGTGGGTAGTATGTACATGAGAGGAGTGCAGAGTGTATATGGGTGGGTAGTATGTACATGAGAGGGGTGCAGAGTGTATATAGGTGGGTAGTATGTACATGAGAGGGGTGCAGAGTGTATATAGGTGGGTAGTATGTACATGAGAGGGGTGCAGAGTGTATATAGGTGGGTAGTATGAACATGAGAGGGGTGCAGAGTGTATATAGGTGGGTAGTATGTACATGAGAGGGTTGTGGAGTGTATGGTGGGGGTAGTATGTACATGAGAGGGGTGCAGAGTGTATGGTGGGGGGTAGTATGTACATGAGAGGGGTGCAGAGTGTTTATAGGTGGGTAGTATGTACATGAGAGGGGTGCAGAGTGTATATAGGTCGGTAGTATGTACATGAGAGGGGTGCGGAGTGTATGGTGGGGGTAGTATGTACATGAGAGGAGTGTATATAGGTGGGAAGTATGTACATGAGAGGGGTGCAGAGTGTATATAGGTGGGAAATATGTACATGAGAGGGTTGTGGAGTGTATGGTGGGGGTAGTATGTACATGAGAGGGGTGCAGAGTGTATATAGGTGGGTAGTATGCACATGAGAGGGGTGCAGAGTGTATATAGGTGGGTAGTATGTACATGAGAGGGGTGCAGAGTGTATATAGGTGGGTAGTATGTACATGAGAGAGGTGAAGAGTGTATATAGGTGGGTAGTATGTACATGAGAGGGGTGCAGAGTGTATATAGGTGGGTAGTATGTACATGAGAGGGGTGCAGAGTGTATATAGGTTGGTAGTATGAACATGAGAGGGGTGCAGAGTGTATGGTGGGGTTAGTATGTACATGAGAGGGGTGCGGAGTGTATGGTGGGGGGTAGTATGAACATGAGAGGGGTTCAGAGTGTATATAGGTGTTAAATATGTACATGAGAGGGTTGTGGAGTGTATGGTGGGGGGTAGTATGAACATGAGAGGGGTGCAGAGTGTATATAGGTGGGTAGTATGTACATGAGAGGGGTGCAGAGTGTATATAGGTGGGTAGTATGTACATGAGAGGGGTGCGGAGTGTATGGTGGGGGTAGTATGTACAAGAGAGGGGTGCAGAGTATATATAGGTGGGAAATATGTACATGAGAGGGGTGCAGTATGTACATGAGAGGGGTGTGAAGTGTATATAGGTGGTGTGACAGCAGGAAGGTAAAGTCACCTGGTTGCATCCAGGGGGGTAGATATATTTCGCCCAGATTCAGGCTTTACGCCGACTTATACAACTAGGTGGAGAGTTGTATAAGCCCAGCTGAGGATAGTGGGCTCATGGATGACTCATACCTCTAGGGAGAGTGTGGGGCGTCGTGCAGACAGGGAGTTGATGAGACCAGCTGAAGCTTGTCAGCTCATTTAGGCCTCTATAAGAACTCCCAGCTTCATTAGATGTTTGCTCATGCCTGGAAGCAGACCTGTGTGGACTTCCTGGAGAGAGTGAACCCTTGTGCGGTGAGACAAAGCCTGTGTGGCTATTTGCTTGGACATTTAAAACCAGGGACTTAGGGACTAGGACAGCACTAGGCTGATCCCAGTTGTTAGTTAGGAAACCTGTATGTTTAGTCAGAGGTCAAGTTGACCAGGATTTATTTTGTTTATGTTTCTTTTGGCTTTGCTGTGTTTTGTCACTGTAAATAGAAAATAAACCGCACCTTTTTTTGATTTTGAAAACCACAACCTCCGTTTGCTGGGCCTGTTTTTGTGTGGGGAGCCCATCCCGGGGGTCACACACACCCGCTGCCGAGCTAACCCCCTCACAGTTGGTGGAGAACCAGTGGCAGTTTTTTTTTAAGCCAGCATGGAGGAGATACTGAAGCAGCTGGCTCTAGCAAATGCCAATCAACAGCAGACAAATGCAGGTTTGCAAAAGAGCCTTGCAGCTCATCAACAGAGCCTTGCAGCTCAACAACAGAACTTCGCAGCCCAGCAGCAAGCTCATCAACAGAGCCTTGCAGCCCAGCAGCAAGCTCACCAACAGAGTCTGGAAGCTCAGCAACAAGCCCAGCAGCAATCTGAGGCCCGCTTCATAGACCTGTTACAGAAGCAAGAGCAGAGACTACAACAAATGGAAGCAGTAATGCAGCAACGTCCGCAGACCAGTGAGGGAAGCCGTCCCACTAATACCGCGTCCTTTGGGGTGAGTCGTTTATTGACAAAAATGACTGGAGAGGATGATCCAGAGGTATTTTTGACCACATTTGAAAGGACTGCTGAAAGAGAAAAGTGGCCTGAGGAGCAGTGGGCTGGACTGGTGGCTCCTCTGTTAACTGGTGAATCGCAGAAGGCTTACTATGACCTAGAGCCTGACCAAGCAAAAGACTATGTGATGCTAAAAGCTGAAATATTGGCAAGGCTGGGTGTCACCCAGGCTGTCCGGGCTCAGCGTGTGCATAACTGGACTTTCCAGCTTGGAAAACCCCCCAGGTCTCAAATGTATGATCTCATTCACCTGAGCAGAAAGTGGCTACAGCCAGAGACTTTGTCCGCACCAAAGATTGTGGAACGTGTTGAAATGGATCGGTTTTTGAGAGCTCTTCCTACTGCCATCCAAAAGTGGGTAAGCCATGGAGACCCAGAGACGGCCGATGGTCTTGTGGATCGTGTGGAGAAATACTTGGCTACAGAGAACCTGACGGCCTCTTCCAGAGACACTCGGACTTTCCACCCTAAGACCAGACCATCCCCAGGGGCGGATAAGAGGATTCCAAGGGGTGAGGGTGGAGAGAGTGAGAGGGTGGGAGCTCTACCCCAAGTTTGGCGAGAACAGCCTGGGAAATCAGCGGCTCAAGAGGCGGCAAGAAGGATCGTTTGCTACCGCTGCCGGCAAGCGGGACATATTGCAGCCAATTGCCCGGTTGTGGAGGAACCCATGCAGTGTGACTTTCTGACGGGCAGACGTCAGTCGCTGTGTGCGACAGTCGCATGCACTGCCATTCGAGGAACTGAGAAACATTTATGCAAAATGTGTGTTAATGGTAGAAATGTGGTATTGCTGGATTCAGGTAGCCTTGTGACCCTGATAAAGGCTGAGTTAGTTAAAACAGAGGTCTCTGGGAATAGCAAGGTAGCTGTTATTTGTGTGCATGGGGACACCCGAGAGTATCCAGTGACTACAGTGTGTTTCGAGACCCCCAAAGGTACCCTCTCTCATCCAGTGGGCTTAGTATCTCAGTTACCGCATGACGCCATTGTGGGAAGGGATTTTCCGAAGTTCTGGGAACTGTGGGATGATCCTGAGCCCCCCACTGGTGCCCCTATGTACCAGGAATGTGACAGCCAGAACTCCCCTGAGAGTGGTGAGGACTCTCTGGAATTTCCCTTATCAGTATTGGCAGGGGAGACTCAAGAAACTGGAGAGGAGCCCACCTCCTCAGACGAAAACCTACCGTCTGTGGAGTTTTCTGATCTTGAGGTTCACAGGGAAAACTTTGCCACAGAACAGTTGAAAGACCCCGCCCTAATAAAGGCACGGGAAAACGTAGTGAAAATAGATGGCGAGTTAGTGAACCCAGATAATACCTGCACTTACCCATACTTCAGCGTAGAGAAGGACCTACTGTATCGGGTGGCAAAAAGGGCAGAAGAAACCGTTGAGCAGCTTGTGGTGCCCAAACCTTACAGGAAGTTGGTGTTGGAGTTGGCCCATGGGCACATTCTTGGAGGTCATCTGGGGACAGAGAAAACCCGAGAGAGGGTATTACAGAGATTCTATTGGCTGGGGGTGATGAAGGACATAGAAAATTATTGTTCCTCCTGCCCTGTGTGTCAGAGGTCGGCCCCGATGCCACATTTCCGTAGCCCGCTGGTCCCTCTACCCATCATTGAGGTCCCGTTTGAGAGGATCGCCATGGATTTGGTAGGTCCTATAATCAAGTCCGCTAGGGGGCACCAGTACATATTAGTTATAATGGACTATGCCACCCGTTATCCAGAAGCGATCCCTCTCCGAAATACCTCGGCCAAAACCATAGCCAAAGAGCTATCTCTTGTGTTTAGCCGGGTGGGTATTTGTAAAGAACTGCTTACGGACCAAGGTACACCCTTTATGTCCCGGGTTATGAAGGAGCTGTGTAAATTGTTCAAAGTGACGCAATTACGTACATCTGTGTATCACCCCCAAACCGATGGGCTGGTTGAAAGATTCAACAAAACCCTAAAACAAATGTTGAAGAAAGTGGTGGATAGAGATGGAAAGGATTGGGATTGTCTACTTCCTTATCTGATGTTTGCTATTAGGGAGGTGCCCCAATCCTCTACGGGATTCTCCCCCTTTGAGTTACTGTATGGGAGACACCCAAGAGGGCTGTTGGATATTGCCAAGGAAACTTGGGAAAGTGAGTTCTCCCCACAGGAGTGTGATTGAGCATGTCGCCCTGATGCAAGACCGAATTGCACAGGTAATGCCCATCGTGAAGGAACATTTGGCCCAAGCGCAGTTAGCACAGCAGAGAGTGTACAACCGTGGAGCCAAGACCCGTACCTTTTCCCCGGGGGATAGGATACTGGTACTTGTCCCTACGGTTGAAAGTAAATTCCTTGCCAAATGGCAAGGCCCCTACGAGATAATGGAAAAAGTGAGCGAAGTGAATTACAAGGTCAGACAACCAGGAAGGCGAAAGCCCGAACAGATCTATCACGTTAATCTGTTGAAAGCCTGGAGGGATAGAGAGTCCCTAGTCGCAGACACTTGGTCACCAGCTCAAACTGGTTGCGTGATTCCTGAGGTTGGAATAGCAGCCACCTTGTCACAACCCCAACAACAGGAGGTTAAGGAGTTTGTGCTTCGCAACAAGGAGATATTCTCTGAGCTGCCGGGACAAACATCTGGGGTAGAGCATGACATCATTACCCCGCCCGGTGAAAGGGTGAAGTTAAAACCCTATCGGATCCCAGAGGCCCGAAGGGAGGCAATACGGGAGGAAGTACAGAAAATGCTGAACTTAGGGGTGATAGAGGAGTCCCAAAGTGATTGGTCTAGTCCCATTGTGTTGGTGCCTAAACCGGATGGGAGCTGGCGATTTTGTAACGATTTTCGTCAGTTGAACAAAGTTACAAAATTTGACACCTACCCCATGCCACGTATAGATGAGTTGATCGACCGGCTGGGAACAGCCCGATACATGACGACTCTTGACCTCACAAAAGGGTATTGGCAAATCCCCCTGGCCAAATTGGCCAAAGAGAAAACCGCATTTGTAACCCCAGACGGGGCGTTCCAATATAAAAGAATGCCGTTCGGGTTACAGAATGCGCCGGCCACATTCCAGCGGAAAATGGACCAGATGCTGAGGCCCCATCGGAAGTATGCTGCGGCTTACCTGGATGACGTAATTGTCCATAGCACAGATTGGGCCTCACATCTGCCAAAAGTGCAAGCAGTCCTGGACTCTGTTCGGGAAGCGGGGTTTACGGCTAACCCCAAGAAGTGTACCATTGGGCAGGAGGAGGCCAAATATCTTGGGTACACCATTGGGAGGGGAGTAATAAAACCCCAACTCAACAAAGTCGAGGCCATCCAGAGTTGGCCACGTCCCAACAGCAAGAAGCAGGTACGAGCCTTTCTGGGAATCGCTGGGTATTATCGGCGATTCATTCCCCACTTTGCTTCTAAGGCTGTGCCCCTAACCAACCTAACGAAGGGGAAAGGGTCGGTCATGATTAAATGGACCCCCGAGGCTGAGGCAGCATTCCAATTCTTGAAACAAGCCTTATGTAGCCAGCCAGTGTTGTACTCACCCGACTTCTCTAAAGACTTTGTCGTACAAAGTGATGCGTCAGATGTGGGGTTAGGAGCAGTATTGTCCCAGGTCTGGAACGGGGAAGAGCACCCAGTCATTTACCTCAGCAGGAAGTTGAAGTCCCATGAGGTAAATTACGCCACTGTTGAAAAGGAGTGTTTAGCGGTGAAGTGGGCTCTAGATTTTCCTGCTAGGTAGGCACTTTGACATGGTTACGGATCACGCTCCGTTAAAGTGGATGGCTCAAAACAAGGAAACAAATAGAAGAGTGAATAGGTGGTTCCTGGCCCTCCAGGAATTCAACTTCACAGTAAAGCATCGCCCTGGCGTTCAAATGGGGAATGTGGATGCTTTGTCTCGAGTACATGAATGCCTGATTGCTGGTGTTCCAACCCCGAGGTTAAAACAAGAGGGGGGGGGGTATGTGACAGCAGGAAGGTAAAGTCACCTGGTTGCATCCAGGGGGGTAGATATATTTCGCCCAGATTCAGGCTTTACGCCGACTTATACAACTAGGTGGAGAGTTGTATAAGCCCAGCTGAGGATAGTGGGCTCATGAATGACTCATACCTCTAGGGAGAGTGTGGGGCGTCGTGCAGACAGGGAGTTGATGAGACCAGCTGAAGCTTGTCAGCTCATTTAGGCCTCTATAAGAACTCCCAGCTTCATTAGATGTTTGCTCATGCCTGGAAGCAGACCTGTGTGGACTTCCTGGAGAGAGTGAACCCTTGTGCGGTGAGACAAAGCCTGTGTGGCTATTTGCTTGGACATTTAAAACCAGGGACTTAGGGACTAGGACAGCACTAGGCTGATCCCAGTTGTTAGTTAGGAAACCTGTATGTTTAGTCAGAGGTCAAGTTGACCAGGATTTATTTTGTTTATGTTTCTTTTGGCTTTGCTGTGTTTTGTCACTGTAAATAGAAAATAAACCGCACCTTTTTTTGATTTTGAAAACCACAACCTCCGTTTGCTGGGCCTGTTTTTGTGTGGGGAGCCCATCCCGGGGGTCACACACACCCGCTGCCGAGCTAACCCCCTCACAGTGGGTAGTATCAAATACACCACTGACTACTGATGCATTAGTGACCAGTGGCAGTAAATAACCCCTTTGTGCTGCATTAGTGGCACCGGTATCAGAGTTTGTGAACCCTTTGATGCTGCACCATATAGGGGTTAATTAACTCTGATACCGGTACCACAAATGCAGCACAAGGGGGTTAATTAACCGCTAGTGGTCACTAATCTTCGAAACAAGCAGCATTTTTAGCCTCCCCTGCCCCCCCGCTCAGTCCGCCCCGCCCCCTACCTCCTGGCGGGTTCAGCAGCGGCCGGCCTTGCAGCTCCGCCTCTACCTCCTCTACACCGCAGCGCAGTAAATGGAAGATGTCGATCCTTTACCGGCCCGCTCACCCCGCCAACTTGGGGACACTGACCGCGCGAGGCCCCTGGCAGAGTGGGGCCTTAGGCCCCCGCCTTTTTTGCCTAATTAGAGAGCCGCCTCTGATGAGGAAAGAGCTGTGGGTACCCCCTCCCTATGCACAGTGCCTGCCTAAGCGGTGACATAGCTGATGCACAACACAAGAAACATGTAAGTTGATAGACAAATTGTACACAGCCATGCTGCAGAACTACAAGTCTGAGCCCAACTTTGGGGTGGTGGAAACTGATTCTTCTATCTCCACAGCACTTGACAGCACAGACCCCTGAAGCTGCTAACATGCACATGGAACGGCTCAGAGTGCACAGCATCTGTGCTGGGGGCAGATAAAAACACCACCAACAGGACCTGTGCTACCGCTACCCTCCTGAGGAGCACCCACCGAGGGAGAGTGCCACCTTACCTGGCACAGGATGCCATGGAGTTCCCTGCCGTACTGAAACCGGAAGACTGTAACCGGAAGTGACGAGTCGCTTCGCACAGAGGAAGCAGGAATCGAGCTACTGCTACTCAAGAGCATGGAGGAGATTCCAGGAGACAGTCAGTTACTCTAAGAGAGCTGGACAGAGCCGTAGAAGGTCCTTAACCCATCAGCAGGACCGGTATCTGCTCCTTTGTGCAAGGAGGAACAAGATGAGCACTGCCAGAGCCCTACAAAATGACATCCAGCAGGCCACTGGTGTGAATTTCTCTGACCAAACAATCAGAAACCGACTACATGGGGGTGGCCTGAGGGCCCGACGTCCTCTAGTGTGCTCTGTGCTCACTGCCAGACACTGTGGAGCTCGATTGGCATTTTCCATTGAACACCAGAATTGGCAGGTCCGACACTGGTGCCCCATGTTTTTACAGATGAGAGCAGGTTCACCCTGAGCATATGTGACAGACGTGAAAGGGTCTGGAGAAGCCGCGGAGAACTTTGTGCTGACTGTAACATCATTCAGCATGACCGGTTTGGTGGTGGGTCAGTGATGGTCTGGGGAGGCATACCCATGGAGGGACGCACAAACATCTACAGGCTACACAATGGCACCCTGACTGCGATTAAGTATCGGGATGAAATCCTTGGACCCATTGTCGGACCCTACGCTGGTGCAGTGGGTCCTGGGTTCCTCCCGGTGCACGACAATTCCCGGCCTCATGTGGCGAGAGCATGGACAGTTCCTGGAGGATGAAGAAATTGATACCATTGAATGGCGCCCCACGCTCACCTGACCTAAATCCAAAAGAACACCTCTGGGACATTATGTTTCGGTCCATCCGGAGCCGCCAGGTTGCACCTCAGTCTGTTCAGGAGCTCAGTGATGCTCTGGTCCAGATCTGGGAGGAAATACTCCAGGACACCATCCGTCATCTCATAAGAAGCATGCCCTGATGTTGTCAGGCATACATACAAGCACTTGGGGCCATACAAACTACTGAGGACCATTTTGAGTTGTTGCAATGAAATTTCAGCAAAATGGACTAGCTTGCTGCATAATTTTTTCGTCTTTGAATTCAGCCCTCTGTAGGTGGATAATTTTAATTTCCATCAAATGATGTGCCATCCTTTCATTCCTAACACATTACCCAGTCCATATCAGTATAGATATCCAGCATGAGATTTTGCCCCGTTGAGATCTGATGTGTTTTCAAAGTGTTCCTTTAATTTTTTTGAGCAGTGTAAATATATATCTATCTATATATATATATATATATATATATATATATATATATATATATATATATATCTCACAAAAGTGAGTACACCCCTCACATTATTGTAAATATTTGATTATATCTTTTTATGTGATAACACTAAAGAAAAGACACTTTGCAACAATGTAAAGTAGTGAGTATACAGCTTGTATAACAGTGTAAATTTGCTGTCCCCTCAAAATAACTCAACACACAGCCATTAATGTCTAAACCGCTGGCAACTAAAGTGAGTACACCCCCCAAATTGGGCCCAATTAGCCATTTTCCCTCCCCGGTGTAATGTGACTCATTAGTGTTACAAGGTCTCAGGTGTAAATGGGGAGCAGGTGTGTTAAATTTGGTGTTATCGCTCTAACTCTCTCATACTGGTCCCTGGAAGTTCAACATGGCATCTTATGGCAAAGAACTCTCTGAGGATCTGAAATAAAGATCTACATAAATATGGCCTGGGCTATAAGAAGATTTCAAAGACCCTGAAACTGAGCTGCAGCACTTTGGCCAAGACCATACAATGGTTTAACATGAACGGTTCCATATAGAACAGGCCTCGCCATGGTCGACCAAATCTCAAACCCATATTTTGATCACAATAGAAAATAGAAAACATATCAAATTTTAAAGTGAGAACATTTTAACCACTTAACGACCGCTCACTGTATATATACGTCGGCAGAATGGCACCGACAGGCACAATCACGTAGAGCATACGTGATCGCCTTTGTACAGTTGGGGGGTCCGATCGGACCCCCCTCCTATACAGTGAGCGGCCGTTTATCGTTGGGGAGCGATCAGAGATGAGGGGGTGACCATTCGATTTTGGCCACCCCCTCGCGATCGCTCCCGGCGAATGAAAATGCTTCCTCCGCCATGTGATGTAAACACAGGCAGGAGGAAGTGATGTCATCTCCCTCGCGGCGGTCTTTTCGATTCCGGTGCCGAGGAGAGAAGAAGCAGGTTATTGCACAAACAGTCCACTGACACATAGGTACACATAGGCACACATTTCACCCCCCAGTCACCCCCAGATCACCCCCCAGGTCACCCCCCAGCCCCCAATCACAGTGTCACTGATTGCAGTGATCATTTATTTTACTGATCACTGCATTTAGTGTCATCTGTGATAGTAAAAAGTTGCAGGGCAGTTAGGATTAGGCCCCTTTAGGTCCAGGGTAGCCCCCTAACCCCCCTAATAAAGGTTTAACCCCTTGATCGCCCCCCAGGTAACCCTTTCACCCCCTAACGCCAGCGTCACTAAGCAATCGTATTTTCGATCGCTGTATTTAGTGCCGGTGGTGCCCTAGATAGCCAGTTATTTATTTTTAGTTTCGCCGCAGGTTTTTAGAGCGTCAGGTACCCCCATATATTATTTTAACCCCCTGATTGCCCCTAGAGTTAACCCTTTCACCAGTGATCACCGTATAAGCGTCACTGGTGACACTGGTTACCCAGTTAGTTATTTAGTTATTTAGGTAACCCATCAGGTTTTTATATAGCGTCGGGTACCCCCATATTTAACCTAATAAAGGTTTTAACCCCCTGATTGCCCCTAGTTAACCCTTTCACCAGTGATCACCATATAAAGGTTACGGGTGACGCTGGTTGGTTAGTTTGCTTTTTATAGCATCAGGGCACCCGCCGTATATAACCCAATAAAGGTTTAACCCCCTGATCGCCCGGCTAACACCCACGCGCAAAGCATACACCTCCCTTAGTGGTATAGTATCTGATCAGATCTATACTAGCGTCCCCAGCGGTTTAGGGTTCCCAAAAACGCAGTGTTAGCGGGATCAGCCCAGATACCTGCTAGCACCTGCGTTTAGCCCCTCCGCCCAGCCCAGCCCAGCCCACCCAAGTGCAGTATCGATCGATCACTGTCACTTACCAAACACAAAACACATAACTGCAGAGTTCGCAGAGACAGTCCTGATCCCTGCGACC
The DNA here is from genome assembly GCA_029206835.1 of Rana muscosa. Taxonomy (NCBI): domain Eukaryota; kingdom Metazoa; phylum Chordata; class Amphibia; order Anura; family Ranidae; genus Rana; species Rana muscosa. The sequence continues at coordinate 717,542,074 of CM055116.1, read as the reverse complement.
GCTAACAGTTTTTTTTGTAGCGTTTGATATATTTGCTGATGACAGTCAGGTGCTTTTTTTCCTGTGAATCTTACTAGTGTACCCCTAAATTTAGAGCCCAAAATGGCAAGTCGAAGGTACACTAGTAAAGAGGCCTACGAGATTCTGAGCATGACAGATAGTGAAGAGGAGGTTACGTATCTGTAAGATTCAGGCTCAGAATATCTTCCCGTAGAAGACAGTGACGTCAGCGGCCCCACGTCAGATAGCTCTGACGACGAAGTTGAGGTCCCTGCTAAGGTCAGGCGTACCCGATCCCGATCTTCTGAGGTTGTTGAGGAGCAAGAAACGCAGGGCTCTCGTATCATGGAGCAGAGTAGTACTAGCGCCGCTATTCCTTCTGGTGAATTGGCAAGCACCAGCGGCCTAGTACAGCCTGGGCATACATCCAGCACTGCAGTATCACGTGGTGACGTGGCGAGTCCCATAAGTGCAGTTCAAGCTGGCGAGGTGGCAAGCACAAGTAGTGTCCCGCTGCCACCAATAAGAAGACAAAGGCAGGCCCGTCATACCCATAGTGCTCTTCCTGCAGAATTCGCCTATCCTGATTGGGTCCCCACCACTTCTGCAGAACCCGTACTTCCCCCATTCACTGCCCAACCCGGTATTCAGGTGGAAACAGCTGATTTTATGCCAATCGATTTTTATTCGCTGTTTTTCACGGAAGATCTCTATAGATCTATTGTGGACCAGAGTAATTTATATGCTGGTCAATTCATCGCCGCTAATCCCCAGTTGCCTTCCATTGCCAAAGATTGGAAACCAATTACGGTTTCCGAATTTAAGACCTTTCTGGGCCTTTCCCTCAACATGGGCACACATAAATTCCCGTCATTGCGTGCTTATTGGTCCACACACCCAATTGACCACATGCCCGTGTTCTCTGCCTCCATGCCCAGGAAACCATACGAGCAGATTTTGCGGTTCATGCACTTCAACGACAATGAACTTTGTCGTCCACGTGGGGACCCTGAATATGACCGGCTCTATAAAATTCGGCCCCTCATAAACCACTTCAATGAACGTTTTGCAGCCTTGTTTATTCCCGATCAAGCTGTCTGCGTTGATGAGTCCCTGATTAAATTTTCTGGCCGCTTGGCTTTCAAGCAGTACCTTCCCAGCAAGCGTGCCAGATACGGGGTCAAGCTCTATAAGTGCTGTGACAGGGCAACAGGCTATGTATGGAGCTTTATGGTTTATGAGGGAAAAGATAGTCAGGTTGAGCCGGTCAACTGCCCGGATTACATAGGTAAAGCTGGCAAGATAGTGTGGAACTTGGTGTCACCCTTATTCGGAAAGCGGAACCACTTGTATGTGGACAATTATTACACGAGCGTGCCACTGTTTAGTCACTTGTTTGATCATCAGATTGGAGCATGTGGCACCGTGCGACCTAATCGCCGGGGCTTTCCCCAGCGGCTTGTAGATGCCCGTCTTAGGCTGGGGGAGAGAGCCTGCGTAAAGTGTAATAACTTGCTCGCTATGAAGTGGAGGGACAATAAGAATGTTTTCCTTCTTACCTCCCTTCATGCAGACACGACAGTCCAAATTCGTACGGCGACTGGTGTTGTGGAGAAACCCCTCTGTGTCCACGAATATAACAAAAATATGGGAGGGGTGGACCTCAACGACCAGTTGATGGTGCCGTATCTAATTGACCGTAAGGCGAGACGCTGGTACAAAAAAGTGTCTCTATCCTTATTCCAATTGGCTTTGCTGAACGCTCATGTGCTATACAGAGCTTCAGGCGGGACTTTATCTCTTCTAAAATTCCAGAATGAGATAGTCACAGAACTCCTGTATCCAGGCGGTTCTGCACCTCACCATCCCCTACCAAATGCAGTAAGCCGGCTGCATGAGAGGCATTATACGCATCTCCTCCCGAGTACCCCTACCCAACGAACCCCCCAAAAAAGATGTCGTGTCTGTAGCAAGCGCGGATTTAGGTGTGACACCCGTTAATATTGTCCACTCTGTCCTGACAAACCTGGTCTTTGTCTTGGTGAATGTTTTGAACGCTACCACTCAAAAGTGAAGTTTTAGCGTAGGGTACAGCATTTCACAGACTATGACACACTTACACAGGGTCTCCCAAGATGCCATTACATTTTGAGAGACCCAAACCATTACAGTTGTTGAAGTTTAAAAAAAAAGTGTAAAAAAGAAAAAAAAACGTAAAAAACAAAAACACAAAAAAAAATAAAATAAAAAAACCAAAAATAGTTGTTGTTTTATTGTTCTCTCTCTCTCTCTATTTTCTCTCTATTGTTCTGCTCTTTTTTACTGTATTCCATTCTGCAATGTTTTATCATGCTTGCTTTTCAGGTATGTAATTTTTTGTTTTCAGGTGTGCCATTCAACTGCAGCGCGGAATTATTTATCTTGACAGCAACAGCGTTTGCTCCCACGATACATAAAGCCGTGACTCCAGTGCTGTAGGAGGTGATTTCACCACCACAGTTAAAAAAAGAGCATATATGCCGAAGCATGGGGGCAGCAGGGGCGGAGGAGCAATTTTGCTCCTAATGCCGCGTATATACGGTCGAAATTCCGACGGAGGCTTGCCCGTGGAAAAGTTTGACCGCGTGTACGCGGCATAACCTTTTATGCCGCGTACATACGGTCGAAATTTCGACAAAGGCTTGCCCGTGGAAAAGTCTGACCGTGTGTACGCGGCATAACTTTTTTGCGGGAGGATGCCCCCATGCTTCGGCATATATATATTTTAGGCACAGGTTGCGTTAAAAAAATGTTTTATTTTTTACTAGGTTTTGTTTTGGTATTTGCTTTGCAGGTATGGTATGGTAAGGTCTTACTGTTGTACTGTAATGTTACTTTGTTTTAATGTTAACCATCATTTGCTTAGCAGGTACGCCATTCAGTTGCATCGCAGATTTATTTATCTTGACAGCAACAGCGTTTGCTCCCACAATACATAAAGCCGTGACTCCAACGCTTTAGGAGGTGATTTCACCACCACAGTTAAAAAAAGAGCATAAATGCCGAAGCATGGGGGCAGCAGGGGCGGAGGAGCGATTTTGCTCCTAATGCCGCGTATATACGGTCGAAATTCTGACGGAGGCTTGCCCGTGGAAAAGTTCGACCGTGTGTATGCGGCATTAACCTTTTATGCCGCGTACATACGGTCGGAATTCCGACGAAGGCTTGCCCGTGGAAAAGTCCGACCGTGTGTACGCGGCATAACTTTTTTGTGGGAGGATGCCCCCATGCTTCGGCATATATGCCCAACATTAGAAGTGGGTGGATGAAGGGAGGTATTCTAATGGTGGGCATACCCACCGATCAATCTCTTTTTTTCGTTCAACCAACAGGCTGCATGAAAAAAAAGATTACAATACATGTCCAACAAGGACCAGCAACGTACTGGTATGTTGCTGGACTTTGAATGTTTATACCAGAATGATGCCTGCAGGTTTAGGTATCATCTTGGTATCATTCTTTTCAGCCAGTGGCTGGCTTTCATGTAAAAGCAATTCTAGCAGATAATTAGCCTCTAGACTGCTTTTACAAGCAGTGGGAGGGAATGCCCCCCCGGATATAAACAGCGCCATTGGGAAATTCGGAAAGCATTTTATCACACCGATCTTGGTGTGGTCAGATGCTTTGAGGGCAGAGGAAAGATCTAGGGTCTAACCCCCCATTTTTTTTCAAAAAAAGAGTACCTGTCACTACTTATTGCTATCATAGGGGATATTTACATTCCCTGAGATAACAATAAAAATGATAAAAAAAAAAATATGGAAGGAACAGTTTAAAAATAAAATAAAAAAGCAAAATAAATAATAAAAAAAAAAAAAAGCACTGCTGTCCCCCCCTGCTCTTGCGCAAAGGCGAACGCAAGCGTCGGTCTAGCGTCATATGTAAACAGCAATTGCTTCATGCATGTGAGGTATCACCGCAAAGGTCAGATCGAGGGCAGTAATTTTAGCAGTAGACCTCCTCTGTAAATCTAACGTGGTAACCTGTAAAGGCTTTTAAATGCTTTTAAAAATGAATGTAGTTTCTCGCCGCTGCGCGTTTGTGCGCAATTTTAAAGCATGTCGTGTTTGGTATCCATGTACTCGGCCTAAGATCATCTTTTTTATTTCATCAAACATTTGGGCAATATAGTGTTTTTAGTGCATTAAAAATAAAAAAAGTGTGTTTTCCCCCCAAAAAATGCGTTTGAAAAATCGCTGCGCAAATACTGTGTGGAAAAAAAAAATGCAACACCCACTATTTTAATCTGTAGGGCCTTTGCTTTAAAAATATATATAATGTTTGGGGGTTCAACATAATTTTCTTGCAAAAAAAAAAAATGTTTTCATATAAACAAAAAGTGTCAGAAAGGGCTTTGTCTTCAAGTGGTTAGAAGAGTGGATGATGTGTGATATAAGCTTCCTAATGTTGTGCATAAAATGCCAGGACAGTTCAAAACCCCCCCAAATTACCCTATTTTGGAAAGTAGACACCTCAAGCTATTTGCTGAGAGTCATTTTGAGCCCATTGAATTATTATTTTTTTTGTCCCAAGTGATTGAATAATGACAAAAAGAAAAAAAAAATGTACAAAAAGTTGTCACTAAATTATATATTGCTCAAGCATGCCATGGTTATATGTGGAATTGCACCCCAAAATACATTCTGTTGCTTCTCCTGAGTACGGGGATACCACATGTGTGAGACATTTTGGGAGCCTAGCCGCGTACAGGACCCCGAAAATCAAGCACCGCCTTCAGGATTTCTATGGGTGTAAATTTTTGATTTCACTCCTCACTGCCTATCACAGTTTCGGAGGCCATGGAATGCCCAGATGGCACAAAACCCCCCCAAATTACCCCATTTTGGAAAGTAGACACCCAAGCTATTTGCTGAGAGGTATGTTGAGTATTTTGCAGATCTCGCTTTTTGTCACAAAGTTTTAAAAATTGAAAAAAGAAAAAAATAAATAAAAATATGTCTTGCTTCATTTTCAAAAACAAATGAGAGCTGTAAAATACTCACCATGCCTCTCGGCAAATAGCTTGGGGTGTCTACTTTTCCAAAATGGGGTCATTTGTGGGGGTTTTGGGCTATCTTGGCATTTTATGGCCTTCAAAACTGTGATAGGTAGTGAGGAGTGAAATCAAAAATTTGTGCCCTTAGAAATCCTGAAGGCAGTGCTTGGTTTTCGGGGGCCTGTACGCGGCTAGGCTCTCAAAAAGTCCCACACATGTGGTATCCCCGTACTCAAGAGAAGCAGCCAAATGTATTTTGGGGTGCAATTCCGCATATAACCATGGCATGTTTGAGCAATATATCATTTAGTGACAACTTTTTGTACATTTTTTTTTCTTTTTGTCATTATTCAATCACTTGGGACAAAAAAAATGGGCTCAACATGCCTCTCAGCAATTTCCTCGGGGTGTCTACTTTCCAAAATGGGGTCATTTTGGGGGGTTATGTGCTATCTTGGCATTTTATGGCCTTCAAAACTGTGATAGGTAGTGAGGAGTGAAATCAAAAATTTATGCCCTTAGAAACCTTGAAGGCGGTGCTTGGTTTTTGGGGTCCCGTACACGGCTAGGCTCCCAAAAAGTCCCACACATGTGGTATCCCCGTACTCAAGAGAAGCAGCAGAATGTATTTTGGGGTGTAATTTCACATATGCCCATGGCATGTGTGAGCAATATATCATTTAGTGACAACTTTGTGCAAAAAAAACAAAGTTTGTCATATTCCCGCAACTTGTGGCAAAATATAAAATATTCCATGGACTGAACATGCCTCTCAGTAAATAGCTTGGGGTGTCTACTTTCCAAAATGGGGTCATTTGGGGGGGTTTTGTGCTATTTTGGCATTTTATGGCCTTCGAAACTGTGATAGGTAGTGAGGAGTGAAATCAAAAATTTACGCCCTTAGAAATCCTGAAGGCGGTGCTTGGTTTTTGGGGCCCCGTACCCGGCTAGGCTCCCAAAAAGTCCCACACATGTGGTATCCCCGTACTCAGGAGAAGCAGCAGAATGTGTTTTGGGGTGCAATTCCACATATAACCATGGCATGTGTGAGCAATATATCATTTAGTGACAACTTTTTGTAATTTTTAATTTTTTTGTCATTATTCAATCACTTGGGACACAAAATAAATATTCAATGGGCTCAACATGCCTCTCAGCAAATAGCTTGGGGTGTCTACTTTCCAAAATGGGGTCATTTGGGGGGGTTTTGTGCCATCTTGGCATTTTATGGCCTTCAAAACTGTGATAGGTAGTGATAGGTAGTGAGGAGTGAAATCAAAAATTTATGCCCTTAGAAACCTTGAAGGCGGTGCTTGGATTTTGGGGTCCCGTACGCGACTAGGCTCCCAAAAAGTCCCACACATGTGGTATCCCCGTACTCAGGAGAAGCAGCAGAATGTATTTTGGGGTGTAATTTCACATATGCCCATGGCATGTGTGAGCAATATATCATTTAGTGACAACTTTGTGCAAAAAAAAATAAGTTTGTCATATTCTCGCAACTTGTGGCAAAATATAAAATATTCCATGGACTAATCATGCCTCTCAGTAAATAGCTTGGGGTGTCTACTTTCCAAAATGGGGTCATTTGGGGGGGGTTTTGTGCTATTTTGGCATTTTATGGCCTTCGAAACTGTGATAGGTAGTGAGGAGTGAAATCAAAAATTTGCGCCCTTAGAAATCCTGAAGGCGGTGCTTGGTTTCCGGTGTCCCGTACATGGCTCCTAAAAAGTCCCACACATGTGGTATCCCCGTACTCAGGAGAAGCAGCAGAATGTATTTTGGGGTGCAATTCCACATATAACCATGGCATGTGTGAGCAATATATCATTTAGTGACAACTTTTTGTAATTTTTAATTTTTTTGTCATTATTCAATCACTTGGGACAAAAAAAATATTCAATGGGCTCAACATGCCTCTCAGCAATTTCCTTGGGGTGTCTACTTTCCAAAATGGGGTCATTTGGGGGGATTTTGTACTGCCCTGCCATTTTAGCACCTCAAGAAATGAGATAGGCAGTCATAAATTAAAAGCTGTGTAAATTCTAGAAAATGTACCCTAGTTTGTAGACGCTATAACTTTTGCGCAAACCAATAAATATACGCTTATTGACATGTGGCTGAATACATTTTGGCCTAAATGTATGACTACAATTGAGTTTATTCGATTTTTCTTATAACAAAAAGTAGAAAATATCATTTTTTTTCAAAATTTTCGGTCTTTTTCCGTTTATATCGCAAAAAATAAAAATCGCAGAGGCAATCAAATACCATTAAAAGAAAGCTCTATTTGTGGGAAGAAAAGGACGCAAATTTCGTTTGGGTACAACATTGCATGTCCACACAATTTACAGTTAAAGCAGCGCAGTGCAAAATTCTGAATTCACCTCTGGTCCTTTAGCTACCAAATGGTCCGGGGCTTAAGTGGTTAAGAAAAAAACAAGGTATTTTGAAATTGATGGCAGCAACACGTCTCAAAAAAGTTGGGACAGGGCTGGGAAAACCTGGTAAAATAAGTGGTACTATTAACGAAGAGTTGGAAGAACATTTTGCAACTAATTAGGTTAATTTGCAATAGTTTAGTAACATTATTAGGTATAAAAATAATATCTTAGAGAGCCAGAGTGTCTCAGAAGTAAAGATGGGCAAAGGTTCACCAATCTGTGAAAAGCTGGATTTTCCATTTTCAGGGGTTCTAGAACAGCTACTTTGTAAAAATCCCATCCCAATATGTTGCAATAAGTTATTAAGGCCATCACAACTAACTACAATGTATTCAGGTTGGCTAACACACTGAAGAGACAAAACTGTTAAGCCTCGTACACACGGCCGAGAATCTCGTCAGGAAAAAACTCGTTGTTTTTCTTGACAAGATTCTTGGACAAGAAACTTGTCCCGGCCGAGTGTACACACGCTCGATTCAAAGAACCAGCGGTTCTTTGAATGGAGCGAACGCGGTGACGTAATCGACTAAGACGAGCGTGCGCTCGTCACATTCGATGCCGTCGCCACCATGTTGCTACACCCTACCTATGCCTAGGAAGCTACCGCGCATGCGTCAAAGTCATTTTGAGCATGTGCGGGTTTCCACGGCGACAGGTAAGTGTACACACACACACTTTTCTCGCCGAGAAACATGCTGACAAGAATCTCAACGAGAAAATAGAGAGCAGGCTCTCTATTTTTCTCGTCGAGATTCTTGTCGGTTTTTTGGACGAGAAACCTGATAAACGCGTACACACGACTGATTTACTCGGCAAGAAAGCTCTGCCAGCAAGTTTCTTGTCGTTTTTTTGACGAGAAACTTGGTCGTGTGTACGAGGCTTTAGGCTCAGTTCACACTTCTACGACCTGAAAGTTGCACAACTTACAGTGCGACTTTTCCAGGCGACTTCCTGATGATTTTCTGGCAACTTGATGTGACTTGAGTACTACTTTGAATGCGACTTTGTCTTGTGCAGGTATGGAGAGATAACAGCATACAGAAAGATGTCATGCACTGCCTGGGTAATCCTTCTCTAATGTCCGATCCAAATCACATCAATATAGATGAGGATTAGACTTGGAGGCGCCTTCCATTAAAGTCAATGGGCACAAGTCCGATAGACATCGCCTTGAAGTAGTACAGGAACCTTTTCTAAAGTCAGAGCGACTTATCGCTAATTAAGACAGCTCTCATTGAGTGACATGGGATTTCACATATCATGCGACTTGGGGTCTCTCAAGTCATGGCATTGTGAACCAAGCCTTACTGAAGTAGCTGTTTATTCCAGCTCTCATACTTAGGCATGGACCTAAGCATGCATGGAATCGAACACTGCTCTTGTCTTTTGGGGAAGAAAAAAAATGGAAAACTAGCATTAATTCTGATTGCTTTATAATTAATTATTGAGTATGCAGGGTTAACAAGAAATTATCCCATGAATTCTTAACCATGTTTCCAGCCATTGGTAAGCTAAATGGCCATATATTAACAAAGCAGAGGACATGCTGACCAAATTTCATGCTATGCGGATTTTATATGGTTCTGGCATTTCAAGCTGATATCATGCAAATGGAATGAACATATCTGTATTGCATGAACAATGCTAAACACAAACTCTAGCCATTTTTTTTCCGACAAAGAAGAGATAGAACCACCAAGTTTTTTTATTTGTGATCTATGTCCTTGCTAATGAGCTTTCCCCTCACATCCTGTGAGCAGAGGAACCGATTAATTTTTTTTCCAATGGAGACATGTGAAGGCTGGTTCGCTAAAAGAATAGCATACGCAGGGGCGGCCCGTCCATACGCCCCCGTAATCCATGCACCCTGCCCCTAATCTACATGCAGTGCGCTGGACACATGATTACAATGTTTTCTTTTTTTTTGTTGAAGCACATGATTAGAACCTGAGGCTCTAATTGGCTTAAGAAAAGGGTGGGCTTGGGGCACAGGACACTGCGCCTTGAGCCCACCCAGTTGTGTGCCAAAATTCGCAAATGAATATTCGCTAATGTCTTCATGATTCTCCTCCTGGCCAATCCGGAAGCGGGTCCTGAGACCCGATTGGCCTGGTAGTAGGTTTGTCGCCCCCCCAAATATTGAGCACCAGCTGCCACTGAGCATAAGACTGTCATGTTGAAAAATTTCCAGCACTACAAGAATCCCTGTGTGAGCAGAACTGCTAATTGTGAGAGCTCAGCTTCAGATATGTTCCAGTGTAGTATGCACCAAATGTTTAGCAAATATCTTATCGTGATAGTGGATCATCTACTTTTGCTATGGGATGCAGCTGAAACTTGCATGCTTTGTTTGGTGTTTTCCAAATGACTGTTGACATACTCTTTCAGAACTTCAATCTTAGAATAAAATATGTGAAAAAATTATAGGGAATACCTATAAGCCGCGCACCCTGAACCAATAAACTAAATATTAAATATTTGTGCTGTAAACCTCTAAGGAGACTAAAAGTTTAATAATGTGTTAAAAAAATCAAATACATTTCATACCGCGCTCCAATAATCATATATAAATACATAAACAGTAAGTATGCGTAAAAGCATATGTGAATTTGTAAATACACAGATTGAAAATATGTGCTGAAACACTAATGTGAAATGACCACATGAAACAAAATTTCCATATGCAAATAAATAAAGAAAGTGTCCGTGGACCACCACCGAAATCTTCAATCCACGTGAGTGATGAGAATCCTTGAAGCTGGGTGAGATAAATTAGCGTCTTCCACCACCACCAGGCAAACAATGTAGTCACCAGACCAATTTGACACCCATTACAAGCGTAGATACTGACGAGAATGCCATCTTCCCAAATGGCTGGAAGCAATCCCCAAGGGACAACTAATGTGCATTCCTCGTAATTGTGCCAAAATTGCTGATCAATAGGTTCAAAGAAAAGGGTCACCGGGATACTACTTTAGTACCCATTCAAACACAGGTATTAAAAATGGAATGACTAAAATAGTGTATAAAAATAAATCAACTGCCCTCTTCTTCCCTTATACACTCCACTGTGCTTCGGGAGCAGGTCTGCTGAATGCAGACCAAAAAAACCTTACTAGCTGCTACTTTACAAAAAACATATAATAATAAAAGTATTTTGAATAAACAAAAATAGTAGCGCTTCTGTGTATCACACCACAAATCTAAATACTATAGCAAATATATATACCGTATTTATCGGCGTATAACACACACCGGCGTATAACACGCACCCCAAGTTTAGGAGGGAATTTTAGGGAAAAAAACTTTTAGGAGGGAAGTTTAAGGAAAAAAAAACTTACATTTAAATGCAGCCTTACCAGTGTCCGTTGCAGCCTTGTCAGCAGTGTCCATTGCAGCCTTGCCCCAGTGTCCAGTGCAGCCTTTGCCCAGTGTCCATTGCAGCCTTTGCCCAGTGTCCAGTGCAGCCTTTGCCCAGTGCAGCTTTGCTCAGTGTCCAGTGCAGCTTTGTCCAGTGCAGCTTTGCCCAGTGTCCAGTGCAGCCTTTGCCCAGTGCAGCCTTTGCCCAGTGTCCAGTGCAGCTTTGTCCAGTGCAGCCTTTGCCCAGTGTAGCTTTGCCCAGTGTCCAGTGCAGCCTTTGCTAAGTGCAGCCTTGCCCCAGTTTTCAAAATTGGCGCCGCCGAGATCGCCACAGAGACTAGGCGGAGCGGGGCGAACGCCGCCGAGAACGCAGGGACGCAGAGACGCAGGGACTGGGCGGAGCCGCCGCCGAGATACTCATAGCCGAGTGTACTCGGCTATACTCGGCTTTTCTCGGCTCCGCTCACAGTCACGCCGAGTCCCGCCCTATGATGGACATATCACAGGTCCAATGGCGGGACTGGGCGTGACTGTGAGCAGAGCCGAGAAAAGCCGAGTATAGCCGAGTACACTCGGCTATGTGTATCTCGGCGGCGATCGCTGCGCTCCGCTCAGTCAGCGGAGATCGCCGGGATCAGTGGGTATCAGCGTATAACACGCACCCACGATTTTCCCCTGATTTTAAGGGGAAAAAAGTGCGTGTTATACGCCGATAAATACGGTATGTCCCGTGAAGAAATACATATATGTGAAAAACTGCAAAACATATACTCTAAAAATATATATGTGCACATACAATAAATTAATAAGTGCCCGTAACGTTCAAATATTGTTTTCAAACCAGTTGTGAAAAAAACATTTAAAGAAAGTCCATCAGTGAGATAAGTGTTCCAATAATAGTGACTTCAACTAAAATTTCCCAGACTAGTTTTGTCCCATTGGAAGAAGTCCTATGCGATGAAACTAGTCTGGGAGAAGCTACACGGCGTTCTTTTATAGTGTATGGTGTTCGGTTTTTTCGACCACTCATCGAATCTACAATCCAGTGTTTGGACGGAAGTTCACAGTGTTTTCGATTGGAGTGGAGAGACGGGCATATATGAAGGAGGGTGAGACACAAATGATTGATTGGTCTGCCGAGACCGCAATACATCGCGGCTACCTGTCGTATGCCTGTCTGGCGTTTTGAAGTGATTTTGCTGAAGTGCCTAATTTTGATTTGCTAGATGTGAGTGAAACTATTGAAGGTTACCTGTGCTGTGTTTAATAAAAGTTTTTACGTACTTCACTATTGGAGACTTTTTTGCTTTTTCATGTGGGAAAACGTGACTGACCTAGCAACATTGTTTGGATCTATCTTTTATACCCTGAGGGGTGTTTAAGCTGTGAAGCCGAGCATGAGAGTGCAAGGCAAATCCTAGTGCAACATCGTTTGGATCTATCTTTTATACCCTGAGGGGTGTTTAAGCTGTGAAGCCGAGCATGAGAGTGCAAGGCAAATCCTAGTGGTGAGTGCAAGTCCTTAGGGAGTGGAGTCACTAATCACGCTTGTGTGGTGAAGGTTTATTCAAGAGAACACAGGAAGATTTTTATGCAAATTTTTGTTGAAGTCACTATTATTGGAACACTTATCTCACTGATGGTCTTTCTTTAAATGTTTTTTTTACAACTGGTTTGAAAACAATATTTGAACGTTACAGACACTTATTATTTTTTGTATGTGCACATATATATTTTTAGAGTATATGTTTTGCAGTTTTTCACATATATGTATTTCTTCACGGGACATATATATATATTTGCTATAGTATTTAGATTTGTGGTGTGATACACAGAAGCGCTACTATTTTTGTTTATTCAAAATACTTTTATTATTAAAAATGGACTGCCAGGTTTTGTTGGCTGATAAACCCAAAAAATCTAGTACAAATAGAATTAACTTGTTGTTCCTAACAGAATTTAATGGGGATTATAAATATTTGAAAAAAATTGTCAGGAAGCACTGGCCCATTCTTCTGAGGGATAAGACATTGGTTGATCTCCTCCCAAAAAAACCTACCTTTATCTATCGGCGAGCCCCCATTCTGAGAAATAGAATCTCACCCAATATTTACAACCCTCCAAAAAGGATTAGTACTTTTTTGGGATTAGTAAGTTTTTTCCATTGCAAGAGGTGTAAGGTAGGACGACCAAAATAGTGAAGAAAAAGATAGAGTCCTTTACATCTTTGAGCACTGGTAGACAATACAATATCGACAAGTTTATCTCCTGTGCCTCCACCCATGTCGCCTATTTGATTTCCTGTCCATGCAGGCTCCAATATGTGGGGAGCACGACCAGGACGCTAGGAGTCAGAAATAATGAGCATCTCAATAATATTAAGATTGAGTTTCCGAAACATAGTTTGTCCAACCAATTTAGAACCCACCACAATCAGGATCCTAGTGTGGCTTTTTTTTTGTGGGATTGATAGGGTTGTACCACACTGGCGGGGGGGTAACATGAAACAAAGGATTTTGAAAAACGAAACAGAATGGATTTATAAACGTAATACTTTACATCCTGCAGTTATTAACATAGATATTGACTTGAATTGCTATATTTCTAATTATTTATTTTGTTATGGTGTTCCAAGTTATTCCTCTCCTGACAACATTCTTTTAGTTATAGTAATTTTTGAAGGCAATACCATATTCATCCACGATGGTGTTTTTTCTGTAAAGAGCGTGTTGGTTCCCTTTTTTGGTGCCTTACTTTAGTTCACCATTAGAGGGTGTACTTGTTATGATTTTTATAATTATAATTATATCCCAGTATTTCTTACTATTTTATATTTTTCATATATCATTTTTTGATTTAATATAAATGATAAAATTTAGTTCGGATGGTTTTGTAACCATATATAATTTTTTTTGTTTAATATTTAAAATGATTGCGAAGGATGGATATGGATTGAAAATCCAATATGCAGTTGTGTATATATATGAAGGAAGTGACGCATCCGAGCACATGACTCCTGATGACGTCAGAAGCGTTGGATCGTAGGGCAAGCGATACGTCACTTCCGGAACGCAGGTGGAATGCAAAGAGCGGACCTATATGGTTTGAATTGGGCAAATCATTTTAACTGTTTTTATATCGATGCCTCATATGGAATAAAAAAAAAATTCATACTACACCATGCGGCGCCCCTACTTCTTGCTTTTTTAACATATGATCAATTGTTGCAGTTTATCGTGCCACGAACCGGTCTCTCTATAAAAGACATATTCCTGTTGTTATCTACGCTTGGTTTGACTACCTGTACAGGTGTCAAATTGGTCTGGTGAGTACATTGTTTGCTTGGTGGTGGTGGAAGACACAAATTTATCTCACCCAGCTTGCAAGGATTCTCATTACTCACATGGATTGAAGATTCCAGTGGTGGTCCACGGACACTTTATTTATTTATTTGCATATGGACATTTTGTTTCATGTGGTCATTTCACATTAGTGTTTCAGCACATATTTTTAATCTGTGTATTTACAAATTCACATATGCTTTTAAGCACGTTTACTATTTATGCATTTATATATGATTATTGGAGAGGGTATGAAATTTATTTGATTTCTTTAACACTTAGAATAAAATATACTGGATGTTTGGTGATGTTTGTCAAATGACTTTTCATAAATGCAAAACTGCTAGCCAACAGGTTGAAACATTTTACAGAGCCTAATAAACCGTGACCAATCTGATTTCACTAAACCTCGCCAAACGTCTGATGCTACTAGATGCCTTATCAACATAATTCACCATGCAGGGGTCTCTCGGACACCTTCTCTGCTCCTCTCCTTGGACATAGAGAATTTGTCCGACAGAATCCATTGGACATATTTTCCAGTTTACTACATATTACTACACACCTTGCTCTCTACACATCACCCTTTAGCTCAAGTTTATACCTCCAACATGCTTTCACTCTCTTTTCAGATAACAAATGGCACACAGTAAGGGTGTCTTTATCCCCACTGATCTTCAATTTACTTATGGAATCCTTAGCAGAACATATCAAGACAAACCCCTATATCTCAGGCTTTTCCATTGGTGATGTAGAACACAAAATCAGCTTATTTGCTGATGACATTATCCTTGTGATCACTAACCCAGAAGATGCCTATACCACATTACAGTGGTTCAGTAAGATTTATTTTATTTTAAATGAAACAAAACTAAATCAGTAATTTTAGATCTAGGACTCAATGGTGTTACCAGATGCCTACAACAACAACACTTTCCATTTGTCTGGGCAGAATCTAGCATCTCGTACCTCGGGATCCAATTGACCTTATCAACAAAAGGCTTATTCCAAGCCAACTACAACTCCTCCCCCCTTCCCAAAATACAACACAACCTACATCTGCTCAAGCCACATGAATTCTCCTGGTCAGGGAGACTAGCATCCTTAAAAATCATGATTCTATCCCAGCTATTTTATCTCTTTCGTACACTTCCTATTCCTATACCAAGACACTTCTTCAAATCCTTACAATCCACTCTGAACACTTTTATATGGCAAGGTAAGAAGCTACGTTGTGCTCACTGTAAACTCATTAAGCACAGGTCCGCAGGGGGCTCTCTTTTTTTTTTACTTTAGTGATTACTATCTGGTAACTATACTCACACAACTACGTGAATGAATTTGCGCCTCATAATAACGATATACAAATAACTCAATGGTGATCCCAGCATAGGAAGAAAACTATTCAGTCTCAGGGAGTGTATAATGACACGGGGCCACTCAATGAGATTGGAGAAGCGGTTTAACCTTAAGCTGCGTAGGCGGTTTTTCACTGTCAGTGCGATAAGAATGTGGAACTCTTTTCCACAATCAGTGGTGTCAGCGGGAACTATTAATAGTTTAAAAAAAAAACTCTTGGATGTCTCTTTTACAATATTTATTCTAATTTATTAGGTTCCACTAGAGGACATTGTTTCCCTGTCTCCTTGCTCTGCTACAATGCAGAGTGCTGTGATCTGCTCAGTTGTATAAAATCACATAATGGCTCATGATGTATTTATACCCTTTACTTCTGGACCACACTTACCTCTACAGCTAAGCCCAATCAGGGTGAAATGTGTGGAGGGGCACAGCCAAGATGAAGGGATTGTAGCTAAAGCCTCTGTTAGCCTCCCAGCGGATGTGTATGAGCTATGTTGTGTGCACCCCCTAATTTTGCTATTGTGCCAGGATCAATAAGAAGTAAGGTATCTCTACTCAAAGTAGTGTAGGAACTTATTTTTCCTCTTCTTGATATCAATATCACTGCAACTGCGGTACTGTTGGGCAGTGCTTACAATGCCTGCAAAGCCTTTCACAGAGGTACTCCATGATGTTTATCTTGTGTAGACAGACTGCTGAGACAGTGGACAAGGAACTGTAATATTCATAAGCAAAAATATAATTCTCCCTCGAGTATGAAGGCTTTGTGCATAGTATCTAGTGACGGCCAAACCCCTACATACACACACACTTATTGCATAGAAAATGTCATGGCATCTGAAGCCTACCTTAATGATGGCCACCATCTTTGTTAGAAGGTAAGGTGAGGTATGTTTGTTGCTCCTGTACTTTTGGGAAATCCCCAGGGAGGACCATGCCATTGATCACACACACTCAGGTGCAATGTTATATTTCTGGTTTGGCCCATAGCTTTAACACATATTTGCACATGCAAATATTACTCTTGGCTAATAATGTTTATTTTTAGTGACATAGAGTTTAAGTGTTATAAATTTTAATTTTGTATTGATTCCTGTCAAGGCTCCTTGTAAGTGATGGAGCCTCATCTTGTACACAGTTCTGTCAGCGGGCTTGATGTTTAATATTTGGAGAATGTACTGTGTTGAAAACACTCTGTTGAGGGAAAAAAACACTACTAGATTATTATCTAAACTATGGACTCCCACACATAAATGCCATATATTGCGTATATCCTTATTTTAAAGTAGAAGTTCAGCCAAAACCAAACTAATTCTAAATCTTCTAGAAGACGCTTTGGTCCGGTCCCACGCTGAGCTGTCAGTGGTGGCTTATGTGTGTCGACATGTGCAGGTGAGACAGCCAGCAACGGAAGCCCCATAGTAACTCTATGGATGACGTCTCTATCCCAGGCATTTCACAGTCATTGTCGGTTCTCTCCTGCACACAGCATCCGCCGCTGGAGACCGGACCGCATCAGCTGAAGAAAAGGTATGTACAGTACATCGTGTAAGAAGTGAACCTTGCACCAAATAATAATAAATAATACTTAATAAATGTAACCTTAATATACGTATAGCTGCTCCCCAAATAAGAGTGGAAAAACACTGTGCAATTGGAAAAAGGTAAGTGATAGGGGGCACTATGTGATTATGATATGTGCCTAAACTTGCTGACCATATTATATGGAATAAAGTGGCATGTGCAATAAAAAGTGCTGCGTGAGGTATCTGGTACCTGCCAGAAAAAATACTACACAGTATAAATTGTTTATTAATATGAAGTGCAACAGAATATAAACCAAAACTTTTCTAAAAAAATATAAAACATAAAACAGTGAAAATGAATTGATGGTGGCTGAAAACTTGAGCTATCCTTCACCGCAAACATAAAACACCCTCAAAAAGTAAAAAATATGAAAACTGCTCTCTCAATGAATATGACCGTTTTAATTAAAAAGACAGTCTAATGCGCTGTAGGGAAATCCTAATAGGAACCCTTAGTTAATGGATGAGCTCTCTGTGTGGTGTCCTCCTTTCCTCCAAATTATCTCATAAGGAAAAGGAAGCGATCCCGATGACGTAATTCCCTACGAAACGTACGCTGAGGAGCTTCTGGTCACGCCAGTTCCGGATCCCAGCTTCTGGTTTCTCTCATAGCATGAGTGGAACGCACGCTAGTTTAGACGCGAGCCCAGTGGTGAACAGCTCCCCAATACTGTAATTCATGCAAGTTTTCCTCAGTGCTAGGCTAAGGCACCTACAAATGTAGCAGGCACCCTGTTGTTTATGTGTACAAATTGTATATATTAAACGTTATTGTGCTATGGATTATCCCTTTGTTTTCCTTATGAGATAATGTGAAGCAAAGGAGGACACCATACAGAGAGCTCATCCATTAACTAAGGGTTCCTATTAGGATTTCCCTACAGTGCATTAGGCCGTCTTTTTAATTAAAGAGGTCATTATCATCTGGTGAGCAGTTTTTATATCTGAGCACTTTTTGAGGGTGTTTTATGTTTGCAGTACAGGATATCTTCCTTTTTTTTCTGCCATCAGGTTTTCAGCCACCATCAATTCATATTATGGACTTTTTCACTGTTTTATTTTTCATATTTTTTTAGAAAAGTTTTGGTTTATAATCTGTTGCACTTTATATTAATAAACAATTTATACTGTGTAGTATTTTTTCTGGCAGGTACCAGATACCTCACGCAGCACTTTTTATTGCACATGTCACTTTATTCCATGTAATATGGTCAGCAAGTTTAGGCACATAACATACCATAATTACAAACCGCCCCCCCATCACTTTCCTTTTTCCAAGTACAGTACATAGATTTTTGCTTTACAGGGCTAGATAGATTGGTTTTAGAATGTGGCTGCGAGTTGATTTAGAGTTAGTGTTTGGCTGAACTTCTACTTTAAGGTGATTTTTAGAATTGCTGTATGCCCTGAGGTCCATAGTTCAATTTTTAACCAATACGTGTTTGTTTCTTCATTTATCATAATAAAGGCAATACTGTACATGCAAACAATATAGATCTATTCTATTATTTATAAATGTGGAAAATTTAGAACCTCTAAAAACAAGTTGTTGAGTTCACGAGAGATTCCTTAGAAAACTATTGTGAACTGAATTGTGTATCCATCCTTTCCAAGTTTTGAAGAAGAAAAAAATATTCTGTCTGTACATAAAGGTAATTAAAACACAGATAAGCATTCAATCCATCCTGTAATTCATGCTATATTTAAATAAATCATGAGTGCTCCAAAAGCAAAGAAATCAATCCATACATATGTACTAGTTGCTTGCTAGCATCAGATTATAGTTTCCTCATTGATAAATGAAAAAATAAATGTATATGTCTGTCCACATAAAAAAGCACAGTAACAATATAGAAAACAATAATAATAATAACAAATGCAAGCTATACTTTGTGAAATAGTAAAACTGTTTCCTAAGTGCCGGTTCACACGAGGGTGACCTGTCAGGTGACTTGTCAGCCTGACAAGTCACGCTTCATTTAGTACAATGGAACCATTCTAATAGGAGCGACTCAAGTCGCTCCGACTTAGAAGAAGGTTCCTGTACTACTTGGGGGCGACATCTGAGCGGCTTGCATTGACTTCTATACAGATATAAGGGATAGATAACCATTAAGTTGGACTGGAATGATAAACCATTTTTTTTTTATTCTTTATTTTCTTGAAACAGGGTATACAGATATAACATTATCATTTAGAGAGACCATATAAAGAAAACCTTATTTAAAGCATTTTTTTTTTCACTTTCATTATTTTACTATCTTCTTCTGGCCTCTTCTTTCTATTACTCCTCTTCTTTTTTCCTTTTCTCTCCCTCATCATCTCCTACTTCCCTTATCCCTGTTGCCCTTTCCTATTTCCCCTCCCCTACTCTTGACCCCAATTTCCTCCCTTCTTTTACCCTGACAAACATCAAAACCCACAAAACAAACAAACGGACAAAAAAAAAAATTATCTCTTCTTTTCCTCTTCCCTATTCAGGGCGTGTATCCTCTCGTAAAGATCTTTCTTACTCTTTTTACCTGTCAGCCTAATTTTTATCTTTACTCTCCTAATAACTTCTTCCGTTCTTCGGTTTTTACAAATTGCTCCCATGGTGCCTATATTTCATGTGTTTGTTTTTTTCCCTCCAACGTTATAGGTAGAAGTTTCTCCATTATTCCCACCCTTCTGACTTTGTTTAACCACATTGAGATCGTAGGGGGATTAGGGTCTTTCCATTTCATCACTATACAACTTTTTGCCGTATTTATTAGGTGGCACAGGACTGAATTTGTATATTTTTTCAGTGGAATTTGTGTGTGGTGTAACAGGAAGAAGGCTGGGTCTTCTACAATCTGGTATTCTGTGAATATTTGGGTGATTCTCTGTACAGTTTGCCAGAATTGTCTAACTACTGGGCATGCCCAGAAAATATGTAACATTGTCCCTTTTCCATCACATCCTCTCCAGCACCTGTCAGATATTTCTGGAAAAAATGTGTTCAAGGCCGATGGCGTATAATACCAACGTGTTAAAATTTTATAATTTGATTCCTGCATTTTCGTACACCTTGAAGATTTTAAAGACAGATCTATAATATTCTGGCATTGTGCTGGAGAGAAAGTTTAGCCTAAATCACGCTCCCATTTGGCAAAGCACTCCATTTTAGAGTCCACTGAGGGTGCAGTCAGGATTATATATATTTTAGAAATGATGTGAAATAGGGGCTCCTCTCCCTCGCAGTACTCCTCCAACTTAGTTTGTGTTCGCCTGTATTTTCCTGCAGGTCTCAGGGTCTCTAAATAATGTCTAACCTGTCTAGCTTGCCATATGGGAACTTCATATTGCCCTCCTCATTGTGTTAACTCCCCAATTGATACCCATCCCCTGTCTCCTAAAAAGTGTGAGGCTTGAAAGCTTCCCTTTTCCCTCAGTTTCCTAAGTATTTGTGAATCCATACCTGGTGGGAACTCTGGGTTTCCCAAGATCAAAAACAGGGGGGAGTTTTGGGTGGAGAGTTTAGAGTTCTGGTTTACTTTATTCCCTATTCTTAAAGTTTCTCCTATCATAGGGTGATTTTTTACTAATAATGGTAAAGTTGTATAGCACCATAATGCCCTATTTAGAGGAACTGAACACACTTGCTGCTCCATAGTAACCCAAAGCTTATAATCCCCATGTCTACTCCAATCTATATCCTACTGAGTTGGGCCGCCTGATAGTATTTATACATATCTGGTGCTGATATTCCTCCAGCCCTTTTAGGGGAAGTCAACAATGTTCTACTTATTCTTGGCCGTTTGCTGGGCCTAATAAATTTAGTAAACACACTACGGACTTGATTGAAGTAAGATATGGGGATTCTGACCGGCAATGCTTGAAAGAGATAAAGGAACTTTGGCACCACACTCATTTTTAAAATATTACATCTCCCAAGCCATGAGTGTGTGCCTTTACTCCAGCCTTCCAATAATGTTCTAACTGTACTAAGTAATGGTACAAAGTTTAACTCAAAAGTATCTACTAAGTTTGGGGGCATTCGTGTTCCTAAATAATTCAATGCTTTAGTTGTCCATCTAAACTTGGAGCTATATTTTAGTCCACTTTTGATGGGATCTGGAAGTGCCACCCCCATCGCCTCTGACTTACCATAGTTTATTTTTAGGTTTGACATAGTCCCATATAATTCTACTTCTTTCATTAAATTTGGTAACAAAATTTGTGGTCTTGCTTGTGAGAAGAGCATATCGTCCGCATATGCTGATACTTTATATTCCTTTCTCCCCCACATCAATCCCTGCAATATCCGGGTTCTGTCAGATCTTATTTAAGAGTGGTTCTAATGTTAAGGCAAATAAAAGTGGCGACAGTGGGCAGCCCTGCCGGGTTCCATTTGTAATAGTAAAGGGCCTATAGCACCTTTAAGAAAAAGATATCTTCCCCCAGAGTCCAAACATTTATTCATGACTGTCCATGGTATTTTATTTGAAATTAGAATCGCTACTCCCTTAGTTTTAGCTTCTTGATTCGAAGCTTGATATACGTTTGGGAAATATCTATTTTGGAGATAGGGGAAGATACCTTCCTTAAAATGAGTCTCCTGTATAAATCCTACATCGGTCTTTAAGTGTTTTAACTCATTCAATAGCATCTTACTCTTTTCAGGGATATTACGCCCCCTAGCATTTAGTAACGTAATCCGTATTGTTTCCATCATCCAACCCAGAGGCTAACTAACACAGAGGTCCACAAAAAAACAACAACAAAAACAAAAAAAAAGGGAGGGAAAAAAGTGGTCAAGGGTCTAGGGGCTATTAAACGGCTCCTACTTAGGAATTCTATTTTCCCATAGATGCCGAAGTTGGGGGTATTGGTCTACAATGGTATAAGTGGCTGAGCCCCCCCACCCCTCCAGTTCATTTTTACCTTATTTAACCCTCTAGTACAGCCCCATTCTACTCCTCTGTTTTTGTCACCTCACCTATCTCCTAACCCTTCCTTCTCCCATCCATTTCCAGGGTATAAATCTAATCCTACATCTTTGTTTGGGTATATCTATCTGCCCTCTTAGTCTCTGTAATATTTTTATTCCACAGAGACTTTTATACATATCTTTCCCCCTACCCATATCCAAATATTTTTTTCTATAATATAAAGCTCTTATTACTTGGTGCTGTCTCTCCTCCTAGGTAATAACACTTTAACGATGCGTCTAATTTCCTCTGATTTCTACTACACTTCCGTGCTCTACTCATCTTTATTTAACTCTATATAATATATTATCTTCATATATTATCCATACTCATTATGTCCATTCTATCTCATGAAAACATCATATTATATATCATATGACCAATTATTACTTTATATCTCCAAATAATACCCCCTACCATATTCCACGTCTCACCTTAATAAAAGGGAGATAACTCTTATAATATCTCTTCATTCCATTCCCTTCCCCACCCTCTCTCCATGGAAAAAAAAAGGGAACAAATCCCTACCCATTCGCCCTTCCGCCCCCCTCCTCCCTGTCCTCCTCCCTCCTTGCATCTCCGGTCCCCTCCAGAGGCATTTCTCTTACATCATTCTGTATTATTATTTAACTTGAATTTCTAAATTTAAATTTCTGAATACATGCCTTCTCTGTATCTCCTGCACCTCTAATGTGACCCCCTCCTCCCTTTGTGTATTTTTATTTTGATTATAATCCTTATAGTCCCTTCCCCCTCTTCCTCCTTATCCCCCCCTCCCACCCTCTTTTATTCTCCACAAAATTATATATACTGGTGTACTATACTAATGTGTTATTTAGTGTTTATATTTTATGTGTCAGTGAATAATTATTAACATGTAATAGTGCTATGTCTCCCCCCTCCGCCCATCTCTTTCTGTTCCCCCTTTTCAATTATTCCCACCCGTCCCCCCGTCCCCCTATCTACATGTGAACAAACGGAAAAAAACAAAAAAAACAATGGTGACTTCCCCCCTTGTGCAAAATCCCCAAAATCACATTTAATTTGCATGTATTCAGTCCAAAGTCAAGCTTCAGTTATGTATATATATATAGTTTTTCATCATTATAAGGATAATTTCATATTTCATATCGCTATTTTTCTTCCTCCAACCTGGGGCCTCCCCCACCGGCTACGGAACTATGGTACATATAAGCCCCAAAACCTATGTAGGCCTCCTCTCCTTGTCTATTATCTATTTTTCTCCCCCCTTCTCCTACCCCAAAAAAACAAAAAAAACAATCAATGGCGGGTGAATTGGATATAGGGGCATGTCCAGAATAGTTCCATGTAGCGGGGGAAACAAAAAAAAATTAAGGAGCGAAGAGAGATAGAAAAAAAAACACAAAAAAAAAAGTCACTTGTAAGCATAGTAGGAGATACAAGCTACAGATGTCAATGTCCTTTTCCTCTTTCTTTCTGGGGGTGGTAAAGATGAAAGTATCCTGGAGAAAAAAAGTTTACCTTAGAAACCAAAACAAAAAAGAAAAGATAAAAATGGTGGAGAGCAAAAAGTTCCTGGTCCCCAGTAATGCCCCCCATTCCTGTTGGGTGGCTCACTTGGGTGGCCAGGTCAAGAAATGGGGATCCATGACCCTTGAAAAATAAAAAAAAGAAGAAAAAATTTAAAAAAGGGAGAAGTAGTTCATTGATTTCTCTATTTAATTCTGTTCTTATGACTCATGATTCTCCCGTCGCAGACACTGTACTTAGCTCCTGTTGTCCACCACTGGTCTGCGTTAGGGCTCCCCTATTTCTCGTTTGTAGGCCCCCTTTACGTATTCCTCTCTCTATTGGTTGCAATGAATCAGAGACCTCAATTCCTTCTATCCCCAGAAAGTTAAATAGATCTGGTAGTTCCGAAGGAAGGGAGAGTAAAAATGAGAGGGATCTTTTCTTCACCAGCAAAGACATTGGGTACCCCCAACTATACGAAATCCCTACTAGTTTATTCTTTTCTTAAAGCGGGGGCAATTGTGCCCTCCTCTGCAATGTAGCCAGTGAAAAATCTGGTAGAATTTTGATTGTCATACCTTCAAAGGATATTGTGCCAGCCTCCCAGGCTTTGTGACTAACCATTTCTTTATGTGTATAGCGATGGAAGCGGCCGATGACATCTCTAGGTCTATCAGGATCTGAAGACCGGGGTCCCAGGGCTCTGTGAAACCTATCAAATTCAATTTCCTTCGGTGCCGTTACTATCCCAAGTTGTTGACAGATTAATATTACCACTTTGTGTAACGATTTCTCCTCAACCTCTTCCGATATACCTCTAAATCTGAGATTTAACCTCCGGCTACGGTCTTCAATCTCTTCAAATTTTAGCTGTATGGAGGAGTTCTGTATCTCCCTTGGGGGCTGTTCTCTTCCCTTTTCCTTCAACCGTGCAATCCGTTCTTCCATCCTAGCCGTGCGTGTCCCTTCTGCGATTATTTTGTCTGACAAGGCCTGTACTTCAGTTCTGATGAGCTGTAATTCCTTCCTATGGCCCTCTTAAAGTCTTGACACCAATGTTTCCATCTCATCCCGCGTTGGAAGTGTCTGTAGAATAGCCAACTCATCCCGCATTGGTAGTGCTTGTAAGATCACCATCAAATCTGCACATCCCGGTATTATGTCCATCTTTCCTCTCTGGGCCTCTGCTTGTGTCTCGTGTATACCTCAGCGTATGTCTCATCCTGCTCTTGTCCCTTCTTCATCTCAAAGGACGAGGAGAGACTCATACGAGGAGCTGCTCTTGGAATCTCAAAGTATGAAGCTCCCCTTGTTTCAACAACCGAAGCCCGTGCTATTGCTGCCCACGTCCGCGGGAAGTACTCTTTAATCTCCGACTGTATTGGCTGCGGCTGTGGCTGCTTAATAGAAGTCTTCTTCACCTGCTTTTCTTCTCTTTTTTTCCTCACACTTCTCATCCCCTGAAACACACCGTCCTGTGTTCAATATTAGCATTCAGTATCTGTCCGCTATCAATACACCCCACACTGAGTATTCAATCCCTAAAGTCCAGTGCTCAAATACTCGTAGAGCATACCTGATATCATATGTATATTTTTTTTATACTGGTACATGGCTTTTATTTATTTATTTATCAAAGTTTCAAAAATGTAAAAACAAAAGGGGTAAAAAAAAATAAAAATCTAATCCTAGATAGGAATCCTAGATAGGAACCCAGGAGAACAATAAAAAAAAATAAACCATCCACAATAATCACAGCCCACAGTAGTATTATGCTCAGTGCTCAGTCCGTTGTGCATGGAAGGGTTAAAACTAACTTTAAAGCACAGCTCAATGCTCCTGAAGCCTAGATAAAATATATTCACAGTACCTTGGGATGATTATCATATCTGATGCATATCTGATGCATACCGGCCAATATAAGAGGACCCTCCAACGCAGGGGACAGAAAACCTGGAAGAAACCTAGGCTATCTCGGTTGTCCCTTGGTCAGGAACGGGAGAACTGCTGGCTGCGGGATGGATGGGATGGGATGGGATCGCGCCACTGCTATACACTGTGAGGCACTTGGACCACCTCGCAACACTACCCAACTGCAGGCACAGATGCACCACTACTACCGCTCTCCAACTCTCCGGCAGAGGTAAACAAAGCTATCCTCGTGATACCAATCTCCGATGCACCTGCCGGTTCACAGGTAAGGGGACTCAGCTGCACTCAGCTGCACTTGGCTACAACATACATGGCATACACGCTTCTCTTCCTCCACGATAGTGCATGTACACACGGTCACAGGGCTGCTTTTCCGGGTCTCGCTCCTCTCACTGGATGCCGGGTTCAGACGGAGCTCAGCTCTGCACACAACCTCCTCCCTACTCCGCCATTGCTAGGCCACTCCCCCGAGCAACTAGTAAACCATTTTTATACAGTCTAACTTATCCACATTTTACAAACGGACATCTATTTGCAAAAAGTACATACTCTTCAAATGACAAATTCTGAAGAGAAGGGAATGAGATCACAGATTTATCAGTACTTTAAAGCAGGATTCAGCTAACATTTAGTAATGTAAAGGGGGCCCATACCTGCAAATCTGAGACCAAGCTGTCAAAGTTTGACTAAAAGAAACACAACATTACACATTTCTAGCAAGGCTTGCATAGAAAGGTTTTTATGGTTCACATACATTGCAACACATGTTATTGCAATGTACTGTATGTGAACCAAAGATCCCTGTTTTCATGCAAACATAGTTACATAGTTAATCTGGTTGAAAAAAGACACAAGGCAGCGTGCGGAGGAGATGGCTGCTTGCTGAAGGAGCTTAGAGGCTACAGCGGCTCACAGGACGATTCCATACCTCCTGCAACAGCGATTATATGCAGAATCACCAGGCATACCTCGCACAATCGCTCTAACTGCCAATCAGGACCTACAACTGCCCGAAACATCTCGGATTTATTCTGTGCCCAGGCATCTTCCAGGAACGGCCAAAATAGCGGCACATGGAGAGGAGGACTACAGTGGCGGTTTGCAATCTGCAACCAAGAATCTGGTAAGGGAAGGACGCTTAGCTGACAACCCCCTTATATTCACAGCAATGACTGAAATTGCTGCTGACATAAAGACTACCTTCTCCTCAGCTATTACAGACCTCAAGGCAGACATTTTGGTTCTCACTGAATAGCTCTCCTCGGCTGAACATTCAGCAAACAGAGAGATAGAGCGATTAAGAGGTTGGATCAAGTAACTTACACACATTCTCAACATTTAATTAACATGAATAGACATCTAGAGGACCTAGACAACAGGGGCAGACGCAACATCCTCAGGGTAAGAGGGATCCCTGAGTCTGTTTCTGCTGAACATATCCCACAGGCATTGCAAAGAGTATTCAATAAATTACTGGAAAGACCCACTGACTCCACAATTATTATTATTATTATACAGGATTTATATAGCACCAACAGTTTGCCCAGTGCTTTACAATGCAGGGAGACACTACACCAACAGTACAATTCAAAACAAGAGGGTTAGAGAAGCCCTGCTGCTGCGAGTTTACAATCTAAAAGGGAGGGGCTGGTGAAACAAAAGGTAGGGACTGTGAGGGATGAAATTATGAGGGGAGTAAAAGATTTGGTTGTTAGCTGGAGGCTGGATAGGCCACCCTGAAGAGATGAGTTTTTAGGGATTGCCTAAAAGTGGACAGAGTAGGAGATAGCCGGACAGATTGGGGTAGTGCACTCCAGAGGATGGGAGAGACTCTGGAAAAGTCCTGGAGATGAGCATGGGAGGAGGAGACAAGAGAGCTAGAGAGCAGTAGAGAGCAATTGACTTTGTTAGAGCCCATAGGGCCCTTAGAGCAAGAGGCTCTGACACAGCACCACCATCATATGCTGTCTGAAGAGCTTCACACTTTTAACTGGCATTTGCTGTTATATATATATATAAAGCCCTATGTGCTTTCATATATGTCTTATGTATATATAATACACATCTTCAAATGTGCTTTAAAATACATGGTTTTCCCTTTTATGAATAAGAAAATTACATAATGATGTTGGGCTGGTATAATAATGCTATGGGGCTGGTATGAATTTTTTTCCAGGGCTGGTTTTTATTCCCAGTCTGGGCCTATATACATGTTGATCATATCCCCACTCAATCTCCTCTTCTCAAGAGAGAATACATTTCAGTTCCTCTAATCTTTCCTCATAGCTGAGCTCCTCTGTGCCTCTTATCAGTTTGGTTGCTCTTCTTTGCACTTTCTCCAGTTTCTCAATATTATTTTTGTGAACTGGTGCCCAAAACTAAACTGCATATTCCAGATGAGGTCTTACCAATGATTTTTACAGGGGCAGAATTATATCTCTCTCTCTGAAGTCTATACCTTTTTTAATACAAAAAACAATTTTGTTCACTTTGGAAACTGCAGCTTGGCATTACATGTTATTAATAAGCTTATGATCTACCAGAACACCCAAATCATGATCTACCATTGATTACCCCAGTTGTAATCCCCCTAGTATGTATGATGCATGCATATTTTTAGCCCCAAGTGCATAACTTTAAATTTTTAAACAATTAACCTTATTTTCAACACAGTGCATTGAGGTCAACCTGAAAGTTGGAGACATCCTGTAAGGACATTATTCCACTGCATAGCTTGGTGTCATATGCAAAGACTGAAATTATACTTTTAATTCCAGACCTTATATAATTCATAAATATATTAAAAATCAAGGGTCCCAACACTGGGGGCACACCACTAACAACCCTAGACCATTCAGAGTACACTACTCTGAATACAGTCTTTTAGACAGTTTTCTATCCATTTACAAACTGATTTTATTCAAGCCTTTAGACTTTACTTTACACATTAGATGTGTGTTGGGAACTGTGTCAAACACTTTTGCAAAATCCAAGCATACCAGCTCCACAGCCACTCCTCTATCCAAGGTTTTGCTCACCTCCTCATTAACAAAATCTGATTCGCCTGACAACTTCTTTCTTTCATGAATCAATGCTGACTTCTGCTTAACATGTTTTTTTTTGTTTTTGTTTTTTTGTAGCAAAAACTCATATGGTCTTTTATTAATCTAAAACTAACAGGTCTATAATTACTTGGTAAAGACTTCAACCCCTTTTTAAATATAGGCACCACATTGGCCTCACGTCAATTCAGTAAAACTTTGCTAGTCATCAAAGTGTCCCTAAAAATTTGAAAGAATGGCTTTGAAATGACAGAGCTCAATTATTTTAGCATCTGTGGGTGTATACCATCTGGTTCAGGTGCTTTATTCACCTTTTATTCTGTCTAAATATTTCTGGACCATATCAATTTTTTTTTTTTTTTTCTTGTCAAATTTGTTTATTACATTTTCAAAATTACAAGCATATATTGTCAATAAACATAGTCACTATAAATAGTAGCAGTTAAGGAGAACACAAATTAGATATTTATGTCAAGCTCCAGTGATTTTTGAAGGCAACAACAACAGAAGAGGAGAAAAAAAACAGTAATTTAAGTTTAACATATGTTGACCATTATCTGGAGACTTGCTAAAATATATGCTTAGTGTTGAATTTAGTAATTACAAACCAGATTTAGTAATAATATATAACATGTAAGGTAATATAAGGATTTATAAAGAAAAAATGAAGGGTCATAATTTCTCAACCTCATATAATGTTATTGTAATATATAAGGTTTGTATTGTTTCAAAGGAGCTCTAAAGCTGAAACATACTGATAAATAAAAAACATAAAAAAAAATAAAAATGTTGCTACCATTTTTGCATATAATAACAATATATGCTAGGAAAGAAAAAACGGACCATATCAATTTTGAGCCATAGTGGATCATTTGGGGTCAACAACATTCCGATTCAGAACATGAGCTCCCCAATGCTCTTTTGTATACACAGAGCTGAAGAAGTTATTTAGAACATTTGCCTTCTCTTTGTCACCCCAGTCAGATTATTTTGTAAAGGGCCTACATGCTCAGACCAGACCTTTTTACTATTAATATATTTGAAGTATTTCTTTGGGTTTGTCTTACTCTCTTTGCAATCTGTGACTTGTCTTGAATTTTTGTGGCCTTGATTTACTTTTTTTATATTTTGTTATATTTCTTGTAACATTTTAATGATGATGATGTTCCTTATATTTTTTTCAAAAGCTCTTTTCTTATCATTTGTAGCTTTTTTTAACCTTGGCCGTGAGCCACATAGGTTTTACTTTTAAACTTGTTGCCCGTGGGAATATATTTTGCACTGTGTTCGCATAAAGTCATTTTGAAGAATTCACATTTCTGTTCTTTGTTGATCGATGACAATATTCCCTCCCAGCCTAAGACTTGGAGAGCAGCCCTCAGCCTTGAGAAATTCGTTCTCTTAAAGTTAAGTGTTTTTATCTTTCCAGTGTGGGCTTTTTGTTTACAGCTAACATTAAATGAAATCATGTTATGGTCACTGCTACCCAGATCTTCTTTTATATGAACATTAGTAATAAGTTCTGCATTGATTGAGATTACCAGGTCCAGCAGAGCATCATGTCTAGTTAGGGCCTGTACCACAAAATTGTCTTGTAATAGATTCATACATTTTTGCCCTGCAGTGCCATTAC
Source organism: Rana muscosa (assembly GCA_029206835.1). Lineage (NCBI taxonomy): Eukaryota > Metazoa > Chordata > Amphibia > Anura > Ranidae > Rana > Rana muscosa. Next base: position 717,511,870 of record CM055116.1, on the reverse strand, counting down.
TCCAGTCAATCTCTGGGTAGTTAAAATCCCCAATTATTAGCACTGTCCCAGCCCTTGCAGCCCATTCTATCTGTGCAAGGATCTGAGTCTCCATCTCCTTATTAACACTGGGAGGTCTATAACAAACTCCAATGATTAATTATGTAGTATTAGCAATTCCACTCATAATGCTTCAGCCTCATCACACTCTCCATCAACTAGGTCCTCTTTCACACTTTCTTTGAGATCACTTCTCACATACAGACAGACTCCACCACCTTTCATCTTTACCCTGTCTTTCCGAAAGAGAGCATAGCCAGGAATATTAATAGGCCAGTCATGTGAAGAATGAAGACAAGATTCAGCAATACCAATTAAGTCAATCCTAGTTTAAATACTCCCAATGGCCTCCCTAGGGGGGGGCAGAGGGGGCCCTGGCCCCCCAACATTATGCTGTGCCCCACCATGTGCCCCCCAAAAAAAATATTTTTTTTTGTATTTTGCTCGGGCTGCTGCTGGGGTAACATAGTCTCTCCTGAGAGGGAGAGTGTCCCCAGTCAGCTCCTGCAGGGGATTCCTCCCCCCTCCCTCTTCTCGCTGACACTGCATAATGTGAGCGCTCACACAACCCCAGCCGCTTGATCTGCTCCTTCCCCTGAATCCTCATTGGCACGGAGAAGAGCGAGTTGCAGGAAGGACTCCACGAGCACTGTGGGGGGGGGGGAGGGGGGCCCAAGCCTTCATCTCAGTTACTGAAAAAACAGACTGATTTTTCCCATCCTTAGGACAGGAGAACCAGCCTGTAAATTCCGAGAGTGGTGACTGCAAGCTGAGCCGAGTGTCAGTCTATGACACTCTTTCACAGCCCGGTGAGTCCAGCCACCCCCCCTCACTCTCCTCACATACAAGCAGGGATGAATACAGCTCCTCCTCCTCCTTCCAGTTCTACCCACACTATCCTGGCATGCTGTATCTGAAGAAAGGGGATGTGTGGGCGGGAAATATGAAAATCAGAAGCATTCCTGGCTGTGTGTGAATGATGCCTGAGATTCTAGCCTGGACCTGTGGGTGTGTGCACTGCAGACTGCAGTACACTGTAATCACTGAAATGCATTATCTCCATCCCTTCTCTCCCCCATCTGTCTCCCTCCCCCTCTCCTGTTCTTTCAAGACATTCACAATTTACTTTCACGTTCAGTTAGGCAGGTAATATACGGTGCAAATTTATTTCCTGCATCCACAGATTGCAGGAAAGAAACTTGCATAATTCCCCCATCAACACAGACAGTGCTGACAGGGGAAACCCTCCTGCCCAGCAATTATATTCTCCTGACAAACAGTGATTATCACTAGTGGCTATAGCAACCACTAGTGATAATCATAAGGCAGTCATAAGCGGTCTTTTCGTGTACAGTATATGCACACATATTCCTCTGTTCTGGTATCTTTCTAGATACCCACATTAAGAACATCACATGACCATTGTTCCCCTTCCTTAGATGTCCTCATTATTGGACATGTCAGCAACCATATGTAGGTGCAATACTTGACACACCTCATAGTTCCCTAAGCACCCTCCTAGTAATTGGAATGGGTTTACTGCATGAGTTTTGTAACTATGCATTATGTACCAGATTTTGTTTGGTATTATTTGTATCATAATCGCTATTTAAAATAACTAATACCTAATATTCAACCATATATTATGGAGGTAAAGCCATAATTATTGGCTTTTTAAGTATGCTTAGTACTATTCATGTCTCTTTGTGTCGAGGCGCTTGTCTCATTTCCCCGCAGCCAGCTCAATCATTCCATCTAGCCACCTATCCAGGTTCGTATGGCTCCTTTCTCCCTTGGAGGGGGCGTGCGGAATACGCGGCCACCCAAGCCATTGGACAACTGGTTCCCTTCCTTCCAATCCACCGTTCGAAGGGATCTCCAGTCACCCAGTGGCATCCCAGGACACATCCTATGATGTGTCCCAGACGCACTTCCGCCCTTACCTGCACCCAGGACCTGCCAGCAGTCCGGTAGTGCGCAGGCGCCAATCTCGGCAAGGACGTGAGATGCGTCTTGGCCGACTCGCGTGACGTCAGATGTCTCTGACTCACACGCGAGCGGGATGCACAAAATGCAAGCCAGACCGATCACTCCACAATGTCATTTGTGGAGTGCGGTTGCTCGCAATACGATACACCTCCAAACCAGGGGCAGTCATCCTGATTGTGGTAGCTTTCAGCACTAAGGTAGGTCTGGTGCAGTAGATCTGCTTTCCCTGTCTGGTTGACAGTAACTGTCTCATGTGTCAACTTAGTATTCAGCAATCATTAGTATCTGCATTTCTCTCCTAGATCCGCTGTATTTTGGCATCACCAGTAAACCAATAGGTTTCCATTGGTCCGCCCCCAGCTTTGATTTCTTGAGAAGCAGAATTTTGCAGGTAGAGATGTTTTACCATCTTTTAAAGGGTTTATTATTGCTAGGCAACAATATGTGTGCAACCTTTTGAGACTTACCTAATGACTCCTTGATTGAGATATCTATGCAATACCTGGGATACTCCGGCTCCATATATTAACTCTACGCCCAACCATTTTAGTGCAGTTACATCTCACTTAAGGTATGATTCCGTATACAATCGTTACAATGCCATTATGGCTACATGTACAATAGGTTATCTCTCTCTAAAGGTTGTCTTTCTGTACATATATTTTTTAGAGATCCGTTACTCCCATTCAATAATTGGGGTTGCAGCAGTTATTAAAATCTGCTTTTCTTATTTACCATATTTTATCTTTATTTATACTGAAAGGTAGTTTCATTCATGAATAATTAACCCCACCTCTATACATGCTTGGAATATTTTAGTTTCCCGGTGCATCCCCGTATTTTCCACTCGCACCTACCTCCTGTGATCGAATCCAACATCCAAAGATTGAATGGGCACCGACAGCCACCCCAGGGTGGTCAGTTCTCTCTGAGGGGTTGCTGGGTGGTGAGGCAGGCGTACTCGACATTTTGTTAACAAAACGTATATCTGGTGAGTGTCATAGGTTGCAGCCTTTGATAATCCTATATAACATATAAATCTGTATTATATCATATTATACATATGTATACATATATATATTCTATATATATATCTCCTGTATGTATTATAATTTATGTCTGTTTATTGAAATTTAGAAGCTCCTGAAGAAGCGATATTACCAAAATCGCGAAACATGTTGAGCATCCTACAATATTCCATCAGGAACCCGGTGAATACCTATTCGGGAAAAACCTCTTAACAAGTCCAGCGTGGGCATTTCAGCACGTTCACCCCCGCAATCAGCGACAATTATCTCTGAGTGTTCCCCTATGGGTGTGACCCACGGGTTACCAGTTTTCGTTTTCAATTTTCTTTTATGATTATGTTTTTCAATTAACTGTATTTTATATTTATGTATTTTATATGATATTATTAAAATTATATATTTTTCTATAGTAGTGCCTATAAAGTCCCTTCTTTCCACATATTTTTCTACTGTTTCAGTGCATAGGTATGCGTTTAACACAGTATATTACAGGGCAGTATATTTCAGTGGGTTAGTGCATGTTTACCACAGTATATTGCAGTGCATCAGTGCAGTTTTACTGCAGTATATTGTAGTGTGTCAGTGGAGTGCGTCTGTATAGTGATTACTCAAGTTAAAGTGCACCAAACTGCACTTTCCATTAAATAAAGTGCATTCATGTACACATTTCACACGTTAGTGCGTGTTTAACACAGTATATTTCAGTGCGTTATTGCACGTTTGATGCAGTATATTTTAGTGTGTCACTGTACCCACGTACACATTTCCACATCTTTATTACATTTTGTTAATAAGCACGTGTATGGGGGGCCAACAAGGAAAGGTAGACATTCCCATGGCACTGTGAGTGGGAACAGCAGTGTATGTGTCCACAGGTAAAGGTGGACATTGTCCGTCCCCAGGCAGGGCATCATTTCCTCTGTTTAGTGATGTTGCCCATGCTATCCAGCCAGGGCTGGTGCAAGGAGTTTTGACACCCTAGTCAAAACCTAATTTTGCCATCCCCCTGGTTCCACCTCTGACTCCACCCCCTTTCCCATGCCCATATATACCCCTTTTTAATGAAGTGCTCAAATGCAGCCTCACCAGCGCCCATCAATGCAGCCTCACCAGCGCCCATCAATGCAGCCTCACCAGCTCCCATCAATGCAGCCTCATCAGCGCCCATCAATTCAGCCTCATCAGCACCCATCGACGCAGCCTCACCAGCGCCCATCAATGCAGCCTACCAGTCCCCCTCAATGGATGTTTGCTTGCTTCCAATTATTCGGGAGTCAGGATACAGACACAGTCCTCCACCGCCACTGTGCCTCTGACGCTATGTGCGAATGTAGTGGCCACTGCCTGCTGATGCTGAGACTTAGTTGCTTGCTGCAGAGAAAAGAGAGTAGGAACACCAGTGGCCGGGCACCCTAGGCAGCAGGGCGCCCTAGACGGCTGCCTAGTTTGCCTAGTGGTAGCACCGGCCCTGTATCCAGCCACGGCATGCAGAAGAGGTGGTGGACTGGCTTACTAAACCATCCTCATCCTCCTCATCCTCTGTCACCCAAGCAGAGACTAGTGAGCAGTCAACCGCAGCTGCCAGAATGTGCTGTACCACAATAGCAGGTTCCCAGTTGCTATTTCTTTTCACGTAAGGCCATTCCAGCTCTCTACCATCACATGGAAGGCAATGTTGTGGCATCATTGGGCAAGGCAGTAAACTGCAAGGTCCACGTTACTGCTGACACGTGGTCCAGCAAGCATTGTCAGGGATGATTTATTTAGTTCACAGCACACTGGGTGAGGATGCAGGGCAGGGCTCAGTGCTCCAGCTTGTTGTGCCACCACGTCTCCATTCAGCTAATGGTGATAATGCAAGATTTGTCAGCTCCACCCCCTCCTCCTTATCATCCTCCTCTATGCCCTCCTCTGCTGAATTATACTATGAATTATATACTTATGAATTATACTATGAACTACAAGTACCCCCAAAAGTTGCCATGCAGTGCTTCAGCTGGTCTGTCTAGGGGAGAGTAGCCACACCAGAGCAAAGATTCTTGCAGCTCTGCAGGGGCAAACCCAGAGGTGGTTCACGCCATGCCAGCTGGAGCCTGGAGCCTGGAATGGTGGTGTGCGATAGACATGTGCATTCGTTTTCGTCCGAATGCATTTTCGTCCGAATTTCAGGTATTTTCATTATCGTTTTAACAAACGAAAACGAAAATGCAGAATCCGAAAACCGAAAGATCCGACATAAACAAATGCTTAATTTTCGTTTTCGTTGCAACAACAGTTCGATATAGATAGGAGATTCGACATGAGGCTGACAATAACAATCTGTGTCCATCGAACCTGTGGTCGAATGTGCCTAACCTTAACTCTATTAGTCCAAGATTATTCTACATAGAGAGAAAAGATTCGACATTATAGAGAGAAAAGATTCGACATAGAGAGAAAAGATTTGACATTATAGAGAGAAAAGATTCGACATTATAGAGAGAAAAGATTCGACATAGAGAGAAAAGATCACTGCTGGAATTGGGTGGGGGAAGTAAAATAAAAAAATGATGATGATGAATGTTATTGGCTGATTGTAACCAAAGAGGAGGAGCAGTAAAATAGCTAGAACTAACTTGACAATTCGACATGAACGACGAAGATTCAACGAAGCATCGAAAAACATAAAAACGTCGAATCTGTCATTGAAGGCTTATGGTGTTTGTTGAAAGTTCTAAGAAGATTCTATGGAGCAGATAAACTGTACAGCGCTGCAATCGTACATTTCCGGTCAAATGCTCGGCCCATAGGCTATAGAAGAATTCTAATGTTGGTTGACTAGTAGGGATGAGCTTCGAGTTCGAGTCGAACTCATGTTCGACTCGAACATTGCCTGTTCGCCCGTTCGCCGAACAGCGAACAAATTGGGGTGTTCACGGCAAATTCGAAAAATCTATGGGTGAAATCTAAAGTGCTAATTATAAAGGCTTATATGCAAGTTATTGTCCTAAAAAGTGTTTGGGGACCCGGGTCCTGCCCCAGGGGACATGTATCAATGCAAAAAGAAGTTTTAAAAACTGACGTTTTTTCGGGAGCAGTGATTTTAATAATGCTTAAAATGAAAAAATAAAAGTGAAATATTCCTTTAAATTTCGTACCTGGAGGGTGTGTATGATATGCATGTGAAGTGGCGCATGTTTCCCGTGCTTAGAACTGTCCCTGCAAAAAATGTCATTTTTGAAAGAAAAAAAGTCATTTAAAACTCACTCGCGGCTATTAATGAATTGTCGGCTCCCGCCAATACATACAAAAGTCATTGATAAAAAAAAAAAAAAAAAAAGCGTGGGGGTTCCCCAGAATTCAATTACCAGGCCCTTCAGGTCTGGAATGGATATTAAGGGGAACCCCGCTGCAAATTAAAAAAAAAATTGAAGTGGGGTTCCCCCAAATATCCATTCCAGGCCCTTCAGATCTGGCATGGATTTTAAGGGGAACTCCACCCCAAATTTAAAAAAAAATGGCGTGGAGTCCCCCTAAAAATCCATACCAGACCCCTTATCCGAGCACGCAACCTGGCCGGCCGCAGGGGAAAAGGGGGGGATGAGAGAGCGCCCCCCCTCCCTCCTGAACCGTACCAGGCCACATGCCCTCAACATGGGGAGGATGTCCCCATGTTGATGGGGACAAGGGCCTCATCCCCGCAACCCTTGCCCGGTGGTTGTGGGGGTCTGCGGGCGGGGGGCTTATCGGAATCTGGAAGACCCCTTTAACAAAGGGGACCCCCAGATCCCGGCCCCCCCAATGTGAATTGGTAAGGGGTACATTGTACCCCTACCATTTCACGAAGAAAGCGTAATTTTTTTAAAAAAAAAACACACAAACACCTTGAAAAAGTCCTTTATTTAAAAAAAAAAAAAAAAAAAACATTCCAGCGGTGAAATCCAGTGTCCCGCGGCGATCCCGATGTCCAGCGCTGTCCTTCATTGGTTGTGCCTGAGCGGACCTGATGGGGAACTCCCTCTCACTATTTTAAATGTATAGACCCACCCCTTCTAAAGTTCCCCATCAGGTCCGCTCAGCGGACCAGATGCGGAACATGAGAAGGGGCGGGTCTATACATGTATTACCAAAGTGAGAGCAGTTCCCCATCAGGTCCGCCCCCTCGGTATGTCGGACCCGCCTACGTCATTGGCCTGAGCGGGAAACTTCCTTCACTGTGTAATTGCGGCCGGCCAGGTTGCGTGCCAGGTTGCGTGCTCGGATAAGGGGTCTAGTATGGATTTTTAGGGGGACTCCACGCCATTTTTTTTTAAATTTGGGGTGGAGTTCCCCTTAAAATCCATGCCAGATCTGAATGGCCTGGAATGGATATTTGGGAGAACCCCACATCAATTTTTTTTTAAATTTGCGGCGGGGTTCCCCTTAATATCCATTCCAGACCTGAAGGGCCTGGTAATTGAATTCTGGGGAACCCCCACGCTTTTTTTTTTTTTTTATCAATGACTTTTGTATGTATTGGCGGGAGCCGACAATTCATTAATAGCCGCGAGTCAGTTTTAAATGACTTTTTTTCTTTCAAAAATGTCATTTTTTGCAGGGACAGTTCTAAGCACGGGAAACATGCGCCACTTTACATGCATATCATACACACCCCCCAGGTACGAAATTTAAAGGAATATTTCACTTTTATTTTTTCATTTTAAGCATTATTAAAATCACTGCTCCCGAAAAAACGGCCGTTTTTAAAACTTTTTTTGCATTGATACATGTCCCCTGGGGCAGGACCCAGGTCCCCAAACACTTTTTAGGACAATAACTTGCATATTAGCCTTTATAATTAACACTTTAGATTTCGAACGTTCGAGTCCATTGTATTTAATAGGGTTCTAAAGTTCACACTAACATTTTGTCTGTTCGCAGGTTCTGATGCGAACCGAACAGGGGGGTGTTCGGCTCATCCCTGTTGACTAGTAATAGTAATTAAAAAATATAATTATTACTAGTCATACAATAGAATTCATCTATAGCTTGTAGGCGGAACATTCGACCGGAAATGTACGATTGCAGCGTCGTACAGTTTCGCTGCTCCGTCGAATCCTCTTTGAACATTCGACAGACACCATAAGCCTTCAATGACAGATTCGACCTTAATTAATTCAGATTTTCGGACGAATGCAATTTCTAATGAAAAACAAAATAAATAAAAACGAATTTCGGGAGTAACTAAATAAATTTATTTTTCTAACGAAAACGAAATTCCGAAACAAAATATTTCAGTGTGCACATGTCTAGTGTGCGATAATGGCACAAACCTCCTGTCCACCTTTAGACAGGAAAAGTTGACACATGTGCCATGCCTGGCACATGTCCTCAATTTGTTGGTGCAGCATTTCTTAAATAGGTACCCAGGGTTGGAAGATCTGCTAAAGCAAGCCAGTCTGTAGCCATTTCAGGCAGTCATATGCAGCCAGTGCTCGGTTGGCTGAACTTCAGCGGGAATTCCACCTGCCCGTAAACCGTAATTTGTGACAGGCCCACCAGGTGGAACTCAACTTTGGCAATGCAGCAGCAGCTGCACATGCGGCAGAGGGCTGTCAATAGTACCTAGTACTATACTAATAGTACCTATGTGAGTATGGCACAACGACAGGCTCAGATTTTTTTCCCCAATGCCAATGGCTGCTGATAAGGAATGCATGCACTGTACTGTCACCATTTAAGGAGGCCACAAGGATGGTGACAATGCATGCATTAGTGACACAATCCCTGTTGTGTTCCTGCTGGAGCAGACTCTGCGTGGCATAATGAACAGGGCACTTGAAGCTGAGCAGTTGGAGGAAGAGGAGGACTTCCTTTGTTCTCAAGGTCTGCTTTATGCAGACACAATTCTTGCCATGCCACAGAACACACATGAGGAGAGGGAGGAGGAAGAAGAGGAGGAGGAGGACTCTGGCAGTTTTGGAGGCATTGAACCAAAGCAAGACATACGTCAACCCTTAACAGATGGTTTTCCATCCACAGAACCCTTGGGAGTAGTACGAGGCTGGAAGTAGGCAATTCCAGATACTATAATCCTTAGTGACCCCAAGGAGTCTGATTCTCATGCTTCTGCAAACTTGTGGTGCATGGCCTCCCTCATTCTTCAAAACTGCGAAAGGACCCGAGAATATGTGGCATCTATAAAAAGGTTCACTATTGGTTGACAACCTCCTTGACCACCATTATAAGGTGAAAGTCTAGGAACTCATCCTGTCCCCACAGAGGAAGTAGAAGATTAAATCTCTCTACTTTAAAGAGGAGTTTATGTAACACCTTTTCTGACTCTGGTAAGTTACAGTCTGGTAGAGAACATTGATTTTAGGCTTCTGTTGGTCAAGATATGAGTGGCGGTGAAGGGGGCCGTCTGATGCATTTCAATTTTTTTTAGTCCTCTGCATCCAGGGCTGTCAGCTTTCACATCCCATCGGCAGCATGGTGGGAGATTATCTAGGGGTGAAAACAGACATGGAGAGCTTTCCAATTGACGATCCACTGGGTTATTGGGTCATGAGTAGTGTTGAGCGAACCCGAACTGTAAAGTTCGGGTCCGTACCGAACTTTAGCTTTTTCCCGAACCCGAACCCGAACCCGGACTTTGCGCAAAAGTCCGGGTTCGGGTTCGGCAATCTAATTACGCATTTAGAAATGCTTCAGGGGCCAGCCAATCACCTTTTGATTAGCTGGTGTGCCCTTAGAGGCCATCATAGCCATGCCTACTAATGGCATGGCTGTGATTGGTCAGTGCAACATGTGACCCAGCTTCTATATAAGCTAGAGGCACACAGCACACATGTCACTCTGCTTCAGAATAGATAGGGAGAGGATCTAGTCTGCTGCTGCTGCTTTTAGGGAGAGATAGAAAAATAGATGAGGTAGTCCTGATTCTACAATCTGAGGGAAAAGATAGAGAGATAGTGTAGTGTAGGGCCAGGTTCCTGTGTTGGTGCTTTCAGGGAGAGAGAATATTATATAGGAGTCCAGATTCAGAGATTAAAATCAGCGATCTGCATAGGTTTACCTATTTGTGTTGCAGTGCAGTCTTTTTACACTGCCATGAGCCCAGTGTCAGCGAAAATCTAACTTTTAGGGGAAAAAAAAGGCACTTTATTGTGCTCTTTTCCAAAAGACCCATAGGGCAAAAAAAAAAAAAAAAAAAGCATTTTATTTTGCTCGTGCAAAAAAAGACCCGTTTAGGGCAAAAAAATAAAAAATAAATTTGCACTTTAATGTACGCTTGCAAAAAGAGCCATTCAGGGGCACAAAAAATAGTTTGCAGTGTGTTATACATATTTGAAGGTGTGTGAAATAAACAATTTCTATATAGTTTTCTCCTACTGTGCTATACTAAAAAAACAAAATTTTTTTTGAATAGCATTTTCTGCAGTTCTGTAGCTGTGCGATTCAGCGGTTACGTACTGTGGGTGTGTCCTGCTCTTCCAAAAAACGCAGTTTAGGGGCACAAAAAATAGTTTGCAGTGTGTTATACATATTTGGAGGTGTGTGAAAAAAACAATTTCTATATAGTTTTCTCCTACTGTGCTATACTAAAAAACCACATTTTTTTTAATAGCATTTTCTGCAGTTCTGTAGCTGTGCGATTCAGCGGTTACGTACTGTGGGTGTGTTCTGCTCTTCCAAAAAACGCCGTTTAGGGGCACAAAAAATTGTTTGCAGTGTGTTATACATATTTGGAGGTGTGTGAAATAAACAATTTCTATATAGTTTTCTCCTACTGTGCTATACTAAAAAAACAACATTTTTTTTGAATAGCATTTTCTGCAGTTCTGTAGCTGTGCGATTCAGCGGTTACGTACTGTGGGTGTGTTCTGCTCTTCCAAAAAAGCCGTTTAGGGGCACAAAAAATAGTTTGCAGTGTGTTATACATATTTGGAGGTGTGTGAAAAAAACAATTTCTATATAGTTTTCTCCTACTGTGCTATACTAAAAAAACACATTTTTTTTAATAGCATTTTCTGCAGTTCTGTAGCTGTGCGATTCAGCGGTTACGTACTGTGGGTGTGTTCTGCTCTTCCAAAAAACGCCGTTTAGGGGCACAAAAAATAGTTTGCAGTGTGTTATACATATTTGGAGGTGTGTGAAATAAACAATTTCTATATAGTTTTCTCCTACTGTGCTATACTAAAAAAACAACATTTTTTTTGAATAGCATTTTCTGCAGTTCTGTAGCTGTTCGATTCAGCGGTTACGTACTGTGGGTGTGTTCTGCTCTTCCAAAAAAGCCGTTTAGGGGCACAAAAAATAGTTTGCAGTGTGTTATACATATTTGGAGGTGTGTGAAATAAACAATTTCTATATAGTTTTCTCCTACTGTGCTATACTAAAAAAACAACATTTTTTTTGAATAGCATTTTCTGCAGTTCTGTAGCTGTGCGATTCAGCGGTTACGTACTGTGGGTGTGTTCTGCTCTTCCAAAAAACGCCGTTATGGGGCACAAAAAATAGTTTGCAGTGTGTTATACATATTTGGAGGTGTGTGAAATAAACAATTTCTATATAGTTTTCTCCTACTGTGCTATACTAAAAAAACAACATTTTTTTTGAATAGCATTTTCTGCAGTTCTGTAGCTGTGCGATTCAGCGGTTACGTACTGTGGGTGTGTTCTGCTCTTCCAAAAACACCCATTTAGGGCAAGATCCTAAATTTGGAAAATATGAGGAGAAGGTCAAAGGGACGTGGTGGCCCCGGTCGTGGTGCTGCTGGTGGAGCTCCTGTTGCAGGGAGAGGACGTGGTGGATCTGTGCCAGATACACGCACAAGTGAAACACCTTCCTCAGGTGCGAGTAGGCGACCGAGCCTGCGGCGGTATTTTGTCACGCCTAATGAGGCTGTACGAATGTTTAGGCCAGGACAAGTACAGGCGATAGTAGATTGGGTTGCTGACAGTGCCTCGGGTTCCTTCACATTGTCTCCCACCCACTCTTCTGATGAAAGAACAGAGTTGGCACCTGAAACCCATGTCCATCAGTCTTTCACCTCACCCCCTTGCAAATCAGCCAAGCAGTCTGAGCCCCAAATTATGCAGCAGTCTCTTCTGCTTTTCGATGACTCTGTTAGCAGGGTTTCCCAGGGCCATCCACCTAGTCCTGCCCCAGAAGTGGAAGAGATTGAGTGCACCGATGTCCAACCACTTATGTTTCATGATGAGTACATGGGAGGACCATCGCAGTACGTCTCGGATGATGACGAAACACAGGTGCCAACTGCTGCTGCTTTCGCAATTGTGCAGACAGACAAGGAGGGCAGGGGTGAAGACTGGGTGGAAGATGATGTGGAGGACGATGAGGTCCTTGACCCCACATGGAATGAACGTTATGCAGGTGACCAGTGTAGTTTGGAGGAAGAGGCGGTGGTCGCACAGAGCCACCAGCACAGCAGAAGAGGGAGCAGGGTGCAAAAGCGGAGCGTCTGTCAGCTAGACAGTATGTCTGCTACTGCCCAACGCAGCAAGGGACCGAGCACACCAAAGCCAGGTCCAAGGAGTTCCCTAGCGTGGCAGTTCTTCACACAATGTGCTGATGACAAGACACGAGTGGTTTGCAGGCTGTGCAATCAGAGGCTGAAGCGAGGCATAAACGTTCTCAACCTGAGCACAACCTGCATGACCAGGCATCTAAGTGCAAAGCACGAGCTGCAGTGGAGTAGACACCTCAAAAACCAAGAAAGGTCTCTGGCTCCTCCTGCTTCCTCTTCTGCTGCAGTCTCAGCCTCTTCATCCACCTCTGTAGTGACAGTGGCACCTGCCACCCCGCAAACAGAGGATCTGCCAGCAACACTACCACCTGGGTCACCAACCATCTCCACAATGTCCCATGGAAGCGTTCAGCTCTCTATCTCCCAAACATTGGAGCGGAAGAGGAAGTACCCCCCTAGCCACCCGCGATCCCTGGCCCTGAATGCCAGCATTTCAAAACTCCTGGCTTTTGAAATGCTGTCATTCTGTCTGGTGGAGACGCAGAGTTTTAAAAGCCTGATGTCATTGGCTGTCCCACAGTACGTCGTGCCCAGCCGCCACTATTTTTCCAGGCGAGCCATCCCTTCCCTGCACAACCAAGTGGGGGACAAAATCAGGTGTGCATTGTGCAACGCCATCTGTGGCAAGGTCCACCTAACTACGGATGCGTGGACCAGTAAGCACGGTCAGGGACGTTATATCTCCCTAACAGCACACTGGGTAAATGCAGTGGCGGCTGGGCCTGAGGCAGATAGCAGTTTGGCGCATGTCCTTCCACCACCGAGGATTGCAGGGCGCTTCAGTTTGCCTCCTGTTGCTAACTCCTCCTACTCCGCTTCCTCATCCTCTACCGCCTCCTCATCCGGTCAGCGTAACACCTTCACCACCAACTTCAGCACAGCCAGGGGTAAACGACAGCAGGCAGTTTTAAAACTTTCCTGTTTGGGGGAAAAACCCCACACCGCGCAGGAGTTGTGGAGGGACATGGAACAACAGACCAATGAGTGGTTGCTGTCAGTGAGCCTCAAGCCCGGCCTGGTGGTGTGCGATAATGGGCGAAATCTCGTAGCAGCTCTAGGCCTAGCCGGTTTGACGCACATCCCTTGCCTGGCGCATGTGCTGAACTTGGTGGTCCAGAGGTTCCTTAAAAATTACCCCAATATGCCAGAGCTGCTGCAGAAAGTGCGGGCTGTGTGTGCGCACTTTCGGCGTTCTCACCCTGCTGCTGCTCGCCTGTCAGCGCTGCAGCGTAACTTCGGCCTTCCCGCTCACCGCCTCATATGTGACGTGCCCACAAGGTGGAACTCCACCTTGCACATGCTGGCCAGACTGTGCGAGCAGCAGCAGGCGATAGTGGAGTTTCAGCTGCAGCCATCACGCGTGAGTCGCTCTGCGGAACAGCACCACTTCACCACCAATAACTGGGCCTCCATGCGAGACCTGTGTGCCTTGTTGCGCTGTTTCGAGTACTCCACCAACATGTCCAGTGCCAATGACGCAGTTCTTTGCGTTACTATCCCAGTTCTATGCCTCCTTGAAAAAACGCTTCGGGCGATGATGGAAGAGGATGTGGCACAGGAGGATGAGGAGGAGGAGGAGGAAGCGGGATCATTTCAAAGGCTTTCAGGGCAGTCTTTCACAAGTGGCTACGAGGGTGGGTTCCTGCACCAACAAACGCCAGGTACACAATTGTCCGGCAGAAAGGGCACAGTTCTGGAGGATGACGAGGTGGAGGAGGAGATGGAGGAGGAGGAGGAGCCATTTTCACAGCAGGGTGGCACCCAGACCAGCTCGTGGCCATCACTGGTGCGTGGCCTGGGGGATACAGAGGACACAGACGATACACCTCCCACAGAGGACAGCTTTTCTTTGCCTCTGGGCAGCCTGGCACACATGAGCGATTACATGCTGCAGTGTTTCCGCAATGACCGCCGAGTTGCCCACATTTTAACAGATGCTGATTACTGGGTGGCCACCCTGCTGGATCCCCGTTACAAGGACAACGTACCGTCCTTAATTCCCTCACTGGAGCGGGATCGTAAGATGCGCAAGTACAAGCGCACGCTGGTAGACGCGCTGCTGGTGGCATTCCCACCTGACAGCGGGCGTACGGTGGAAGCACAAGGCGAAGGCAGAGGAGGAGGAAGAGGTCGCCAACGCAGCCGGGGCACCGGCAGCACCTCAGAAGGCAGGGTTAGCATGGCTGAAATGTGGAAAAGCCTTGTCAGCACGCCACAACAACCAGCACCACCAGCTGAGATGGAACGTCTTAGCAGGAGGCAGCATTTCACCAACATGGTTGAGCAGTATGTGTCCACAGGCCTACACGTACTGGATGACGGGTCTGCCCCCTTTAACTTCTGGGTCTCCAAATTGGGCACATGGCCTGAGCTTGCCCTTTATGCCTTGGAGGTGCTGGCCTGCCCTGCAGCCAGTGTATTATCTGAACGTGTATTTAGCACGGCAGAGGGCGTTATCACAGACAAGCGCAGCCGCCTGTCCAGAGCCAATGTGGACAAGCTCACGTTCATTAAAATGAACCAGGCATGGATCCCACAGGACTTGTCCGTACCTTGTGCAGAATAGACATGTATACCGGTGTTGTGACAAAAACTGTCCGGCCATCGGATTGTGTCCGGCCCATACTGCGAAGGCGCAGCGCTTGCGCAGTACAGAGGACAAGGAGATTCACAAAATCTCCGAAGATGAACGGCGCCTGCGCTGTGAGTGCAGGTTCAAGCCCCACCATCCAAGTGGACATACGGTAGCACATAGTAACAGGGCCCCTCACGTGCTCGGTTCGATCGCCACGCTTCGGGCACGGCCTCACTTGGCTCGGCTTGAACCACGGATGGTGTGGCCTTCACCTGAACTCACCACGCAGGCGCCGTTCGTCTTGGGAGATTTTCGAAATCCCCTTGTCCTACATACTGAGCAAGCGCAGTACAGGGTGGACACTATTTGACGGGGGACAGAATTTGACACATCACCGGCCTTACCCAGCCATTGTTGTATTTTTGAATCAGTGTTGGCTACCTCGTCCTCCTCCACCGCCGCTTCCACCTACACAGCCACATCCACCGCCACCTCAACCTCCTACTCCATATGGACCTCGTCCTCCTAGGTCAAGATTATTATTATTTTTTTATTTTTTTATGTTATTTTAAGTTATTTCCCTATCCACATTTGTTTGCAGAGCACTTGCCATGCTCTTAACAACATTTTGCTGCCATTTGCAGCCCTCTAGCCCTTTCCATTACTTTTTTAGAGCCTTTTTAGTCCTTAGAAGTCCGGGTCCCCATTGACTTCAATTGGGTTCGGGTTTGGGTCTGGGTTCGGGTTAAAGTTCGGTCCCGAACCCGAACTTTTTTCCGAAGTTCGGCTGAACCCGTCGAACCCGAACATCCAGGTGTCCGCTCAACTCTAGTCATGAGAATAGACCACTGGCCAGAAAAGAATCTGCTGGGCTGCCCTGCATCCAGCAAGCTTTCTGAATGGGCATTCAGTGCTTCCGGAGGTTTTGTGACAGATAAGAGTGCGTCTGTCCACAGATTCCGTGGACCGGTTGACATTTATCAAAATGAATCAGTGCTGGATTAGCAGCAAATAGTAGAAAAGATGAATGGACAGCCTCACTCCAAAAAATCTTTGATGGTTGTCTTTATTTGTAAAAAAGGATAAAAAAGCACTGTAAATCACAGCAAGAATGTAGATCCCCATTCTTGCTGTGATTTTTAGTGCTTTTTTTATCCTTTTTTTACAAATAAAGACAACCATCAAAGGTTTTTTGGAGTGCGGCTGTCCATTCATCTTTTCTACTATTTGCCTTGTGCATTGCCGGAACACGTGATTTCCTGAGAAGACACTGATTGTGCAAGCACATCGACCTGGAGCGGTAACTCCCTTTCCCCCTGGATTAGCAGCAGCTATCAAGTCTCTGATGCCGATGTCGGTAATTAAGTGCTTTCTGGATCATGAATCTCTGAGACACTGTCTAGGATGCCTAGCTTTGTGGGTGTTGATTTCATCTGGAAGAAATGTTTTGGTGTAGGTTTCATGGGCACAATTTACATCCAAGGACCAATCTTTCTGCACCTGTTTGACAGGTGCATATCAATAAAAATTTTGACAGCAAGGCCAATTCTTTCTTTCATCAAGAGTACCTCTAAAGGGTTATAGTGCGAAGGCACCACTGACACCCAAAGACCAATTTTTATGCATATGTTACTTCTATCCAAAGTCTGTGAAAGAGACACCAGAATTTATCCAAAAAATCTCTAATCTTGTTCCGAGTGCACAAAATTGTGGTCACATCATACAGAATGGCTCCCCAAGTCGTTTTTTTTATAAAATAAAGAGCAAAGCTAGAATGGAAAATTTCATTTTTTTCGGGCTTTATAAGGCTGGGTTCACACTGCTGTGTGGAGCGGCTCACAGCAGGGGTCTAGGATGCCTCTGTTCACCGTTTCAGGTCTGATTTCGGCATGAATTTTTGGCTGAATACAGATCTGAAATGGACCAGAAGATGCACAGGACTCCTATACAATTCACTCCATGGTCGTCCCAAAGCTGTGTGAACCGGCTCCATTGAGAGCAGGTCACAATCTCCTGACATGCAAATTGGATGTGGGGAAGCCCACATCCAATTCATAATAGTGTGAACCCACCCTAAATGTCATTATTGATACATGGTACAGATGTGCCACATTACAGGCAGACTAAGGGGGCCCCACAGGCACTCTATTTAAAGGAATTTTTCATTTTTATTGTTATGTCTCATTTTTATGGTTTCAGTTTAAGCATCAGTAAACCACTGCTCATTAAGGATGAGCTTCGAGTTCGAGTCAAAGTCATGTTCGACTCGAACATTGCCTGTTCGCCCGTTCGCCGAACAGCGAACAAATTGGGGTGTTCGCGGCAAATTCGAAAAGTCTATGGGAGAAATCTAAAGTGCTAATTATAAAGGCTTATATGCAAGTTATTGTCCTAAAAAGTGTTTGGGGACCCGGGTCCTGCCCCAGGGGACATGTATCAATCCAATATTTTTTTTTTAAAACGCCCGTTTTTTCGGGAGCAGTGATTTTAATAATGCTTAAAGTGAAACAATAAAAGTGAAATATTCCTTTAAATTTCGTACCTGGGGGGTGTGTATGATTAGCATGTAAAGTGGCGCATGTTTCCCGTGTTTAGAACTGTCCCTGTAAAAAATGTCATTTTTGAAAGAAAAAAAGTCATTTAAAACTCACTCGCGGCTAATAATGAATTGTCGGCTTTTATCAATACATAGAAAAGTCATTGATAAAAAATAAAAAAAAGCGTGGGGGTCCCCCAGAATTCAATTACCAGGCCCTTCAGGTCTGGAATGGATATTAAGGGGAACCCCGCTGCAAATTAAAAAAAAATGGCTGAGGTTCCCCTTAAATATCCATACCAGGCCCTTCGGATCTGGCATGGATTTTAAGGGAAACTCCACCCCAAATTAAAAAAAAAATGGCGTGGAGTCCCCCCAAAAATCCATACCAGCCCCTTATCCGAGCACGCAACCTGGCCGGCCGCAGGGGAAAAGGGGGGGACGAGAGCGGCCCCCCTCCCTCCTGAACCGTACCAGGCCACATGCCCTCAGCATGGGGAGGATGTCCCCATGTTGATGGGGACAAGGGCCTCATCCCTACAACCCTTGCCCGGTGGTTGTGGGGGTCTGCGGGCGGGGGGCTTATCGGAATCTGGAAGACCCCTTTAACAAAGGGGACCCCCAGATCCCGGCCCCCCCTATGTGAATTGGTAAGGGGTACATTGTACCCCTACCATTTCACGAAGAAAGCGTAAAAAAATGACAAAAAAACACACAAACACCTTGAAAAAGTCCTTCATTAAAAAAAACAACAAAAAAAAAACATTCCAGCTGTGAAATCCAGTGTCCCGCGGCGATCCGATGTCCAGCGCTGTCCGTCATTGGTTTTGCCTCAGCGGACCTGATGGGGAACTTCCTCCTCAGTGTTTTAAATGTATAGACCCGCCCCTTCTAAAGTTCCCCATCAGGTCCGCTCAGCGGACCAGATGCGGAACATGACAAGGGGCGGGTCTATACATGTATTACCACAGTGAGAGAAGTTCCCCATCAGGTCCGCCCCCTCGGTATGTCGGACCCGCCTACGTCATTGGCCTGAGCGGGAAACTTCCTTCACTGTGTAAATTTAAATTACACAGTGAAGGAAGTTCCCCGCTCAGGCCAATGACGTAGGCGGGTCCGACATACCGAGGGGGCGGACCTGATGGGGAACTTCTCTCACTGTGGTAATACATGTATAGACCCGCCCCTTGTCATGTTCCGCATCTGGTCCGCTGAGCGGACCTGATGGGGAACTTTAGAAGGGGCGGGTCTATACATTTAAAACACTGAGGAGGTAGTTCCCCATCAGGTCCGCTGAGGCAAAACCAATGACGGACAGCGCTGGACATCGGATCGCCACGGGACACTGGATTTCACAGCTGGAATGTTTTTTGTTTTTTGTTTTTTTATTAAAGGACTTTTTCAAGGTGTTTGTGTGTTTTTTTTTTACATTTTTTTACGCTTTCTTCGTGAAATGGTAGGGGTACAATGTACCCCATACCAATTCACATAGGGGGGCCGGGATCTGGGGGTCCCCTTTGTTAAAGGGGTCTTCCAGATTCCGATAAGCCCCCCGCCCGCAGACCCCCACAACCACCGGGCAAGGGTTGTGGGGATGAGGCCCTTGTCCCCATCAACATGGGGACATCCTCCCCATGTTGAGGGCATGTGGCCTGGTACGGTTCAGGAGGGAGGGGGGCCGCTCTCGTCCCCCCCTTTTCCCCTGCGGCCGGCCAGATTGCGTGCTCGGATAAGGGTCTGGTATGGATTTTTGGGGGGACTCCACGCAATTTTTTTTAAAATTTGGGGTGGAGTTCCCCTTAAAATTCATGCCAGATCCGAAGGGCCTGGTTTGGATATTTAGGGGGAACCCCACGCCATTTTTTAAAAAAATTTGCGGCGGGGTTCCCCTTAATATCCATTCCAGACCTGAAGGGCCTGGTAATTGAATTCTGGGGGACCCCCACGCTTTTTTTTTTCTTTTTTATCAATGACTTTTCTATGTATTGATAAAAGCCGACAATTCATTATTAGCCGTGAGTGAGTTTTAAATGACTTTTTTTCCTTCAAAAATGACACTTTGTGCAGGGACAGTTCTAAGCACGGGAAACATGCGCCACTTTACATGCATATCATACACACCCCCCAGGTACGAAATTTAAAGGAATATTTCACTTTTA
The DNA here is from genome assembly GCA_029206835.1 of Rana muscosa. NCBI lineage: Eukaryota > Metazoa > Chordata > Amphibia > Anura > Ranidae > Rana > Rana muscosa. The sequence continues at coordinate 717,492,033 of CM055116.1, read as the reverse complement.
TTTTTTCATTTTAAGCATTATTAAAATCACTGCTCCCGAAAAAACGGCCGTTTTTAAAACTTATTTTTGCATTGATACATGTCCCCTGGGGCAGGACCCGGGTCCCCAAACACTTTTTTAGGACAATAACTTGCATATAAGCCTTTATAATTAGCACTTTAGATTTCGAACGTTCGAGTCCATTGTATTTAATAGGGTTCTAAAGTTCACACAAACATTTTGTCTGTTCTCGGTTTCTGGTGCGAACCGAACAGGGGGGTGTTCGGCTCATCCCTGCTGCTCATTTAAAAATTATGTTTTTTACAAACTTTAGCCCTTAACTATTGCATATCCAATTACTTACATATAAGTCTTCAAAGTTTTTCCAGTTCGGGTCCCATAGACTTCAATGGGGTTCGTTATTTGATTCCGAATGTTTGCGATGTTCAACAGGGGGTCATTAAGGACATCTCTAATGAGAACCAATTTGCATGAAACAGGAGTTAAAACCAGATAAACCTATAAGGATGCTTTTAAAAAACACAATTTGAATATTTTTGGTGGAATCCATGCTAGTAAGCATGGTCCAATTGCAGATAGCTGTAGTGTATAAGAGTGGCCGAGATGGCACGGAAAGCCACACCTCCTGATGATGTGCTGGTGATGATACACATAGGGGCGGGGACTTCCGATACTAGACATGTGCAAAACAAAAAAAATAGTTTTGTTTTGTTTCAATTCGTTATTTAAGTAATTTAGTTTAGTTAGATTTTAAATTTGTTTTCGGAATTCGTTTTGTTTTTGACCGAATTTGAAAAATCATTTGCATTCGAAAAAATTTTAAACTAATTCAAAAATATTTCAACCGGATTCGATCATCTTTCAACCGGATTTGAAAATATTTCAATCGGATCGAAAATATTTCAACCGAATTCGATAATATTTCAACCGCATTTGAAAATATTTCAACCAAATTCGATAATATTTCAACCAAATTTGATAATATTGCAACCGGATTCGATAATATTTCAACCAAATTCGATAATATTGCAACCGGAATAGAATAGAATAGAAAAGAACAGAATAAAAAAATAAGAGAATACAATAGAACAGAATAGAAAAAATATATATATATTATATATATATATATGTCACGAGCCGGACTAGTGGGGATACAGGAGGTGGATCCTCTGTACCAGAGAGGGGATGGCACGGGTCGTACTGAGGGACCGGTTCTAAGCAGCTAGTGGTTTTCACCAGAGCCCGCCGCAAAGCGGGATGGACTTGCTGCGGCGGTAGCAACCAGGTCGTGTCCTCCAGTAGCGACTCCACCTCTCTGGCGGCTGAGATAGGCGCGGTACAGAAGGACTAGGCAGAGGCAAGGTCAGACGTAGCAGAGGGTCAGGGCAGGCGGCAATGGTTCGTAGTCTGAGACAATGGCAGCAGGTCAGATACACAGGCAAGGCAACTCACAAAACGCTTCCACAGGGTACTAAGACAACAAGATCCGGCAAGGACAGGAAGGGGAAGTGGGTTTATATCAGATTAGGGTGTGCACACAGTAATTTGGCCAGGCACCAATCAATGGTGCGCTGGCCCTTTAAATCTCAGAAGGCCGGCGAGCGCGCGCCCTAGAGCGCAGCGGGGCCGCGCGCGCCGGGAAGGAGCAGGAGGGGGATGGTGAGTAGGATGGGATGCGATCCGCGGACGGAGATGTGCCGCCGCGCGGATCGCATCCCCGCCGGTAACAGAGCAGCGCCCACGGCCAGGGGGGCTGACCGGAGCGCTGCAGGGGGACCGACGCCGCGAGCGCTCCGGGAAGGATGGGACGCCCGGAGTGCTCGGCGTTACAGTACCCCCCTTAGGTCTCCCCCTTTTCTTGGAACCCAAGAATCTACGGATGAGCTCCTTGTCTAAAATGTTGGTCTCAGGTTCCCAGGGTCTCTCTTCAGGACCACAGTTCTCCCAATCAATTAAAAAAAAATATTTTACCTCGGATGACCTTGGAGGCGAGGATTTCTTTCACCGAGAAGACATCGGAAGAACCAGAGACAGGAGCAGGAGTAGTGACCTTGGGCGAAAATCGGTTAAGAATGAGGGGTTTGAGAAGAGACACATGAAAAGAATTGGGGATACGAAGAGAAGGAGGAAGATGGAGTTTGTAAGAGACAGAATTGATTTGGTTTTTGATTTTAAAAGGTCCGAGGTAACGAGGGCCCAGCTTCTAGCTAGGTACCCGAAACCGAACATATTTGGAGGAGAGCCACACTTTGTCACCAGGGACATAGACAGGAGGAATTCTTCTTTTTTTATCTGCATGTCTCTTCATGCGGGCAGAGGCCAGTGATAGCGACTTTTGAGTCTCTTTCCAGATAGAGGTGAAGTCTTGAGTTAATTCATCCACGGCAGGAACTCCAGAAGAAGTGGGGATGGGGAGGGGGGGGCAATGGGTGACGGCCGTAGACCACAAAGAAAGGTGATTTGGAGGACGATTCAGAGTTCTTGAAATTGTATGAGAATTCTGCCCAGGGCAATAGGTCGACCCAATCGTCTTGACGGGCGGAGACAAAATGTCGTAAGTAGTCACCAAGGACCTGGTTAACTCTCTCCACCTGTCCATTGGATTGCGGGTGATAAGCGGAAGAAAAATTCAACTTAATCTTTAGTTGAGTACAGAGAGCTCTCCAAAATTTTGAGATGAATTGAACGCCTCTATCAGAGACGATATGTGAGGGTAGCCCATGGAGACGGAAAATTTGAAGAAAAAAATGCTTCACCAACTGAGGTGCAGTAGGCAGACCAGGAAGCGGGACAAAATGAGCCATTTTCGAAAAGCGGTCAACGACCACCCAGATGACAGTGTTACTATGAGACAAAGGAAGGTCCGTGATGAAATCCATGGCAATGTGGGACCATGGTTGTTCAGGCACAGGTAGAGGAAGGAGAAGACCTGCAGGCTTCTGGCGTGGAGTCTTGTCACGTGCACAGATAGTGCAGGCCCATACAAAGTCAGTCATATATTTTTCCTGGGTAGGCCACCAATAGTGTCTGGCCATCAATTGTATGGATTTTTTGATCCCAGCGTGACCGGCTAGATGGGAGGAATGGCCCCACCTGAGTATCTGGAGACGAAGGCATGGAGGAACGAAAGTTTTTCCTGGAGGAACTGGCACCAGAGAAGCAGGAGCAGAGGAAATCAGACACTCAGGGGGTACGATGTGTTGAGGGGGAGTCCCGGTTTCAGAGGCATCGGAGGAACGGGACAAGGCATCAGCCCTGACATTCTTGTCTGCGGGACGAAAATGGATCTGGAAATTGAACCGGGCAAAGAACAATGACCACCTGGCCTGGCGAGGATTTAAGCGCTGAGCGGACTGAAGGTAGGACAAATTTTTATGGTCAGTGTAGATGGAGATAGGGTGAAGGGATCCTTCCAGGAGATGTCTCCACTCTTCTAATGCCAGCTTGATGGCCAACAGTTCACGGTCACCTATGGAATAGTTTTTTTCAGGAGGGGAGAAGGTTTTAGAGAAAAAACCACACGTGACGTTTCCTCCTTTAGCGTTTTTTTGAAGAAGAACAGCTCCGGCTCCTACCGAGGAGGCGTCAACTTCAAGGAAGAACGGCTTTATGGGGTCTGGTCGAGACAGGACAGGTGCAGAGGAGAAGGCGGTCTTAAGGCGAGTAAAGGCTTCTTCCGCTTGAGGCGGCCAGGACCTTGGATTCGCGTTTTTCTTAGTCAGTGCCCCTATAGGAGCAACGATGGTGGAGAAGTGGGGTATGAACTGACAATAGTAGTTGGCGAATCCAAGGAGGCGTTGGATAGCACGGAGTCCAGAGGGGCGTGGCCAATCCAAGACTGCAAGGAGCTTGTCAGGGTCCATTTGAAGGCCTTGTCCTGAGACCAGATAACCTAGGAAAGGAAGGCTGCTGCGCTCAAAAAGGCATTTTTCAAATTTAGCGTAAAGATGATTTACGCGGAGGCGCTGGAGCACTTGACGGACATGGAGCCGATGTTCCTCAAGGTTGGTAGAGAAGATTAGGATGTCGTCAAGATAGACAACCACACAGGTATACAGTACGTCCCGAAAGATTTCATTGACAAAATCCTGAAAGACTGCAGGAGCGTTGCAAAGTCCAAATGGCATGACGAGATATTCAAAGTGACCATCTCTGGTGTTAAATGCGGTTTTTCCATTCATCTCCTTCACGGATTCTGATGAGGTTATAAGCGCCCCTGAGGTCTAATTTTGAAAAAACTTTTGCTCCGCGCAGACGGTCAAAGAGCTCCGAGATGAGAGGCAGAGGGTAGCGATTTTTAATAGTGATTTTATTGAGACCACGATAGTCTATGCAAGGGCCTTCTTGGCAACGAAGAAGAACCCCGCTCCGGCTGGAGAAGATGATTTCCTAATAAAACCTCTCTTGAGGTTCTCCTGTATGTAATCCGTCATGGCCTTGGTTTCAGGAGAGGAGAGAGGGTAAATTCTGCCACGGGGGGGTGTAGTACCTGGGAGCAAGTCAATGGGGCAGTCGTAGGGTCTATGTGGTGGTAAGACCTCCGCCTGTTTTTTGCAAAAGACATCAGAAAAGTCCTGATAGGCCTTGGGAAGGCTGGGCAAAGGAGTAGCGATGGGAACTTGACTGGTGGGTACAGACTTAAGACAATGCTTGTGGCAGGAGTAGCCCCAGGATTTGATGTCCCCAGTGGTCCAGTCGAGGGTAGGAGAATGGCGCTGGAGCCAGGGTAGGCCAAGAAAGATGTCAGAAGTACAGTTCGGCAAAACAAAGAATTCAATTTTTTCTTGGTGAAGAACACCAACGGACATGAGCAGGGGTTCGGTGCGGTAACGCACGGTACAATCCAGATTCTCTCCATTTACAGAGGAAATGAAGAAGGGTTTGATGAGACGGATAACAGGAACGTTGAACCTGTTGATGAAAGAGGCTTCAATAAAGTTTCCTGCAGAACCAGAGTCCAGGAAGGCCACCGCAGAGAAGGGGGAGCCAGCAGAAGGGGAAATCCGCACAGGAATAGTCAGACGTGGAGAGGAAGAATTCACACCTAGTAACGCCTCTCCCACATTCACTAGGTGCGGGCATTTCCCTGACGTAGAGGACGAATAGGGCAGTCCTTTAGGAAATGTTCAGAGCTCGCACAATAAAGGCATAAGTTCTCATTCCTACGGCGAGTCCTCTCTTGTAGGGTCAGACGAGATCGGTCCACCTGCATGGCCTCCTCGACGGAAGGCATAGTATCAGGATGCGTTGGATTCAGGAAGAGAGGAGCCAGGCGCGGATAACGCCTGTGCGAACAAGATCTTTCTCCTGGCGAAGCTCTTGGCGTCTTTCAACGTAGCGTATGTCAATGCGGGTAGCTAAGTGGATGAGCTCCGTCAGGGAGGAGGGTATCTCTCGTGCGGCCAGACAATCCTTGATGTGGCTGGATAAACCTTTCGCCCACAGAGGAGTTTCCTTGGACAAGGTTAAGCAGGGCGGTTTCAGCGGATGAGGCTCGGGCTGGTTCCTCAAAAACGCTGCGAACCTCAGCAAGGAAGGACTGAACGGTGGCTGTAGCAGGGTCATTGCGGTCCCAGAGTGGCGTGGCCCAGGCCAAGGCCTTCCCAGACAACAGACAGACCACGAATGCCACCTTACACCGTTCTGTGGAAAACTGGTCTGACATCATCTCAAGATGGGGTTAGGGTTTCCCCTTGACAAATGAGGCTAGGACTCAGGGATTGGAATAGAATAAAATAATATTTTATTCTATTCTGTTCTATTGTTTTTCTAGTCTACCCTTTTCTATTCAAATCTTTTCTATTCTAATTCATTCTATACGATACGACATTTGAATTTCGTAAGATGGTTTTATATATATATATATATATATATATATATATATATATATATATATATATATATATATATATATATATATATATATATATATTTATATATATATATATATTGTAAGATTGGGTTGTTTAGCTCAAGTGGTATGGTAAATGCGTTTTTTCAGCGATTCAAGCCAGTCAGCAACTCTGTTTAAGGGCATGGTAGCCCATTTTTATTTCAAAGCACAACAGTTCACAAACACATCTGTAGTATTCACAGGGGGGTTCCACCATTCCTGTATCTTTCATACTAACAGTAGCCTCGTAGCTTTACCTTCTAGCGATCCAGGCCTTTAGCCTAGGCCTGACGGTCTGTTCCTCAGACCCACACAGTGTCCAAGAGTTTCAGCTTTCTCCTAGCTTCTCCTGATCAGCACCTTTGTTGCTATATTACTAATGATGTCTGCCTCCTGCAGACATGCACCGCCTTTGACTCCACTTCAAAGGAAGAGAGCCCACCTGGCTCTCATGCACACAGACTTCCTCTCTGTTGTGTGGAGCCCTGATCCATAGTCACCTCTGACTCCACTTCAGAGGACGAGAGCCCACCTGGCTCTCATGCACACAGACTTCCTCTCTGTTGGGTGGAGCTCTGATCCGTAATCACCTTTGAACTAAATAGCCCAAGACACAGCTGTTCCATCAGCGTGTCTTTCTTTACCAAATGTGGCAATAACCAACCCTCTTGAAGGTCGCACAAAGTCGCACCCTCACAATATATACATATATAAATATTTTTTCTGTTCTAAACTATTGTTTTTCTGTTCTAAGCTATATGATATATAAATAAAATAACCATTTTCTGAAATTCGAAATTTCATGTAGAAATTCATATAGATGGTTTTATATATATATATATAATATATATATATATATATATATATATATATATATATATATATGAAAAATAATTTGAATAGAAAAGATTAGAATAGAATAAAAAAGAATAGCATAGAAAAACAATATACAAAAAATAGTGAAGTTCAAGGCCTTCTTTCACTATCTCGGCGCTATGGTCTTAATGGATTATCTTCAGCAGATATCACCAAATGTTCAAATGTTACCATATGACATTTATATTCAAAAGGTCAGCAGCCGCTTTATAAAGTGCGCAGTGCAGACACATCCACAAACAGAAAAGTAGTAAACTATAACAAGTGAACTTGTCAATTACTTAAGCAGCGCTTAGTGGTCATAATAAATATATGACAACTCTATCATATGGAAGTCCATAAGAGTGAATCAAGAAATAATTAAATAAAATAAATAAAAAATATATATAAGTGTATAAAGCCACTCAATTGATTTCAGGTAGCAAGGATAATATTGTCCCAACTGATAAAGGGATAGTCTGTGAAGCCTGATCAGCTTCTTATCTCGCTGCAGCTTCAACTGTGTTAACAGCCCCACAATCCTCCTTCCTTATAACAGTTGCCCCTTAGGGGTTCCTACTCACCAGATGGCTGAAAAAAACAGGCGCTGTAAATCAATCATCCGATCGACCTCCTCCGTTCTGTCACTCTGGACCACCAGACGCTTCTCCTTACAGCTAGGCAGGTGAATCTCCCGCTTCTCACACTGGTTCAAAATGCTGGGTACTCCCCCTGGTTCCCTCAGAGTAATAAGTAAAGGCAGGAGATAGTGTAGTACCGTTTTTCACCATTTATTCACAACTCTTCATATCACATTAAAATCGTTTTGCATTATACAGCTAATCGGTATAAGTATTGATGCGCTGTTCCAGGCATCCATGCACAGGAGGGTGTATGTGTGTCAGTCACGTCCACCGTAGGACTTCAACACTCACCTCTTCCTGATAGTTGGAGCGCAGATGGAACGCAAACCCGCAAGCACGTCTCTTCCTGTTGCCGTGAGGTCACGCCCTGACGTTTCGGCCTTTTGACTTCCTCTGAGGGCGTGTCCTCACGGCGCGGCATACACGAAGCACGTTTAGCCACTCCTCACATTAACCCCTCAGTAGCCTGTTCATGCTTACTAGACATATCCAGAGAATCCATGGCTATATTTCACTGGGTATGTGAGGGTGTTTATGCTGCATAATTCATATTTATCACTAAACATGTTAATGTTCACAAACAGTGACAACAAATATCCGATGTATACATTTAGCATCTACAATATTCATCTTGAAGAAAACTTCCAAATGCTAATATATCAATAGTATACATCAAACATTCTCTTTACGTTAATATATATATATATATATAGATAGATTTAATATATGTACCTACTGTATCTGGAAATAATACCACCACATAGGTGATGTTAAGCAATAGATAATACAAAAAATTGGTAAAAAGAAGAAATGTTTTGAAAAGGTCATAATAAAGGAATCCTCAAAGGTTAAAGAAAAAAAGAGAGAAAGAAATAATATCTTCCAATCTGTAGCCAAACTATTCTAGATAAGGGCTACAGTGAAATCATCATATTGGAAGACAATGAAATTAATACCCACAGATACAAATTACCATAGGTATATTAAATATTAAAATATTCCTCTGAATACATTTTATCCTAAGATATTCAGACAAAATAAATAAATACTTATTAAAATTATATTCCTATTAAAACGACTAAATAGAGGACATAATCATAAATGTAAATATCTGTTAGGGGCTTTCAAACCCTGGTTTTATATATACACATCTAACATCATCTTCTCACTAATATCATAGTAGAACATAGCATAAGTAATTAATTAAAAGTCGCTTATAAAGCAATTTATATTGAGTTCTACATTTAACCCTTTCGGGGTGAGTGTGTCTAATAAATAAATCCACTGGGTTTCACGCTTGGACAGCTCCCTAACCAAGTTACTTCCCCATCCATGCTGGCTTGATGTGATCTACACCCCAAAATTTCAACCCGGAGGGATCCTGATTATGGTGTACCTTAAAGTGTAGTGAGACGTTGTGGTCCTTAAAACCCAATCTTATATTTTTAATATGTTCACCAATCCTCACCTTCAGGCATCGTTTTGTTCGGCCTACGTACATCAACCCACAAGAGCATACTAAAACATACACCACGTGGGTGATATTGCCCATAATGAATTCTTTAATGGAGAATTCTTTATTATTTACAGTCGAAGTAAACCTGTCTATTCCAGTCATTGGTTCTAATATAGATCTACAGGCTTTTCATTTACGGCACGCAAAAAAAGGCTGATGACCACTGTGTATTGGTAAAAAAACTATTCCGGTCTGTTTTTAAAAAAAAGACTTTCGTTTCTAAAACATCGCCTTCCCGGCTCCATTGGCTAGTAAGTTTAACATTATTATCACGCCCTCTGAAGACGTGGACCAATCACGAAACGCGACAGGGTGTGGTCACGTGATTCATCCGTCCATACAAAGGATCATCTTCCCGGGACTCACTACAGTGAACCTATGACAAGTTAGAAGGCTAGCCGCAGGCTAGCCTGAATTTGTAGGAGGAGTCTGGGGGCTATTTATCCCCCCTCCTCTCTCCTCTCCTGCGTCGGCAGGGTTTCTGGGTCACAGCTGATGACGTCATTTCCGGGTTCCGCGTCACTTCCGCTTTCTACACTGTGCGGCGGTCGGCTGCAGGCGTCGTGGCTGGCTTTCTCCTCTCAGGGCTCATGCTGGGTTTCATTCAGGGTGGACGCCCGCCGCTACTGCCGCATGGCTCACGCCGGGCGTCAGAGGGGGGGCCACCCACTCGCCTGCCTCGCTTCCCGGGCTCACGCTGTCAGTGTCGGAGGGAAGGCCGCCCGCTCTCTTTCTCCCCACACTCGTACCGGGCGACGTGGGGGGCGCGCGCTCACTCCTTCCACTCATACCTCCCGCTCGCCTGCTCATTCCTCCCTGTGTGCGTGTAAGGTAAGGGGGGGTTGTCTGGTTTGTCGGCGGTTGAAGTCATGGCAGTCCCCCTGCCTGTGCTTACTCCGGGCATCTGCAGGGGGGGGCGCCTACCTACCGGTATCTTTGTGGGGGGGTGTCGTGCCCCCCTTTGTGGGGGGGGTATGCATGTCGGCCTCCTTGCAGGGTCGACCGCTCGTCACCCGCTCCTCTGGGGGGGGCCTTAGCTGTGAGAGCTGGGGCCCCTCCATCCACCCTCCCTTTCCTCTGGGTTCACTCTAGGCGTTCGGGGTTCCATGGTAACCGCCCGCCTGCTTCCCCTAGTACTCACGCCGGAGGGGGGGGCGGCCATCCAGCCTCCAGCATTGCCAGGGCTCCATCTCGTCCGGCTCCGGCCCACCCGGTCAGCCGCCTATTTCTCCCGGAGCTCTGAGCAGCAGCACGCTCAGCTGAGAGACTGGTGCTGTGGGTGGTTCACCTCCGGTTTCTTTGTGCCTCCAGTGTCGTGGAGGCCGCCCGCTCCTCCCGGAGCTCATGGGGTGGGGGGGGGGGGGTGCCGTCCCTCCGTCCTCCTCCTACCCGTCCTCCTGCTTCATCCCACCGGCTTCGTGGGGGGGGCTGCCCGCCCGCTTCTCCCGGCGCTCATGGGGGGGGGCGTCCACACACTCCGCTGGGCTCCCTCTGGTTGGAGGCCGCCCACCTGCTTCTCCTGGTTCTCGCGCCGGGGCAGGGGGGGGCATCCATCCATTTTTCCCAGGGCTCAGTTTGCATCATGGGGGGGGGTCAGCTGATTGTTTTCCTGGAGCTCAGAGCAGCAGCACGCTCAGCCAGGAGTCTGGTGCTGGTGGTTTCTCCTCTCCGGGTTGTTCATTATGGGGGGGGGCACTCCGGATGCCTCTCCGCCAGGGTGGGGAGGGTAGTGCAGGAGGGGGGTCTGCCCACGGCAGTTCGTCCTTCCGGGGGGCACCACTGTTTAGGTGTCAGTATTTCTTGTGCTTCAGTCTAACATGTATTTCGCCTGTTGTTTTTCTCCCGGTGCTTCCAGTGCTCAGAGTGGCAGCACGGTCGGCCGGGAGTCGGTGGTGGTTCACCGCACCAGAGGAGGAGGACACCCGTCAGATGGTGAGTATGCCACATGGTGTATTGTTCGGGTCGCATCATACAGGAGGTCGCACCCTGCTGTCGTTGCTTTGTTTTGTCATTGTGTTCATCTTTCTGCATCCTCATACGTTTCCATGCATCTATCACTGTACATGTCATGCCGGGGGGGGGGCGTCTGTGTCAGGGGAGTCTGTCCGCTCACTCCTCCCCTCACTCACTGGACTCCTTCGGCTTATCCTGTTCGCCAGGCAGCATGGGGGGGGCGTCAGTTCACCCTTCTCACACCTCCGGGTGCTCACTCCTCTGGGCTCGCTCTGGCTGGTGGCCGCCGTGTGGCGGGGCAGCATGGGAGGGGGACCATCCTGCTTATTCCTCCCGGTGCTCGCCGGGCAGCAGTGAGGCGGGGGTGGCGGCTTCAGCTGTGGTTACTGGTTGGATGGGAGAGGGGGGGCGGGGGACTGCTCGCTGCACGGCAGGGTGGCCTTGGCATCCAGACCTTGGTCCAGGTTATCCCATCCCCAGATCCTCAGCTATGTCTGTGAAGATATGCTTGGCTGGGGTGTCCTGGCATGGCTCCGTGAGCCAGGGGTGCTAGCCAGCCGAATCTTAGCGCAGACCCTGTCTACCTTGTGGGTCATTGGTGGTATTGTCTGTTTGCTGGGCTGTGTTGGCATACGGGGGGCGTCTGTCCACCCACCTCTCCAGGGGTACACTGGGGGGGGCTGTCCACCATTGCTCCGTGGTCACCCTAGCAGCTTAGGAGGGGTTGTCCACCCACGTCTCCACAGGTCACGTCTGGCAGTTTTCAGTACGTTATTCTGGGGGTGTCCTGACTTGGCCCTGCGAGCCGGGGGGGCTAGCCAGCCGCATCTTGCTCTTGTATCCAGTCTACCTTGGGGTCTCTGAGCCAGGGGTGGGGGGATGCTGTTCAGGTTAGGGGGGCTGTTGGTGGAGTAGCTTCACTTCCACGATCGTTCGGGTATTCATGCGTCACGTGGTTTCTGTCTTAACGGTTCTGGCGGCAGCTTGTTGCTGTCAGTGGCCTGTGAGCGTTTTGCTGTCATGGCTTTTCCGGTCTTGGCGCGTTCCTGTCGTAGCGTTTTCCTGTCATGGCGTTTTTTCTGTCAGCTTGTGCAGGTTCTTACTTCCGTAGGTTTCATTGTACTTTTGTAGGTTCTTGCATTTCTGGTTCAGTTGGCTAGGTTTCACATCTCGGTTTCTGTCACGTCTACAGATCCTCACGGGCTCAGGTTTTTTCGTTGGTCTTGTTCTTTGACTACAATCTTCTCGCCCGTTACATTACGTCACACATTTGCATTCGTTTCATTTCATCGGCAGGACTACCCACCACGGTCTGTGGGTACTCAGGTCCTGAGGTTTCAGCTTACACCGGTAGCTGTTTTTCTTCTTCGTTCAGTTCCGTATCATCTTACTTCCGTAGGTTCTTCGTAGCTTTTGTGACAGCAGGAAGGTAAAGTCACCTGGTTGCATCCAGGGGGGTAGATATATTTCGCCCAGATTCAGGCTTTACGCCGACTTATACAACTAGGTGGAGAGTTGTATAAGCCCAGCTAAGGCTAGTGGGCTCATGGATGACTCATACCTCTAGGGAGAGTGTGGGGCGTCGTGCAGACAGGGAGTTGATGAGACCAGCTGAAGCTTGTCAGCTCATTTAGGCCTCTATAAGAACTCCCAGCTTCATTAGATGTTAGCTCATGCCTGGAACCAGACCTGTGTGGACTGTCTAGGGAGAGTGAACCCCTGTGCGGTGGAACAAAGCCTGTGTGGCTATTTGCTTGGACATTTAAAACCAGGGACTTAGGGACTAGGACAGCACTAGGCTGATCCCAGTTGTTAGTTAGGAAACCTGTATGTTTAGTCAGAGGTCAAGTTGACCAGGATTTATTTTGTTTATGTTTCTTTTGCTTTGCTGTGTTTTGTCACTGTAAATAGAAAATAAACCGCACCTTTTTGATTTTGAAAACCACAACCTCCGTTTGCTGGGCCTGTTTTTGTGTGGGGAGCCCATCTCGGGGGTCACACACGCCCGCTGCTGAGCTAACCCCCTCACAGTTGGTGGAGAATGCGGGCAGTTTTTTTTTAAGCCAGCATGGAGGAGATACTGAAGCAGCTGGCTCTAGCAAATGCCAATCAACAGCAGACAAATGCAGGTTTGCAAAAGAGCCTTGCAGCTCATCAACAGAGCCTTGCAGCTCAACAACAGAACTTCGCAGCCCAGCAGCAAGCTCATCAACAGAGCCTTGCAGCCCAGCAGCAGACAAACGCAACTTTGCAACAGAGTCTGGAGGCTCAGCAACAAGCCCAGCAGCAATCTGAGGCCCGCTTCATAGACCTGTTGCAGAAGCAAGAGCAGAGACTACAACAACAGATGGAAGCAGTAATGCAGCAACGTCCGCAGACCAGTGAGGAAAGCCGTCCCACTAATACCGCGTCCTTTGGGGTGAGTCGTTTATTGACAAAAATGACTGGAGAGGATGATCCAGAGGTATTTTTGACCACATTTGAAAGGACCGCTGAAAGAGAAAAGTGGCCTGAGGAGCAGTGGGCTGGACTGGTGGCTCCTCTGTTAACTGGTGAATCGCAGAAAGCTTACTATGACCTAGAGCCTAACCAAGCAAAAGACTATGTGATGCTAAAAGCTGAAATATTGGCAAGGCTGGGTGTCACCCAGGCTGTCCGGGCTCAGCGTGTGCATAACTGGACTTTCCAGCTTGGAAAACCCCCCAGGTCTCAAATGTATGATCTCATTCACCTGAGCAGAAAGTGGCTACAGCCAGAGACTTTGTCCGCACCAAAGATTGTGGAACGTGTTGTAATGGATCGGTTTTTGAGAGCTCTTCCTACTGCCATCCAAAAGTGGGTAAGCCATGGAGACCCAGAGACGGCCGATGGTCTTGTGGATCGTGTGGAGAAATACTTGGCTACAGAGAACCTGACGGCCTCTTCCAGAGACACTCGGACTTTCCACCCTAAGACCAGACCATCCCCAGGGGCGGATAAGAGGATTCCAAGGGGTGAGGGTGGAGAGAGTGAGAGGGTGGGAGCTCTACCCCAAGTTTGGCGAGAACAGCCTGGGAAATCAGCGGCTCAAGAGGCGGCAAGAAGGATCGTTTGCTACCGCTGCCGGCAAGCGGGACATATTGCAGCCAATTGCCCGGTTGTGGAGGAACCCATGCAGTGTGACTTTCTGACGGGCAGACGTCAGTCGCTGTGTGCGACAGTCGCATGCACTGCCATTCGAGGAACTGAGAAACATTTATGCAAAATGTGTGTTAATGGTAGAAATGTTGTGGTATTGCTGGATTCAGGTAGCCTTGTGACCCTGATAAAGGCTGAGTTAGTTAAAACAGAGGTCTCTGGGAATAGCAAGGTAGCTGTTATTTGTGTGCATGGGGACACCCGAGAGTATCCAGTGACTACAGTGTGTTTCGAGACCCCCAAAGGTACCCTCTCTCATCCAGTGGGCTTAGTATCTCAGTTACCGCATGACGCCATTGTGGGAAGGGATTTTCCGAAGTTCTGGGAACTGTGGGATGATCCTGAGCCCCCCACTGGTGCCCCTATGTACCAGGAATGTGATAGCCAGAACTCCCCTGAGAGTGGTGAGGACTCTCCGGGATTTCCCTTATCAGTATTGGCAGGGGAGACTCAAGAAACTGGAGAGGAGCCCACCTCCTCAGACGAAAACCTACCGTCGGTGGAGTTTTCTGATCTTGAGGTTCACAGGGAAAACTTTGCCACAGAACAGTTGAAAGACCCCGCCCTAATAAAGGCACGGGAAAACGTAGTGAAAATAGATGGCGAGTTAGTGAACCCAGATAATACCTGCACTTACCCATACTTCAGCGTAGAGAAGGACCTACTGTATCGGGTGGCAAAAAGGGCAGAAGAAACCGTTGAGCAGCTTGTGGTGCCCAAACCTTACAGGAAGTTGGTGTTGGAGTTGGCCCATGGGCACATTCTTGGAGGTCATCTGGGGACAGAGAAAACCCGAGAGAGGGTATTACAGAGATTCTATTGGCCGGGGGTGATGAAGGACATAGAAAATTATTGTTCCTCCTGCCCTGTGTGTCAGAGGTCGGCCCCGATGCCACATTTCCGTAGCCCGCTGGTCCCTCTACCCATCATTGAGGTCCCGTTTGAGAGGATCGCCATGGATTTGGTAGGTCCTATAATCAAGTCCGCTAGGGGGCACCAGTACATATTAGTTATAATGGACTATGCCACCCGTTATCCAGAAGCGATCCCTCTCCGAAATACCTCGGCCAAAACCATAGCCAAAGAGCTATCTCTTGTGTTTAGCCGGGTGGGTATTTGTAAAGAACTGCTTACGGACCAAGGTACACCCTTTATGTCCCGGGTTATGAAGGAGCTGTGTAAATTGTTCAAAGTGACGCAATTACGTACATCTGTGTATCACCCCCAAACCGATGGGCTGGTTGAAAGATTCAACAAAACCCTAAAACAAATGTTGAAGAAAGTGGTGGATAGAGATGGAAAGGATTGGGACTGTCTACTTCCTTATCTGATGTTTGCTATTAGGGAGGTGCCCCAATCCTCTACGGGATTCTCCCCCTTTGAGTTACTGTATGGGAGACACCCAAGAGGGCTGTTGGATATTGCCAAGGAAACTTGGGAAAGTGAGAGTTCTCCCCACAGGAGTGTGATTGAGCATGTCGCCCTGATGCAAGACCGAATTGCACAGGTAATGCCCATCGTGAAGGAACATTTGGCCCAAGCGCAGTTAGCCCAGCAGAGAGTGTACAACCGTGGAGCCAAGACCCGTACCTTTTCCCCGGGGGATAGGATACTGGTACTTGTCCCTACGGTTGAAAGTAAATTCCTTGCCAAATGGCAAGGCCCCTACGAGATAATGGAAAAAGTGAGCGAAGTGAATTACAAGGTCAGACAACCAGGAAGGCGAAAGCCCGAACAGATCTATCACGTTAATCTGTTGAAAGCCTGGAGGGATAGAGAGTCCCTAGTCGCAGACACTTGGTCACCAGCTCAAACTGGTTGCGTGATTCCTGAGGTTGGAATAGCAGCCACCTTGTCACAACCCCAACAACAGGAGGTTAAGGAGTTTGTGCTTCGCAACAAGGAGGTATTCTCTGAGCTGCCGGGACAAACATCTGGGGTAGAGCATGACATCATTACCCCGCCCGGTGAAAGGGTGAAGTTAAAACCCTATCGGATCCCAGAGGCCCGACGGGAGGCAATACGGGAGGAAGTACAGAAAATGCTGAACTTAGGGGTGATAGAGGAGTCCCAAAGTGATTGGTCTAGTCCCATTGTGTTGGTGCCTAAACCGGATGGGAGCTGGCGATTTTGTAACGATTTTCGTCAGTTGAACAAAGTTACAAAATTTGACACCTACCCCATGCCACGTATAGATGAGTTGATCGACCGGCTGGGAACAGCCCGATACATGACGACTCTTGACCTCACAAAAGGGTATTGGCAAATCCCCCTGGCCAAGTCGGCCAAAGAGAAAACCGCATTTGTAACCCCAGACGGGGCGTTCCAATATAAAAGAATGCCGTTCGGGTTACAGAATGCGCCGGCCACATTCCAGCGGAAAATGGACCAGATGCTGAGGCCCCATCGGAAGTATGCTGCGGCTTACCTGGATGACATAATTGTCCATAGCACAGATTGGGCCTCACATCTGCCAAAAGTGCAAGCAGTCCTGGACTCTGTTCGGGAAGCGGGGTTTACGGCTAACCCCAAGAAGTGTACCATTGGGCAGGAGGAGGCCAAATATCTTGGGTACACCATTGGGAGGGGAGTAATAAAACCCCAACTCAACAAAGTCGAGGCCATCCAGAGTTGGCCACGTCCCAACAGCAAGAAGCAGGTACGAGCCTTTCTGGGAATCGCTGGGTATTATCGGCGATTCATTCCCCACTTTGCTTCTAAGGCTGTGCCCCTAACCAACCTGACGAAGGGGAAAGGGTCGGTCATGATTAAATGGACCCCCGAGGCTGAGGCAGCATTCCAATTCTTGAAACAAGCCTTATGTAGCCAGCCAGTGTTGTACTCACCCGACTTCTCTAAAGACTTTGTCGTACAAAGTGATGCGTCAGATGTGGGGTTAGGAGCAGTATTGTCCCAGGTCTGGAACGGGGAAGAGCACCCAGTCATTTACCTCAGCAGGAAGTTGAAGTCCCATGAGGTAAATTATGCCACCGTTGAAAAGGAGTGTTTAGCGGTGAAGTGGGCTCTAGATTCCCTTCGGTACTACCTGCTAGGTAGGCACTTTGACATGGTTACGGATCACGCTCCGTTAAAGTGGATGGCTCAAAACAAGGAAACAAATAGAAGAGTGAATAGGTGGTTCCTGGCCCTCCAGGAATTCAACTTCACAGTAAAGCATCGCCCTGGCGTTCAAATGGGGAATGTGGATGCTTTGTCTCGAGTACATGAATGCCTGATTGCTGGTGTTCCAACCCCGAGGTTAAAACAAGAGGGGGGGGTATGTGACAGCAGGAAGGTAAAGTCACCTGGTTGCATCCAGGGGGGTAGATATATTTCGCCCAGATTCAGGCTTTACGCCGACTTATACAACTAGGTGGAGAGTTGTATAAGCCCAGCTAAGGCTAGTGGGCTCATGGATGACTCATACCTCTAGGGAGAGTGTGGGGCGTCGTGCAGACAGGGAGTTGATGAGACCAGCTGAAGCTTGTCAGCTCATTTAGGCCTCTATAAGAACTCCCAGCTTCATTAGATGTTAGCTCATGCCTGGAACCAGACCTGTGTGGACTGTCTAGGGAGAGTGAACCCCTGTGCGGTGGAACAAAGCCTGTGTGGCTATTTGCTTGGACATTTAAAACCAGGGACTTAGGGACTAGGACAGCACTAGGCTGATCCCAGTTGTTAGTTAGGAAACCTGTATGTTTAGTCAGAGGTCAAGTTGACCAGGATTTATTTTGTTTATGTTTCTTTTGCTTTGCTGTGTTTTGTCACTGTAAATAGAAAATAAACCGCACCTTTTTGATTTTGAAAACCACAACCTCCGTTTGCTGGGCCTGTTTTTGTGTGGGGAGCCCATCTCGGGGGTCACACACGCCCGCTGCTGAGCTAACCCCCTCACACTTTGTAGGTTCTTGCATTCCTGGTTCAGTTGGCTAGGTTTCACATCTCGGTTCTGTCACGTCTACGGATCCTTGCGGGCTCAGGTTTTTTGTTGGTCTTGTTCTTTGACCACAATCTTCTCGCCCGTTACGTTACGTCATACGTTTGCATTCGTTTAGTGTCATCTGCGGGACTACCCACCACGGTCTGTGGGTACTCAGGTCCTGAGGGTGCAGTTTCTACGATCTGTCATCATGCAATAGTTTCCTTGCGCTCACTCACGTCACACGCCGGGGGGGATGTTTTTTCAGGTTCATTATACATGGTCCCACCTTTACTGCTTATGTCTTCGCTCGGGGGTTGGTACAGAGGGGGTCGTGTTCTGTCTTAGCATATTTTACCCCAGCGTGTTTCTGTTTAGCAGGTCAGCCAGTCCTAGCGTGGTCTGGCATAACTTGGCGGTGCTGTGCAGTTTCCGCTCGCACCCACAGCCGTTGCAACGTTGTTTGTTTTCCTTGTCTCGTCACACTTTTCGTTCAGGTTCTTGCATACCGGGGGTAGTTAGCCAGGGTGCGCATCTCAGGATCTGTCACGTCTACGGATCCATACGGGCTGAGGTTTCGTTTTTAATTGGTTGTTGACCACAATCTTCTCGCCTGTATACCATACGTCATACGTGCACGTTCATTCTTACGCCTATACTACTACCCACCACGGTCCGTGGGTACATCGGCCCTGAGTGTTTCGTTTTTAATTACCTGTCTCTGCGCGGCAGGTTACTCGGGCTCATTTACTACACACATTTACTACATACACTAGGGTGGGTTCTGTCTTCAGGTTCATTCACGCGCTGAGGTCTGGTCATTTCTGCTCACATCTTGTCCCAGGCAGGTACAGAGGGGTGGTGTCTTGTGTCTGGTTGTCTGTTGTCTTTTCTTTGTATGTTAGGGTTGAGGTAGGCTGCATGTTTCGGCGGCATCACAGGCAGGTTCATCCCTTCCACTCCATGTGGGGATTTCTGACCAGGGTGGTACTCCCCTGGTGGGGAGTTGGTCGGTCTTGGCTCTGCGGGGCGGTGAGTCATCTCAGGGGTTTCCTTTCTCCAGCCGCTACCGGGTAGGCGGTACATTTCAGTTGGTTTCCTGTTCTGTCCTAGATACCAGCACGATGCATGCTCTGGGCCGTATTCTTAGCACAGTTGGATGCGGGCCTATCAGGCTCCCCACGGCCTCTCATGTTCACTGGACAGGTTGTATGTGTTTTAACTCTCTTGGGCAGGGTGTCAGCACACCCCAGCTCCTGCATTTCGGCAGGCAGTCCAGCGTCTCCTTGGTTCCAGGTTTTGGTAAACCTTCGGTTCGACAGGCCAGCCGGTTCCGAGGGGAGCTCACTGTCACTCGGGTAGGTTGGGTTATGCCATGTCTGGTTCTGTGCGGTCATCGGGGCATACGGTTTTAGCGTGTTGACATCGTCCATCCACTCCTGCAACACTTGCAGGTATCCGGCTCTTAGACCCCCCCTTCACTCCTGTCAGTTTGTCCTTTTTGGCATCTATCCCTCTCACGTCCCCATTACCATGTATGGACGGTTAGGCCAGGGGTTGTAGGTATTCACGGAGATACTCATCCTGGTTACTGGGCACAACCCTTGCATTATTCCTCGGGGCTCCTCGGGACAGCCCTTGTTCCGTCTCTCCCAAGGGTCCGCTCGCCACTAGCAGTTCGTTCCTAGGTCCATGTTTCTGGTGTAGGCTTATCCAGTCAGGTACGGGGGAGGTGGTTGGTTTCTGGGCAGGTTTTCTAGTTCTGTCGGATGGGGCCCTTCTAGTCTTCGTGCTCAGGTCACTGGTTTCTGCGATCGTAACGGATGCTTACCAGTTCCAATCATTGACGTCATCCAGACGGTTTGTTACCTGCCCTTCTTCTTTTTCAAACTCACCTAGTCCGGCTCTTTTTGCCCACTTTTAGGCGTACTGACCAGCAGGCTATGGCACAACTCAAGCCTTGGGTAGTTAGGGTATCACATTCTCAGTTGAAGACTTTGACTATTCACTAGTGAAGACTCTGACTACAAGTTAGAAGGCTAGCCGCAGGCTAGCCTGAATTTGTAGGAGGAGTCTGGGGGCTATTTATCCCCCCTCCTCTCTCCTCTCCTGCGTCGGCAGGGTTTCTGGGTCCCCACCCACCCGTTTCCCCTTGCATACAATAAATTTCTTATTTCATTTCTCCAGTCATACTCAGGGTATGCCCACTTTTAGGCGTACTGACCAGCAGGCTATGGCACAACTCAAGCCTTGGGTAGTTAGGGTATCACATTCTCAGTTGAAGACTTTGACTATTCACTAGTGAAGACTCTGACTACAATTAACATTGGAGTTACAAGTGAGCTAGATGAATTTGTTGTATGAGACATGCCTTATAACACTTTTAATCTTGTAAGCAGTTTTATATGAGGGGATTTGTTCCTTATTAAAGGGTTTTACACCATATCCAGTCTCCCCTTATATTTTACATGCTCGCATGGCTGCACACTGCTAAAACACTGATCCACCTGACAACTTATCCCAAGAAGAGCTGTCTGCCATCTGCACAGAGGAGATCTTAAGGCTCATATATATCGGGGATCTGGTGAGTAGAATCCCAAAGGGAGCTGTATTGTCTCTTAAGAAGGAAAAACCTAAGGATTCTGATGTGCATCTGAGTTACAACTGATGGATTTTTAAGTGTCTCTTTTCACTGACACCAGCAATGAATGAACTGCAGAGGTCATACTGACTGTCAGCGTGTTAATTTTAAGGAGCCAGTGCTATTGTATGATTTTATAAGGATAATTGAGAAGGGTTTTCTTTCTTTTTCTTTTTGTTTCTTTTCTGGTTTTCCCTTGTGAAATATTTTAGCATCCTTCCAGTGAAGTGTGCTCCTTGCATGCAATTTTTTTTCACTGTCGTTTATTGCAGAATATTTGGATATATTAACTCAGGACTGGATCCTGGAAGCGCTGTTAATGTTTGAATTCATTCATTGTTTGAGCATATGGTTTATGATTTTATTGTTTTGATATAATAGCCGCTGAACTGCATGTAAATTTTACAACTATCCATTGGAGCACTAGGATCAGAGACCCCTGTGGGAAAGTCATCTGATATTGTTTTACTATTAATGTTATTACTATTCATGTTAAGATAGTTTAAAAAAAACACCTAGAGAAGCCTCAGAACCCTCCCATAAAAACATTACATCATCAATGAAGCGCCTATAAAACAATAATTCCACCCTTCTATTAGAAAAAACAAATATTTTTTAAATAAGGTCTCTAACCACTTAGGAGCACTTAGGAGCAAGTACTATCTCATCCATTGCATCTACAGCTGTGGATAGTGGCCTGAAGAATAAGTCTTTATTCAACCTACCCAACACAGCAATACACCACCTCGAAGTGTTCAAAGGTTTGGTGTTAAGAGATTTAGAGAAGATAGTACCTAAGAAAGGGGTGAATCCCAGATTTATATCTGAAGGTATTAAAAAGCTTGAAACCAGAAATGAAGTTATCGTGAGACCAGCTGATAAGGGAGGTGATGTAGTGGTCCTATCCAAGGATTTCTATGTGAATCAACTAATGGAGATGTTGTCAGACACAGATACCTACCAAAAATTGGATAGTGACCCCACACCCCAATTTAACCAGGAATTAGAGGCTTTGGTCACTCACTGTAAAGGAGAAAAGATTTTTAAAACCATGTAGTATATGGGTGCCCACAATATAGACCCTTCCCAAAATACATAAAGATGCTTCAAATCCTCCTGCAAGACCAATAGTCAACGGTATTGGATCTGTGACATCCAGGTTGGGCCAATATCTGGACCAATTTTTACAAAAAAGCGTAAAAGCTATGAAAGCATACTTGAGAGATACGAAAGATTTATTGTAGGCTCTCCAAGATGTAAAACTAGCAGGTCGGGAAGAGGTATTTATGGTAACTTCAGATGTAACATCACTTTACACTGTGATACAACATGATGATGCTATACTAGCCCTGAATTGGACGCTCAGTCAGAGAGGATTTACCTCACCATCAAAAAGTGTTTTTAAGAGACTCTTTGGATTTTTGTTTATCTCATAATTATTTTTGGTTCAATAGTTGTTTTTATACACAGACACAGGGTGTGGCAATGAGTGCCAAGTTTGCACTGAGCATCGCCAATCTTTTTATGGGGGAGTGGGAGGATAAATTTGTTTTTTCTAATAGAAGGGTGGAATTATTGTTTTATAGGCGCTTCATTGATGATGTAATGTTCTTATGGGAGGGTTCTGAGGCTTCTCTATGTGTTTTTTTAAACTATCTTAACATGAATATTAATAACATTAAACTGACTAGCCAATGGAGCCGGGAACGAATAGATTTTTTAGGTGTGAGCATTTTTAGAAAGGGCGATGTTTTAGAAACGAAAGTCTTTTTTAAAACAACAGACCGGAATAGTTTTTTACCAATACACAGTGGTCATCACCCTGCGTGGCTTCGTAATATCCCTAAGGGGCAACTATTACGTGTGAAAAGAAATTGCTCTTCAGTTGAAATTATTTAACCCAATCTGAAACTTTGAAAGATCGGTTTAAGGAAAAGGGATATAACGCCCAGCAGTTGGATAAGATATCTGAAGAAATCAAATTGATTCCACAAGAAGAAGTATTGAAAGATGTGGTAAAAACTGGAAATAATAGAAACCACAAATGGGGTTTCATTTCGTCATTTCATGCTCAGTATAAAGTGGTAGAGTTGGTCCTGAGGGAACATTGGCATGTTTTATGTCTAGATAAGACTTTGAAACCAGTACTCCCCTCAGTTCCAAGATTTATATACCGCAAGGCACCAAGTATCAGAGACAAAGTGGTTAAAAAGGTACTAGATCCACCATCTAGACCTCCATCTTTTTGGGACCAAAAAGTTTTTTTTGCGTGCCGTAAATGCAAAGCCTGTAGATCTATATTACAACCAATGAGAGGAATAGACAGGTTTACTTCGACTGTAAATAATAAAGAATTCTCCATGAAAGAATTCATTACGTGCAATATCACCCACGTGGTGTATGTTTTATTATGCCCTTGTGGGTTGATGTATGTAGGCCGAACAAAACGATGCCTGAAGGTGAGGATTGGTGAACATATTAAAAATATAAGATTGGGTTTTAAGGACCACAACGTCTCACTACACTTTAAGGTACACCATAATCAGGATCCCTCCGGGTTGAAATTTTGGGGTGTAGGTCACATCAAGCCAGCATGGATGGGGAAGTAACTTGGTTAGGGAGCTGTCCAAGCGTGAAACCCAGTGGATTTATTTATTAGACACACTCACCCCGAAAGGGTTAAATGTAGAACTCAATATAAATTGCTTTATAAGCGCCTTTTAATTAATTACTTATACTATGTTCTACAATGATATTAGTGAGAAGATGATGTTAGATGTGTATATATAAAACCAGGGTTTGAAAGCCCCTAACAGATATTTACATTTATGATTATGTCCTCTATTAGTTTTAATAGGAATATAATTTTAATAAGTATTTATTTATTTTGTCTGAATATCTTAGGATAAAATGTATTCAGAGGAATATTTTAATATTTAATATACCTATGGTAAGTTGTATCTGTGGGTATTCATTTCATTGTCTTCCAATATGAAGATTTCACTGTAGCCTCTGTAGCGGGGTCTTTAGATTTAGGTGGGGTACACCTGGGTGGAAATTCAGGTGTGTAGGTATGGGAGTAATGACCATTTGTATTCGTGGAGGATTGGGGTAATAATCTCCTTGGCCAGTGGGTGGTGAGTGCCCGCAGGCTCAAGGTAGATTCACTGCGATAGTGCTGGCCTTTTTGTCCCTTCTCGGAGATGGTACGGCGAGGGCGGGGAACCTGCCGTGGCGTCATTGGAGGGGATAAAAGGGGGAGACGCCCTGGTCATGAGGTCTTGCTCTTCTGGAGGTTCTTCATCACGCGCCCAGGCACCTTAGGCCTGGGTGCGGGCGGTTCCGGATTCCGGCTCAGGTGCCCTAGGCCTGACCGGAATGGAGTTGGAGTCCATCCCAGGCACCTTCAGCCTGGGGTAAGGTACTAAACCAGGAGGCCTGGGGCCCAGTGACTTCGACTGGGTCCCGCGAGGGTGGAGAAGTCCGAGGGTCCCTGAAGTGGATGGGGCCCATGTCTGAGGTGAGGAGGCCGGGGAGGTTACCCATTTGGAGAGTCTGGAGCAGCATCAACCCAGTGACGGATGGGCCTCTGGTAACTCCCTTGGAGGGACATCTTCCCCTGATAGGGGCCGCAACGCAGCGAAGGTACTCCTATCTATGTTCTCTTGAGTCGCTGGTAGAGACTCTCAAGTTCTAAGTCCTTTCAAGATATGGCTATAGTAACCGCTGGCGAGATCGCAGTGGTTTAGCTGAGAATTAGGATAGTGCCTCGGCCTGCTCATCCCCTGTATCAAAATGTTAACAAGTCGCAACCAGTTGGCTACTGAAGCACTGTTTATTGTGAGAAATGCAATAAAACAAGAGTTGGACTGTGATCGGTGTGTGGAACTCTGGTTAATGGGAGCAAAGGGATGTGTTGGCAGAACAGGACTTAATCCTTTACAGAAGCACATAGGCCCGAGGAAATATCTGGTACTGGCCTTCACCTCACCCACAGCTATGGGGAGGACATGGGCCGTAGCCTGTCGTGTGTGATACCCCTAGACGGAAGAGATGGGGTGAGGTCGCTACACCTCTATCTAGAATAGTTTGGCTACAGATTGGATGATATTATTTCTTTCTCTCTTTTTTCTTTAGCCTTTGAGGATTCCTTTATTATGACCTTTTCAAAACATTTCTTCTTTTTACCAATTTTTAGTATTATCTATTGCTTAACATCACCTATGTGGTGGTATTATTTCCAGATAGGTACATATATTGAATCTATATATATATATATATATATATATATATTAACGTAAAGAGAATGTTTGATGTATACTATTGATATATTAGCATTTGAAGTTTTCTTCAATATGAATATTGTAGATGCTAAATGTATACATCAGATATTTGTTGTCACTGTTTGTGAACATTAACATGTTTAGTGATAAATATGAATTATGCAGCATAAACACCCTCACATACCCAGTGAAATATAGCCATGGATGCTCTGGATATGTCTAGTAAGCATGAACAGGCTACTGAGGGGTTAATGTGAGGAGTGGCTAAACGTGCTATATCTTTGTGTATGCCGCGCCATGAGGACACGCCCTCAGAGGAAGTCGAAAGGACAAAACGTCAGGGCGTGACCTCACAGCAACAGGAAGAGACGTGCTTGCGGGTTTGCGTTCCATCTGCGATCCAACTATCAGGAAGAGGTGAGTGTTGAAGTCCTACGGTGGACGTGACTGACACACATACACCCTCCTGTGCATGGATGCCTGGAACAGCGCCTCAATACTTATCCCGATTAGCTGTATAATGCAAAACGATTTTAATGTGATAAGAAGAGTTGTGAATAAATGGTGAAAAACGGGACTACACTATCTCCTGCCTTTACTTATTACTCTGAGGGAACCAGGGGGAGTACCCAGCGTTTTGAACCAGTGTGAGAAGCGGGAGATTCACCTGCCTAGCTGTAAGGAGAAGCGTCTGGTGGTCCAGAGTGACAGAACGGAGGAGGTCGATCAGATGATTGATTTACAGCACCTGTTTTTTCAGCCATCTGGTGAGTAGGAACCCCTAAGGGGCAACTGTTATAAGGAAGGAGGATTGTGGGGCTGTTAACACAGTTGAAGCTGCAGCGAGATAAGAAGCTGATCAGGCTTCACAGACTATCCCTTTATCAGTTGGGACAATATTATCCTTGCTACCTGAACTCAATTGAGTGGCTTTATACACATATATATTTTTTATTTATTTTATTTATTTATTTCTTGATTCACTCTTATGGACTTCCATATGATAGAGTTGTCATATATTTATTATGACCACTAAGCGCTGCTTCAGTAATTGACAAGTTCACTTGTTATAGTTTACTACTTTTCTGTTTATAGAAAAACAATAGTTTAGAACAGAAAAAAATATTATATATATAATATTTTTCTGTTCTGATCTATTGTTTTTCTATTCTATTCTTTTCTATTATTTTCTATTCAATTCTAATCTTTTTTAATTTGAATTCAAATTCATTCTATATAAGTTTTGAATTTTGGAAAATGGTTTTATATATATATATATATATATATTGTGAGGGGGTTAGCTCGGCAGCGGGTGTGTGTGACCCCCGGGATGGGCTCCCCACACAAAACAGGCCCAGCAAACGGAGGTTGTGGTTTTCAAAATCAAAAAGGTGCGGTTTATTTTCTATTTACAGTGACAAAACACAGCAAAGCAAAAGAAACATAAACAAAATAAATCCTGGTCAAGTTGACCTCTGACTAAACATACAGGTTTCCTAACTAACAACTGGGATCAGCCTAGTGCTGTCCTAGTCCCTAAGTCCCTGGTTTTAAATGTCCAAGCAAATAGCCACACAGGCTTTGTCTCACCGCACAGGGGTTCACTCTCCCTAGACAGTCCACACAGGTCTGGTTCCAGGCATGAGCTAACATCTAATGAAGCTGGGAGTTCTTATAGAGGCCTAAATGAGCTGACAAGCTTCAGCTGGTCTCATCAACTCCCTGTCTGTACGACGCCCCACACTCTCCCTAGAGGTATGAGTCATCCATGAGCCCACTAGCCTTAGCTGGGCTTATACAACTCTCCACCTAGTTGTATAAGTCGGCGTAAAGCCTGAATCTGGGCGAAATATATCTACCCCCCTGGATGCAACCAGGTGACTTTACCTTCCTGCTGTCACATACCCCCCCCTCTTGTTTTAACCTCGGGGTTGGAACACCAGCAATCAGGCATTCATGTACTCGAGACAAAGCATCCACATTCCCCATTTGAACGCCAGGGCGATGCTTTACTGTGAAGTTGAATTCCTGGAGGGCCAGGAACCACCTATTCACTCTTCTATTTGTTTCCTTGTTTTGAGCCATCCACTTTAACGGAGCGTGATCCGTAACCATGTCAAAGTGCCTACCTAGCAGGTAGTACCGAAGGGAATCTAGAGCCCACTTCACCGCTAAACACTCCTTTTCAACGGTGGCGTAATTTACCTCATGGGACTTCAACTTCCTGCTGAGGTAAATGACTGGGTGCTCTTCCCCGTTCCAGACCTGGGACAATACTGCTCCTAACCCCACATCTGACGCATCACTTTGTACGACAAAGTCTTTAGAGAAGTCGGGTGAGTACAACACTGGCTGGATACATAAGGCTTGTTTCAAGAATTGGAATGCTGCCTCAGCCTCGGGGGTCCATTTAATCATGACCGACCCTTTCCCCTTCGTCAGGTTGGTTAGGGGCACAGCCTTAGAAGCAAAGTGGGGAATGAATCGCCGATAATACCCAGCGATTCCCAGAAAGGCTCGTACCTGCTTCTTGCTGTTGGGACGTGGCCAACTCTGGATGGCCTCGACTTTGTTGAGTTGGGGTTTTATTACTCCCCTCCCAATGGTGTACCCAAGATATTTGGCCTCCTCCTGCCCAATGGTACACTTCTTGGGGTTAGCCGTAAACCCCGCTTCCCGAACAGAGTCCAGGACTGCTTGCACTTTTGGCAGATGTGAGGCCCAATCTGTGCTATGGACAATTACGTCATCCAGGTAAGCCGCAGCATACTTCCGATGGGGCCTCAGCATCTGGTCCATTTTCCGCTGGAATGTGGCCGGCGCATTCTGTAACCCGAACGGCATTCTTTTATATTGGAACGCCCCGTCTGGGGTTACAAATGCGGTTTTCTCTTTGGCCGACTTGGCCAGGGGGATTTGCCAATACCCTTTTGTGAGGTCAAGAGTCGTCATGTATCGGGCTGTTCCCAGCCGGTCGATCAACTCATCTATACGTGGCATGGGGTAGGTGTCAAATTTTGTAACTTTGTTCAACTGACGAAAATCGTTACAAAATCGCCAGCTCCCATCCGGTTTAGGCACCAACACGATGGGACTAGACCAATCACTTTGGGACTCCTCTATCACCCCTAAGTTCAGCATTTTCTGTACTTCCTCCCGTATTGCCTCCCGTCGGGCCTCTGGGATCCGATAGGGTTTTAACTTCACCCTTTCACCGGGCGGGGTAATGATGTCATGCTCTACCCCAGATGTTTGTCCCGGCAGCTCAGAGAATACCTCCTTGTTGCGAAGCACAAACTCCTTAACCTCCTGTTGTTGGGGTTGTGACAAGGTGGCTGCTATTCCAACCTCAGGAATCACGCAACCAGTTTGAGCTGGTGACCAAGTGTCTGCGGCTAGGGACTCTCTATCCCTCCAGGCTTTCAACAGATTAACGTGATAGATCTGTTCGGGCTTTCGCCTTCCTGGTTGTCTGACCTTGTAATTCACTTCGCTCACTTTTTCCATTATCTCGTAGGGGCCTTGCCATTTGGCAAGGAATTTACTTTCAACCGTAGGGACAAGTACCAGTATCCTATCCCCCGGGGAAAAGGTACGGGTCTTGGCTCCACGGTTGTACACTCTCTGCTGTGCTAACTGCGCTTGGGCCAAATGTTCCTTCACGATGGGCATTACCTGTGCAATTCGGTCTTGCATCAGGGCGACATGCTCAATCACACTCCTGTGGGGAGAACTCTCACTTTCCCAAGTTTCCTTGGCAATATCCAACAGCCCTCTTGGGTGTCTCCCATACAGTAACTCAAAGGGGGAGAATCCCGTAGAGGATTGGGGCACCTCCCTAATAGCAAACATCAGATAAGGAAGTAGACAGTCCCAATCCTTTCCATCTCTATCCACCACTTTCTTCAACATTTGTTTTAGGGTTTTGTTGAATCTTTCAACCAGCCCATCGGTTTGGGGGTGATACACAGATGTACGTAATTGCGTCACTTTGAATAATTTACACAGCTCCTTCATAACCCGGGACATAAAGGGTGTACCTTGGTCCGTAAGCAGTTCTTTACAAATACCCACCCGGCTAAACACAAGAGATAGCTCTTTGGCTATGGTTTTGGCCGAGGTATTTCGGAGAGGGATCGCTTCTGGATAACGGGTGGCATAGTCCATTATAACTAATATGTACTGGTGCCCCCTAGCGGACTTGATTATAGGACCTACCAAATCCATGGCGATCCTCTCAAACGGGACCTCAATGATGGGTAGAGGGACCAGCGGGCTACGGAAATGTGGCATCGGGGCCGACCTCTGACACACAGGGCAGGAGGAACAATAATTTTCTACGTCCTTCATCACCCCCGGCCAATAGAATCTCTGTAATACCCTCTCTCGGGTTTTCTCTGTCCCCAGATGACCTCCAAGAATGTGCCCATGGGCCAACTCCAACACCAACTTCCTGTAAGGTTTGGGCACCACAAGCTGCTCAACGGTTTCTTCTGC
This sequence comes from Rana muscosa, assembly GCA_029206835.1. NCBI lineage: Eukaryota > Metazoa > Chordata > Amphibia > Anura > Ranidae > Rana > Rana muscosa. The sequence continues at coordinate 717,462,655 of CM055116.1, read as the reverse complement.
CCTTTTTGCCACCCGATACAGTAGGTCCTTCTCTACGCTGAAGTATGGGTAAGTGCAGGTATTATCTGGGTTCACTAACTCGCCATCTATTTTCACTACGTTTTCCCGTGCCTTTATTAGGGCGGGGTCTTTCAACTGTTCTGTGGCAAAGTTTTCCCTGTGAACCTCAAGATCAGAAAACTCCACAGACGGTAGGTTTTCGTCTGAGGAGGTGGGCTCCTCTCCAGTTTCTTGAGTCTCCCCTGCCAATACTGATAAGGGAAATTCCGGAGAGTCCTCACCACTCTCAGGGGAGTTCTGGCTATCACATTCCTGGTACATAGGGGCACCAGTGAGGGGCTCAGGATCATCCCACAGTTCCCAGAACTTCGGAAAATCCCTTCCCACAATGGCGTCATGCGGTAACTGAGATACTAAGCCCACTGGATGAGAGAGGGTACCTTTGGGGGTCTCGAAACACACTGTAGTCACTGGATACTCTCGGGTGTCCCCATGCACACAAATAACAGCTACCTTGCTATTCCCAGAGACCTCTGTTTTAACTAACTCAGCCTTTATCAGGGTCACAAGGCTACCTGAATCCAGCAATACCACAACATTTCTACCATTAACACACATTTTGCATAAATGTTTCTCAGTTCCTCGAATGGCAGTGCATGCGACTGTCGCACACAGCGACTGACGTCTGCCCGTCAGAAAGTCACACTGCATGGGTTCCTCCACAACCGGGCAATTGGCTGCAATATGTCCCGCTTGCCGGCAGCGGTAGCAAACGATCCTTCTTGCCGCCTCTTGAGCCGCTGATTTCCCAGGCTGTTCTCGCCAAACTTGGGGTAGAGCTCCCACCCTCTCACTCTCTCCACCCTCACCCCTTGGAATCCTCTTATCCGCCCCTGGGGATGGTCTGGTCTTAGGGTGGAAAGTCCGAGTGTCTCTGGAAGAGGCCGTCAGGTTCTCTGTAGCCAAGTATTTCTCCACACGATCCACAAGACCATCGGCCGTCTCTGGGTCTCCATGGCTTACCCACTTTTGGATGGCAGTAGGAAGAGCTCTCAAAAACCGATCCATTACAACACGTTCCACAATCTTTGGTGCGGACAAAGTCTCTGGCTGTAGCCACTTTCTGCTCAGGTGAATGAGATCATACATTTGAGACCTGGGGGGTTTTCCAAGCTGGAAAGTCCAGTTATGCACACGCTGAGCCCGGACAGCCTGGGTGACACCCAGCCTTGCCAATATTTCAGCTTTTAGCATCACATAGTCTTTTGCTTGGTTAGGCTCTAGGTCATAGTAAGCTTTCTGCGATTCCCCAGTTAACAGAGGAGCCACCAGTCCAGCCCACTGCTCCTCAGGCCACTTTTCTCTTTCAGCGGTCCTTTCAAATGTGGTCAAAAATACCTCTGGATCATCCTCTCCAGTCATTTTTGTCAATAAACGACTCACACCAAAGGACGCGGTATTAGTGGGACGGCTTTCCTCACTGGTCTGCGGACGTTGCTGCATTACTGCTTCCATCTGTTGTTGTAGTCTCTGCTCTTGCTTCTGCAACAGGTCTATGAAGCGGGCCTCAGATTGCTGCTGGGCTCGTTGCTGAGCCTCCAGACTCTGTTGCAAAGTTGCGTTTGTCTGCTGCTGGGCTGCAAGGCTCTGTTGATGAGCTTGCTGCTGGGCTGCGAAGTTCTGTTGTTGAGCTGCAAGGCTCTGTTGATGAGCTGCAAGGCTCTTTTGCAAACCTGCATTTGTCTGCTGTTGATTGGCATTTGCTAGAGCCAGCTGCTTCAGTATCTCCTCCATGCTGGCTTAAAAAAAAACTGCCACTGGTTCTCCACCAACTGTGAGGGGGTTAGCTCGGCAGCGGGTGTGTGTGACCCCCGGGATGGGCTCCCCACACAAAACAGGCCCAGCAAACGGAGGTTGTGGTTTTCAAAATCAAAAAGGTGCGGTTTATTTTCTATTTACAGTGACAAAACACAGCAAAGCAAAAGAAACATAAACAAAATAAATCCTGGTCAAGTTGACCTCTGACTAAACATACAGGTTTCCTAACTAACAACTGGGATCAGCCTAGTGCTGTCCTAGTCCCTAAGTCCCTGGTTTTAAATGTCCAAGCAAATAGCCACACAGGCTTTGTCTCACCGCACAGGGGTTCACTCTCCCTAGACAGTCCACACAGGTCTGGTTCCAGGCATGAGCTAACATCTAATGAAGCTGGGAGTTCTTATAGAGGCCTAAATGAGCTGACAAGCTTCAGCTGGTCTCATCAACTCCCTGTCTGTACGACGCCCCACACTCTCCCTAGAGGTATGAGTCATCCATGAGCCCACTAGCCTTAGCTGGGCTTATACAACTCTCCACCTAGTTGTATAAGTCGGCGTAAAGCCTGAATCTGGGCGAAATATATCTACCCCCCTGGATGCAACCAGGTGACTTTACCTTCCTGCTGTCACAATATATATATATATATATATATATATATATATATATATATAATATCTTTTCTGTTCTGTTCTATTGTTTTTCTATGCAATTCTTTTCTATTATTTTCTATTTTATTCTAATCTTTTCTATTCAAATTCTATTTCATTCTATATAAAATTCGAATTTCGGAAAATGGTTATTTATATACCGTATTTATCGGCGTATAACACGCACAGGCGTATAACACGCACCCTAACTTTAGGAGGGAAGTTTCAGGAAAAAAACTTTCCACAGCCCTCTGCGTATAACACGCAGGCACAGTTGAACCTCTATTTTCAGGGTAAAAAAGTGAGTGTTATACACCAATAAATACAGTATATATATATATATATATATATATATATTGTGAGGGGGTTAGCTCGGCAGCGGGTGTGTGTGACCCCCGGGATGGGCTCCCCACACAAAACAGGCCCAGCAAACGGAGGTTGTGGTTTTCAAAATCAAAAAAAGGTGCGGTTTATTTTCTATTTACAGTGACAAAACACAGCAAAGCAAAAGAAACATAACCAAAATAAATCCTGGTCAAGTTGACCTCTGACTAAACATACAGGTTTCCTAACTAACAACTGGGATCAGCCTAGTGCTGTCCTAGTCCCTAAGTCCCTGGTTTTAAATGTCCAAACAAATAGCCACACAGGCTTTGCCTCACCGCACAGGGGTTCACTCTCCCTAGACAGTCCACACAGGTCTGGTTCCAGGCATGAGCTAACATCTAATGAAGCTGGGAGTTCTTATAGAGGCCTAAATGAGCTGACAAGCTTCAGCTGGCCTCATCAACTCCCTGTCTGTACGACGCCCAGCCCTCTCCCTAGAGGTATGAGTCATCCATGAGCCCACTAGCCTTATACAACTCTCCACCTAGTTGTATAAGTCGGCGTAAAGCCTGAATCTGGGCGAAATATATCTACCCCCCTGGATGCAACCAGGTGACTTTACCTTCCTGCTGTCACAATATATATATATATATACACTGCTCAAAAAAATTACAAGAACACTTTGAAAACACATCACATTTCAACGGGGCAAAATCTCATGCTGGATATCTATACTGATATGGACTGGGTAATGTGTTAGGAATGAAAGAATGGCACATCATTTGATGGAAATTAAAATTATCCACCTACAGAGGGCTGAATTCAAAGACACCCCGAAAATCAAAACGAAAAAATTATGCAGAAAGCTAGTCCATTTTGCTGAAATTGCATTGCAACAACTTAAAATGGTCCTCAGTAGTTTGTATGGCCCCCAAGTGCTTGTATGCATGCCTGGCAACATCAGGGCATGCTCCTAATGAGACAACGGTGTGTCCTGGGGTATTTCCTCCCAGATCTGGACCAGAGCATCACTGAGCTCCTGAACAGACTGAGGTGCAACCTGGCGGCACCGGATGGACCGAAACATAATGTCCCAGAGGTGCTCTTTTGGATTTAGGTCAGGTGAGCGTGGGGGCCATTCAATGGTATCAATTTCTTCATCCTCCAGGAACTGGCTGCATGCTCTCGCCACATGAGGCCGGGCATTGTCATGCACCAGGAGGAACCCAGGACCCACTGCACCAGCGTAGGGTCTGACAATGGGTCCAAGGATTTCATACCGATACCTAATGGCAGTCAGGGTGCCATTGTGTAGCCTGTAAAGGTCTGTGCGTCCCTCCATGGATATGCCTCCCCAGACCATCACTGACCCACCACCAAAATTCGAATTTCGTATAGAATGAATTAAATTTTGAATAGAAAAGATTAGAATAGAAAAACAATATAACATAATAGAATAAAATATAATATATATATTATATTTTATTCTATTCTGTTCTATTGTTTTTTTAGTCTATTTTCTATTTCTATTCTAATCTTTTCTATTCAAATTCGAATTCATTCTATATGAAATTTGAATGTCGGAACATGGTTTTATATATATATATATATATATATATATATATATATATATATATATTGTGACGGTATGCGAGGTGAGATATATGACAGTCGCTATGTTTCACCTCACATTCGGTCCATTGTAAGGGACTGAACCAGAATCCAGGTTTTTCCAGCCTCTGTAGTTGGCTGGGTTCCGGTCCGGATATTCAGGTTCACTGGAATCCATAGGCAGCTGGGCTTTAAAGATCCAGGAAGAGAGCACAGCATGGCTCTGCCCTGAGACTGAGTTTATTTGGGCTGAAAGAAAAAGGTTTGCTTTACTTCACCTTGTGTTTTGTAGGTGACGGGGACCAGCCTCTCACCATATAGAGAGCGGTTACTGTATAGTTTAGCGCCGGACGTCAAGGATTTGTTTTACTGTTTTGTTTATTTTGTATGACTATTGCAAACCACTCGTAAATGAAGCTGGCAATACGCCAGGTTTTAAAGAAACTGCCTGTACGCTGACCTTCATTCTGAGAAAAGGTAATCCCCACGAGCTAATCTCCCCCACACGTGGTGGATTCAGCGGGCACTTTCTGAAGATGGAGGAAATGTTAAAGGCCCTGCTACAGGCCAATGCAGCTCAGCGGGAAACCAACCGCCAAGTCGCAGAGGCCGCTGCAGCACAACGTGAGGCCCAGCAGGAGATGAACCGCCAAGTCGTAGAGGCCACTGCAGCACAACAGGCGGCCCAGCAGGAGATGAACCGTCAGTTTGCAGAGGCTCTGATGGAACTGAAAAACGGGTCTGCACCTCATGTGCCAGTGGAAGCCAAGATGATACGTGCATCCTACCACTTACAGAAAATGACATCTGCTGATGATATCGAGGCATACCTAGTGATTTTTGAGAGAGTTGCTGTCCGCGAAGGATGGCCAAAAGAACAGTGGGCGGGTCTGTTGTCCCCATTTTTAACAGGAGAACCCCAAAAGGCCTATTTTGACCTAGAACCTGATAAGGCCCAGGACTATGAGACTCCAAAGACAGAGATACTCGCACGCTTGGGTGTCACCATGGCAATCCGGGCCCAGCGGGTGCATCAGTGGTCATTCTCCAGCAACAAGCCACCCCATTCGCAAATGTTTGACCTGGTCCACCTTACCAAGAAGTGGTTGCAGCCAGAGACCTTGACAGGCCCGCAGATCGTAGAGCATGTGGTAATGGACCGGTATCTGAGTGCGCTTCCTGCTGCTCTGAGGAAGTGGGTCGGACAGGGCGACCCCAAAACTGCAGCCCAACTGGTAGACCTAGTGGAGAGGTACAGTGCTACTGAGGACTTGGTGAATCCATCTACGCCCCACTTCGGTGTGTCTAGGGGTGCAATATCTCCCAGCGGTTCCGGTAAGACTGTTCCGGGTCCAAGAGCTTGGGGAGATTTGATAAGACTGTTGTTCCAACTCATGAGACTGTGCTTCCTAGACCTGGAGACTGGCCAAAGAAGCCAGGAAGGTCTTTGGAACTGTTGAGAGGACTAGGGGTTGAGCATATAAGATGTTTTCGTTGCCATGCATTAGGGCATATTGCTCCGAATTGTCCTTTAAATGATGAACCTATGCAATGCGATTATGCTTACAGTGGGGCAAAAAAGTATTTAGTCAGCCAACAATTGTGCAAGTTCTCCCACTTAAAAAGATGAGAGAGGCCTGTAATTGTCATCATAGGTATACCTCAACTATGAGAGACAAAATGTAGAAACAAATCCAGAAAATCACATTGTCTGATTTGGAAAGAATTTATTTGCAAATTATGGTGGAAAATAAGTATTTGGTCCCCTACAAACAAGCAAGATTTCTGGCTCTCACAGACCTGTATCTTCTTCTTTAAGAGGCTCCTCTGTCCTCCACTCGTTACCTGTATTAATGGCACCTGTTTGAACTTGTTATCAGTATAAAAGACACCTGTCCACAAGCTCAAACAGTCACACTCCAAACTCTACTATGGTGAAGACCAAAGAGCTGTCGAAGGACACCAGAAACAAAATTGTAGACCTGCACCAGGCTGGGAAGACTGAATCTGCAATAGGCAAGCAGCTTGGTGTGAAGAAATCAACTGTGGGAGCAATAATTCAAAAATGGAAGACATACAAACCACTGATAATCTCCCTCGATCTGGGGCTCCACGCAAGATCTCACCCCGTGGGGTCAAAATGATCACAAGAACGGTAAGCAAAAATCCCAGAACTACACAGGGGGACCTAGTGAATGACCTGCAGAGAGCTGGGACCAACGTAACAAAGGCTACCATCAGTAACACACTACACCGCCAGGGACTCAGATCCTGCAGTGCCAGGCGTGTCCCCCAGTACATGTCCGGGCCCGTCTGAGGTTTGCTAGAGGGCATTTGGATGATCCAGAAGAGGATTGGGAGAATATCATATGGTCAGATGAAACCAAAGTAGAACTGTTTGGTAGAAACACAACTCGTGTTTGGAGGAGAGAGAATGCTGAGTTGTAACCAAAGAACACCATACCTACTGTGAAGCATGGGGGTGGCAACATCATGCTTTGGGGCTGTTTCTCTGCAAAGGGAACAGGATGACTGATCCGTGTACATGAAAGAATGAATAGGGCCATGTATCGTGACATTTTGAGTGCAAACCTCCTCCCATCAGCAAGGGCATTGAAGATGAAACGTGGCTGGGTCTTTCAGCATGACAATGATCCCAAACACACTGCCCGGGCAATGAAGGAGTGGGTTCATAAGAAGCATTTCAAGGTCCTGGAGTGGCCTAGCCAGTCTCCAGATCTCAACCCCATAGAAAATCTTTGGAGGGAGTTGAAAGTCCGTGTTGCCCAGCGACAGCCCCAAAACATCACTGCTCTAGAGGAGATATGCATGGAGGAATGGGCCAACATACCAGCAACAGTGTGTGACAACCTTGTGAAGACTTACAGAAAACGTTTGACCTCTGTCATTGCCAACAAAGGATATATAACAAAGTATTGAGATGAACTTTTGATATTGACCAAATACTTATTTTCCACCATAATTTGCAAATAAATTCTTTCCAAATCAGACAATGTGATTGTCCGGATTTGTTTCCACATTTTGTCTCTCATAGTTGAGGTATACCTATGATGACAATTACAGGCCTCTCTCATCTTTTTAAGTGGGAGAACTTGCACAATTGGTGGCTGACTAAATACTTTTTTGCCCCACTGTATATGAAAAGACGCCTTTCTTTGTTTGCACAGGTCGCATGTACTGCATCATGTCAGAGTCACATTGAAAAACAAATGTGTGTTATTTCTGTGGATGGAAAGCCCCTGACAGCCCTGCTAGACTCTGGTAGTGTGGTGACCCTAGTCAGGAGTGATTGTGTGAACCCCACAAAACTACACCCCAGTACTATTGGGGTAATTTGCATCCATGGGGACACTCAAGACTACCAGACAGCTGTGGTTGAGGTTGATACCCCCAGGGGCAGTGTAACACATTCAGTGGGGGTGGTACCTTCACTGCTTCATGAAGCTTTAGTGGGAAGAGATTTTCCCCATTTCTGGAATTTATGGGAGAGCAAAGGGAGGCTGGTAGATAAAGCTCCCCCTGCTGGGGAAGCACAGGAACTCTCACCCGACCCTTTTTGCCAAAGGGAAGGGGATGCTGTTGGTGGGATCAAGGAAGCCGGAGACCCTCTTCCTTTCCTTGTCATGGTGGGGGAGCCGGAGGACCTGGAAGCTAGCTCCCAGCCTGAGGGTAACGAACAGGAGAACCCCTCTGACCCTTACATTGAGAATAGCCAAGATGTAGTACCCGATTTAGAGGTCAGGAGAGAGGATTTCTGTACCGAGCAATTACGAGAGGCCACCATCGTGAGAGCCAGGGAAAACGTTAAGATGTTGGATGGGGAACCGGTGGATCCTAATTGGGTGGTGTCTTTCCCTTACATGGCAATTAAAAACAATTTATTGTATCGAGTGATAAAACATGGAGAGGACGAGGTAGAACAGCTACTAGTCCCCAAACCCTTCCGCAGGGTGGTGCTAGACCTGGCCCATGGTCATGTATTGGGGGGGCATCTTGGTGTTGAAAAAACCAGGGAGAGAATCGGCCAGAGATTTTTCTGGCCCGGATTGCATGCAGATGTCAAGGAGTACTGCGAATCGTGCCCCGAGTGCCAAATGTCGGCACCGTCACCCCATTTTCGCAGCCCCCTCGTTCCTCTGCCAATAATCGAGGTCCCCTTTGAGAGGATTGGCATGGACCTGGTGGGGCCGGTTGTGAAATCTGCCCGTGGTCACCAGCATATTCTGGTGATCCTGGACTATGCGACTCTCTATCCTGAGGCCATACCCTTGCGCAATACCTCTGCTAAGGCTATCGCCAAGGAATTGGTCCATGTCTTTAGTCGACTGGGGATCCCAAAAGAGATCTTAACCGACCAGGGCACCCCCTTTATGTCCAAGGTTACCAAGGAGCTTTGTAAGTTATACAAAATCTCCCATCTCCGTACCTCTGTCTACCACCCCCAAACGGATGGTCTGGTCGAAAGATTTAATAAAACTTTGAAAAGTATGCTGAAAAAGGTGGTCGACAAAGATGGGAGAAACTGGGATTTTTTGCTGCCATATCTCATGTTTGCAATACGTGAGGTTCCGCAGGCGTCCACAGGCTATTCCCCCTTTGCAATCTTGTATGGTAGGCATCCCAGGGGACTGCTAGATGTTGCCAAGGAAACATGGGAAGGTGAGGCAACCCCATATAAAAGCATCATAGAGCATGTCTCCTTGATGCAGCTGTCCTGCCCCTGGTGCGAGAACATATGGAGCGGGCCCAGGAGGCCCAAAGGAGGGTCTATGACCGAAGTGGCAGGGTCCGTAGTTTCAGCCCTGGGGACAGAGTGTTGGTATTGGTCCCCACGGTGGAAAGTAAGTTTTTAGCCAAGTGCCAGGGTCCCTTTGAGGTTGTCGAAAGGGTGGGGGAGGTAAACTACAAAGTCTACCAGCCAGGGAAAAGGAAACCACACCAAATTTACCATGTGAATCTCTTTAAACCCTGGAAGGACCGAGAGACTTTACTGGCCACGTCCCCGCCTCCAACCGACCGGGTACCCATGACACCTGATGTTCCCATCACGGATACCCTGTCCGTGGCACAACAAAGTGACGTTAGGGTGTTTGTGCATAAAAATAGAGACTTTTTCTCCCCCTTACCCTGACTGACCAACGTGATCCAACATGACATAGTGACGGAACCAGGGGTTCGGATAAATGTGAAGCCGTATAGAATCCCAGAGGGCAGGCGTGAGGCATTCGCGAAAGAAATTAAAAACATGTTGGAGTTGGATGTGATAGAAGAGTACCACAGTGAGTGGTCGAGCCCCATAGTGCTGGTCCCAAAACCTGATGGCACTATCAGGTTTTGTAATGACTTTCGAAAACTTAACAGTGTATCCAAGTTCGATGCATACATGATGCCCCGGGTCGACGAACTTGTGGACAGGTTGGGACAGGCTCGCTATATAACGACCCTAGACCTGACAAAAGGATATTGGCAAATACCGCTATCTGAATCGGCCAAGGATAAGACTGCCTTTTCCACTCCTGAGGGCTCGTTTCAGTACAAGGGCACCATTCCAACGAATGATGGACAAAACTTTGAGACCACATCGCCCGTATGCGGCTGCTTATTTGGACGATGTGGTCATCCACAGCCCAGATTGGGAATCGCACCTGCCCCGGGTACAGGCGGTGGTATATTCCCTTAGAGAAGCAGGCCTCACGGCTAACCCAAAGAAGTGTGCCATAGGCCTGGAGGAGGCCAAGTACCTGGGCTATGTTATTGGCCGGGGACTTGTCAAGCCTCAGACCAATAAAATTGAGGCAATTCAAAAGTGGCCCCGACCCGTAAACAAGAAACAAGTTTGGGCCTTCCTAGGCATTACGGGGTATTACCGATGGTTTATACCTGACTTTGCCACTATTGCCGTCCCTCTGACTGACCTGACGAAGGGCAGAGGGTCGGTCATGGTCAAATGGAACACTGAGGCCGAGAAGGCGTTTCAAAAATTAAAACAGGCCCTTTGTGCACTACCGGTGCTGGTGACCCCGGACGTCACAAAGGAGTTTGTCGTACAGACAGACGCCTCTGAGGTGGGCCTAGGGGCTGTACTGTCACAGGTCAGGAATGGTGAGGAGCACCCGGTTGTATACCTAAGCCGGAAGGTGAACAAGCACGAAAGGAACTATGCCATTGTTGAAAAGGAGTGTCTCGCCATTAAATGGGCCTTAGACTCCCTGAGGTATTATCTACTCGGGAGGTCGTTCAGGCTGGTCACTGACCATGCTCCCCTGAAGTGGATGTGTGACAACAGGGAGAAAAATGCCCGTGTGACAAGGTGGTTCCTGGCTTTACAACCCTTTAAATTCACGGTTGAGCACAGGCCGGGCGAACTCCAGGATAATGCTGATGCCCTCTCCCGCGTGCACTGTATGGCTGGGTCAAGTGCTCAGCCGCAGGGGCTTGAGCAGAGGGGGAGGATATGTGACGGTATGTGAGGTGAGATATATGACAGTCGCTATGTTTCACCTCACATTCGGTCCATTGTAAGGGACTGAACCAGAATCCAGGTTTTTTCAGCCTCTGTAGTTGGCTGGGTTCCGGTCCGGATATTCAGGTTCACTGGAATCCATAGGCAGCTGGGCTTTAAAGATCCAGGAAGAGAGCACAGCATGGCTCTGCCCTGAGACTCAGAAGGGAATCTGAGTAAGAGGAGCGCTGTTTATTTGGGCTGAAAGAAAAAGGTTTGCTTTACTTCACCTTGTGTTTTGTGGGTGACGGGGACCAGCCCCTCACTGTATAGAGAGCGGTTACTGTATAGTTTAGCGCCGGACGGCAAGGATTTGTTTTACTGTTTTGTTTATTTTGTATGACTATTGCAAACCACTCGTAAATAAAGCTGGCAATACGCCAGGTTTTAAAGAAACTGCCTGTACGCTGACCTTCATTCTGAGAAAAGGTGATCCCCACGAGCTAATCTCCCACAATATATATATATATACAGTGGGTACCGAAAGTATTCAGACCCCTATAAATTTCTCACTCTTTGTTATATTGCAGCCATTTGCTAAAATCATTTAAGTTCATTTATTTTCCTCATTAATGTATACACAGCACCCCATATTGACAGAAAACAAAAACACAGAATTGTTGAAATTTTTGCAGATTTATTAAAAAAGAAAAACTGAAATATCACATGGTCCTAAGCACCCTTTTGATCTAATACAGCCATGAGTCTTTTTGGGAAAGATGCAACATGTTTTTCACACCTGGATTTGGGGATCCTCTGCCATTCCTCCTTGCAGATCCTTTCCAGTTCTGTCAGGTTGGATGGTAAACGTTGGTGGACAGCCATTTTTTAGGTCTCTCCAGAGATGCTCAATTGGGTTTAAGTCAGGGCTCTGGCTGGGCCATTCAAGAACAGTCACGGAGTTGTTGTGAAGCCACTCCTTCGTTATTTTAGCTGTGTGCTTAGGGTCATTGTCTTGTTGGAAGGTAAACCTTCGGCCCAGTCTGAGGTCCTGAGCACTCTGGAGAAGGTTTTCGTCCAGGATATCCCTGTACTTGGCCGCATTCATCTTTCCCTCGATTGCAACCAGTCGTCCTGTCCCTGCAGCTGAAAAAACACCCCCACAGCATGATGCTGCCACCACCATGCTTCACTGTTGGGACTGTATTGGACAGGTGACAAGCAGTGCCTGGTTTTCTCCACACATACTGCTTAGAATTAAGGCCAAAAAGTTCTATCTTGGTCTCATCAGACCAGAGAATCTTATTTCTCACCATCTTGGAGTCCTTCAGGTGTTTTTTTAGCAAACTCCATGCAGGCTTTCATGTGTCTTGCACTGAGGAGAGGCTTCCGTAGGGCCACTCTGCCATAAAGCCCCGACTGGTGGAGGGCTGCAGTGATGGTTGACTTTCTACAACTTTCTCCCATCTCCTGACTGCATCTCTGGAGCTCAGCCACAGTGATCTTTGGGTTCTTCTTTACCGCTCTCACCAAGGCTCTTCTCCCCGATAGCTCAGTTTGCCCAGACGGCCAGCTCTAGGAAGGGTTCTGGTCGTCCCAAATGTCTTCCATTTAGGGATTATGGAGGCCACTGTGCTCTTAGGAACCTTAAGTGCAGCAGCAATTTTTTTGTAACCTTGGCCAGATCTGTGCCTTGCCACAATTCTGTCTCTGAGCTCTTAAGGCAGTTCCTTTGACCTCATGATTCTCATTTGCTCTGACATGCACTGTGAGCTGTAAGGTCTTATATAGACAGGTGTGTGGCTTTCCAAATCAAGTCCAATCAGTATAATCAAACACAGCTGGACTCAAATGAAGGTGTAGAACCATCTCAAGGATGATCAGAAGAAATGGACAGCACCTAAGTTAAATATATGAGTGTCACAGCAAAGGGTCTGAATACTTAGGACCATGTGATATTTCAGCTGTTCTTTTTTATTAAATCTGCAAAAATGTCAACAATTCTGTGTTTTTCTGTCAATATGGGGTGCTGTGTGTACATTAATGAGGAAAAAAATGATTTTAGCAAATGGCTGCAATATAACAAAGAGTGAAAAAATTAAGGGGGTCTGAATACTTTCCGTACCCACTGTATATATATATATTTTCTGATCTGTTCTATTGTTTTTCTATATTGTTTTCTATTATTTTCTATTCTATTCTAATCTTTTCTATTCAAATTCGATTCAATTCTATATGAAATTCCAATTTCGGAAAATGGTTTTATATATATGAAATATTTATATATATATAACCATCTTCTGAAATTCGAAATTCATATAGAATGAATTCAAATTCGAATAGAAAAGATTAGAGTAGAATAGAAAAGAAAATAATAGAATAAAAAAATATATATATATATATATAAAACCTTCTTCCGAAATTCAAATTTAATATAAAAATTTGTATCACATTCGAATAGAAAATATTAGAATAGAATAGAAAATAATAGAAAAGAATAGACTAGAAAATAATAGACAAGAATAAAATATAATATATATTATTTTAGTTTCCATTGCTTTGAGTTATTTTCCAATCTATTCTCAAATTCGAATTTATACTATTCGAAATTCTAATTTCAAAAGACGGTCATATTTTATTGACTAAAATAGTGTATAAAAAGAAATCAACTGCCCTCTTCTTCCCTTATACACTCCACTGCGCTTGGTCATATTTTATTGTATTTTATTACATTCTATTAAATTATATTCTATTCTTTGCTATTCTTTTATTTTTTATTCTATTGTTTTATTATTTTATATTCTATTTTATTGTATTCTTTTTTAGAAATTGATTTATATTTTTTCAAATTCGATTCAAATTTGTTTTCGATTTCGATTCAAATTGTTTTTCGAATTCATAGTAACGTGTGTTAACTCTGCTTCAGTTCATGAATGGACAGGAGCCTCTGTCTCCTGTCCATTCATTTTCAATGTTGAGAAATGGACTGAATCTTTGTCCTCAGTCCCTCTCTCTGTCTCAAAGGGAAGATGTCAGGAGTCTGTTTAAACCCCTGATATCTCACCAAAGCCCCCCCCCCCCCAAAGGACAGATAAAAATTACAATAAATATAAAAGAATTTGTAAAAAATTTATAACATTTTAAATTGTAAAACAATATCAAAAGATAATAAACTAAAAAATTGCATAATGAAAATTTTTTAATTGTAATTTTTTTTTACATACAAATAAAAAACTACTGACACCACCCACTGCCCTACTGACATTGTCCACAGCCCATACCCCCCCCCCTCACCCACACACACCCCTTTTCCCAGAAGCACTGTGAAAAATAATAATAATTTTTTTTTTGTAAAAAATAATAATAAAACAAAATAAAAATAATAAAAACGAAATACTACTGATACTGTCCACTACCCCCGCCCCCCAAATTGTTGTGAAAAAAATACAAAAATAAAATATAAAAAATAATAAAAAAAAATGTAATTGTTAAAAAAAAAAAATCTGAAACTGTCCAATACACTACTGAGACTATACACTGCCCTACACCATCCAAAGCATTTAGAAAAAATAAAAAAAAAGTTGTAAAAAAATAAAATAGTAAAAATAGAAAACTACTGACACCATCCACGGCTCTACTGACACCATCCTGCACTGTACACTCTGCACTCCTCACCTGCACATTCTACCCATCTCCATACACTCTGCACTCCTCACCTGCACAAACTACCCACCACCATACACTCTGCACTCCTCTCCTGCACATACTACCTGCCTCTTTAGACTCCACACTCCTCTCCTGCATGTATTGCCCACCTCCATAAACTCTGCACTCCTCTCCTGCACATACTAGCCACCGCTGTACACTCTGCACTGTACATTTCCTTTTTAACATTACGGCATACTGCACTGCATGTAAGTAATCTCAAACTCTATTAAACCACACCCCATTTTAGCCATGCCCAATATGTAGCGCAATTTATGCCATGCCCACATTTTACAGCCACTTTTTTTATTTCAATGACTAGGGCTCACTTTTTACCTGTCACACGGGCCTACTAATTTCATGATACGCCCCTGGTATACTTGTAACTGAATATATCGCTTAGTATCATATATCTCCCTAATATGTCACTGTCAAGGTGTGTACTAGACATGTGCACACTGAAATGTTTTCGTCCGAAAAATACATTTATTTAGTTACTCCCGAAATTCGTTTTTATTTATTTTGTTTCGTTAAAAAATGCATTTGTCCGAAAATCCGAAATAATTAAGGTCAAATCTGTCATTGAAGGTTTATGGTGTCTGTCGAAATTCTAAGAAGATTCGACGGAGCAGCTAAACTGTACGACGCCGCAATCATACATTTCCGGTCGAATGTTCCGCCTACAAGCTATAGTAGAATTCTAATGTTGTATGACATTAGTAATAATTATATTTATTAATTATTATTACTAGTCAACCAACATTAGAATTCTACTATAGCCTATGGGCGGAGCA
This sequence comes from Rana muscosa, assembly GCA_029206835.1. Classification (NCBI taxonomy): domain Eukaryota; kingdom Metazoa; phylum Chordata; class Amphibia; order Anura; family Ranidae; genus Rana; species Rana muscosa. Next base: position 717,447,290 of record CM055116.1, on the reverse strand, counting down.
TTTGACCATAAATGTCTGCTCGTGGCAACTGCTTCGTCGAATCTTCATGTCAAATTTTTTCTCTCTATGTCGAATAATCTTGGACTAATAGAGTTAGGTTAAGCACATTGGACCTTTTTTTGCTATTGTCTCTATAATGTCGAATCTTTTCTCTCTATGTCGAATCTTTTCTCTCTATGTCGAATCTTTTCTCTCTATGTAGAATAATCTTGGAATAATAGAGCTAAGGTTAGGCGCATTCGACCACAGGTTCGATAGACAGAGATATTGTCAGTGTCATGTCGAATCTCCTATCTATATCGAACTGTTGTCGCAATGAAAACGAAAATAAAGCATTTGTTTATATTGGATCTTTCAGTTTTCGGGTTCTGCGCGTTCGTTATCATTTGTTAAAACGATAACAAAAATACCCGAAATTCGGACGAAAATGCATTCGGACGAAATTGAATGCACATGTCTAGTGTGTGCTGATTGCTGTCCTAACTCATCATCATCCTCATATAACTGTACTGTACATCCCCAGATTGCATTCCAATAATTATTTGCTAATTTTCTTCATGCATTTGCTAAGCTTCTTTGACGCTATATAGGTGGGATCCCATATGGCATTGCTTTCAGCACAAAATACACAAGGATGTTTACAGATTGTAGAAACAGGTCAATCTGAAAAAAGTGATCTCAGGCACTTTGATTAATGATGGTGTGTTGATGGATAACACTGTTGTTTATAATGACACATTAAGAGGATTTTCCATCAATTTGGGGCTATTCCTAAAGCTACTTTTTCGGCTCCCACTTCTTTTCCCATTTTTTGGCCAGGATGCAACAATAGAAAATAAGATGACCTGACTCAAAATTACTTTGATGTAATCAATTTATCTTTCATTCTACAGCTTTCCTGAGGAAGAGAGAGAGAAATAAAGGTTCTATTTTTGTCTTCTTCAGAACTTGGACAAATTTGATTTAATAAAATATTTCAATTAGTTTTCATGCAATTTATCTTACTTATTTGTTTGATAAGGAAGGCATATGTGCAATTAAGACAATCCTTTGAGCAATGGTAGGATTTCCCAGCTAACGACTTTGAAAGACGTTGCCCAACTCCTGGAGGAGAATGAGCCCCATTTAGAACAATATCAGAAACAGCAGGCTATTTGCACTACACATGCTCAGGAGCTGGAGAGCAATTGTCCTGCATTTAAACATAGAATTTCCAGACTTACAAACCAACTTAAGTGTTTGAGCTTTATTAAAACAAACTACAAATAAGAATGAACAATTGTCATTGGAGAATACATCAACTTTTAATTTTACTTGTTCATATCGACAGACTTTGTTTAATTAGAAACAAATCATAGTATAGTTATTAATTCATCAGATAAGAAAACATTGATATAATAAAAAAAAAACATTACAAGGCTTTGGGGTTGATTTACTAAAGCCAAATATACTGTGCACTGCAATTTCACTACAAGTACACTTGTGTCAGAGCTTAGTAAATGAGGTAAGGCTTCACTTTGCAAAGAATGCTCAATCACGAGCAAGGAAAATAAAAAAGACATTTTTTGCTTGTACATGATTGGATGATAGAAACCAGCAGAGCTTCCCCTCGCTTCAGAGCTTTCCCTCAGATCTAGAGAAAATGCACTTGACGTGCACTTGAACTGTACAGTATATTTGCCTTTAGTAAATCAACCTCCCAGTGTTATATAACACATAATAGAGACTGGCATGAACCAATATCCTCAACGTTAGTTGGAGAATTCCACAAAATGTTTAGAATATTCTCCTAACAGGCATATGATAATGCCATTATTTACAAAGATACTTTTGAACATTTGAGTAGTAAATTTCCAAAAACTCCCATATTATATGCACATTTAGAGACCTACAAAAGCCTGGTAAGACCTCTGGGATGTCCTATAATTTCAGGCATTGGATCTGAAGTAGAATTTGCTGGTCACCTTAATTATAGCTACCTCAGGCTGCATGTGGTAGTTTCCCCTACTATATTAAGGATATGAATGATTTGCTCAAAACTTTTGAATAAATTCACATTCCACCAGAAGCATTTCACAATTCTATGTCTTGTGTACTATGGGAGACCAGATATTGTAAATGCCAGGTCCTGGGTTTAGTACTACTTTAAGGAATGTGGCCAACCAAGATGGTCATACAACAAGTTTGTTCAACACTTACTTACAATTGCATCCCAAGTTAAAATATGTATTCCAGGGCTCTAACTACCTTCAGGTGCAGGAGGTTGTGATGGGAACTTATTGTGCCCCATCACATCACAACCTGTAACTGTGATAATAAGAGCGTGCATTATTTTCGGATGATTCTAAGACAGTAAATGTGCCTATGGCACATTCTTGTGTGGCACAGGAACATTGTTAACATCTTTATCTTTAGGATAGAAACAGTTCAGGAATTATTGAAATTCATACAGATTCTAGATGAGATTCACTATGAATTTTAACCACTTAAGCCCCGGACCATTTGGTAGCTAGAGGACCAGAGGTGAATTCAGAATTTTGCACTGCGCTGCTTTAACTGTAAATTGTGCGGACATGCAATGTTGTATCCAAACAAAATTTGTGTCCTTTTCTTCCCACAAATAGAGCTTTCTTTTAATGGTATTTGATTGCCTCTGCGATTTTTATTTTTTGCGATATAAACGGAAAAAGACCGAAAATTTTGAAAAAAAATGATATTTTCTACTTTTTGTTATAAGAAAAATCGAATAAACTCAATTTTAGTCATACATTTAGGCCAAAATGTATTCAGCCACATGTCTTTAGTAAAAAAAACGTCAATAAGTGTATATTTATCGGTTTGCGCAAAAGTTATAGCGTTTACAAACTAGGGTACATTTTCTGGAATTTACACAGCTTTAAATTTATGACTGCCTATCTCATTTCTTGAGGTGCTAAAATGGCAGGGCAGTACAAAACCCCCCCAAATGACCCCATTTTGGAAAGTAGACACCCCAAGGAAATTGCTGAGAGGCATGTTGAGCCCATTGAATATTTTTTTTTGTCCCAAGTGATTGAATAATGACAAAAAAAATAAAAAATTACAAAAAGTTGTCACTAAATGATATATTGCTCACACATGCCATGGTTATATGTGGAATTGCACCCCAAAATACATTCTGCTGCTTCTCCTGAGTACGGGAATACCACATGTGTGGGACTTTTTAGGAGCCTAGCCACGTACGGGACCCCGGAAACCAAGCACCGCCTTCAGGATTTCTAAGGGCGCAAATTTTTGATTTCACTCCTCACTACCTATCACAGTTTTGAAGGCCATAAAATGCCAAAATAGCACAAAACCCCCCCAAATGACCCCATTTTAGAAAGTAGACACCCCAAGGAAATTGCTGAGAGGCCTGTTGAGCCCATTGAATATTTTTTTTTGGCCCAAGTGATTGAATAATGAAAAAAAAAAAGTTGTCACTAAATGATATATTGCTCACACATGCCATGGTTATATGTGGAATTGCACCCCAAAATACATTTTGCTGCTTCTCCTGAGTACGGGGATACCACATGTGTGGGACTTTTTAGGAGCCTAGCCGCGTACGGGACCCCGAAAACCAATCACCGCCTTCAGGATTTCTAGGCACAAATTTTTGATTTCACTCCTCACTACCTATCACAGTTTCGAAGGCCATAAAATGCCAAAATAGCACAAAACCCCCCCAAATGACCCCATTTTGGAAAGTAGACACCCCAAGCTGTTTGCTGAGAGGCATGGTGAGTATTTTACAGCTCTCATTTGTTTTTTAAAATGAAGAAAGAATTTTTTTTTTCTTTTTTTTTTTTCAATTTTCAAAACTTTGTGACAAAAAGCGAGATCTGCAAAATACTCACAATACCTCTCAGCAAATAGCTTGGGGTGTCTACTTTCCAAAATGGGGTCATTTGGGGGGGTTTTGTGCCATCTGGGCATTCCATGGCCTCCGAAACTGTGATAGGCAGTGAGAAGTGAAATCAAAAATTTACACCCTTAGAAAGCCTGAAGGCGGTGATTGGTTTTTGGGGTCCCGTACGCGGCTAGGCTCCCAAAAAGTCTCACACATGTGGTATCCCCGTACTCAGGAGAAGCAACAGAATGTATTTTGGGGTGTAATTCCACATATGCCCATGGCATGTTTGAGCAATATATCATTTAGTGACAACTTTGTGCAAAAAAAAAAAAAATTGTCTTTTTTCCGCAACTTGTGTCAACATATAAAATATTCCATGGACTCGACATGCCTCTCAGTATATAGCTTGGGGTGTCTACTTTCCAAAATGGGGTCATTTGGGGGGGGTTTTGAACTGTTCTGGCATTTTATACACAACATTAGGAAGCTTACATCCACTCTTCTAACCACTTGAAGACAAAGCCCTTTCTGACACTTTTTGTTTACATGAAAACATATTTTTTTTTGCAGGAAAATTATGTTGAACCCCCAAACATTATATATATTTTTAAAGCAAAGGCCCTACAGAATAAAATGGTGGGTGTTGCATTTTTTTTTCTACACAGTATTTGCGCAGCGATTTTTCAAACGCATTTTTTTGGGAAAAAATACACTTTTTTTTATTTTAATGCACTAAAACACACTATATTGCCCAAATGTTTGATGAAATAAAAAAGATGATCTTAGGCCGAGTACATAGATACCAAACACGACATGCTTTAAAATTTCGCACAAACGCGCATTGGCGACAAACTACATACATTTTTAAAAGCCTTTAAAAGCCTTTACAGGTTACCCCGTTAGATTTACAGAGGAGGTCTACTGCTAAAATTACTGCCCTCGATCTGACCTTCGCAGTGATACCTCACATGCATGGTGCAATTGCTGTTTACATATGACGCCAGACCGACGCTTGCGTTCGCCATTGGGCAAGAGCAGGGCAGGACAGGGGTGCTTTTTTTTTTATTTTTTTTTATTATTAATTTTGCTTTTTTATTTTATTTTTAAATTGTTCCTTCCATGTTTTTTTTTTAATCATTTTTATTGTTATCTCAGGGAATGTAAATATCACCTATGATAGTAATAGGTAGTGACAGGTACTCTTTTTTTGAAAAAACTGGGGTCTAGACCCTAGATCTTTCCTCTGCCCTCAAAGCATCTGACCACACCAAGATCGGTGTGATAAAATGCTTTCCCAATTTCCCAATGGCGCTTTTTATATCCGGGGGGGGACATTCCCTCCCACTGCTTGTAAAAGCAGTCCAGAGGCTAATTAGCCACTAGGGTTGCTTTTACATTAAAGCCGGCCGCTGGCTGAAAAGAATGATACCAAGATGATACCTAAACCCGCAGGCATCAATCTGGTATAACCATTCAAAGTCCAGCAACATACCAGTACGTTGCTGGTCCTTGTTGGACATGTATTGTAATCTTTTTTTTTCATGCAGCCAGGTGGCTGAATGAAAAAAGAGATTGATCGGTGGGTATGCCCACCATTAGAATACCGCCCTTCATCCACCCACTTCTAATGATGGGCATACATGCACCATTTATATATGCCGAAGCATGGGGGCATCCTCCGGCAAAAAAGTTATGCCGCACACACATGGTCGGACTTTTCCACGGGCAAGCCTCCGTCGGAATTTCGACCGTATGTACGCGGCATTAGGAGCAAAATCGCTCCTCCGCCCCTGCTGCCCCAATGCTTCGGCATATTTGCTTCTTTTTTTTTTAACTGTGGTGGTGAAATCACCTCCTACAGCACTGGAGTCGCAGGGATCAGGCCTGTCTCTGCGAACGCTGCAGTTATGTGTGTTGTGTTTTGTAAGTGACAGTGATCGATCGATACTGCACTTCGGTGGCCTGGGCTGGACGGAGGGGCAAAACGCAGGTGCTAGCAGGTATCTGGGCTGATCCCGCTAACACTGCGTTTTTGGGAACCCTAAACTGCTGGGGACGCTAGTATAGATCTGATCAGATCAGATATTGATCTGTTCAGATAATATACCACTAAGGGAGGTGTATGCTTCACGCGTGGGTGTTAGCGTTACTGGCACTAACCTGACGCTGCCTGGGGTGTGACGCAGACCCTCTCTGACGCTAAAACCTAATTGATATCAACCGCCGGGCGATCAGGGGGTTAAACCTTTATTGGGTTATATACGGCGGGTGCCCTGACACTATAAAAAGCAAACTAACTAACCAGCGTCACCCGTAACACTTATATGATGATTACTGGTGAAAGGGTTAACTAGGGGCAATTAGGGGGTTAAAACCTTTATTAGATAATATATGGGGGTACCTGACGCTATAAAAACCTGCGGCGAACCTAAAAAAAATTACTGGCTACCGATCTGCATCACCGACGCTAAGACATCCATCAGAAAAATGATCGCTTAGCGACAGTGGTGATAGGGGGTGAAAGGGTTACCTGGGGGGCGATCAAGGGGGTTAAACCTGTATTAGATAATTTATGGGGGGTACCCGACGCTATGAAAACCTGCGGCGAACCTAAAAAAATTACTGGGTACCGATCTGCATCACCGACGCCAAGACAGCGATCAGAAAAACAATTGCTTAGTGACAGTGGTGATAGGGGGTGAAAGGGTTACCTGGGGGGCGATCAAGGGGGTTAAACCTTTATTAGATAATTTATGGGGGTACCCGACGCTATAAAAACCTGCGGCAAATCTAAAAAAAAAATACTGGCTACCGATCAGCATCACCGACGCTAAGACATCGATCAGAAAAATGATCGCTTAGTGACAGTGGTGATAGGGGGTGAAAGGGTTACCTGGGGGGCGATCAAGGGGGTTAAACCTTTATTAGATAATTTATGGGGGTACCCGACGCTATAAAAACCTGCGGCAAACCTAAAAAAATTACTGGGTACCGATCTGCATCACCGACGCCAAGACAGCGATCAGAAAAACAATTGCTTAGTGACAGTGGTGATAGGGGGTGAAAGGGTTACCTGGGGGGGCGATCAAGGGGGTTAAACCTTTATTAGATAATTTATGGGGGTACCCGACGCTATAAAAACCTGCGGCGAACCTAAAAAAAAAATACTGGCTACCGATCAGCATCACCGACGCTAAGACATCGATCAAAAAAACGATCGCTTAGTGACAGTGGGGATAGGGGGTGAAAGGGTTACCTGGGGGGTGATCAAGGGGGTTAAACCTTTATTAGATAATTTATGGGGGTACCCAACGCTATAAAAACCTGCGGCGAACCTAAAAAAAATTACTGGGTACCGATCTGCATCACCGACGCCAAGACAGCGATCAGAAAAATGATCGCCAAGCGACGGCGGTGCTAGAGGGTGAAAGGGTTATCTGGGGGTTGATCAAGGGGTTAAACCTTTATTAGGGGGGGTTAGGGGGCTACACTGGACCTAAAACTAAATGTAGTGACACTTTTACAGTCACAAATGTCACTGATTGCAGTGATCAGTAAATAAATGGTCACTGCAATCAGTGACACTGTGACTGGGGGCTGGGGGTGATCTGGGGGGGCTGGGGGGTGATCTGGGGGGGCCTGGGGGGGCGATTTATGTGCCTATGTGTGCTGGTGTTAGTGTAGTGTTAGTGCACTGACCTGTGTGTCTTCTCTTGTACGACGCTCGGTATATGTGAGCGCCGCACAGGAGATGACATCACTTCCTCCTGCTTTCTCTATCTGTGTAAACAGTACACAGACAGAGGGGGCATTTCTATTCGCCGGGAGCGATCGCGGGGGGGTGGTCGGAATCGAACGGCCGCCCCCCCATCTCGGAACGCTCCCAGACGAATTCCGACCGCTCACTGTACAGAAGGGGGGTCCGATCGGACCCCCCAACTGTAAAAAGGCAATCACGTATGCTCTACGTGATTGTGCCTGTCGGTGCCATTGTGCCGACGTATATATACAGTGAGCGGTCGTTAAGTGGTTAAACAACAAAAAAAAAGTAATGTGAAATTAACATACAAGGTGATGGTACACTAGTAGTTATTAGCTAAACAAACCTAGGTTCACTTTGGGGCAGTTTGGCGAGCATGACTACAGTTCAAGGGTTGCAGAGACGCCCAATAACTTTCACTGTACTGTGAAACACTGTGTGATTATGGCAAACATTGGCAGGATAGAGAGTGGGTGGAGCTCAGGGAACATTCCTTACTTTATCTTCTCTGTGATGTATGAACCTGGAAGCAACATGTATTTCACCACTTCCAGAATCATAGCTGTAATTTCCCGTCTGTGAGTGGGGAGCAGATACTCAAGCACAATCTGCTTGATTTGCTGTAGTGGAAGGTAGAAGGACATTAATGTTTGATCTATAAACCTGACACCTGGCCACTTATTTTATTAGGGCTTGTTAGCTGCACATATCATGCAACATTAAAAAATTGTATCTATCACTATTACATATTACAGGGCCTCTGCTTTCAGAAAATATATAGTTGTTTGGGGATTTTATGTTTTATTCTAGCAAACAGTGCCCTTTTTGTGAAAATTTTAAAAATTTCCCCTGGACAAGAAGTGGTTAAACACAAATTTTATACTGTGTATCACTTGAGCAGGTGTATAGAGATCCTCAGAAATTTGACTTTTTTTGACAGGGAAATCTTATGCTAGGAGGCTCATTGGATTTATTTAAAAGCAACAGTAGCTGAAGGTTTAAATGGAGACTAAGGTTACAAACCCTTTCTCTGGATCAGAACTAGGGCAAATAAATGGATGCTACTGATTGAGGAATTGTATGTGCCTTCATCATTGGTGAAGGTGTTTGGTCTGCTCCACCCATTTTCTTGCCTGTATGCTAAGCATATACATTCTTCTATATTTTTCAGCAGGTCAAGTGTTGTGGGTATGTGGGATGGACTGTGGACAGCACCAATATCCTGTGCCTTTTTTAGTATCCTACCATGTCAGTCATACAGTGATGTTGAAAACATGATGAAGGTATACAGGAAATAGGGTGGGAAACCAGATGCTCTCTCTATAAGGCAGGATGTATGCCTTTCCAGGACTGTCCTGTTTGTATATAGTTCCTTTTTTGCAGATTTCTGATGAATATGGAGGGCTAGTTTACATAATTGATCAAAGCATTGCAGTTTAATATGTAGGTTAGTTTACATTATTTATTGAAGTTTGGTTAAAGCGGAGTTCCGCCTGAAAATAAATAAATAAAGTCAGCAGCTACAAATACTGCAGCTGCTGACATTTAATATAAGAACACTTACCTGTCCAGGGAGCCCGCAATGTCCTCACCCAAAGCCGACCGGCTCCAGGTGCAGGCGCCGACATCCTTACTAAGGGAAACAGGAAGTGAAGCCTTGCTGCATCACAGCCTGCTTCCTACTGCGCATTCGCGAGTTGCACTGCACGATCTGAATGGTCCCTGCTGTCTTCCGGGACCTGTGTGTCTCCCAGAAGACAGCGGGGGGGGCAGACATTGCGTAGTTCGCACAAAGTGCGGCGATCCATGCCCGGAAGTGGGAGCAGATACCTGGATTTGACAGGTATCTGCTCCCCCCTCCCCCTGAAATGTGCCAAATGTGGCACCGGAGGGGGGAGGAATCCGATCAGCAGAAGTTCCATTTCTGGGTGGAACTCTGCTTTCAGCCACTACACTATAAACCTATAAACCCATCTGTAAAATAACATTATGTGCCCCAGTGTCTGTGTTTAAAAAAGATGCCGATTTGTTCCTTATATCAGTGCAGCTCCCGACGCTCATGTGACTCATCGGCTCTCTCCTCTCCTCTCCTCGGCTGACAGTTATAGCAGATGGGGCTGAGAACTCCCACTGATGTCAGCCGGGGAGAAAGGGAGGAGAGAGTAGAAAGAGCCAAGGAGTCATGTGAGCGCCGGGAGATGCTCTAAGATAAGGTAGAAATCTGCATTTTTTTATATAACACAGATACTGGGGCACATAATGTTATTTTACAGAGGGAATTGTATGTTTATAATTTAGTTATGATAGCAGCAGGGGGGGAGGGCTGGGGAGTGGACAAAGTTGACAGGCAGAGCAGGGAGGGATGAGAAGAGGACAGAGGAGGACTGAGCAGGGCTGTGGATGATGGAGGCATGTAAACTGACCATGGTATCAGGGGCTCAGCAGCCATGATAAATCGTGATCAGATTACAGGGGGAGGGCCGAAACTGGCAGGATTAGACAGGCTTTTAGGTGATAGAAGGGGCCAAATTACACAACACAAGCACTGTGCTGTTATTTATGCTTTAAGGGACAAGGATCTGTTTTTTTTTTGTTTGTTTTTTAGGTTAACCAACACTTTAACTGGACTGTTTGTTCTTGTTAAAGCATCTTTGATAAAGCTTTTCTATCTTAGTGGAGAAGCTCTATGAACAATAGACTGAAATCATCTGAATAACTATTTACTGGATGGCTATATATTGCATGCAATACCCTTTTCCTTGATAGAGTAATGTTCTTTAGTATCTTTATGGGCATGAATGGTATACATATAATTTGTACGGAATCTTGAGTTACATGTAATTTTTTGTATTGCAAAGGATACCCAATCACTCACGGGGTAAAAAAAAAGCATGTTTGCTTGAAGATGATTGTAGTCAGCAAAGCCCCACCTCATTCGTTAAGCAAAGTGAAAATGTCCCTTGAAAAGTGAAAATTCCCTTGGAAAGTGAATAGCCTATTAGTAAATAGCCTAATAGCATCATAACTGGGGATCAGAGTTAGGAGGTTAAACCAAATGTTATAGGGACAGAGATAGAAGACTCAGGTCCAAATTTTATCAAACAACTTTCTGATTAACAACACTGAGCACAGAATAATGTTTTTATCCAAAAATGTTCTTGACACATGATGGTTCTTGACCAATGTTGGTTGACCCATTACACCATGCTATTTTTTCCAAATTCTATTATTAAAAAATGTTCTATTACACATTTATTTACTGTAAATGTCAGGCAAATTGTATCGATTCATGTATTGATCGTACTGTGAACCTCAGTTTAGCTAGTCAGATATTCAATCTCCCATTCATGCTGTGTTTGAGTAAGATACTGTAGGGGGGTTAGATAGATAACACATATGCATCTAGTCCAATAAAGTCTCTATTGATAGCTGTGCTGCAATTCCATAAAGAAAAAGGATTTGTGGGGGAGAGCTTCTGGTCAAGAATGCGGATATCGCAAAGGAGTTCGAGAGTTTTTACTCCAAGTTGTACAATTTACAGCCCCACACTCCCTCACCGTACGCAGCCGACACCCGAGCCACACATATTAGAGAATTCCTCTCCCGCTACAGTCCCAGGCCGCTCTCTCCTCAACAGTCACTCGACCTGGAAAATCCTATTTCGGCATCGGAATTGGATATGGCCATGAAACAGATGAAAACGGGGAAGTCCCCGGGCCCAGACGGCCTTTCCCTCCAATACTACAGATCTTTCATTGCTCCTTTAGCCCCCAACCTTTTATCCATCTTCAATGCCTTGTCAGACTCCCAGAATAAACCTGACAGCATGTTAGCTGCGCACATCACGGTAATCCCTAAGGAGGGCAAGGACTCATCCTCAGTTGCAAACTACAGACCGATTTCCCTCCTCAACGTAGACATCAAAATCTATGCGAAGATTTTAGCTAACAGGTTACTCCCTTTGGTGCCCGGACTTGTTTCCCTAGATCAGGTTGGCTTTGTCCCCGGACGTGAGGCCAGAGACAACACCCTCCGTACACTAAACTTACACCATTGGCTCACGACCTCTAAATCTCATGGATTCTTTCTTTCGCTTGATGCTGAGAAGGCGTTCGACAGGGTTGCCTGGGACTATATGTGGGAGGTGCTCGGGGCTCTGGGCCTTGGGACCCGTATGGTGTCATATATCATGGCCTTGTATTCTGGTCCCTCTGCGGCAGTGAAAATTAATGGCCACCTGTCGGACGCCTTTCACATCAGAAATGGCACTCGTCAGGGATGCCCCTTATCCCTGCTGATTTATATCCTTGCCCTGGAACCCTTTCTTAACAGACTAAGAGACAACTCGAGCATACAGGGGATTACCGTGAAAGGCAGAGAGTTTCCGACGACATCCTCCTCTCTTCTCAAAGATTTGGAACATTTTGGCTTCCTGTCCAATCTCAAGATCAATCACTCAAAATCGCAGGTGCTAAATGTCTCCCTCCCCATGCAGGAGGTACTACACTGTCAAGAGTCATTCCCTTTCAGGTGGCTACAGGACGCACTCACATATCTTGGCATTCGTATCCCCTCTCGCCTGACTGATTTGTATCTGAAAAACTTCCATCACGCCCTACTTCAGGTCCAGAAACACCTAAAAGACTGGATGGGCCTGAACGTTTCCTGGTTTGGGTATGCAGCCCTGATTAAAATGATAATTTTGCCCCGTCTACTCTACCTAATGCAGTCAATCCCCATTTCCCTTACGCCAGGGTTCTTTACATCTTACCAGAAAAGATGCTCTGCCTTCTTATGGCGGAATTCCCAACCACGCATTAAGTTTTCTCGTCTCACTTTGCCCAAATCTAGAGGGGGAATCGGTCTACCAGATATTCGCCAATACCATACAGCATGTCACCTCACTAGGATCGTTGACTGGAATGTCCATGCCTTTAAAAAGGTATGGGTGTTCCTTGAGAAGGCCTTCTCGACAGGACCTTTACATTTACTCCCATGGTTGCCTTCTAACAATTGGCCCCATTCTCTGTCTTCTCACCCGCTCATCTACCCTACACTTTTGGCATTTAAAAAGTCTGCATTACATGGGTCCCCAACCCCTCCCCCGAGCCCTTTGACAACGCTGAGGGGGAATCCAGACTTCCCTCCTGGGGTTTCTGAGGAGTTTTTGAGTCAAGAGTGGCCACTTGAGGACGTGATAGCACTACAGTTTTACTCTGAGGGAAGGCCTCTGTCCTTTGAAGCGCTACAGACTTCCACCAAGACGTCCTCTCTATCTTTCTGGACTTACAGACAAATCCGACATTTTCTCATGATCTATGCAAACCAGTCAACCTGGACAAGACGACTCACACCCTTTGAATCCCTTTGTCATCGTAAAACACCACAAAGGCACCTGATCTCCCTTCTATATACCCTTCTCTCGGACACACCATCACTGACCCCTACCCCCTCACAGACTTCCTGGAATAGGGACTTCCAAACGCCCTTGTCTACGGAGGACTGGACCACTATCTATGACTATGCTCATAAAGGCTCGTTGAATGTGGCCATTCAGGAGAATGGCTATAAAATAATCACTAAGTGGTACAAGACCCCGTCTCGTCTCCATAAATTTTCCTCTAGCATTCCTGACACATGTTGGAGATGCGGGGAGGGAGTGGGAACTATGCTTCATGTGTGGTGGGATTGTGGGGCCCTTCAACCATTTTGGAGGGAGGTCCACGATCTCATCTCACATGTTACAACTTATACCCTAGACTTTACCCCGTCCCAGTTTCTTTTACACCATACTTCTCTCCCTAAGAAAGATTACTACAAATCCTTGGCCATGCACATGGTTAATGCTGCCAGACTTTGTATTCCCAGACACTGGCGCTCCAACGGCGTTCCCACAGTCAGGGAGTGGCTTGCACAGATTTCTTCCATAAAGGAAATGGAGGAATTGATTTTCACTTCGCAGTATAGAATGCACAAATTCTCAATTAAGTGGGCCTGTTGGAACCACTTCGTCACCACCGACCGTTACCTCCAGTATCTCTCATAACTTTGTCTTGCAATAAGGGAGCTACCCCCCTACTGTGGGGGAGGTGGGGGGGAGACCTGGATCCACCCATGCCCCTTCTGATTGTCCCCTGCTAGACTCTTTCCCCCCCTTTTTTTTTGTTTTTATTTTTTCCTTACTTTTTCCTCTTTCTTTTTGGTCTTCCTTCCTCTTTCTTCCCTCTTTCTGCTTCACTTTCTCTTTCTTTTTTGCCCTTTCCTCTTGAATCTTTCTTTTTGTATGAGGGTACCCCCTATTTGTGCAGTCACGATACCATGCACCCCGAATATTGGTCATGATTGAGGCTCTAAGCCAGTTTATCCCCTCAACATGCAACGGGGGGGTCTGGGGGGGAGGGGAGAATAGAGAATATGATCCTCCGCCCCTTTTACCCTACATCACATTGCTGCTCCTCGACTGTGGTCTGTTTGTCTCCATTGAGCTTTCTATATCGTGGTATGCCGTAGGTACCCTTTTTTTTTTGTTGTCTCTCTGTTATATGCTGTATTGTGCCCATTGTTGGGTCTTGTATGTCATGCTTTCTTTTTACAAATTAAAAACTTTTTATGGAAAAAAAAAAAAGGATTTGTTTTTTAAATGCGCTAGTGTTAAATACTGTACACCTTTATTTTTTATTAAGTCTATTAATGCCCATAGTTTGTCAGACTAGTATATGTTTCTTTCTTGTGATGTATATTGTCCAAAATTGACCAATTTTGGAGTATGCTGTTTCCAAAAGTAGTTATTATTAAAACCATGGGTAGGTAACTTGCCAGGTGAAACCTGCAGACCGGGGCTTATCAGAATCTAGAAGCCCCCATTTAACAATAAGGGGGCCCCCAGGTACTGCCCCCCTATGTGAATGAGTAAGAGCAACTATTCATCCACAAGAAATATATAAACAGTACAAAAAAAACACATACAGAGTGCGCATGTGCGGGGCTCTGAGGATGGTTGTCTGAGCCGAGAGCTCAGCTCCAGCTGTGTACAGCCGCGACCACAGAAGCTGTCATTGCAAATGGTTTAACCCCAAAATTGAAGAGCAGGTAGATAATGAACCTGGGAACGCCCCTCTAAGCTGTTTTTTTTTTTTTCATTTTAAAAGACTTCAAAGTTGCAATTTCAATCCGTTGTCACGGACAAAAAAAACAAGATGGCCGCCACAGCACGGGATATAGCCTCCAATGAACTCTGCCTCACAGAAAATAGACATATAATCACCTTAGCGGCTCAAAATTTCACCTCAGAAACCCAGGCAGGACCCCCACAAATACTTTACCCCTCACAAATCTCCATTGAACCTCTTATCAGCTACTCAGTATCTGGCTGTCCCTACACATCCATAGGGAACAATTCTTCAGCTCAGAATATGTTATTTCTGTCAGAAACTCGCCTCAGAGACCAGGCTTTTCAAATGGAGGACCTATTCCAGAAATTTTCAGAACTTCTGGATAGGGGACTGGCTCAAACAGCTGCAAAAATAACTGGGGACCTGAAAACTGATTTCCAAAATTTAGGAGCAAGGATAGATACAATAGAACATAAACTGGAAGAAACAGTGTTTGTTTCTAATCAACATTACAAACATTTATCCACAGTCCAGGAGCAACTAGATTATGCCATCTCCAGAATTGATGAACTTGAGAACAGGTCCCGCAGGTACAATATTAGAATCAGAGGGTTACCTGAAACTTTTCTAGATGTCTCCCCAGTAGTCCAGGAACTAATCAAAACAATGCTACCTAATGTTCCCCAACATCGCCTTGAACTAGACAGGGCCCACAGAGCCCTTGGACCCCCCCAGAAAAGATGGAAAACCCAGAGACATTATTGCCAAACTACATTATTATTCTTTAAAGGAAGAGGTCATGAAACAGGCCAGATCAGAGAAATCAAATATAGATGGACTTTCCCTTTTGCAGTCAAGTTTTCTGTCAACGGAAAATCATACTCCTTCGCTAACCTTCAGGCGGGAGAACACATTTTACTACAACTCAAGCTCTTCTCAAAAGAGGCTGAAATGGATACCTCCTCAACCGCCACCGGTTC
This sequence comes from Rana muscosa, assembly GCA_029206835.1. Lineage (NCBI taxonomy): Eukaryota > Metazoa > Chordata > Amphibia > Anura > Ranidae > Rana > Rana muscosa. The sequence continues at coordinate 717,431,564 of CM055116.1, read as the reverse complement.
AATCAAAAGACCCACTCCAACGAGCCCTCAATCTCCCCTTTTGAACAAAGGAAAGATGAAGAAAATCAAAGACAGCGGTCCCACCTGACTTCATTCTCCTTCTACACCACCATTTTCCTATCTCAGACCTAGAGTCTGACCACAGACCTGTCTGTGAACACTATTAAGGGATCCTCCTTCCCGGGTTTTTATTTTTTTTTAACCATGCCTGCCTTACAGTTTTTCAGACTTTCATGGACTTACCTTAAAAAAAAATGTATTATTATTATATATTTTTTTATATATTTTTAAAATACATATATATATATATATATATATATATATATATATATATATATATATATATTGTGCTTAAATGTTTCGCCGTGCTAAATTTAGCATTTTTTTTATGATATGGGCGCCCTGTGCAGGGGTGGTCCACATGTGCCTCCACCTACCCCTTAGAATCCCACGGGCCTCTGAGGGATAGGTTGTCTGATCACCACGGGTCAGACTACTTTCTGTTCTAGTTTTGAGGTTTCAGGGGGAGTCTCCCCTTCTGAACCCTGGTTCTACATGTTAGGAGACTTTTCCTTATCTTTCATCCTTTTTCCTCTCTCTTTACTTTGTTATTTTATTTTATTCTTCCCTAAATGCCTAACCTTCTCGTATTTCACAGAACTTTGTGTCCCTGATTTGCAGATGGATATCTTATTCCCCTACTACTGGTTGGGAGAAATTCCTGAAACACTTTTGATTAGAAGACTACTAAGGGAGAGTGGGGACGTTAAAAGTGTGTATGCCTTCCCTGGCCCTCATGGCTAGCTCACAAACCCATCTTAAAATAGCCTCCCACAATGTCCAAGGTTTAAATTCCCCAATCAAACAAAGAAAAAATTTGGACTATTACAAATCACTTAAATTAGATGTCCTTTTACTCCAAGAGACACACTTTCCTATACGGTATAGTCCCAAATACTTACACCCATATTTCCCCCAATTTCACCTAGCTAATGCAGAAAATAAAACCAAGGGTTTTTTTTTCAAAGTCCTGCAAATTTGAAAAATCCTTTGAAAATATGGATCCCAAAGGGAGAATTTTATTAATACAAGGCACAATAGAAGGACACCTATGTTCCCTAATTTCTTATTATGCCCCTAACAGAGGTCAAGCTGCCTTTTTTAGGACCATGATGAACACTCTAAGCCCTATGTTAGTAGGCACAGTAATTTTTGGAGGAGATTCAAACGCAGCATTCAAATCCAATTCCCCCAAAGACCAAATTACTTGTCCAACCAAAGAAAGCCAAAAAATTGCCAGAATAATTTTGGCCCATAATCTTACTGATACTTGGAGGGAATTAAATCCTTCCAAAAGGGACTTCACTCATTACTCACATCCTCACAACACTTATGCTAGAATAGACCATATTCTTACTCCTACACCATTGCTGCCTTTTATAGTTAGTGAGCACATCCAAGACACCGCCCTCTCTGATCACTCAATAGTAATGATATCTATCTGTTCTAACGTTCTATGTAGCAAACAGGGTCAATGTAAACTCAATGAGTCCATTCTGTCAAGTCCGGCTTCAATTGAAACAATAAATAATGCACTTAACCTCCCTAGCGGTATTCCCGAGTCAGGTGATTTTTTTATGCTAAAATTGGTAACCCCGAGCCTGACTCGGGCTGCATCGCAGTATCCAGGGGAAGTAACTTACATTGTTCCCTGGATCCTGCGATGTCCTCCCGCAGTGTGTGCGAGCCGTGTCTCGCTCGATCCTCACTGCCGAGTGCCGAGCTCCGCTCCCTGCGACGTTGCGGCGCCAAATTCAAAAAGGTAAACACATAGTATACATACAGTATACTGTAATCTTACTGATTACAGTACTGCATGTAATAATTACACATCCCCTTTGTCCCTAGTGGTCTGCCCAGTGTCCTGCATGCACTTTTATATAATAAAAACTGTTCTTTCTGCCTGGAAACTGGAGATTGTCCATAGCAACCAAAAAGTGTCCCTTTATGTCAAAAGTGGTTTTAGACCAGCTAAAAAACAGCGACAATAAATTACAATCACTCGCAGAATTGAGCGATAGCGATTTGTGGGGAAATTCATCATCAAACAAAAAATCTAATGACAGCGACAATTCTGCAACTGAGCAAATTTCAGTGTTTTTGATTTGATTACATTATTGAATAATGTTTATTATAATTACATTACTATTTGTTATAATTATTTATAGTTATTTATTATATTATAATTTATGATTTTGTGTTTCAAACTTTATCATACCCGGGATGTCTACTAGACTCTTGTTTGGTCAGGTTTAAGTGAGTTATTCCTAAGAATCGCAGGCCTACAATACATAACACCAAATTTCCATGCAAAATAATTGTACCACTTTTGGTACATAATTCCAGACAGAATCATACCGCCAGGGAGGTTAAGGAATATTTTTCTCTCAATGACATAGGTGATATCTCAATCGAAGTGCTTTGGGCTGCCCATAAGGCTTACATTCGGGGTAAAATTATCCAAATTTCTAACCAAACGGGATCTAGAGCTGACATAGAGTGCTTGGAAACGGAATATGAAGCTCTACGAGCTAGTCATAAAAGGGATCCCACCAAGGTTTCCATAGCCCTAATAGATAGAGCCAGACTGGATCTTAATCTTGCTCTCACTGCACAAGCAGAAAAGGCAATTTGATGGAGCGGTCATAAATTCTATACACACGCAAACAAAATAGGATATTTACTCGCTGCGAAACTCTCTCCCAGAATCAGAACTCATACTATGCCTAAAATCAGGATATCGGGTCAACCCCCTACAGCCAATCCAGTCAAAATCCTAGAGGCATTCCATGATTTCTACTCTGACCTGTATAATTCTCATTCTCAGCCTGACAAAAACTCAATAGCTAGATTCTTGGATGACCTCCACATCCCAACTCTAAACACCACACACAAAAATTTACTTGAATCTGCTTTTACGGTGGAGGAGGTTGGGGAGGTCATTAGAAGCCTTAAAAAAGGGTCAGCTCCGGGCCCCAACGGACTATCTATCTCCTACTATAAAGTCTTTGTAGACATCTTAGCACCCTATTTGACCAATTTATTTAACGCTAAAACACAGGGAGTCCCCTTGGACATGCACCTTAACACAGCATATATCAATGTTATCCCTAAACCAGACACAAACCTGGAGGAAGTTAATAACTATCACCCTATTTCCCTAATACATAATGATATAAAAATAATGACAAAAATAATGACCAATCATTTGGCATCTTTTATCAATACCTACACTCATAAGGACCAAGTGGGCTTCATCCCGGGCAGACAAGGCCCAGATCAAATAAGAAGAGCAATTATTTTGGTTTTAATACTACAGTCAAATTGGGAAGGAGGAAGGGGACAGCAGGGACTCCTCTTGTCTTTGGATTTACAAAAGGCCTTTGACACAGTGTCTTGGCCATATATTTTCACCCTTATAGAATGTTGGGGTTTCGGAGAACGATTTACAGGACTTCTACATTCCCTTTACTCTAATCCCAAGGCACTAATTCGTTTACAAGGCTACTATTCTAAACCAATTAACATAACACGAGGCATTAGGCAAGGGTGCCCACTTTCACCTCTCATTTTTGCAATAGCCATAGAAACTCTGGCAATAGCTATCCGACAAAACCCAAACATTAAAGGGGTAACTTGTGGGGTCCAAACTCATAAATGCGGACTCTTTGCTGATGATATACTCCTATTTGTAACCTCTCTATTGATCTCCCTTCCCAATATCTGTCAAGTCCTACACAACTTTTCTAAGATTTCGGGCCTTAAAGTCAATTACACAAAATCGCAAACCCTTAACGTCTCACTCCCTCTTTCCGAGGTTTCCTTATTAAAGCAATCATTTAAATTTGAATGGAATGACACCTCAATCAAATATTTAGGTATTACATTAACAGCCCGTTTTGAAACTCTATATACACACAATTATCCCCCACTGTTCAAGATATTAGAAAGTGACCTTTCATTCTGGTCCAAATACAAGTTATCCTGGCTGGGCAGAATCAACTCGAACAAAATGACATTACTCCCTAGAATTTTATATTACTTTAGGTCGCTCCCTATCCCCATCCAAAAAATCTATTTAAAAAAACTTCAGAGTAGAATACTCAAGTACACTTGGGGCTCATCTGGATATTGAATACCACAAAACACCCTTTTCCTCCATAGTAATAAGGGGGGGCCTAGGTCTCCATGATCTACATAAATATTATCTTGCAGCTAGACTAGCTCAGTTATCTACGATCTACTCTAAATCAGAAGAACCAGACTGGCTCAACATTGAAAGACAGGCTGCACCGCATTTTTCTCTCTACTATCTTTTATGGTGTCTCCCCAAAAAAAGACCTCCCATACTGGCCCCATCCCTATTACAATCCTTTGCGCTCTGGGATAGCCTTAAAAAAAAACATTTGGCCCTTGTTTCTGCAGGACGTCCACTTGCAAACCTGTCGGGAACCCAGATTTTCCCCCTGGTTTGGATTTAGAAGCATTTAAGTGGTGGGTGGACAAGGGACTATACCGTATAGGACAGTTCTTCTACTCTGGTGGACCTTTGTCTCTAAAACACTGTGTTAAAACGTTGGAACTCCCTGATTCCAAAATACTTTGTTTTGATCAAATCTCACAATTTTTACCACTAGTCTGGAAGGAAAACCCACTCCCCCCAATTCACGAAATATGAACTATGGTGTGACCAGGCCGGGGGGCAAAGGGGAGGTATATCCGTAATATATTCGTGCCTCACTCACCCTACAGTGAAATCCTCATATATGGAGGCTTGGGAAAATGAGCTTCAAAATAACTGGGACCTAGACACCTGGCATAGAGCCTTCTCAAAGTCCTTAAAGGGTATTCTAAATGTGTCACTGATGGAGGCTAATATTAAGGTTATAACCAGGTATATAAACTTGCATCTATATACCCTACAGCTGATCCAACCTGTGTCAGGGGATGCTGGTTTTTAGGGTCAATGACTCATATCTGGTGGGAATGTCCTAGAATCCGCCCCTTTTGGGGCAAAATCTTCTCTATGATTTCCAAGGTCACTGGTTGCCAGGTTTCTAGGTCTCTTTCAATAGCTCTCCTAAATGCTCACATACCTCAAATACCAAAAACTACACAAAAACGAATCCATTTTATTCTCACATGAGCCAAGCTTACTATTGCCAAAGCGTGGAAGAATCCTAAACCTTCTTTCTTTGAAGCCAAAAAAAATATATCTTGGATAATGACTCAAGAAAAGCTAGGTAGTATTCTAACTGATACTGTTCCGAAATTCGAAAACCTTTGGGAACCTTGGGCTAGATATGTAGGAATCTCTCTTACCCAGGGTGTTCCTTCGGTTCCTATATAACTCTAAGTTAGGCACATTTTTCTCTCATACTTTTCCCCTCTTCTTTTTATTTTTTCCCTCCTATAGGGATTTCTGGTGATGTTCTGAGGGAGACCTATCTCCCCCCTTTTCACTTTCTGATTATACATAGGAATGATAGATAAAATATCCTCTTTCATAGATAATAAGGCCGATCTTTTTTAGCCTGGCTATTCCGGGGAACTTTAAGTAAAACTGCAAGGATGGTGAGAGGTTTAGTTAGTTCCTGATAAGGGGCACCAGGAGGACAGAAATGTCTTTGTTTATCAGTTGGCCTATATAGGAGAAACTTCTCTTATTTAAATTCTTCATATTAATTTAACATTCTAAAACCACATCTATCGTTTTAATGATATGTCTTTATTTATCTACAAAATAGTAGTATTTATTCTAAGAGGTCATCTACCATATTTTATTCATAATGAGATATGCCATAATGTACTGAATTGTAATATTTATTTTCTGAAAATAAAATATTTTGAAAGTAAAAAACACATACACACACATTTTGACAAGTCTTTTAATGTGATGTAAATCTAGAGTATATCGATCATGATGCCTGGCACATGCATAAAGAAAAAAACGTGATCATGCAATGTTACCCTGACCACTGCCGGCCACACCTGACAGCTTTGGCAGATGACAGCTGATACAAATAAAGGGTGGCATGGTATACCATGTTTGGTCAATTACATCACCTGGGAGACCTTGCCCTTTTATTATTATTTAAACAGACAATTTTTTTGAGTAGATCAACACATGCATAGACAAAAACTTATATCCTAAATGCACAAATTCCTAACAAAGTTAGCAAAACGTTTTATTTGTACAAATTTGCATTTCTCATTAAAAAGTGCATGAGAAAATACAAAAAAGAACATTTACCAATGTGAACTATTTTGTAGTCAAATTAAACTAAATAATCCAGATGAGGACATTTCCAGAGCTATAAATATTTAACCATACAAACAATCTTCATGTGGAAGACCAATTTTTAGATATGGCCTCAACTTTTGCCTGTCGTATGATAAAAATGAATTTAAACTAATAAAAGACGTGCAATTATTTGCAGCAGAATTAATATTGAAGAACTTACATAAAATAAATGAGTGCATGGTGAATCGAATGTGACATATACAGTAAAGGGCTAGAATTGACAGCTCATAACTATCACATTTTAGGATTCAATTGAGTTAAAAGTAGAGTGATGGATACTGGACAGGACAAAGTTAACTGACAAGATGTAGACATGTCTATTAGTCACTCCAAGGAATATTCCTTTAAATCTAGTGTTTCCCTTTTTAAATTTGAATGCATGTACAGATCGATCTGTATGGGAGTTTGTTCTAATTCTCCTTTCGTATTTAGTGTCAGAGGTGGCCCACATTGCAAATTGGAGATATTGCGATCATCATCTCTAATATATGGTTTCTTATTGATATTTATATCAGCTGTCATCCACCAGAGCTTTCAGAAGTGGGCAAGCAGTTGTTGAGATCATGTTGGAGTACAAATTGTTTATTTTTTCTTTCATTAAAACATTAGTCAAAAACAATGTGTTTCTTTGCACGTTTTATGTGAATGAGTAGAGGTACTATGCCCCACCCCCATGTTGAAGTGAAGATGTGGCCTAGTATGGTTCAGAAGAGGGGGTGCACACTCTCCTTTTTTCCTGCCCGACCAGGCTGCATGAAGGGCATGGTATGAAATATGGGGGAACCCCAAAACCACAACTAGTGTCAGAGAGCTGTCATTTTGCCAGTGATTCAAACCCACTTTCTCTTTGTAAATGTCAGTGTTTCTGTAGGTTGTATACATTGCACAGATGCGCAGGGTTAGACATGTTATTTAATGGGGTTTTATTTTTAATGTTTCATTTTAAGCAGTACTAAAATCCCTGCTTCATGCCAAGAGCAATTGTTTAGGCAAACCTAAACCTATGGTACTCACTCTCATGTTTACCTTTCCCACATCAGCAACAGGTAATATACCATTAGTGGAATAATGGGACACAATCCCATTCAGGATTCATGTTGAAACAGGAAAGGGCTATCCCCAAACTGTTCCCACAAAGTTGGGGACATGAAATTGTCCAAAATGTCTTGATTTGCTGATACCTTAAGAGTTCCCTTCACTGGAACTAAGGGGCCATGCCAACCCCTGAAAAGCAACCCCACAACATGACCCCCCCGCCCCCCCTCCACCAAATGATTTGGACCAGTGCACAAAGCAAGGTCCATAAAGACATAGATGGGTGAGTTTGGAGGAACTTGACTGGTCTCAACCCGATAGAACACCTTTAGGATGAATTAGAGCAGAGACTGCGAGCCAGGTCTTCTCATCCACATCAGTGCTTGACCTCACAAATGCACTTCTGGAAGAATGGTCAAACATTCCCACAGACACACTCCTAAACCTTGTGGGCAGCCTTCCCAGAAGAGTTGAAGCTGTTAGACAGTAGTTGCAAAGGGTGGGCCAACTCAATATTGAACCCTACGGACTAAGACTGGGATGCTATTAAAGTTCATGTGCATGTAAAGGCAGACGCCCAAATACTTTTGGTAATATAGTGTACAGTGGGTAGGGAAAGTATTCAGACCCCCTTAAATGTTTCAATCTTTGTTATATTGCAGCCATTTGCTAAAATCATTTAAGTTCATTTTTTTCCTCATTAATGTACACACAGCACCCCATATTGACAGAAAAATACAGAATTGTTGAAATTTTTGCAGATTTATTAAAAAAGAAAAACTGAAATATCACATGGTCCTAAGTATTCAGAACCTTTGCTGTGACACTCATATATTTAACTCAGGTGCTGTCCATTTCTTCTGATCATACTTGAGATGGTTCTACACCTTCATTTGAGTCCAGCTGTGTTTGATTATACTGATTGGACTTGATTAGGAAAGCCACACACCTGTCTATATAAGACCTTACAGCTCACAGTGCATGTCAGAGCAAATGAGAATTATGAGGTCAAAGGAACTGCCTTAAGAGCTCAGAGACAGAATTGTGGCAAGGCACAGATCTGGCCAAGATTACAAAAAAAAAATTCTGTTGCACTTAAGGTTCCTAAGAGCACAGTGGCCTCCAAAATCCTTAAATGGAAGACGTTTGGGATGACCAGAACCCTTCCTAGAGCTGGCCATCCGGCCAAACTGAGTTATCGGGGGAGAAGAGCCTTGGTGAGAGAGGTAAAGAAGAACCCAAAGATGCAGTCGGGAGATGGGAGAAAGTTGTAGAAAGTCTACCAACGCTGCAGCCCTCCACCAGTCGGGGCGTTATGGCAGAGTGGCCTGACGGAAGCCTCTCCTTAGTGCAAGACACATGAAAGCCCGCATGGAATTTGCTAAAAAAAACACCTGAAGGACTCCAAGATGGTGAGAAATAAGATTCTCTGGTCTGATGAGACCAAGATTGAACTTTTTGGCCTTAATTCTAAGCGGTATGTGTGGAGAAAACCAGGCACTGCTCATCACATGTCCAATACAGTCCCAACAGTGAAGCATGGTGGTGGCAGCATCATGCTGTGGGGGTGTTTTTCAGCTGCAGGGACAGGATGACTGGTTGCAATCGAGGGAAAGATGAATGCGGCCAAGTACAGGGATATCCTGGACAAAAACCTTCTCCAGAGTTCTCAGGACCTCAGACTGGGCCGAAGGTTTACCTTCCAGCAAGACAATGACCCTAAGCACACAGCTAAAATAACGAAGGAGTGGCTTCACAACAACTCCGTGACTGTTCTTGAATGGCCCAGCCAGAGCCCTGACTTAAACCCAATTGAGCATCTCCGAAGAGACCTAAAAATGGCTGTCCACCAATCTTTACCATCCAACCTGACAGAACTGGAAAGGATCTGCAAGGAGGAATGGCAAAGGATCCCCAAATCCAGGTGTGAAAAACTTGTTGCATCTTTCCCAAAAAGACTCATGGCTGTATTAGATCAAAAGGGTGCTTCTACTAAATACTGAGCAAAGGGTCTGAATACTTAGTACCATGTGATATTTCAGTTTTTCTATTTTAATAAAATTTCAACAATTCTGTATTTTTCTGTCAATATGGGGTGCTGTGTGTACATTAACCACTTCCCTACCGCCCATAGTCATATGACGTCCACAGATGGGATCTCCCATCCTGGGTGGGCGTCATATGACGTCCTCGGCTTTGTGGGGGGATATCTGATTGATGCCTGCAGCTAGAGGCATCATTCAGATATCCTTTTGTTGTGCCGGCGATTCTGCGCATCATAAGAATGATCATATCGTTCTTATAGGCGGCGGGAGGGGGCATCCCCCCTCCCGCCACCATCCGGTGTTTCTCCGGGCTCTCCCGTGCCATCGGGGACCCGGAGAGAATCGTCCGGCGCCGGTGGTGGGTCACGTGACGAGCATAGAGATGACTGGTGACCAGATGGTCACCAGTCATCTCTATGATCGTCGGAGGCCCGGGCGCGATGTGATGACGTCACGCCCGGGTCCTCAGATATAAACAAAGCCGCCATTGCGGCTAGTAAGTATGATATCAGTGAAAAAAAAATCACAATCTCATGCTTTCCAGCCTGGAGGAGAGATGTGGGGTCTTATTGACCCCACATCTCTCAATAAAGAGGACCTGTCACACACATTCCTATTACAAGGGATGTTTACATTCCTTGTAATAGGAATACAAGTGATCAAAAAAAAAAGTAAAATAAGTGAAAAAAATAAATAAAATAAGTAAAATAAATAAATAAATAATAATAAAAAATAAATAAAACGCCCCTATCCCCGGTAGCTCGCGATCAGAAGCGAATGCACACGTAAGTCCCGCCCACATATGTAAACGCCGTTCAAACCACATATGTGAGGTATCACAGCATGCGTTGGAGCGTGAGCAACAATTCTCGCACTAGACCTCCTCTGTAACTCTAACCTGGTAACCTGTAAAAAAAATTAAAGTGTCGCCTATGGAGATTTTTAAGTACCGAAGTTTGGCGCCATTCCATGAGTGTGCGCAATTTTAAAGCATGACATGTTAGGTATCTATTTACTCAGCGTAACATCGTCTTTCATATTTTCCCAAAAAATTGGGCTAACTTTACTATTTTGTTATTTTTTAATTCATGAAACCATTTTTTTTCCTAAAAAAGGCGTTTGAAAAATTATTGCGCAATTACCGTGCAAGAAAAAAAGTTGCAATGACCGGCATTTTATTCCCTAGGGTGTCTGCTAAAAAAACATATATAATGTTTGGGGGTTCTGAGTAATTTTCTAGCAAAAGAATGATTATTTGTACATGTAGGAGAGAAGTGCCAGAATAGGCCAGGTATTGATGTGGTAAAAAAAGCCCGGTGTTGAAGTGGTTAATGAGGAAAAAAAAATAACTTAAATGATTTTAGCAAATGGCTGCAATATAACAAAGAATGAAAAGTTTAAGGGGGTCATGCGGCCTGATACGGTTCAGGAGGGGGGGGGGCGCTCACTCGTCCCCACCTCATATTCCCAAACCAATTTAATGGGATTTTTTCTTCCCTGATAAAACGCTTTATGAACCGCTGTCTAATTGTTCTCTTTTTTTTCTATAAATAAACTTCAGTTTTATTGTTAGAATTTTAGGACTTCATCTCCATGCAGGGTATGCCAATTATTTTATAATCCTACTTTATAATCCTATTAACCCCTTACACAGCTTTATTATAATCTGTAATAAAGGGACATTGTTGTTCATACACACATGTGTATATATACAGTATATATATATATATATATATATATATATATATATATATATAGTTATCACATGTCTGAAAACATGTAATTAGGTGTTCTTTTAACCCCTTAACGACCGCTCACTGTACATATACGTTGGCAGAATGGCACGGACAGGCAAACTCACGTACCTGTACGTGCCTGCCTTCGTATGGGTAGGGGGTCCGATCGGACCCCCCTCCGGTACAGTGAGCGGCCGGGATCGCTTCAGGAGCGATCCGTGATGAGGGGACGGCCATTCGTTTCTGGCCAGCCCCTCGCGATCGCTACCGGCGAATGAAAAGCTTCCTCTGCCTGTGTAATGTTTACACAGGCAGGAGGAAGTGATGTCATCTCTCCTGCGGCGCTCACATATACCGAGCGCCGTGGAGAGAAGACACACAGGTTAGTGCACTAAACAGCACACTTACACCAGCACACATAGGCACACGATCGCCCCCCCCAGGCCCCCCCAGACACCCCCCAGATCACCCCCCAGATCACCCCCCAGCCCCCAGTCACAGTGTCACTGATTGCAGTGACCATTTATTTACTGATCACTGCAATCAGTGACATTTGTGACTGTAAAAGTGTTAGGGCAGTTAGTTTTAGGTCCAGTGTAGCCCCCTAACCCCCCTAATAAAGGTTTAACCCCTTGATTGCCCCCCAGGTAACCCTTTCACCCCCTAGCACCGCTGTCACTAAGCGATTGTTTTCCTGATCGCTGTATTAGTGTCGGTGGTGCCGATAGGTAGCCAGTTATTTTTTTTAGGTTCGCCGCAGGTTTTTATAGCGTCAGGTACCCCCATATATTACCTAATAAAGGTTTAACCCCTTGATTGCCCCCCAGGTAACCCTTTCACCCCCTTTTGCCAGTGTCACTAAGCGATCGTTTTTCTGATCGCTGTATTAGTGTCGGTGGTGCCGATAGGTAGCCAGTTATTTTTTTTAGGTTCGCCGCAGGTTTTTATAGCGTCAGGTACCCCCATATATTACCTAATAAAGGTTTAACCTCTTTATCATCCCCCAGGTAACCCTGTCACCCCCTTTTGCCAGTGTCACTAAGCGATCGTTTTTCTGATCGCTGTATTAGTTATGCTGGTGCCGCTAGGTAGTCAGTTATTTTTTTTAGGTTCGCTGCAGGTTTTTATAGCATCAGGTACCCCCATATATTATCTAATAAAGGCTTTAACCCCCTAATTGCCCCTAGTTAACCCTTTCACCAGTGATCACCGTATAAGTGTTACTGGTGACACTGGTTAGCCAGTTAGTTATTTTGTTATTTAGGTTCCCCGTCAGGTTTTTATATAGCGTCAGGTACCCCCATATATTACCTAATAAAGGTTTAACCCCCTGATTGCCCCTAGTTAACCCTTTCACCAGTGATCACCATATAAGTGTTACGGGTGATGCTGGTTAGTTCGTTTGCTTTTTATAGTGTCAGGGCACCCGCCGTATATAACCCAATAAAGGTTTAATCCCCTGATCGCCCGGCGGGTGATATCAATTAGGTTTTAGCGTCAGAGAGGGTCTGCGTCACACCCCAGGCAGCGTCAGGTTAGTGCCAGTAACGCTAACACCCACGCGTGAAGCATACACCTCCCTTAGTGGTATAGTATCTGAACAGATCAATATCTGATCTGATCAGATCTATACTAGCGTCCCCAACAGTTTAGGGTTCCCAAAAACGCAGTGTTAGCGGGATCAGCCTAGATACCTGCTAGCACCTGCATTTTGCCCCTCCGTACAGCCCAGGCCACCCAAGTGCAGTATCGATCGATCACTGTCACTTACAAAACACAACACACATAACTGCAGCGTTCACAGAGACAGGCCTGATCCCTGCGACTCCAGTGCTGTAGGAGGTGATTTCACCACCACAATTAAAAAAAAAAAGCATATATGCCGAAGCATGGGGGCAGCAGGGGCGGAGGAGCGATTTTGCTTGCCCGTGGAAAAGTCCGACCGTGTGTACGCGGCATAACTTTTGCGGGAGGATGCCCCCATGCTTCGGCATATATAAATGGTGCATGTATGCCCATCATTAGAAGTGGGTGGATGAAGGGAGGTATTCTAATGGTGGGCATACCCACCGATCAATCTCTTTTTTTCGTTCAGCCAACAGGCTGCATGAAAAAAAAGATTACAATACATGTCCAACAAGGACCAGCAACGTACTGGTATGTTGCTGGACTTTGAATGGTTATACCAGATTGATGCCTGTGGGTTTAGGTATCATCTTGGTATCATTCTTGTCAGCCAGCGGCCGGCTTTCATGTAAAAGCAATCCTAGCGGCTAATTAGCCTCTGGACTGCTTTTACAAGCAGTGGGAGGGAATGTCCCCCCCCGGATATAAAAAGCGCCATTGGGAAAGCATTTTATCACACTGATCTTGGTGTGGTCAGATGCTTTGAGGGCAGAGGAAAGATCTAGGGTCCAATAGACCCCAGTTTTTTCAAAAAAAGAGTACCTGTCACTACCTATTACTATCATAGGGGATATTTACATTCCCTGAGATGACAATAAAAATGATAAAAAAAAAATATGGAAGGAACAGTTTAAAAATAAAATAAAAAAGCAAAATTAATAATAAAAAAAAAAAAGCACCCCTGTCCCGCCCTGCTCTTGCGCAATGGCGAACGCAAGCGTCGGTCTGGCGTCATATGTAAACAGCAATTGCATCATGCATGTGAGGTATCACCACGAAGGTCAGATCGAGGGCAGTAATTTTAGCAGTAGACCTCCTCTGTAAATCTAACGTGGTAGCCTGTAAAGGCTTTTAAAGGCTTTTAAAAATGTATGTAGTTTGTCGCCACTGCGCGTTTGTGGGAAATTTTAAAGCATGTCGTGTTTTGTATCTATGTACTCGGCCTAAGATCATCTTTTCTATTTCATCAAACATTTGGGCAATATAGTGTGTTTTAGTGCATTAAAATAAAAAAAGTGTATTTTTTCCCCAAAAAATGTGTTTGAAAAATCGCTGCGCAAATACTGTGTGGAAAAAAAACATGCAACACCCACCATTTTAATCTGTAGGGCCTTTGCTTTAAAAAATATATATAATGTTTGGGGGTTCAACATAATTTTCTTGCAAAAAAATTAATGTTTTCATGTAAACAAAAAGTGTCAGAAAGGGATTTGTCTTCAAGTGGTTAGAAGAGTGGATGTAAGCTTCCTAATGTTGTGTATAAAATGCCAGGACAGTTCAAACCCCCCCCCCAAATGACCCCATTTAGGAAAGTAGACACCCCAAGCTATATACTGAGAGGCATGTCGAGTCCATGGAATATTTTATATGTTGACACAAGTTGCGGAAAAAAGACAATTTATTTATTTATTTATTTATTTTTGCACAAAGTTGTCACTTAATGATATATTGCTCAAACATGTCATGGGCATATGTGGAATTACACCCCAAAATACATTCTGTTGCTTCTCCTGAGTACGGGGATACCACATGTGTGAGACTTTTTGGGAGCCTAGCCGCGTACGGGACCCCAAATCCAAGCACCGCCTTCAGGCTTTCTAAGGGTGTAAATTTTTCTAATTTTTTAGCAAGTCTCTAGCAAGAGCAAAGTTGCAGTGGTGAGTCTAAAGCAAGAGCTCTGCAAGTCTACATAATAAAAATTCAGCCACAGTGACCCCTGTGGTGGGATGACATGAGTTTGAGTCAAACATGGGCCATTCGAGCGGCGCGTCACGGCCCATAATTCACTGCGTCATCGCAGTGCATTGCTGGCTGATGATTGGCCAAGAATGCACTATGACCCGCATGCTTTGGCCAATCACAGCGCCGTTAGCACAGAGAGCCATAATTGGCCAAAGGCAGGGTGCCTTTGGCCAATTATGGCTCAGGGGATTAAGTACGCGCCCCACACTATAAAAGGCCACCTGCATGTCGGCCTTATGTAGTGTGTTGCGGCGTTGAGAGAGAGAGAGATAGAGAGAGAGACAGAGGGGGTGATTTACTAATAACAGTGCGCTGCGCTGGTTCATACCTTAATTGGTGCGCCGGATAACTCCTTCACTGGGCGCAGGAACCAGCGGGACCCTGCTAGCAAAAGAGCTGGAAGAAGATAGCGGGCGCCCGGCAGAAAGACCCCCCGAAGACGACGAGGAAGCCCGGGACCCCGCTAGCAAAAGAGCTGGAAGAAGATAGCGGGGCGCCCGGCAGGAAGACCCCCGGAGCTGCCTAATAAATTACTTTAAAAAACTGTGTTGTGTTTTTTATTCACTTTTTTTCCCACCAGGTGAATGGGTAGGGGTACGATGTACCCTATACTCATTTATATAGGGTGGGGGGCCGGTATCTAGGGTCCCCCTTATTAAAGGGGGCTCCCGGATTCCGATAAGCCCCCCGCCCGCAGACCCCGACAACCAATGGCCAGGGTTGTCGGGAAGAGGCCCTTGTCCCCATCAACATGTGGACATCCTCCCCATGTTGAGGGCATGTTGCCTGGTATGGTTCAGGAGGGAGGAGGGCCGCTCTCTCGTCCCCCCCTCTTTTCCTGCGGCCTGCCAGGTTGCGTGCTCGGATAAAGGGTCTGGTGTGGATTTTTAGGGGGACCCCCACGCTATTTTTTTTTAAGTTTGGCGCGGGGTTCCCCTTAAAATCCATACCAGACTTGAAGGGTCTGGTATGGATCTTTATGGGGACCCCCACGCTATTTTTTTTAAAGTTTGGCGCGGGGTTCCCCTTAAAATCCATACCAGACCTGAAGGGCCTGGTATGGATTTTGGGGGGACCCCAACGCCATTTTTTTTCCATTTTGTTGGGTGGGGGGTCCCCTTTGAATCCATACTAGACCCAAGGGCCTGGTATGGACCTAGGGGGGGGACCCCACTCTGTTTTTTTTCTAGTTTTTATTTTTTTAGAGCCGGCAATGTTTATTTTTTTTACACTTCCTTTAACAACCAGCTATAAACAGGTTAAAAAAATAAATAAAAATTGCCGCAAAATCGCGGTACTTGCGTTTTGGATCCGGGTCCATTGAATTCTATTGCATCCAAAACACTGTTTTTGGCCTGGAAAAAAAACATCTGCAGTTGCAATTTAACATTGTTTTTCACAAAGCCTAAAAATGCCTTCAGACGCCAAAGATTTCCACGTTTCATACGTGGTACCGGCGTTTAGCCACATTTTAGTTTAGAAGCGTTTTTAAAGGTGACCTCTTTTTTTACATTGATAAACTCAAAAATTATGGCAAATGAGGAAAAACCATTCAAAATATATATATATATCAAAAAAATAAGGAAATTGCTTCCATTGCATTGTGGACAATCCACAACTTGGGGCAGGTGACGTGGCAAGTGGACAATCCACAACTTGGGGCAGCTGACGTGGCAAGTGGACAATCCACAACTTGGGGCAAGTGATGTGGCAAGTGACACGCTAAATACAACTACACTGCTGCTCTCTCAGCTGCTGATACTCTGGTCTCACAAAATAGCTGCAATCGTTAATAATACTGTTTTTTGAGCTTAGGGCGGCTCCTTATGATGTTTCCTAACTAAACGCATATAGACACAAATGTGGTAAAACACGGCATGCAAACGCCACAAAGCGCGCCTTTCTAAACGCCGCTTTCAACCTTAGTTCTGAACACTTTGCACCAGCGTCCCGTGTACATGGGGCATAAAAATGCTTATGCCATATACAGCTCAAAAACGCCATGATGGCCATGAGGCCATAGGCTAACATGGAGAGACGTTTTTAAGCTGCTAAAAACGCTCAAACAAGCGGCTGGAAAAACGTCCGTGTGCATGTAGCCTTATATTAACCACTTGCGCACTGGCCACTTAAACCCCCTTCCTGCCCAGACCAATTTTCACATTTTAGCGCTGATGCACTTTGAATGACAATTGCGCGCTCATGCAACACTGTAACCCAATGAAAATTTATTATTTTTTGGCACACAAATAGAGCTTTCTATTGGTGCTATTTGATCACCTCTACGTTTATTTTTTTTCTATAAATACAAAAGACCGACTAAAAAAAAAAAATGATATTTTACCACTTCAGCACTGGGCCTATTCTGGCACTTCTCTCCTTCATGTAAAAATCATAAATTTAGGGCTAGAAAATTACTTCAAAACCCCAAACATTATACATGTTTTTTTTAGCAGACACCCTAGGGAATAAAATGGCGGTCGTTGCAAATTTTTAGCTCTCTCGGTATTTGCGCAATAAATTTTCAAACGCCATTTTTTTTTGTAAAAAAATGGTTTCATGAATAAAAAAAAATTACAAAACAGTAAAGTTAGCCCAATTTTTTGGGATAATGTGAAATATGTTGTTATGCTGAGTAAATAGATACTTAACGTGTCACGCTTTAAAATTGCACACACTCATGGAATGACACCAAACTTCAGTACTTAAAAATCTCCCTAGGCGATACTTTCCAAATTTTTACACGTTACCATTTTCGCATTACAGAGGAGATCTAGTGCTAGAATTGTTGCACTCATTCTAACGCACGCAGCAATACCTCACATGTGTGGTTTGAACAGCGTTTACATATGTGGGCGGGACTTACGTGTGTGTCCGCTTCTGAGTGCAAGCTACCGGGGACATGGGCGTTTTTTTGTTTTTTTGTTTTTTGTATTTCTCACTCTTTTTTTAACTTTTTTTGTTTTTTTGTTCACTTTTATTTCTATTACAAGGAATGTAAACATCCCTTGTAATAGGAATCTATTGTGACAGGTCCTCTTTATGGAGAGATGCAGGGTCAATAAGACCCCACATCTCTCCTCCAGGCTGGAAAGCATGAGATCGGTCAAAAAATTCACCGATCTCATGCTGACAGCCGAGATCACGGCTTTGTTTACATACGGGAACCCGGCGTGATGTCATAACGTCGCGCCCGGGCCTCCGACGGTCATAGAGATGACTGGTGACCATCTGGTCACCAGTCATCTCTATGCTTCTCATCCGGCGCCGGCCAATTCGTTCTCCGAGCCCCAGATGGCACGGGAGAGCCCGGAGAAGCACCGGATGGCGGTGGGAGGTGGGGAACATCCCCTCCCGCCGCCTATAAGAACGATCAAGCGGCGGAACTGCCGCTATGATCGTTTTTATCATGCACAGAATCGCCGGCTGAAAAGAATGATATCTGAATGATGCCTGCAACTGCAGGCATCATTCAGATGTCACCGCACAAAGCCAAGGACGTCATTTGACGGTGGACGGTAGGAAAGTGGTTAATATTTCGATAATTAGGTAATTTTTATCCTTTATTGATGTACACTGATGAGACTGCACTGATAGGCTGCACTGATGGGCACCAATAAGGTGGCAAGGGTGGGCACTGAGAGGTGGCATTGCTAATTGGCACTGGTGGGCATTGAGAAGTGGCACTGCTAGGTGGCAATGATAGTTGGCAGTGATGGGCACTGATAGGCAGCACTGCTAGGTGGCACTGATTGGCACCAGTGGTGGGCATTGATAGGTGGCACTGGCAGGGGCTACTGATTGTCACAGAATTGCCTCTTCCTCTTCGGGCCCGACGTCCCTTGCACATAAGACAGTGATTGCCTTTTTTATGCTCACGCTGTCAGCACAAGGAGAAAACAAAAACCATTACCCAGCTTTTGTTTACATCACGTGATCAGCTGTCATTGGCTGACAGCTGACTTTTTAGTCTTAAAGAATACCAATTATTCTGAAGAGGGCAGCAAGATCCCTGGTCATTTCCTTCCCTACGGAACACTCTGGTTGTGTCACTAAGAGACCAAACTTCCAAGCGCAGGAGATTGTTTGTGTATCGGCCCCTTACTCGGATCTGTCATCACCCGAGTCTCAGTGACTCGGTGACCACAGCGCACGCGCGAAGGCGAGGACGTCTATTGACGGACTCCCGGCAATTGAGGACCGTGCTGTGGCCGTCGATCAGTTATAGCGCTGATCTCAAGTGATTAAAGAGGGTCTACATGGGCCATTGACATGCATCACAATTCAACTTAGGAATGTGTCTTTGCAAAGTTAAACTAAATGAAATACTTTCTTATTTTTGCTTGGGGATAGAGTGCAGAGGGATTACAAGTCTAGACAGTTTTTGGGGATGTCTGCACCCCTGATAGGGTGAAGACAACTCCCAAATTTGGCCACTTTATCCTTCCAAATAATTCACTTCCTGTCACATAGCCACACAGGAAGTGAGGGGAAATCCCTACCAATGTCTTTCCTTGGGGACACACAGGTCAATCTAAATACTTTCCCCATTATGTACATTGCACTCCAGCATTTTGCGGGGTACACCCCAAATTATTAGGTATTTTGGACTTTGGGGTTTATTTACTAAAGGCAAATCTACTTTGCACTACAAGTGCACTTGCTGGATATCCGAGGGGGACATGCAAGCAAACAAAAAAAACACCATCTTTGCTTTTACATGATTGGATGTTACAATCACCAGTGATCCCTCAGATTTTCAGCAGCTACACTTTTACTGCAGAGTGGATTTGTCTTTACTAAACCCCAAACTACCCAATGATTTGGGGTGTACACAACAAAGTGCTAGAGTGCAATTTGCAATTTGTTTAATGGGGACACTAGTTAGATTGATCTGTGTGTTCCCAAGAAAAGACATTGGTAGGGTTTTACCTTCACTTCCTGTTTAGCTGTGTGACAGGAAGTGAAGCCAATTTTACTAAAAGGGGACACAAAGCCCAACCTAAAAAAAAAGCAGGGGTTCTAACACTTTGTTTCCCTCAAAATGCCCACAATTAGAATCGTATTGCCTTGAGCTATTTTTAAGTGCAGTGCTCTAAATCAGTGCTTCTCAAGTACCCCCAACAGGCCATGTTTGCAGGGTTTCCTTCATCTTGCACATGTGCTTTAAATCACAGTCAATGGTTTTGTATTTTGGACAGCAATTATCGATAAGATAAATTCACAAAACATGTCCTGTTGGGGGTACTTGAGGACTGAGGCTGAGAACCACTGCAGTAAAAATGAAAAATTAATACTTACCGCTCTGTAGTTTTCATTTCCTGGTGATCATCCATGGCAGCACACAATACATGCATATGCTAGCATGAAGGCACCAGGGTAGACAAATCACACCTGTTGTTTTGACATACCAATCAGCTGTCACATTTGTTGCAAAGAAAACGCAAAACAAACCTCAAAACTTTGCATCAAATTTTATTGGTCAACAAAAAGACAAAGACAAAATAAAAAAACATGGTCAATTTGAAACAGTTACAGACTCACAACATCTTGAGAAAGTTTTCGCAAAATAATGCAGCACAGATTAAATCGAAGTGAACAAACGACACACATTAACAACATCAAAATTATTTCAGGGGAACATTTCCCCCACACAAAAAAATACAATCCACAAAAGTAAAACAAACACCTGTTTTGCAAAGACATAACAAATAAAATACATGTGTTACAAACTCGATAAGGACACCAAAATTTACATTTTCAGGGCAAGGGAGAGGATGCTATCTGCAAGCTTTATATAACATAGGTTTGTGAGCTAATGAGGCAATTGAAAACACATGCACAGTCCATGAAACACCCAAAATACAAGTTCACCCAATGTAGAGACTGAACTTCAAAGTGGGTACACCTGTTAAGGATGTCCTTCAATTACTAACCCATAAAAACACTCTCTGAGCATGCCCAGAAATATCCAGGTGCTGTTCACACACAAAAAGTACCACAAAAAAATCTAACTGCCTGAGCATGCTCAGAAGTACTCAAATGCAGCTAGCAGAAAATACCCCCCCCTGTCCAAAATTAAGCACATCATCCAGCATGCTACAAAATTTGAGATGGGACAATCACCCCCCCCCCTACCAACAAATACCATTGCAGTCTATGGGAACTGACTTGTTAATTTTGCTAGTCCCCACTTGGCTGGCTTATCTTCTAGTTATTGGCCTTAAAATGGGGGCCCAGGTCCCACCCTAAGGGAAATATATCAATGTCACCAATTTGGACAACACCAAAAACAAAACATGGAGAAGTGCCTTTAAATATGCCAAATTGTTTAAGGGCCATTTCACACCACATGCAGTCCATTGCGTTTTTTATGCATCAAAAATGCATGGAAAGTTGGTTATATGGTTCTAAATGGCAGTGTTTGTTCCAGTGCATTCCAGTTCCACAAAAAAAGTAGAACATGCTGCATTTTACCTGCACTGGACTGTACTGGAACGCAGCAAAACGCATCATAAACGCACTGGAACGCACAGAAACACACCTAAATGCACCAAAAATGCACTGGAACACACTTGTCCTTATCTATGGTTAACCACTTAACGACCGCCCACTGTAATTATACGTCGGCAGAATGGCACCGACAGGCAAAGTCACGTACCGGTACGTGACTGCCTTCGTATAGTTGGGGGGTCCGATCGGACCCCCCTTCTATACAGTGAGCGGTGGTTATTTGTTCGGGAGCGATCCGGGATGAGGGGACGGCCGTTAGATTCCGGCCACCCCCTCGCGATCGCTCCCGGCGAATGAAAACCTTCCTCTGCCTGTGTAATGTAAACACAGGCAGAGGAAGTGATGTCATCTCTCCTCGTGTCGGTCTTTTCGATCTGGCGCGAGGAGAGAAGACATCTCACAGTAAGTGCACCAACAGCCCACTGACACCAGTACACGTAGGCACACTTTTCACCCCCCAGTCACCCCCAGATCAACCCCCAGATCACCCCCAGTACCCCCAGTTACAGTGCACCGTTTGCAGTGGTCATTTTTTTACTGATCACTGCAATCAGTGTCATTTGTGACAGTAAAAAGTTGCAGGGCAGTTAGGTTTAGGCCCCTTTAGGTCCAGGGTAGCCCCCTAACTCCCCCTAATAAAGGTTTAACCCCTTGATCGCCCCCCAGGTAACCCCTTCACCCCCTAACGCCAGCGTCACTAAGCAATCATATTTCCGATCGCTGTATTTAGTGCCGGTGGTGCCCTAGATAGCCCTAGATAGCCAATTATTTATTTTTAGTTTCGCCGCAGATTTTTATAGCGTCAGGTACCCCATATATTATTTTAACCCCCTGATTGCCCCTAGAGTTAACCCTTTCACCAGTGATCACCGTATAAGTTTTGAAGAGATCACTGAAGTTATTAAACAGCTACCGACTAATAAAACCCCAGGGCCGGATGGTCTTCCCTACTCCTATTATAAAAAATTCCTCCCCACCATTTTGCCCTACATGGAAAAACTTTTGTCACGGTGATCCCCAAACCAGGGAAAGACCCATCCCTACCTGACAACTACCGCCCCATAGCTCTCCTAAATTCTGACTACAAAATTTTTACAAAAATACTTGCCAACAGACTGTCCCTGCTCCTCCCCAAACTAATCCACAGAGACCAGGTCGGTTTTGTGCCATCCAGACATGCTGGGGACAATACTAGACGAACCATAGATTTAATAGACCTCCTGACCAAAACCAAGAGACCGGCTATAATTCTCAGTTTAGACGCACAAAAAGCGTTTGACCGCCTAAATTGGTCATTTTTGTTCGCTACGCTTTCAAGATTTGGATTCTCGGGTCCCTTTATACAAGCATTAAAGGCACTATACTCTACTCCTACGTCTCAGGTACAGCTGGCCTCCCACATCCCAGCGTCATTCCCCCTTAGCAACGGTACTAGGCAAGGTTGCCCACTATCGCCCCTGCTCTTTATTTTAAGCCTTGAGCCCTTGGCAGCAGCCATACGCGTCCATCCAGACATTAGGGGAGTGACGTTGAGGCGTCTGGAATACAAGTTATCTCTCTTTGCAGACGATGTGCTGCTGACAATTACCTACCCACACATTTCTCTCCCCTCTCTCCATTCAACCTTACAAACTTTTGGCCATATCTCCGGATTCAAAATTAACTCGACTAAAACTGAAGCTTTACCCATTAATGTTCCGGCTGACCTTCTTCTAACCCTGCAAACCAACTTCAAGTATAGATGGTGCATGCAATCCCTTAAGTATCTCGGTGTACACTTATCCCGATCGTACTCCACTCTCTACTAAGAAAATTTCCCTCCCCTTTTCTCAGACATCAACAAACTACTTAAAAAATGGACAACACTCCCTATCTCTCTCATTGGTAGAATCAACGTTTTGAAGATGTCTATTCTCCCCAAGCTGCTGTATATTTTTGAAACACTCCCTGTTGCAATCCCATTGACCCAACTTAAGTTACTTCATAGGAACTTTCTGAATTTTATATGGAATAACAAATCCCACAGGATTGCCAGTTCGGTTCTCCTGCCCCCCCCGCTCACGTGGGGGTCTGGGGGCACCGGATGTAATCAAATATTATTATGCTACTCACCTTAGAGTCATTTCCTCGTGGACATCTCGCTACGCATCAAACAGATGGTCAGAAATCGAGATAAATATTACTTCCCCTGCACACCCATGTAGTCTACTTTGGCCCTCTTCAGATAAATTTACATCTCAAATACGGAAGATTTGCCTAAACCCTATGATATTCACACTCTCAATCTGGAAACGCTGCTCAAGTAAATATACTCTATCTTCCCAATGCCCCACACTGATAAACGTCTTATTTAACCCAGAAATTCCCGACAGCTTATCCTATGACTCCATGCTGCCATAGACCCAGGCAGGCATATTTCAACTGCGACATCTGGTGCATCCAGTAACACGCACTTTACTCCCTTTTTCGGACCTGCAAACCAAACATAACATACCGAACACACTACTCTTTTCTTACTTACAGGTAAAACATTATTTTGCTTCTAGATCACCCCAAATGACCCTGGTTGTTCCTACAGAATTTGAAAAGCTATGCTCATATGGCCCACATGAACCTCAACAAATTTCTTGCATCTACAAGATCCTCCAGAGCACTGATCCCATCTCTGAACAGACCCACTCATATATGAGGAAATGGGCCCAGGTCCTTCATAGTCCTATTTCTATAGCTCAGTGGGGGGCGATATGGGATGCTACCTCTAAAGTCTCCAGATGCGTGGCCCAGAGGGAAACGGCGTACAAAATCTTAATGTTTTGGTACAGGACCCCTGAATTTCTAGCAACTCATAAACTATCTCCATTTAGTCACTGCTGGAGGTGTGGCTCCTCTGTGGGCTCGCACTTCCACATATTTTGGGAATGCCCTATTTTGGCCCCCTTTTGGACCAAAGTTCATGCCTTGCTGGAAAAGATATTGGAGATCCAGATCCCTTTCCAACCCATACACCTGCTATTAGGCCTACCTCTTCGGAATACCACCAAAGCTATTAACAAACTACTGGCATTCATCTTACTAGCAGCTAAACGAGTAATCCCACAACATTGGCGTTCCACTGTTCCACCTACCTTTACGCAATTCCTTTCTACGGTCACTGATATTCGTAAAATGGAGCATATCACGGCAGTCATAGAAGATGCACTACCAAAATTTGAGGTCATTTGGGAAAAATGGGATACATCGGAATATAATAATTCGGAATACTAGACCCTCAAACCGAGATAAGGAAATGGTCTTTCTGGGTATCTCACTGACTGTTCAGGAAATTTTAGCTCCAGTTTCCATCACTGATTACCTTCGTGCTAACATGATACCTTGATGTGCTATTAATAACACACTACCTTCCCTCTATATGGCCCTTACACTGTCTAATGGTTCACTCGAACAACTTGTTTTCTTCCCTTGTTATATAACTTAATGTCTGCACTTGCAAATTGTACAATGTTCATACTTGCTGATTGTGAAATATACTTGTAATGCCTCATGAAAAATGTTCATAAATAAACAATAAATAAAATAAAAAATTGTGCCCTTAGAAATCCTAAAGGCGGTGCTTGGTTTTCGGGGCCCCGTACGCGGCTAGGCTCTCAAAAAGTCCCACACATGTGGTATCCTCGTACTCAGGAGAAGCAGCAAAATGTACATTTTTTTTTCTTTTTGTCATTATTCAATCACTTGGGACAAAAAAAAAATATTCAATGGGCTCAACATGCCTCTCAGCAATTTCCTTGGGGTGTCTACTTTCCAAAATGGGGTAATTTTGGGGGGGTTTGTGCTATCTTGGCATTTTATGGCCTTCAAAACTGTAATAGGTAGTGAGGAGTGAAATCAAAAACTTATGCCCTTAGAAACCTTGAAGGCGGTGCTTGGTTTTTGGGGTCCCGTACGCGGCTAGGCTCCCAAAAAGTCCCACACATGTGGTATCCCCGTACTCAGGAGAAGCAGCAGAATGTATTTTGGGGTGTAATTTCACATATGCCCATGGCATGTGTGAGCAATATATCATTTAGTGACAAATTTGTGCAAAAAAAAAAAAAGTTTGTCATATTCCCGCAACTTGTGGCAAAATATAAAATATTCCATGGACCCAACATGCCTCTCAGTAAATAGCTTGGGGTGTCTATTTTCCAAATTGGGGTCATTTGGGGGGGTTTGTGCTATTTTGGCATTTTATGGCCTTCAAAACTGTGATAGGTAGTGATAGGTAGTGAGGAGTGAAATCAAAAATTTACGCCCTTACAAATCCTGAAGGCGGTGCTTGGTTTTTGGGGCCCCGTACGCGGCTAGGCTCCCAAAAAGTCCCACACATGTGGTATCCCCGTACTCAGGAGAAGCAGCAGAATGTATTTTGGGGTGCAATTCCACATATAACCATGGCATGTGTGAGCAATATATCATTTAGTGACAACTTTTTGTACATTTTTTTTTCTTTTTGTCTTTATTCAATCATTTGGGACAAAAATTTTTTTTTTCAATGGGCTCAACATGCCTCTCAGCAAATAGCTTGGGGTGTCTACTTTCCAAAATGGGGTCATTTGGGGGGGTTTTGTGCCATCTGGGCATTTTATGGCCTTCAAAACTGTGATAGGTAGTGATAGGCAGTGAGGAGTGAAATCAAAAATTTATGCCCTTAGAAATCTTGAAGGTGGTGCTTGGTTTTTGGGGTCCCGTACGCAGCTAGGCTCCCAAAAAGTCCCACACATGTGGTATCCCCGTACTCAGGTGAAGCAGCAGAATGTATTTTGGGGTGTAATTTCACATATGCCCATGGCATGTGTGAGCAATATATCATTTAGTGACAACTTTGTGCAAAAAAAAAAAAAAGTTTGTCATATTCCCGCAACTTGTGGCAAAATATAAAATATTCCATGGACTGAACATGCCTCTCAGTAAATAGCTTGGGGTGTCTACTTTCCAAAATGGGGTCATTTGGGGGGGGGGGTTTGTGCTATTTTGGCATTTTATGGCCTTCGAAACTGTGATAGGTAGTGAGGAGTGAAATCAAAAATTTGCGCCCTTAGAAATCCTGAAGGCGGTGCTTGGTTTCCGGGGTCCCGTACGTGGCTAGGCTCCTAAAAAGTCCCACACATGTGGTATCCCCGTACTCAGGAGAATCAGCATAATGTATTTTCGGGTGCAATTCCACATATAACCATGGCATGTGTGAGCAATATATCATTTAGTGACAAGTTTTTGTACATTTTTTTTTCTTTTTGTCTTTATTCAATCATTTGGGACAAAAAACATATTTAATGGGCTCAACATGCCTCTTAGCAAATTCCTTGGGGTGTCTACTTTCCAAAATGGGGTCATTTGGGGGGGGGGGTTTGTACTGCCCTGCCATTTTAGTACCTCAAGAAATGAGATAGGCAGCCATAAATTTAAAGCTGTGTAAATTCCAGAAAATGTACCCTAGTTTGTAAACGCTATAACTTTTGCGCAAACCAATAAATATACGCTTATTGACATTTTTTTTACTAAAGACATGTGGCTGAATACATTTTGGCCTAAATGTATGACTAAAATTGAGTTTATTCGATTTTTCTTATAAAAAAAGTAGAAAATATCATTTTTTTTCAAAACTTTCGGTCTTTTTCCGTTTATATCGCAAAAAATAAAAATCACAGAGGCAATCAAATACCATTAAAAGAAAGCTCTATTTGTGGGAAGAAAAGTACGCAAATTTCGTTTGGGTACAACATTGCATGTCCACACAATTTCCAGTTAACCACTTAACGACCACCCACTGTAAATATACGTCGGCAGAATGGCACCGACAGGCAGAATCACGTACATATACGTGATTGCCTTTGTATAGTTGGGGGGTCCGATCGGACCCCCCTTCTTTACAGTGGGTGGTTGTTTTACCTTCGGGAGCGATCCGGCATGAGGGGACGGCCGTTCGATTCCGGACCCCCTCTCGATCGCTCCCGGCGAATGAGAGAGCTTCCCCTGCCTGTGTACTGTTTACACAGGCAGGAGGAAGTGATGTCATCTCTCCTGCGGCACTCACATATACTGTACCGAGCGCCGTACAGGAGAAGATGCAGGTTAGTGCACAAAACAGCACACTGACACCAGGACACATAGGCACATAAATCGCCCCCCCAGGCCACCCCAGATCACCCCCCAGATCACCCCCCAGCCCCCAGTCACAGTGTCACTGATTGCAGTGACCATTTATTTAGTGATCACTGCAATCAGTGACATTTGTGACTGTAAAAGTGTCACTACATTTAGTTTTAGGTCCAGTGTAGCCCCCTAACCCCCCCCCCCTAATAAAGGTTTAACCCCCTGATCACCCCCAGATAACCCTTTCACCCCCTAGCACCGCCGTCGCTAAGCGATAATTTTTCTGATCGATGTCTTAGCGTCGGTGATGCTGATCGGTAGCCAGTAATTTTTTTTAGGTTCGCCGCAGGTTTTTATAGCGTCGGGTACCCCCATATATTACCTAATAAAGGTTTAACCCCCTTGATCGCCCCCCAGATAACCCTTTCACCCCCTATCACCACTGTCGCTAAGCGATCATTTTTCTGATCGCTGTCTTAGCGTCGGTGATGCAGATCGGTAGCCAGTAATTTTTTTTAGGTTCGCCGCAGGTTTTTATAGCGTCAGGTACCCCGATATATTACCTAATAAAGGTTTAACCCCCTTGATCGCCCCCCAGGTAACCCTTTCACCCCCTATCACCACTGTCGCTAAGCGATCATTTTTCTGATCGCTGTCTTAGCGTCGGTGATGCAGATCGGTAGCCAGTAATTTTTTTTAGGTTCGCTGCAGGTTTTTATAGTGTCAGGTACCCCCATATATTACCTAATAAAGGTTTAACCCCCTTGATCGCCCCCCAGGTAACCCTTTCACCCCCTATCACCACTGTCACTAAGCGATCATTTTTCTGATCGCTGTCTTAGCGTCGGTGATGCAGATCGGTAGCCAGTATTTTTTTTTAGGTTCGCTGCAGGTTTTTATAGCGTCAGGTACCCCGATATATTACCTAATAAAGGTTTAACCCCCTTGATCGCCCCCCAGGTAACCCTTTCACCCCCTATCACCACTGTCCCTAAGCGATCATTTTTCTGATCGCTGTCTTAGCGTCGGTGATGCAGATCGGTAGCCAGTATTTTTTTTTAGGTTCGCCGCAGGTTTTTATAGCGTCAGGTACCCCCATATATTATCTAATAAAGGTTTAACCCCCTGATCGCCCCCCAGGTAACCCTTTCACCCCCTATCACCACTGTTGCTAAGCGATCGTTTTTATGATCGTTGTCTTAGTGTCGGTGATGCTGATAGGTAGCCAGTATTTTTTTTTTAGGTTCGCCGTCAGGTTTTTATATAGCGTCAGGTACCCCCATATATTACCTAATAAAGGTTTTAACCCCTAATTGCCCCTAGTTAACCCTTTCACCAGTAATCACCATATAAGTGTTACGGGTGACGCTGGTTAGTTAGTTTGCTTTTTATAGTGTCAGGGCACCCGCCGTATATAACCCAATAAAGGTTTAACCCCCTGATCGCCCGGCGGGTGATATCAATTAGGTTTTAGCGTCAGAGACGGTCTGCCTCACACCCCAGGCAGCATCAGGTTAGTGCCAGTAGCGCTAACACCCACGCGTTAAGCATACACCCCCCTTAGTGGTATAGTATTTGAACAGATCAATATCTGATCTGATCAGATCTATACTAGCGTCCCCAGCAGTTTAGGGTTCCCAAAAACGCAGTGTTAGCGGGATCAGCCCAGGTACCTGTTAGCACCTGCGTTTTGCCCCTCCGTCCAGCCCAGGCCACCCAAGTGCAGTATCGATCGATCACTGTCACTTGCAAAACACAACACACATAACTGCAGCGTTCGCAGAGACAGGCCTGATCCCTGCGACTCCAGTGCTGTAGGAGGTGATTTCACCACCACAGTTAAAAAAAAAAGCATATATGCCGAAGCATTGGGGCAGCAGGGGCGGAGGAGCGATTTTGCTCCTAATGCCACGTACATACGGTAGAAATTCAGACGGAGGCTTGCCCGTGGAAAAGTCTGACCATGTGTACGCGGCATAACTTTTGCGGGAAGATGCCCCCATGCTTCGGCATATATAAATGGTGCATG
Source organism: Rana muscosa (assembly GCA_029206835.1). Taxonomy (NCBI): domain Eukaryota; kingdom Metazoa; phylum Chordata; class Amphibia; order Anura; family Ranidae; genus Rana; species Rana muscosa. The sequence continues at coordinate 717,402,065 of CM055116.1, read as the reverse complement.
TATGCCCATCATTAGAAGTGGGTGGATGAAGGGCGGTATTCTAATGGTGGGCATACCCACCGATCAATCTTTTTTTTTCGTTCAGCCAACAGGCTGCATGAAAAAAAAGATTACAATACATGTCCAACAAGGACCAGCAACGTACTGGTATGTTGCTGGACTTTGAATGTTTATACCAGAATGATGCCTGTGGGTTTAGGTATCATCTTGGTATCATTCTTTTCAGCCAGCGGCCGGCTTTCATGTAAAAGCAATCCTAGTGGCTAATTAGCCTCTGGACTGCTTTTACAAGCAGTTGGAGTGAATGTCCCCCCCGGATATAAAAAGTGCCTTTGGGAAATTGGGAAAGCACTTTATCACACCGATCTTGGTGTGGTCAGATGCTTTGAGGGCAGAGGAAAGATCTAGGGTCCAATAGACCCCAGTTTTTTAAAAAAAGAGTACCTGTCATTACCTATTGCTATCATAGGGGATATTTACATTCCCTGAGATAACAATAAAAATGATAAAAAAAAATATGGAAGCAACAGTTTAAAAATAAAATAAAAAAGCAAAATTAATAATAGAAAAAAAAAAAAAAAGCACCCCTGTCCTGCCCTGCTCTTGCCCAATGGTGAACGCAAGCGTCGGTCTGGCGTCATATGTAAACAGAAATTGCACCATGCATGTGAGGTATCACCGCGAAGGTCAGATTGAGGGTAGTAATTTTAGCAGTAGACCTCCTCTGTAAATCTAACGGCGTAACCTGTAAAGGCTTTTAAAGTCTTTTAAAAATGTATGTAGTTTGTCGCCAATGCGCGTTTGTGCGAAATTTTAAAGCACGTCGTGTTTGGTATCTATGTACTCGGCCTAAGATCATCTTTTTTATTTAATCAAACATTTGGGCAATATAGTGTGTTTTAGTGCATTAAAATTTAAAAAAGTGTATTTTTTCCCCAAAAAATGCGTTTGAAAAATCGCTGCGCAAATACTGTGTAGAAAAAAAAATTGCAACACCCACCATTTTAATCTGTAGGGCCTTTGCTTTAAAAATATATATAATGTTTGGGGGTTCAACATAATTTTCTTGCAAAAAAAAATATGTTTTCATGTAAACAAAAAGTGTGAAAAAGGGCTTTGCCTTCAAGTGGTTAGAAGAGTGGATGTAAGCTTCCTAATGTTGTGTATAAAATGCCAGAACAGTTCAAAACCCCCCCAAATGACCCCATTTTGGAAAGTAGACACCCCAAGCTATATACTGAGAGGCATGTCGAGTCCATGGAATATTTTATATGTTGACACAAGTTGCGGAAAATAGACAATTATTTTTTTATTTTTTTTGCACAAAGTTGTCACTAAATGATATATTGCTCAAACATGTCATGGGCATATGTGGAATTACACCCCAAAATACATTCTGTTGCTTCTCCTGAGTACGGGAATACTACATGTGTGAGACTTTTTGGGAGCCTAGCCGCGTACGGGACCCCAAAAACCAATCACCGCCTTCAGGCTTTCTAAGGGTGTAAATTTTTGATTTCACTTCTCACTGCCTATCACAGTTTCAGAGGCCATGGAATGCCCAGATGGCACAAAACCCCCCCAAATGACCCCATTTTGGAAAGTAGACACCCCAAGCTATTTGCTGAGAGGTATGGTGAGTATTTTGCAGATCTCGCTTTTTGTCACAAAGTTTTGAAAATTAAAAAAAAAACAAAAAAAAAAACAACTTTTTTTTTCTTCATTTTCAAAAACAAATGAGAGCTGTAAAATACTCACCATGCCTCTCAGCAAATAGCTTGGGGTGTCTACTTTCCAAAATGGGGTCATTTGGGGGGGGTTTGTGCTATTTTGGCATTTTATGGCCTTCGAAACTGTGATAGGTAGTGAGGAGTGAAATCAAAAATTTGCGCCCTTAGAAATCCTGAAGGCAGTGCTTGGTTTTCGGGGGCCCGTACGCGGCTAGGCTCCCAAAAAGTCCCACACATGTGGTATCCCCGTACTCAGGAGCAGCAGCAAAGTGTATTTTGGGGTGCAATTCCACATATAACCATGGCATGTTTGAGCAATATATCATTTAGTGACAACTTTGTGTAATTTTTTTTTTTGTCATTATTCAATCACTTGGGACAAAAAAATAAAATTCAATGGGCTCAACAGGCCTCTCAGCAATTTCCTTGGGGTGTCTACTTTCTAAAATGGGGTCATTTGGGGGGGTTTTGTGCTATTTTGGCATTTTATGGCCTTCGAAACTGTGATAGGTAGTGAGGAGTGAAATCAAAAATTTGCGCCCTTAGAAATCCTGAAGGCGGTGCTTGGTTTTCGGGGGCCCGTACGCGGCTAGGCTCCCAAAAAGTCCCACACATGTGGTATCCCTGTACTCAGGAGCAGCAGCAAAGTGTATTTTGGGGTGCAATTCCACATATAACCATGGCATGTGTGAGCGATATATATCATTTAGTGACAACTTTTTTTTTTTTTTATTTTTTTTTTTTTTAGTCATTATTCAATCACTTGCGACAAAAAAAAAAAATATTCAATGGGCTCAACATGCCTCTCAGCAATTTCCTTGGGGTGTCTACTTTCCAAAATTGGGTAATTTGGGGGGGGTTTGTACTGCCCTGCCATTTTAGCACCTCAAGAAATGAGATAGGCAGTCATAAATTAAAAGCTGTGTAAATTCCAGAAAATGTACCCTAGTTTGTAGACGCTATAACTTTTGCGCAAACCAATTAATATATGCTTATTGACATTTTTTTTACTAAAGACATGTGGCTGAATACATTTTGGCCTAAATGTATGACTAAAATTGAGTTTATTTGAGTTTTCTTATAACAAAAAGTAGAAAATATCATTTTTTTTCAAAATTTTCGGTCTTTTTCCGTTTATATCGCAAAAAATAAAAATCGCAGAGGCAATCAAATACCATTAAAAGAAAGCTCTATTTGTGGGAAGAAAAGGACACAAATTTCGTTTCGGTACAACATTGCATGTCCGCACAATTTCCAGTTAAAGCAGCGCAGTGCAAAATTCTGAAAACAGCTCTGGTCCTTTAGCTACAAAATGGTCCGGGGCTTAAGTGGTTAAAGCAGTGCAGTGCAAAATTCTGAAAACACCTCTGGTCCTTTAGCTACAAAATGGTCCGGGGCTTAAGTGGTTAATAAAAAAGAGGGGTGAAAAAAAAGCACTGGACTGCATCAAAAACGTACCAAAAATGCACCGGAACGCATCAAAAACGTGCATGCAAAAAAGCACCTGGAACGCATCCGGATTGCGTTTCTATGGTGTGAACTGGCCCTAGTTCACACCATAGAAACGCAGTCTGGATGCGTTCCAGGTGCTTTTCTGCATGCGTGTTTTTAACACGTTCCAGTGCATTTTTGATGCGTTTTTGATGCAGTCCAGTGTTTTTTTCCCCCTCTTTTCACTTAGGACAAGTGTGTTGCAGTGCGTCTTTGGTGCATTCCAGTGCGTTTTTGGTACGTTCCGTTGCTTTTTTGATGTGTTTTACTGAGGTCCAGTACAGTTCTGTACCTAAAAAATGCAGCATGACCATTTTTTTTTCCTTTCTGAAACGCACTGGAACAGACTGCAGTGGTGTGAACTATGCCATTAGCATTAATGTGATCAACTTTCTTTGCGTTTTTCATGCATCAAAAAAATGCACTGCACTGCATCCGGTGTGAACTGGCCCTAAATATCATACCTGGGGGGTTGTCTATAGTATGCCTGTAAAGTAGTGCATGTTTTCCATGTTTATAACAGTTCAAGAGCAAAGTGACATTTCTAAAGTAAAATAATAGTCATTAAAAAGTACTCGCGGCTGTAATGAATTGCTGGTTCCCGTCAATACAGATAAAAGTCATTGAAAGTCTTGAAAAAAAAATGCGTGGGGGTCCCCCAAATTCCATTACCAGGCCCTTATGGTCTGGAATGGACATTAAGGGGAACCCTGCCACAAATAAAAAAAAATGCGTGCGGTTCCCTCAAAAATCCACACCAGACCCTTATCCGAGCACGCAACCTGGCAGGCCGCAGGAAAAGAGGGGGGGACGAGAGAGCGGCCCTCCCTCCCTCCTGAACTGTACCAGGCCACATGCCCTCAACATGGGGAGGATGTCCCCATGTTGATGGGGACAAGGGCCTCATCCCCACAACCCTTGCCCGGTGGTTGTGGGGGTCTGCGGGCGGGGGGCTTATCGGAATCTGGAAGACCCCTTTAACAAAGGGGACCCCCAGATCCCGCCCCCCCCGTGTGAAATGGTAATGGGGTACAAATGTACCCCTACCATTTCACAAAGAGAGTGTCAAAAATGTAAAAAATGACAATAGCTGGTTTTTGACAATTCCTTTATTAATGTCTTCTCCTTTCTTCCATCTTCTTCTATCTTCTTCTTCCATCTTCTTCCTCCATCTTCTTCTTTTCTCCATTCGGGTTTCTTCCTCCATCTTGTTCTTCATCTTCCTCTTCATCTTCCTTCTTCTTTCGGTGTTCTCGTCCGCATCTTGCTCCGGCTTCTTCTTCCCTTTCTTCTTTCTCTGGCTGCTGCGTTTGAATTGGAGGTTCCCGCTGTGTGACGCTTCAGTTCTTCAGTTCTCCTCTTGGTCCGCTGCCACCTGGTGACCCCACTCCCCTCTGATGCACATGGATTTCACAGGGACTTTCCCCGTGGTGTCAGAGGGGGGCGGGGTCACCGGGCGGCAGCGGACCAAGAGGAGAAATGAAGCGTCACACAGCGGGAACCTCCAATTCAAACGGAGCGGCCGAAGAAAGAAGAAGGGAAGAAGAAGCCGGAGCAAGATGCGGACGAGAACACTGAAGGAAGAAGGAAGATGAAGTTGAAGATGAAGAGGAAGAGGAAGATGAAGAGGAAGAAACCCGAATGGAGAAAAGACGAAGATGGAAGAAGAAGATGGAAGAAGAAAAAGATGGAAGAGAAGACATTAATAAAGGAATGGTCAAAAACCGGCTATTGTCATTTTTTACATTTTTGACACTTTCTTTGTGAAATGGTAGGGGTTCATTTGTACCCCATTACCATTTCACACAGGGGGGGGCGGGATCTGGGGGTCCCCTTTGTCTTCCAGATTCCGATAAGCCCCCTGCCCGCAGACCCCCACAACCAAGGGTTGTGGGGATAAGGCCCTTGTCCCCATCAACATGGGGACATCCTCCCCATGTTGAGGGCATGTGGCCTGGTATGGTTCAGGAGGGAGGGGGGGCGCTTTCTCATCCTCCCCTCTTTTCTTGCGGCCTGCCAGGTTGCGTGCTCGGATAAGGGTCTGGTGTGGATTTTTGGGGGGACTCCACGCCATTTTTTTTTTATTTGGGGTGGAGTTCCCCTTAAAATCCATTCCAGATCTGAAGGTCCTGGTATGGATATTTGGGGGAACCGCACGCATTTTTTTTTTTTAATTTGCGGCAGAGTTTTCTCTATATTGCCGGGAGCCGACAATTCATTACAGCCACGGGTACTTTTAAATGCCTTTTTTCTCCTTTAGAAATTTCATTTTGCAGGCGCACTAGCAAGTTCAGAGCTGTGCCTGTTCAACTTATGCAAATTGAGTTATGTGACTTGACATTTACTAAGATTTTGCCGGCGCAGTGTCTTGGCGCGTTTGAACTAGTAAAATTCCCGTGCTAAGCACCAAAAAACCTCCCGCAGCTCTAAACGTAATTGCCGGCGCAGCGGGCTGGTTCTGAAAAAGTTACTTTCTCACTCTATTTTGGGCATGTTTGTTACTTGGGCAGGTGTCACTAAACTTCCTCACATCACCCCACATCACCCCCATTATATTTGCACTTCCAGCTTCTTTATATTTATATTTTAAGATGCCGTGCGCCAGGTCCATAGTGGCGCACTGAGCGCCTCCTCCCGTCGTCCACCGAGTAAATGGGAAATAGGGCTGCGCTACTTGTAAATTCCAAAACAGCCATTGCGCGCGCAGATGCGCCGATACTCATGGCGCAAATGTTTCTTAAATCAGCCCCAGAGTGTCATTTAATTTCATTTAGATAGATTGAGCAGGCAGGCGATTCAGTTAGCTACATTTAGCAGCCAGTTGATTCAGTTAGCTCCAGTATATTTAGTATATATATATATATATATACATTCCAGGCTTTGTATATATATATATGTATATATATATATATATATATATTGTGACAGCAGGAAGGTAAAGTCACCTGGTTGCATCCAGGGGGGTAGATATATTTCGCCCAGATTCAGGCTTTACGCCGACTTATACAACTAGGTGGAGAGTTGTATAAGGCTAGTGGGCTCATGGATGACTCATACCTCTAGGGAGAGGGCTGGGCGTCGTGCAGACAGAGATGAGGAGACCAGCTGAACCTTGTCAGCTCATTTAGGCCTCTATAAGAACTCCCAGATTCATTAGGTGTCAGCTCATGCCTGGAACCAGACCTGTGTGGACTGTCTAGGGAGAGTGAACCCCTGTGCGGTGAGGCAAAGCCTGTGTGGCTATTTGTTTGGACTTTTACTAAACCAGGGACTTAGGGACTAGGACAGCACTAGGCTGATCCCAGTTGTTAGTTAGGAAACCTGTATGTTTAGTCAGAGGTCAACTTGACCAGGATTTATTTTGTTTATGTTTCTTTTGCTTTGCTGTGTTTTGTCACTGTAAATAGAAAATAAACCGCACCTTTTTGATTTTGAAAACCACAACCTCCGTTTGCTGGGCCTGTTTTGTGTGGGGAGCCCATCCCGGGGGTCACACACACCCGCTGCCGAGCTAACCCCCTCACAGTTGGTGGAGAACCAGTGGCAGTTTTTTTTAAGCCAGCATGGAGGAGATACTGAAGCAGCTGGCTCTAGCAAATGCCAATCAACAGCAGACAAATGCAGGTTTGCAAAGGAGCCTTGCAGCCCAGCAGCAGACAAACGCAACTTTGCAACAGAGTCTGGAGGCTCAGCAACGAGCCCAGCAGCAATCTGAGGCCCGCTTCATAGACCTGTTGCAGAAGCAAGAGCAGAGACTACAACAACAGATGGAAGCAGTAATGCAGCAACGTCCGCAGACCAGTGAGGAAAGCCGTCCCACTAATACCGCGTCCTTTGGGGTGAGTCGTTTATTGACAAAAATGACTGGAGAGGATGATCCAGAGGTATTTTTGACCACATTTGAAAGGACCGCTGAAAGAGAAAAGTGGCCTGAGGAGCAGTGGGCTGGACTGGTGGCTCCTCTGTTAACTGGTGAATCGCAGAAAGCTTACTATGACCTAGAGCCTAACCAAGCAAAAGACTATGTGATGCTAAAAGCTGAAATATTGGCAAGGCTGGGTGTCACCCAGGCTGTCCGGGCTCAGCGTGTGCATAACTGGACTTTCCAGCTTGGAAAACCCCCCAGGTCTCAAATGTATGATCTCATTCACCTGAGCAGAAAGTGGCTACAGCCAGAGACTTTGTCCGCACCAAAGATTGTGGAACGTGTTGTAATGGATCGGTTTTTGAGAGCTCTTCCTACTGCCATCCAAAAGTGGGTAAGCCATGGAGACCCAGAGACGGCCGATGGTCTTGTGGATCGTGTGGAGAAATACTTGGCTACAGAGAACCTGACGGCCTCTTCCAGAGACACTCGGATTTTCCACCCTAAGACCAGACCATCCCAAGGGGCGGATAAGAGGATTCCAAGGGGTGAGGGTGGAGAGAGTGAGAGGGTGGGAGCTCTACCCCAAGTTTGGCGAGAACAGCCTGGGAAATCAGCGGCTCAAGAGGCGGCAAGAAGGATCGTTTGCTACCGCTGCCGGCAAGCGGGACATATTGCAGCCAATTGCCCGGTTGTGGAGGAACCCATGCAGTGTGACTTTCTGACGGGCAGACGTCAGTCGCTGTGTGCGACAGTCGCATGCACTGCCATTCGAGGAACTGAGAAACATTTATGCAAAATGTGTGTTAATGGTAGAAATGTTGTGGTATTGCTGGATTCAGGTAGCCTTGTGACCCTGATAAAGGCTGAGTTAGTTAAAACAGAGGTCTCTGGGAATAGCAAGGTAGCTGTTATTTGTGTGCATGGGGACACCCGAGAGTATCCAGTGACTACAGTGTGTTTCGAGACCCCCAAAGGTACCCTCTCTCATCCGGTGGGCTTAGTATCTCAGTTACCGCATGACGCCATTGTGGGAAGGGATTTTCCGAAGTTCTGGGAACTGTGGGATGATCCTGAGCCCCTCACTGGTGCCCCTATGTACCAGGAATGTGATAGCCAGAACTCCCCTGAGAGTGGTGAGGACTCTCCGGAATTTCCCTTATCAGTATTGGCAGGGGAGACTCAAGAAACTGGAGAGGAGCCCACCTCCTCAGACGAAAACCTACCGTCTGTGGAGTTTTCTGATCTTGAGGTTCACAGGGAAAACTTTGCCACAGAACAGTTGAAAGACCCCGCCCTAATAAAGGCACGGGAAAACGTAGTGAAAATAGATGGTGAGTTAGTGAACCCAGATAATACCTGCACTTACCCATACTTCAGCGTAGAGAAGGACCTACTGTATCGGGTGGCAAAAAGGGCAGAAGAAACCGTTGAGCAGCTTGTGGTGCCCAAACCTTACAGGAAGTTGGTGTTGGAGTTGGCCCATGGGCACATTCTTGGAGGTCATCTGGGGACAGAGAAAACCCGAGAGAGGGTATTACAGAGATTCTATTGGCCGGGGGTGATGAAGGACGTAGAAAATTATTGTTCCTCCTGCCCTGTGTGTCAGAGGTTGGCCCCGATGCCACATTTCCGTAGCCCGCTGGTCCCTCTACCCATCATTGAGGTCCCGTTTGAGAGGATCGCCATGGATTTGGTAGGTCCTATAATCAAGTCCGCTAGGGGGCACCAGTACATATTAGTTATAATGGACTATGCCACCCGTTATCCAGAAGCGATCCCTCTCCGAAATACCTCGGCCAAAACCATAGCCAAAGAGCTATCTCTTGTTTTTAGCCGGGTGGGTATTTGTAAAGAACTGCTTACGGACCAAGGTACACCCTTTATGTCCCGGGTTATGAAAGAGCTGTGTAAATTGTTCAAAGTGACGCAATTGCGTACGTCTGTGTATCACCCCCAAACCGATGGGCTGGTTGAAAGATTCAACAAAACCCTAAAACAAATGTTGAAGAAAGTGGTGGATAGAGATGGAAAGGATTGGGACTGTTTACTTCCTTATTTGATGTTTGCTATTAGGGAGGTGCCCCAATCCTCTACGGGATTCTCCCCCTTTGAGTTACTGTATGGGAGACACCCAAGAGGGCTGTTGGATATTGCCAAGGAAACTTGGGAAAGTGAGAGTTCTCCCCACAGGAGTGTGATTGAGCATGTCGCCCTGATGCAAGATCGAATTGCACAGGTAATGCCCATCGTGAAGGAACATTTGGCCCAAGCGCAGTTGGCACAGCAGAGAGTGTACAACCGTGGAGCCAAGACCCGTACCTTTTCCCCGGGGGATAGGATATTGGTACTTGTCCCTACGGTTGAAAGTAAATTCCTTGCCAAATGGCAAGGCCCCTACGAGATAATGGAAAAAGTGAGCGAAGTGAATTACAAGGTCAGACAACCAGGAAGGCGAAAGCCCGAACAGATCTATCACGTTAATCTGTTGAAAGCCTGGAGGGATAGAGAGTCCCTAGTCGCAGACACTTGGTCACCAGCTCAAACTGGTTGCGTGATTCCTGAGGTTGGAATAGCAGCCACCTTGTCACAACCCCAACAACAGGAGGTTAAGGAGTTTGTGCTTCGCAACAAGGAGGTATTCTCTGAGCTGCCGGGACAAACATCTGGGGTAGAGCATGACATCATTACCCCGCCCGGTGAAAGGGTGAAGTTAAAACCCTATCGGATCCCAGAGGCTCGACGGGAGGCAATACGGGAGGAAGTACAGAAAATGCTGAACTTAGGGGTGATAGAGGAGTCCCAAAGTGATTGGTCTAGTCCCATCGTGTTGGTGCCTAAACCGGATGGGAGCTGGCGATTTTGTAACGATTTTCGTCAGTTGAACAAAGTTACAAAATTTGACACCTACCCCATGCCACGTATAGATGAGTTGATCGACCGGCTGGGAACAGCCCGATACATGACGACTCTTGACCTCACAATAGGGTATTGGCAAATCCCCCTGGCCAAGTCGGCCAAAGAGAAAACCGCATTTGTAACCCCAGACGGGGCGTTCCAATATAAAAGAATGCCGTTCGGGTTACAGAATGCGCCGGCCACATTCCAGCGGAAAATGGACCAGATGCTGAGGCCCCATCGGAAGTATGCTGCGGCTTACCTGGATGACGTAATTGTCCATAGCACAGATTGGGCCTCACATCTGCCAAAAGTGCAAGCAGTCCTGGACTCTGTTCGGGAAGCGGGGTTTACGGCTAACCCCAAGAAGTGTACCATTGGGCAGGAGGAGGCCAAATATCTTGGGTACACCATTGGGAGGGGAGTAATAAAACCCCAACTCAACAAAGTCGAGGCCATCCAGAGTTGGCCACGTCCCAACAGCAAGAAGCAGGTACGAGCCTTTCTGGGAATCGCTGGGTATTATCGGCGATTCATTCCCCACTTTGCTTCTAAGGCTGTGCCCCTAACCAACCTGACGATGGGGAAAGGGTCGGTCATGATTAAATGGACCCCCGAGGCTGAGGCAGCATTCCAATTCTTGAAACAAGCCTTATGTAGCCAGCCAGTGTTGTACTCACCCGACTTCTCTAAAGACTTTGTCGTACAAAGTGATGCGTCAGATGTGGGGTTAGGAGCAGTATTGTCCCAGGTCTGGAACGGGGAAGAGCACCCAGTCATTTACCTCAGCAGGAAGTTGAAGTCCCATGAGGTAAATTACGCCACGGTTGAAAAGGAGTGTTTAGCGGTGAAGTGGGCTCTAGATTCCCTTCGGTACTACCTGCTAGGTAGGCACTTTGACATGGTTACGGATCACGCTCCGTTAAAGTGGATGGCTCAAAACAAGGAAACAAATAGAAGAGTGAATAGGTGGTTCCTGGCCCTCCAGGAATTCAACTTCACAGTAAAGCATCGCCCTGGCGTTCAAATGGGGAATGTGGATGCTTTGTCTCGAGTACATGAATGCCTGATTGCTGGTGTTCCAACCCCGAGGTTAAAACAAGAGGGGGGGGTATGTGACAGCAGGAAGGTAAAGTCACCTGGTTGCATCCAGGGGGGTAGATATATTTCGCCCAGATTCAGGCTTTACGCCGACTTATACAACTAGGTGGAGAGTTGTATAAGGCTAGTGGGCTCATGGATGACTCATACCTCTAGGGAGAGGGCTGGGCGTCGTGCAGACAGAGATGAGGAGACCAGCTGAACCTTGTCAGCTCATTTAGGCCTCTATAAGAACTCCCAGATTCATTAGGTGTCAGCTCATGCCTGGAACCAGACCTGTGTGGACTGTCTAGGGAGAGTGAACCCCTGTGCGGTGAGGCAAAGCCTGTGTGGCTATTTGTTTGGACTTTTACTAAACCAGGGACTTAGGGACTAGGACAGCACTAGGCTGATCCCAGTTGTTAGTTAGGAAACCTGTATGTTTAGTCAGAGGTCAACTTGACCAGGATTTATTTTGTTTATGTTTCTTTTGCTTTGCTGTGTTTTGTCACTGTAAATAGAAAATAAACCGCACCTTTTTGATTTTGAAAACCACAACCTCCGTTTGCTGGGCCTGTTTTGTATGGGGAGCCCATCCCGGGGGTCACACACACCCGCTGCCGAGCTAACCCCCTCACAATATATATATATATATATACTGTATACAGTTTAGCTAGATCTCACTGCAGAGCGTTCCTGTTGTTCTCTTCCTAATGTACTACAGACAGGCAGTTGATTCAGTTAGCTGCAGTATATTCAGTCAGTATACTTTATCCTGTGCAGGTAGATCTCACTGCAGACCGTTCCTGTTGTGCTCTTCCTAATATACTACAGGCAGGCAGTTGATTCAGTTAGCTGCAGTATATTCAGTCAGTATACTGTATCCTGTGCAGCTAGATCTCACTGCAGACTGCTCCTGTTGTTCTCTTCCTAATATACTACAGGCAGGCAGTTGATCCAGTTAGTTGCAGTATATTCAATCAGTACACTGTATCCTGTGCAGCTAGATCTCACTGCAGACCGTTCCTGTTGTGCTCTTCCTAATATACTACAGACAGGCAGTTGATTCAGTTAGCTGCAGTATATTCAGTATACTGTATCCTGTGCACAGTGTGCAGCTAGATCTCACTGCAGACCGTTCCTGTTGTTCTGTTCCTAATATACTACAGGCAGGCAGTTGATTCAGTATACTGTATCCTGTGCACAGTGTGCAGGTAGATCTCACTGCAGACCGTTCCTGTTGTTCTGTTCCTAATATACTACCGGCAGGCAGTTGATTAAGTTAGCTACAGTATATTCAGTCAGTATACTGTATCCTGTGCAGGTAGATCTCACTGCAGACCGTTCCTGTTGTGCTCTTCCTAATATACTACAGGCAGGCAGTTGATTCAGTTAGCTGCAGTATATTCAGTATACTGTATCCTGTGCACAGTGTGCAGCTAGATCTCACTGCAGACCGTTCCTGTTGTTCTGTTCCTAATATACTACAGGCAGACAGTTGATTCAGTTAGCTGCAGTATATTCAGTATACTGTATCCTGTGCACAGTGTGTAGCTAGATCTCACTGCAGAGCGTTCCTGTTGTTCTGTTCCTAATATACTACCGGCAGGCAGTTGATTCAGTTAGCTGCAGTATATTCAGTATACTGTATCCTGTGCACAGTGTGCAGCTAGATCTCACTGCAGACCGTTCCTGTTGTTCTGTTCCTAATATACTACAGGCAGGCAGTTGATTCAGTATACTGTATCCTGTGCACAGTGTGCAGGTAGATCTCACTGCAGACCGTTCCTGTTGTTCTGTTCCTAATATACTACAGGCAGACAGTTGATTCAGTTAGCTGCAGTATATTCAGTATACTGTATCCTGTTCACAGTGTGTAGCTAGATCTCACTGCAGAGCGTTCCTGTTGTTCTGTTCCTAATATACTACCGGCAGGCAGTTGATTCAGTTAGCTGCAGTATATTCAGTATACTGTATCCTGTGCACAGTGTGCAGCTAGATCTCACTGCAGACCGTTCCTGTTGTTCTGTTCCTAATATACTACAGGCAGGCAGTTGATTCAGTATACTGTATCCTGTGCACAGTGTGCAGGTAGATCTCACTGCAGACCGTTCCTGTTGTTCTGTTCCTAATATACTACCGGCAGGCAGTTGATTCAGTTAGCTACAGTATATTCAGTCAGTATACTGTATCCTGTGCAGGTAGATCTCACTGCATACCGTTCCTGTTGTGCTCTTCCTAATATACTACAGGCAGGCAGTTGATTCAGTTAGCTGCAGTATATTCAGTATACTGTATCCTGTGCACAGTGTGCAGCTAGATCTCACTGCAGACCGTTCCTGTTGTTCTGTTCCTAATATACTACAGGCAGACAGTTGATTCAGTTAGCTGCAGTATTTTCAGTATACTGTATCCTGTGCACAGTGTGTAGCTAGATCTCACTGCAGAGCGTTCCTGTTGTTCTGTTCCTAATATACTACCGGCAGGCAGTTGATTCAGTTAGCTACAGTATATTCAGTCAGTATACTGTATCCTGTGCAGGTAGATCTCACTGCAGACCGTTCCTGTTGTGCTCTTCCTAATATACTACAGGCAGGCAGTTGATTCAGTTAGCTGCAGTATATTCAGTATACTGTATCCTGTGCACAGTGTGCAGCTAGATCTCACTGCAGACCGTTCCTGTTGTTCTGTTCCTAATATACTACAGGCAGACAGTTGATTCAGTTAGCTGCAGTATATTCAGTATACTGTATCCTGTGCACAGTGTGTAGCTAGATCTCACTGCAGACCGTTCCTGTTGTGCTCTTTCTAATATACTACAGGCAGGCAGTTGATTCAGTTAGCTGCAGTATATTCAGTATATATATACATCCCAGCTTTGTATATATATATATATATATATATATATACACTGTATTCTGTGCATCTAGATCTCACTGCAGGCCATTCCTGGTGTACCTATTCAAATACATTACAAATACATCAAATACAGTATGTCTGGAAGGCCAACAAGGAGAGGCAGACACTCAGAGGCCACTAAAAGAGGGCATGCAGGCTCTGTGTCTAGAGCCAACAGTGCTGGTCATGGACACCCTCAGCACATGGCCGTGGGGTACGCTTGTCCTTTTTTTCGGCAGCTGACCGTGTTGAGCCACAACATGCAGAAGAGTTGGTAGAGTGGATGACCAAGCCGTCCTCATCCTCCTCATCCTTTGTCACCCAGGCTCAGAGTACTTTGGCTGCTAATGCAGCTGCCAAAGCGGCCTATTCCATCGGCTCCAGGTCATCAGTTACTCCTTCCCTAGCCCCACCATCATGCACGGAGGAGTCCCCCGAACTGTTCGAACACAGTGTTGAGTACATGCTGCAGGAGGATGCGCAGCATTTTGAAGGCTCCCATGATGGTACCCAGCTTGAGGAAGGCAGTAACGTGAGCCCAGAGAGAGGGCGTGCCCAAGAAGGACAACAAACTGGCAGTCATGTTCCCCCAGCTGCAGCATACTGCCAGGTTTGCTCCAGAGACGAGGAGGGGGGGGATGATGAGGTCACTGACTCTACGTGGGTGCCTGAAAGGAGAGAGGAGGAGGAGGAGGAGGAGGCACATCTCCAATGAGGCAGGATGCCCTCCAGGAGGCCAGCTTAAGGGCAGTCAACCAACTGCATCACACCGCAGAGCTCCGGATGTGCAGGGCGCTGCTGACTTAGCCAAAACAGCCGATTGGGCACGACATGCTTGACCAGACATATATGGACCTGCCATGCAGTCCGTTGGCAAGTGTACTTAAAAGACCCATACCAAAGAACAAGGCGGACCTCTCCTTGCTCCTCATCAGCTGGGATCTCAAACCCCACTATACCTCCAGTCCTCTCAGAAACCTGAACTGAGAGGAATGAAGGTGTAGAATTAGGTGTGCCAGTGCCAAGTACTTGCGGGCAATCTGCTGTCGCTACACCAACGTCCGATTGTAGCAGGCAAATTTCCCTACCCCAGTTGCTAAACCGGCGAAATAAATTTGGTCCCAGCCATCCACATGCCCAGCGGTTGAATGCTAGCTTGGCTAAATTGCTAGCACTCCAACTGCTGCCTTTTCAGCTGGTAGACTCTGCCCCCTTTCATGAATTTGTGGAATGTGTGGTACTTCAGTGGCAGGTTCCCAAACGCCACTTTTTTTCACGGAAGGCGATTCCGGCTCTCAACCGGCATGTGGAAGGAAATGTCTTGGCCTCGCTGGACAGGGCGGTCAGTGGTAAGGTGCATATTACCGCTGACTCATGGTCCAGCAGGCATGGACAGGGACGTTACCTATCTTTCACGGCGCACTGAGTGACTCTCCTGGCAGCTGGAAAAGTTGCAGGACAGGGTGCAGTATTGTTGGAGCTTGTTCTGCCACCACGCCTCCAAAATGCTATTAGTGGTGATTCTGACACACCTCTCTCCTCCACCTCCTCCTCTTCTTCTTCCTCCATGGCCTCTTCCTCTATAGATTTGTCCTCAGAACCAGCGGTTCTCTGTAGGCGTTCAGGGGGCTACGCAAGCACTCAGGCAAAAAGATGCCATGCGGTGCTTGAGCTGGTGTGTTTAGGGGACAGGAGCCACACTGGGGCAGAGATTCTGTCAGCTCTGCAGGGGCAGGCTCAGAGGTGGTTGACGCCACGCCAGCTTCAGCCAGGAATGGTGGTTTGCGACAATGGCATCAACCTCCTCTCCGCCCTCCGACAGGGACACCTGACTCATGTGCCCTGTTTGGCTCGCGTCCTTAATTTGGTGGTGCAGTGGTTCTTGTGCAGGTACCCAGGCTTACAGGATCTCCTGAGGCAGGCCAGGAAAGTCTGTGTGCATTTCCACAGTCATATAATGCCAGTGCTTGGCTGGCTGACCTCCAAAAGGAATACAACCTGCCCAAGAACCACCTAATCTGTGACATGCCCACCAGATGGAACGCAACGTTGGCCATGCTGCAGCAGCTGCACATGCAGCAGAGGGCCATCAATGAGTACCTGTGCGACTATGGCACCAGGACAGGGTCAGGGGAGCTTGGCTTTTTTTCACCACGCCAGTGGCTCATGATCAAGAATGCATGCACTGTCCTGGCACCATTTGAGGAGGCCACTAGGATGGTGAGCAGTGACAGTGCATGTATCAGTGACACTGTCCCTCTTGTGTACCTGTTGGAGCACATGCTGCGTGGAATAATGGACAGGGCACTTGAGGCAGAACAGAGGGAGGAAGAGGAGGACTTCCTTACCTCTCAAGGCCCCCTTTATCCAGACAGTGTTCCTGCGGGCCCACCGATCACACAGGAAGAGGAGGAGGAGGATTGTGTCAGCATGGAGGTGGAGCCTAGCACTCAGCATCAGCAGCAGTCTTCAAGGGATCGTTTACAGTCCCCAGAAACCAATGGACTTGTGCGTGGCTGGGAGGAGGTGGCTGCAGATCATGTCATCCTTAATGACCCAGAGGACTCCAGGCTGAATGCCTCAGCAAACCTACGCTGCATGGCCTCCCTGATCCTGCAAAGCCTGCGAAAGGACCATCGGATTCGTGTGATCAAGGAAAGGGATCATTACTGGCTGACAACCCTTCTTGATCCACGTTACAAGGGTAAGGTTGCGGAACTTATCCAGCCGTCGCAGAGGGAGCAGAGGATGAGACATCTTTGGGAGGCCTTGCAGAAAGGTTTGTGCAATGCATTTCCAGAGCCTGGGAGGTTACAATTTCCTGGTCCTAGACAACGTGTTGCTGAGGCTTCGGTCAGTCAGAGAAGGAGCGGTGGAGAAGGTGGCCATCTGACCAATGCGTTCAGACAATTTTTTAGTCCGCAGCCCCAAGGTCTGATCGGTTCCAGCAACCATTGCCAGCGTCTGATTTACATGGTGCAGGAATATCTAGGGGCAAGATCAGACTTGGAGACCTTTCCAACTGAAAATCCTCTGGGTTACTTGGTCTTGAGTAGTGATGAGCCGAACACCCCCGGGTTCGGTTCGCACCAGAACCCGCGAACGGACCGAAAGTTCGAACGAACATTAGAACCCTATTAAATACAATGGATGCGAACGTTCGAATTCTAAAGTGCTAATTATAACAACTATTATGCATGTTATTGTCCTAAAAAGGGTTTGGGAACCCGGGTTCTGCACCAGGGGACATGTATCAATGCAAAAATAAGTTTTAAAAACGGTCGTTTTCCGGGAGCAGTCATTTTAATGATGCATAAAGTGAAAAAAAAAAAGTCAAATATTCCTTTAAATATCGTACCTGGGGGGTGTCTAAAGTATGCCTGTGAAGTGCCACGTGTTTCCCGTGTTTAGAACTGTCCCTGCACAAAATGACACTTCTAAAGGAAAAAAAAGCCATTTAAAACTGCTTGCGGCTTTAATGTAATGTCTGGTCCCGGTAATATGGATGAAAATCTTTAAGAAAAATGGCATAGCTACCCCATGACCCCCCCCCTACCCCAGCCCATTACCAGCCCCTTTGGGTCTTGTATGGATATTAAGGGGAACCCCGCACATAAAATAAAAAAGGCCCTATATACTCTGAACAGCCGTATACAGGCGGTGCATACAAGACAGGGACTGTAGGTTTGTTCTTATGTAGAATCTGTTTGTAATTTTGAACAGGTACATTGTTGAAGTGTAGCTCCAGACCAAAAATCTATTTTTAAACTTTTTGGAAAACATAGGTAAGGGTTATCACCCCTGTAACATTTGTTTTGCTGTCTGTGCCCCTGTTCAGAACATTTCACCTCACTTTCCGTCCTAATGACAACTGTTTTTGAAATGTGGTGTTTTTCTTGAAACAAGGATTGCTGATAAAGCATCAGTACAGAGGAGACACCTTTCTCCCATATTTATTCTTACAGGAGAGAATTTTCCTTCCTAGTGGTAGATTTCCTCTCACTTCCTGTTGTCTTCTTGCGTTTGCAAGTAGGAGTCGTTTGTAAGTTGGATGTTTGAAAGTAGGGACCTGCCGTATATACTCTGCAGAAATAGGCCCCTTAGTTGTTGGTGTTGGCACAACACTGTAAGCACTCACAGTTACTCTTGGTTGGTGCTGGAACGCCCTGCTGTCAACTATTATATCAGGAATTTTAATTACATATAATTGTTGAACAGTGGTAGTAAAAATTGGGCCTTTGATGGTGGTGCTGGTGCCACAACACTGTAAGCCCTGACAGTTACTCTTGGTGGGTGCAGCAATGGGCCCTGCTGTGAATTATTAGATCAAGAATTGTAATTACATGCCCCTGTTGAACAGGGGCTGAAAAATTGGGCCTTAGGCACTGGTGGCACAACACTGCAACCCTTCACAGATACTGTACTTGGAGCACAGCAATGAGCCCTGTTGCAAAGTATTGCTTCAAAAATTGTAATGACACGCCCCTGTTAAACAGGGGCTGAAAAATTGGGCCTTAGGCACTGGTGGCACAACACTGCAACTCCTCACAGATACTGTACTTGGAGCACAGCAATGAGCCCTGTTGCAAAGTATTGCTTCAAAAATTGTAATTACACGCCCCTGTTAAACAGGGGCTGAAAAATTGGGCGTTAGGCACTGGTGGCGGCACCCATAAACAAAAATGATCTTCCAAGCTATCATCATCAATCGTATCATTGAGGACTCGGAGGAGGAGGATAGCCAGTCAACATAACAGCACAGGCACTCAGCATCAGCATCAGTCTTGAAGGGATGTGACATTTTAAAATCAATTAGTCTGTTATATCAGCATCAGGTGTGTGGTAGCTGGTGGTGATCCAAGACTGGTTCATCTTGATGAAAGTCAGTCGATCAACCGAGTCGGTGGACAGGCGCACCCTGTGATCCGTGACAAATCCTCCAGCAGCACTGAATGTGCGTTCCGAAAGAACGCTGGATGCAGGACAGGCCAGTAGCTCAATTGCATACTGTGCAAGCTCTGGCCAGTGATCCATCCTCAAGACCCAGTAAGCCAGAGGATTTTCGGTGGGGAAGGTGTCCAAGTCTGACCTTGCCCCTAGATATTCCTGCACCATGTTTATCAGACGCTGGCGATGGTTGCTGGAACCGATCATACTTTGGGGCTGCGGACTAAAGAATTGTCTGAACGCATCGGTCAGACGGCCACCTTCCCCACCGCTCCTTCTTTGACTGGCCGAAGCCTCAGCAACTCGTTGTCCAGGACCAGGAGTTTGCAACCTCCCAGTCTCTGGGAACGCGTTGCACAGACCTTTCTGCAAGGCCTCCCGGAGTTGTCTCATCCTCTGCTCCCTCTGCGACGGTAACATAAGGTCCGCAACCTTACCCTTGTACCGTGGATCAAGGAGAGTGGCCAGCCAGTAATGGTCCCTCTCCTTGATCCGAAGAATACGAGGATCCTTCCGCAGACTTTGCAGGATCAGGGAGGCCATGCAGCGTAGGTTTGCTGAGGCATTCGCTCCGGAGTCCTCTGGGTCACTAAGGACGACATGATCCGCAGCCACCTCCTCCCAGCCACGTACAAGTCCACTGGTTTCTTGGGACTGTAAATCATCCCTAAAAGACTGCTGCTGATGATGCTGAGTGCCAGCCTCCACCTCCATGCTGACACAATCCTCCTCCTCCTCCTCCTCCTCCTCCTCCTCCTCCTCTTCCTGTGCGATGGGTGGGACAGAAGGAACACTGTCTGGGTAAAGGGGGCCTTGAGAGGCAAGGAAGTCCTCCTCTTCCTGCCTCTGTTCTGCCTCAAGTGCCCTGTCCATTATTCCACGCAGCGTGTGCTCCAACAGGTGGACAAGAGGTACAGTGTCACTGATGCATGCACTGTCACTGCTCACCATCCTCGTGGCCTCCTCAAATGGTGCCAGGACAGTGCATGCATCCCTGATCATGCCCCACTGGCGTGGAGAAAAAAAACCAAGCTCCCCTGACCCTGTCCTGGTGCCGTAGTCGCACAGGTACTCATTGATGGCCCTCTGCTGCGTGTGCAGCCGCTGCAGCATGGCCAACGTTGAGTTCCACCTGGTGGGCATGTCACATATAAGGCGGTTCTTGGGCAGGTTCAACTCCTTTTGCAGCTCAGCCAGGCGAGCACTGGCATTATAAGATCTGCGGAAATGCACACAGACTTTCCTGGCCTGCCTCAGGACATCCTGTAAGCCCGGGTACCTGCCCAAGAAGCGCTGCACCACCAGGTTAAGGACGTGAGCCACACAGGGCACATGGGTCAGTTGTCCCTGTCGGAGGGCGGAGAGGAGGTTGGTGCCATTGTCGCAAACCACCATTCCTGGCTTAAGCTGGCGTGGCGTCAACCACCTCTCGGCCTGGCCCTGCAGAGCAGACAGGACCTCTGCCCCAGTGTGGCTTCTGTCCCCCAAACACACCAGCGCAAGCACGGCATGGCATCTTTTTGCCTGCGTACTTGCGTAGCCCCGTGAACGGCTACGGAGCACCGCTGGTTCATAGGACAAACCACAGGAAGAGGCCATGGAGGAAGAAGAAGAGGAGGGGGTGGAGGAGAGAGGTGTGTCACAACCAGTAGTAGCATTTTGGAGGCGTGGCGGTGGGACAACCTCCAACACTACTGCACCTTGTCCTGAATCCTTCCCAGCTGCCAAAAGAGTGACCCAATGGGCCGTGAAAGAAAGGTAACGTCCCTGTCCATGCCTGCTGGACCATGAGTCAGCGGTAATATGCACCTTACCGCTGACCGCCCTGTCCAGCGAGGCCAAGACATTGCCTTCCACATGCCGGTAGAGAGCCGGAATAGCCTTCCGTGAGAAAAAGTGGCGTTTGGGAACCTGCCACTGAGGAACCGCACATTGCACAAACTCACGGAAGGGGGCCGAGTCTACCAACTGAAAAGGCAGCAGTTGAAGCGCTAGCAATTTAGCCAAGCTAGCATTCAACCGCTGGGCATGTGGATGGCTGGGAGTGAACTTCTTTCGACGGTCCAGCAGCTGGGGCAGGGAAATTTGCCTGCTAGAATCGGACGTCGGTGTACTGCTAGCAGAGTGGGCGCAAGTACTTGGCTGTGACACACCTAATTCTACACCTTCATTCCTCTCAGTGCATGTTTCAGAGAGGACTGAAGTTATAGTGGGGTTGGAGATCCCAGCTGATGCGGTGCAAGGAGAGGTCCGCTTTGTTCTTTGGTGTGGGTCTTTGAGGTAGGCTTGCCAACGAGCTGCATGGCAGGTCAACATATGTCTGGTCAGGCATGTGGTACCCAAGCGGCTGATGTTTTGGCCACGCGATATACGCTTGAGACATATGTTGCAAACAGCAGCTGTGCGATCTGATGCACTAGCCTCAAAAAAGGCCCACACCAAAGAACTTTTTGAATGACGGGCAGAGGCAGCGCCCTGCACAGGCGGAGCTCTGCGGTGTGATTCCGTCGGTGTACTGCCCTTACGCTGGCCACCAAAGGGCATCCTGCCTCGTTGGAGATGTGCCTCCTCCTCATCCTCCTCCTCCTCCTCTCTCCTATTAGGCACCCACGTGGAGTCATTGACCTCATCATCCCCTCCCTCCTCATCACTGGAGCCAATCTGGCAGTATGCTGCAGCTGCTGGAACATGACTGCCAGATTGGTGTCCTTCTTGAGCATCCCCTCTGTCTGCTCTCACGCTACTGCCTTCCTCTAGCTGGGTTTCATCATCAGACCCTTCGAAACGCTGGGCATCCTCCTGGAGCATGTACCCAACACTGTGCTGAAACAGTTCGGGGGACTCCTCAGGAGGAGGACATGGTGGGTCTAGGGAAGGAGTGACTGATGATTTGTCTGACATTGATACCAGGGAAGACGACGCTTTGGCAGCTGCTTTTCCAGTACCCTGAGCCTGGGTGAGAGAGGATGAGGAGGAGGAGGAGGGCTTGGTCATCCACTCTACCAAGTCTTCGGCATTATGTGGCTCAACATGTCCAGCTGCCGAAAAGAAGGACAAGCGTGTCCCATGGCCATGTGCTGATGACAATGCACCGCGTCCACGACCAGCACTGTTGCCCCCAGACACAGAGCCTGCTTGCCCTCTTTTATTGCCTCCTGACTGTCTGCCTCTCCTTGTTTGCCTTCCAGACATTCTAATAGATGGCCTGCAGGGAGATGGGAAAAAAGCAATAAGGGCTACCTTCAGGTGTCCTTCTCTGTCCCTTGAAACAAGGACTTTCACAGTGAAAGAAACTGACACTGTCCCTACCTAGAGTTTTCTGTCCCTAGAATAAATGTTTTTTTTAATCACAATATAGCACAAGGACAATTCACTCAATGTCTCTCCAGGTCCCTGGAAACAAGGACTTGCAGAGTGAAAGAAACTGACACTGTCCCTACCTAGAGTTTTCTGTCCCTAGAATAAATGTTTTTTTTAAGCACAATATAGCACAAGGAAAATTAACTCACTGTCCTTACAGGTCCCTGGAAACAAGGACTTGCAGAGTGAAAGAAAAAAAACACTCTCCCTACCTACAGTTTTCTGTCCCTAGAAAAAATGTTTTTTTTAATCACAATATAGCACAAGGAAAATTAACTCACTGTCCTTACAGGTCCCTGGAAACAAGGACTTGCAGAGTGAAAGAAACTGACACTGTCCCTACCTAGAGTTTTCTGTCCCTAGAATAAATGTTTTTTTTAATCACAATATAGCACAAGGAAAATTAACTCACTGTCCTTACAGGTCCCTGGAAACAAGGACTTGCAGAGTGAAAGAAACTGACACTGTCCCTACCTAGAGTTTTCTGTCCCTAGAATAAATGTTTTTTTTAAGCACAATATAGCACAAGGACAATTAACTCACTGTCCTTACAGGTCCCTGGAAACAAGGACTTGCAGAGTGAAAGAAAAAAAACACTCTCCCTACCTACAGTTTTCTGTCCCTAGAAAAAATGTTTTTTTTAATCACAATATAGCACAAGGAAAATTAACTCACTGTCCTTACAGGTCCCTGGAAACAAGGACTTGCAGAGTGAAAGAAAAAAAACACTCTCCCTACCTACAGTTTTCTGTCCCTAGAAAAATAGTTTTTTTTAATCACAATATAGCACAAGGAAAATTAACTCACTGTCCTTACAGGTCCCTGGAAACAAGGACTTGCAGAGTGAAAGAAACTGACACTGTCCCTACCTAGAGTTTTCTGTCCCTAGAATAAATGTTTTTTTTAAGCACAATATAGCACAAGGACAATTAACTCACTGTCCTTACAGGTCCCTGGAAACAAGGACTTGCAGAGTGAAAGAAAAAAAACACTCTCCCTACCTACAGTTTTCTGTCCCTAGAAAAAATGTTTTTTTTAAGCACAATATAGCACAAGGAAAATTAACTCACTGTCCTTACAGGTCCCTGGAAACAAGGACTTGCAGAGTGAAAGAAAAAAAACACTCTCCCTACCTACAGTTTTCTGTCCCTAGAAAAAATGTTTTTTTTAATCACAATATAGCACAAGGAAAATTAACTCACTGTCCTTACAGGTCCCTGGAAACAAGGACTTGCAGAGTGAAAGAAACTGACACTGTCCCTACCTAGAGTTTTCTGTCCCTAGAATAAATGTTTTTTTTAAGCACAATATAGCACAAGGAAAATTAACTCACTGTCCTTACAGGTCCCTGGAAACAAGGACTTGCAGAGTGAAAGAAAAAAAACACTCTCCCTACCTACAGTTTTCTGTCCCTAGAAAAAATGTTTTTTTTAATCACAATATAGCACAAGGAAAATTAACTCACTGTCCTTACAGGTCCCTGGAAACAAGGACTTGCAGAGTGAAAGAAACTGACACTGTCCCTACCTAGAGTTTTCTGTCCCTAGAATAAATGTTTTTTTTAATCACAATATAGCACAAGGAAAATTAACTCACTGTCCTTACAGGTCCCTGGAAACAAGGACTTGCAGAGTGAAAGAAACTGACACTGTCCCTACCTAGAGTTTTCTGTCCCTAGAATAAATGTTTTTTTTAAGCACAATATAGCACAAGGACAATTAACTCACTGTCCTTACAGGTCCCTGGAAACAAGGACTTGCAGAGTGAAAGAAAAAAAACACTCTCCCTACCTACAGTTTTCTGTCCCTAGAAAAAATGTTTTTTTTAATCACAATATAGCACAAGGAAAATTAACTCACTGTCCTTACAGGTCCCTGGAAACAAGGACTTGCAGAGTGAAAGAAACTGACACTGTCCCTACCTAGAGTTTTCTGTCCCTAGAATAAATGTTTTTTTTAATCACAATATAGCACAAGGAAAATTAACTCACTGTCCTTACAGGTCCCTGGAAACAAGGACTTGCAGAGTGAAAGAAACTGACACTGTCCCTACCTAGAGTTTTCTGTCCCTAGAATAAATGTTTTTTTTAAGCACAATATAGCACAAGGACAATTAACTCACTGTCCTTACAGGTCCCTGGAAACAAGGACTTGCAGAGTGAAAGAAAAAAAACACTCTCCCTACCTACAGTTTTCTGTCCCTAGAAAAAATGTTTTTTTTAAGCACAATATAGCACAAGGAAAATTAACTCACTGTCCTTACAGGTCCCTGGAAATAAGGACTTGCAGAGTGAAAGAAAAAAAACACTCTCCCTACCTACAGTTTTCTGTCCCTAGAAAAAATGTTTTTTTTAATCACAATATAGCACAAGGAAAATTAACTCACTGTCCTTACAGGTCCCTGGAAACAAGGACTTGCAGAGTGAAAGAAACTGACACTGTCCCTACCTAGAGTTTTCTGTCCCTAGAATAAATGTTTTTTTTAATCACAATATAGCACAAGGAAAATTAACTCACTGTCCTTACAGGTCCCTGGAAACAAGGACTTGCAGAGTGAAAGAAACTGACACTGTCCCTACCTAGAGTTTTCTGTCCCTAGAATAAATGTTTTTTTTAAGCACAATATAGCACAAGGACAATTAACTCACTGTCCTTACAGGTCCCTGGAAACAAGGACTTGCAGAGTGAAAGAAAAAAAACACTCTCCCTACCTACAGTTTTCTGTCCCTAGAAAAAATGTTTTTTTTAAGCACAATATAGCACAAGGAAAATTAACTCACTGTCCTTACAGGTCCCTGGAAACAAGGACTTGCAGAGTGAAAGAAACTGACACTGTCCCTACCTAGAGTTTTCTGTCCCTAGAATAAATGTTTTTTTTAATCACAATATAGCACAAGGAAAATTAACTCACTGTCCTTACAGGTCCCTGGAAACAAGGACTTGCAGAGTGAAAGAAACTGACACTGTCCCTACCTAGAGTTTTCTGTCCCTAGAATAAATGTTTTTTTTAAGCACAATATAGCACAAGGACAATTAACTCACTGTCCTTACAGGTCCCTGGAAACAAGGACTTGCAGAGTGAAAGAAAAAAAACACTCTCCCTACCTACAGTTTTCTGTCCCTAGAAAAAATGTTTTTTTTAAGCACAATATAGCACAAGGAAAATTAACTCACTGTCCTTACAGGTCCCTGGAAACAAGGACTTGCAGAGTGAAAGAAAAAAAACACTCTCCCTACCTACAGTTTTCTGTCCCTAGAAAAAATGTTTTTTTTAATCACAATATAGCACAAGGAAAATTAACTCACTGTCCTTACAGGTCCCTGGAAACAAGGACTTGCAGAGTGAAAGAAACTGACACTGTCCCTACCTAGAGTTTTCTGTCCCTAGAATAAATGTTTTTTTTAATCACAATATAGCACAAGGAAAATTAACTCACTGTCCTTACAGGTCCCTGGAAACAAGGACTTGCAGAGTGAAAGAAACTGACACTGTCCCTACCTAGAGTTTTCTGTCCCTAGAATAAATGTTTTTTTTAAGCACAATATAGCACAAGGACAATTAACTCACTGTCCTTACAGGTCCCTGGAAACAAGGACTTGCAGAGTGAAAGAAAAAAAACACTCTCCCTACCTACAGTTTTCTGTCCCTAGAAAAAATGTTTTTTTTAATCACAATATAGCACAAGGAAAATTAACTCACTGTCCTTACAGGTCCCTGGAAACAAGGACTTGCAGAGTGAAAGAAACTGACACTGTCCCTACCTAGAGTTTTCTGTCCCTAGAATAAATGTTTTTTTTAATCACAATATAGCACAAGGAAAATTAACTCACTGTCCTTACAGGTCCCTGGAAACAAGGACTTGCAGAGTGAAAGAAACTGACACTGTCCCTACCTAGAGTTTTCTGTCCCTAGAATAAATGTTTTTTTTAAGCACAATATAGCACAAGGACAATTAACTCACTGTCCTTACAGGTCCCTGGAAACAAGGACTTGCAGAGTGAAAGAAACTGACACTGTCCCTACCTAGAGTTTTCTGTCCCTAGAATAAATGTTTTTTTTAAGCACACTATAGCAGAAGCACAAAACACACTGACACTCTCCCTACCTATCCTTCTCTTTCCCTAAACTAAAGGAATCCAGGTTAAGCAAGAAAGAAATAACAGTCACTGTCCCTGCCTATGCTACTCTATCCCTGCTCCGGAACACACTACACTAGGCCGCCGTGCTGGCGGCCTTTTATAGTGTGGGGCGTGTACTAAACACCCTCAGCAATAATTGGCCACAGGCATCCTGCCTGTGGCCAATCATTGCTCTCCTCGCTGCCGGCGCTGTGATTGGCCAAGCATGCGGGGTCACAGTGCATGCTTGGCCAATCACAGCGCCTGGATGACACTGCGATGGCGTAGTGCATTGTGGGCCGTTCGCGTCACTCGAATTTGGCGCGAACGGCCCAAATCGTTCGATCTTCGTCGAACGATCGAACAGCCAATGTTCGAGTCGAACGTATGTTCGACTCGAACACGAAGCTCATCCCTAGTCTTGAGGATGGATCACTGGCCAGAGCTTGCACAGTATGCAATTGAGCTACTGGCCTGTCCTGCATCCAGCGTTCTTTCAGAACGCACATTCAGTGCTGCTGGAGGCTTTGTAACCGATCACAGAGTGCGCCTGTCCACCGACTTGGTTGATCGACTCACCTTCATAAAAATTAATCAGTCTTGGATCACCAGCTACCAAGCACATGATGCTGATGTAACCGATTAATTTTTTTATGAATGTGAGATCCCTTCAAGACTGCCTATGCTGATGCTGATGCTGAGTGATTATCCTGTTATGCTGAGTGACTATCCTATTCTTCCTCAATGTTCA
Organism: Rana muscosa; assembly: GCA_029206835.1. Lineage (NCBI taxonomy): Eukaryota > Metazoa > Chordata > Amphibia > Anura > Ranidae > Rana > Rana muscosa. The sequence continues at coordinate 717,374,927 of CM055116.1, read as the reverse complement.
TGTTGATAGCTTCTAAGAACATTTTTGGTTCTGGGCACCACCACCAGTGGCTAAGGCCCAATTTTCCTGCCCCTGTTTAACAGGGGCGCGTAATTAAATTTTTTGATGCAATATTTCGCAGCAGGGCTCGTTCTTGTGCTCAACTAGAGTATCTGTGAGATGTTACAGTGTTGTGGCACCACCACCACTGCCTAATGCCGCGTACACACGATCATTATTCACGGCGGTTAAAAAACCGCCGTGAATAATGACAGGAAAAATGAGGGAACCGCTTGGTTCCCTACACACGGTCGTTTTTCCCGTCATTTTTTCTCTTGACGAGAAAAACGACCGTCTGTGGGCTCCGCGGCAGTGTTTCCCTATGGGAAAACTGCCGCGGAAAAAAATGCTGGAAAAAACGATGAGAAAATTTAGAACATGTTCTAAATTTTCTCGTCGTTTTTTATGCCGTTTTTCTAGACGAGAAAAACTACATAAAGCCCACAGACAATCGTTTTTCTCGGCGAAAAAAAAAATTTCAGTTTTTCTCGTCGAGAAAAGCGGTCGTGTGTACACGGCATAAGACCCAATTTTTCTGCCACTGTTTAACAGGGGCATGTAATTACAATTACAATGGAACAAGAAACAAGGCAGGTCTCTGGAGCTGCTTTCAATCATTACACTTAGAAAAAGAGCTAGGTGGCCCTTTTGTATTTCTTTCTCATCTTCAACATGCCACCCTGTATGCTGGTCATGGAAACATGCATGGAAGATAGCCTACAGCTTCAGCAGGGCTCCATAGGTTCCTGCAGGAGAAAGGAGCCATCCTAGAACTGGCTATTAGAGCCTGCCCTTAGAGGACCAGCAGGAAAGAGAAAGTTAAAGTGGATGTAAACCCACTCTCATCCTTTCTAAACTACTGCCATAGTGCTGATCTATAAGGATATACATGCCTCCTGCATGTATCCTTATCTGTCAAATGTCTCCCCTCTGTCTGTTATAAGAACTGAAAAACTGCAGATTCTGTGGGTGGATCTGTTGTTTGGAGCTCGGTGGGTGGAGTCGTGATGTCAGTAGACTCCCCACCCACCTTTACACTCCTCTTGTCAACATGCATTTTCTCCTGTGTATTCCTTCTGCTATCATCACTAACATCCAGTCAAAATCCAGAAAAGTAACCACTTGACTTCAGAAAAGGAGTGGGGGTGGGAATTAAAAAATAATGCCTGTCTAAAGCTAGTGCGCGAGATATGTAAATAACCTGTCACTCAAAGCAAGGGGGCGGAATGGAAAGGTTTTTCTCTGCTTGTCCATTTTATCTCACTGAACAATAAAAGAGGATTGCTCAGAGCTGGATTAACTCTTTGTGGCAAGACTGGGCACAGATGATAGGAAATCGTATACTCTACATTGTGACAGCAAAAAAAATAAAAATAAATTCGGGTTTACATCCACTTTAACATTAGCAAGGAGCAGCAGCCATTGTACAGTAAGTATTTTTAAGCATGTGAAAACTCTTTAAAAAAATCTACTTTGATATTGCTTTAGTTCACAACATGCAACCCAAATTGCCACATAAATGGAAGGTCTATGCCATTTCTTTCTCTGTATAGTAGCACATGTTTAGAAAAAAGGGAAAACACATTTTTTTGATTAGTGAATAGATTCCCTATGGAATAAAATTTGTATGATAAGCATATCACAGGGCTATCTGTTAACAAAATGGCTTCTATGCTTGTCACACTGAAATGGTTTGTTCAGATATATATCACCAAGCTAGCACTCCATTTTATTCCAAGTAGTTTTAGGAAACCACTCTGTAGGTATCTATCCATTATAAGGGACTTTAAAATGTTCAATTTATGACTTATGATCTTTCAATGTTGACATAAAGTATGATGAAAAACTTCCTGCATCGCTACAATATATTTGCTATGGTCCTCAACTCTTACAAGTCAGCATAAACTACTTTTAAATAAATATTTTAAAAAATGGTGAAGATGTGATAAGCCATTTTTTAAGTTGCAAGATTTAACCAAGGACATATGTATTTAATATTAAAAAAAAAAAAATGGGAACTGATAATGCACAAGATGCTGCTGGCAATTTGGGGAGACCTATAATTTGCAGCAGACCTCTTTCAAAAACTGCATAGAAATTTCTAATTTCACCAGCATGACTACTCTCAGGGCAAGCTACCAATCCTGTTCCCATGTAATGCAAATGTAGAGCAAACTGTGACATTAAAGCTGAAATCTGGGGAAAACAAAAATCCTCCCTTGCAGTGGTGTTACTATTGGAGAAATCAATTTTACTTACCTGAACCCCCCACTCCCTCAGGCTCCCTACCCACTGCTAGACCAGGTCCAGCAGCCTCTTCACCCTTATGCTTCAGCAGTAGGGATGAGCTTGATGTTCGAGTCAAACGTAAGTTCGACCCGAATATCCGGTATTCACCCGCTCGCCAAATATCGAAAATTATGGGGCGTTCGCTGGAAATTCGAGTGACCGCAGAATGCCCCATAATAAATGGTGAGACTGTCGGCTGCTGATTGGCCAAAGCATGCACCTGACTTGCATGCTTTGGCCAATCACAGCGTGCTCTGCTGTAAGAACCACGATTGGCCAAAGGCAGGGTGTCTTTGGCCAATCATGGCTCAGGGGTCCATGTCCCACACTATGTTAGGCTGCTAAGATAGTGGCCATACATAGTTTTATGAATGAGAGCAGCAAAATTACATTTGTAAAGGAAAATATTTAATTTAAAATTGCTTGTGGCTGTAATGTATTGCCAGATCCCGGCAATATACATAAAAATCATTGAAAAAATCGGCATGGGTCCCCTTTCAGTCCATTACCAGGACCTTTGGGTTTGGTATGGATATTAAGGGGAACCCTGTGCCAAAATTTAAAAAGAAAATTGCGTGGGGGTCCCCCTCAAAATCCATACCAGACCCTTATCCGAGCATGCAACCTGGCAGGCCGCAGCAAAAGGGCGGGGACGAGAGAGCACCCCCCCTCCTGAACCGTACCAGGCCACATGCCCTCAACATAAGAAGGGTGTTTTGGGGTCCCCCTAAAACCCCTTGTCCCCATGGGGACAAGGGCCTTTTCCCCATGACCGCAAACCCCCACAACCACAGGCAAGGGTTGTGGGGAAGAGGCCCATGACCCCATCATGGGGACAAGGTGTTTTGGGGGACTCTAAAACACCCTACCCATGTTGAGGTCATGTGGCCTGGTATGGTTCAGGAGGGGGGGCGCTCTCAAACCCACCCTTTTTCTGTGGCCTGCCAGGTTGCGTGCTTGGATAAGGGTCTGGTATGGATTTTGGGTGGCACATAATTTTTTTTTGCTGCAGGGTTCCCCTTAATATAAATTCCAGACCTGGAGGGCCTGGTATGGATTTTGGGGGGACCCCCAAGCAATTAATTTTTTTAATTTTGGTGCGTGGTTCCCCTTAATATTCATACCAGACCCAAAGGGCCTGGTAATGGACTGGGAGGGGGAACCCATGGCATTTTTTTTTTCAATGTTTTGTATCTATATTGCTGGGATCTGACAATATATTAAAGCCGCGAGCAGTTTTAAATGAAATTTTTTCCTTTTAGAAATCTCATTTTGCTGTGGTACGGTTCTAAACATGGGAAAAATTTGCTACTTTACAAGCATACTAAGGACAACCCCCAGACACGATATTTAAATAAATATTTAATTTTTATTTATTCACTTATTAAATTCACTGCTCCTGAAAAAAATTCAGTTTTTATAGCTATTTTTGCATTCATACATGTCCCCTGGGGCAGGACCTGGGTCCCCAATCAGGTTTTATGGCAATAACATGCATATAAGCCTTTAAAATTAGCACTTTTGATTTTTCATGTACGTGTCCCATAGACTTTAACAGTGTTTGTGTGTTCGCACAAATTTTTTCTGGTGCGAACTGAACCGAGGGGTGTTCGGCTTATCCCTATTAAGCAGTTGCAGGTCCTCTGACATCATCAATTACGATACAGGGTCCATAATTTAAAAAAAATCCTACTCCATATTTGCAGTTTTCAGCACCACAGTTCCAGCACCATTTTTCACTATATACTGTTAAACATTTTCTTATTTATATATGTTATATCAATAGTTCCTTTTAAGTTATCTATAATTGAGAAAATCTTTACAGGGTGTCACGTTTTGCTGCTGCATCCGTGCACAAAATGTTGGATGCTTGTGCGCGATATATGCACCTGTCAATTTTGTCAGGGCCCAGGTTGGAGTGTCCATACTGGATATTCCTTCCTCAGTGCACTGTAGCAGTTGTGGGTGCAGCATGATGGGAAACTGAAAGACTAGTTCCCCATTAGGTCAACTTTACTTTTAATTGACAGCATACTGTAGTGGATGGAATTGAAAGCCGCTATTGGTCTGAATTAGCAGATTTGGATCCATCCATGTGCTGTCAATTAACAGCAAGGTGGACCTAATAGGGAACTAGTGTCTATTTCCCATTCAGGATCTGTACACCCCACTACAAAACTGCTTGGCCTCGTCTACCCAGTGACACTAATCTTTTCCCAGATATGGGCATTGCCAAAAATGACATCATCACTGTTCCTGTCCCCTTTGTTTAAATGTATCTTTCAGACAGGGAATCTGAGCTGAATGGGGCCAGGGATACATCACTGTGCAGGAAGCTGTGACATACAGTACATGCAAGCTTCCAAGAGTAGACATGGCCCACTTTAAGTACTGGCCTATTCTGTAGGCCAGCTTAGCACTGAACTTAATTACCACCAGTTTCCTTATTAGGGATGAGCTTCGAGTTCGAGTCGAACTCATGTTCGACTCGAACATTGCCTGTTCGCCCGTTCGCCGAACAGCGAACAAATTGGGGTGTTCGCGGCAAATTCGAAAAATCTATGGGAGAAATCTAAAGTGCTAATTATAAAGGCTTATATGCAAGTTATTGTCCTAAAAAGTGTTTGGGGACCGGGGTCCTGCCCCAGGGGACATGTATCAATGCAAAAATAAGTTTTAAAAACTGCCGTTTTTTCGGGAGCAGTGATTTTAATAATGCTTAAAATGAAAAAATAAAAGTGAAATATTCCTTTAAATTTCGTACCTGGGGGGTGTGTATGATATGCATGTGAAGTGGCGCATGTTTCCCGTGCTTAGAACTGTCCCTGCAAAAAATGTCATTTTTGAAAGAAAAAAAGTCTTTTAAAACTGACTCGCGGCTATTAATGAATTGTCGGCTCCCGGCAATACATACAAAAGTCATTGATAAAAAAAAAAAAAAAAGCGTGGGGGTTCCCCAGAATTCAATTACCAGGCCCTTCAGGTCTGGAATGGATATTAAGGGGAACCCCGCCGCAAATTAAAAAAAAAATTGACGTGGGGTTCCCCCAAATATCCATTCCAGGCCCTTCAGATCTGGCATGGATTTTAAGGGGAACTCCACCCCAAATTTAAAAAAAATGGCGTGGAGTCCCCCTAAAAATCCATACCAGACCCCTTGTCCGAGCACGCAACCTGGCCGGCCGCAGGGGAAAAGGGGGAGACGAGAGAGCGGCCCCCCTCCCTCCTGAACCGTACCAAGCCACATGCCCTCAACATGGGGAGGATGTCCCCATGTTGATGGGGACAAGGGCCTCATCCCCACAACCCTTGCCCGGTGGTTGTGGGGGTCTGCGGGCGGGGGGCTTATCGGAATCTGGAAGACCCCTTTAAAAAAGGGGACCCCCAGATCCCGGCCCCCCCTATGTGAATTGGTAAGGGGTACATTGTACCCCTACCATTTCACGAAGAAAGCGTAAAAAAATGTTTAAAAAAAACACACAAACACCTTGAAAAAGTCCTTTATTTAAAATAATAATAAAAAAAAAAACATTCCAGCGCTGAAATCCAGTGTCCCGCGGCGATCCCGATGTCCAGCGCTGTCCTTCATTGGTTGTGCCTGAGCGGACCTGATGGGGAACTCCCTCTCAGTATTTTAAATGTATAGACCCGCCCCTTCTGAAGTTCCCCATCAGGTCCGCTCCCTCGGTATGTCGGACCCGCCTACGTCATTGGCTTGAGCGGGGAACTTCCTTCACTGTGTAATTTAAATTTACATAGTGAAGGAAGTTCCCCGCTCAAGCCAATGACGTAGGCGGGTCCGACATACCGAGGGGGCGGACCCGATGGGGAACTGCTCTCACTTTGGCAATACATGTATAGACCCGCCCCTTCTCATGTTCCGCATCTGGTCCGCTGAGCGGACCTGATGGGGAACTTTAGAAGGGGCGGGTCTATACATTTAAAATACTGAGAGGGAGTTCCCCATCAGGTCCGCTCAGGCACAACCAATAAAGGACAGCGCTGGAAATCGGGATCGCCGCGGGACACTGGATTTCACCGCTGGAATGTTTTTTGTTTTTTTTTAAATAAAGGACTTTTTCAAGGTGTTTGTGTGTTTTTTTTAAACATTTTTTTACGCTTTCTTCGTGAAATGGTAGGGGTACAATGTACCCCTTACCAATTCACATAGGGGGGGGCAGGATCTGGGGGTCCCCTTTGTTAAAGGGGTCTTCCAGATTCCGATAAGCCCCCCGCCCGCAGACCCCCACAACCACCGGGCAAGGGTTGTGGGGATGAGACCCTTGTCCCCATCAACATGGGGACATCCTCCCCATGCTGAGGGCATGTGGCTTGGTACGGTTCAGGAGGGAGGGGGGGCCGCTCTCTCGTCCCCCCCTTTTCCCCTGCGGCCGGCCAGGTTGCGTGCTCGGACAAGGGGTCTGGTATGGATTTTTAGGGGGACTCCACGCCATTTTTTTAAAATTTGGGGTGGAGTTCCCCTTAAAATCCATGCCAGATCTGAAGGGCCTGGAATGGATATTTGGGGGAACCCCACGTCAATTTTTTTTTTAATTTGCGGCGGGGTTCCCCTTAATATCCATTCCAGACCTAAAGGGCCTGGTAATTGAATTCTGGGGAACCCCCACGCTTTTTTTTATTTTTTATCAATGACTTTTGTATGTATTGCCGGGAGCCGACAATTCATTAATAGCCGCGAGTCAGTTTTAAAAGACTTTTTTTCTTTCAAAAATGACATTTTTTGCAGGGACAGTTCTAAGCACGGGAAACATGCGCCACTTCACATGCATATCATACACACCCCCCAGGTACGAAATTTAAAGGAATATTTCACTTTTATTTTTTCATTTTAAGCATTATTAAAATCACTGCTCCCGAAAAAACGGCCGTTTTTAAAACTTCTTTTTGCATTGATACATGTCCCCTGGGGCAGGACCCCGGTCCCCAAACACTTTTTAGGACAATAACTTGCATATAAGCCTTTATAATTAGCACTTTAGATTTCTCCCATAGATTTTTCGAATTTGCCGCGAACACCCTAATTTGTTCGCTGTTCGGCGAACGGGCGAACAGACAATGTTCGAGTCGAACATGAGTTTGACTCGAACTCGAAGCTCATCCCTAGCCCCCAGCATAGATGGGAGGATATCAGGTTAGACACTTCCTAATGGCTCAGTCCCTAGGAACCCTAATAGATAATGGCCAACAGGCCCTCTTACCAAACCTGGTGAAACCGCAACAGTGATCCCTCTGGCTGAACGTTCGCTCACTCTGGGTTGCCCGGGGTGACTCTAGTCAGTAGTGTAGCATGCCTGTACCCTGGCAGTGGCTCGATCTTTCTCGCTCTCTGGTGGTGTGGGTACAGCGTGGCTCCCTCTCTGGTGGTGCGGGTACAGCGTGGCTCCCTCTCTGGTGGTGCGGGTACAGCATGGCTCTCTCTCTGGTGGTGCGGGTATAGCGTGGCTCCCTCTCTGGTGGTGCGGGTACAGCGTGGCTCTCTCTCTGGTGGTGCGGGTACAGCGTGGCTCCCTCTCTGGTGGTGTGGGTACAGCGTGGCTCCCTCTCTGGTGGTGCGGTTACAGCGGGGCTCTCTCTCTGGTGGTGCGGTTACAGCGGGGCTCTCTCTCTGGTGGTGCGGGTACAGCGGGGCTCCCTTTCTGGTGGTGCGGGTACAGCGGGGCTCCCTCTCTGGTGGTGCAGGTACAGCGGGACTCCCTCTCTGGTAGTGCGGTTACAGCAGGGCTCTCTCTCTGGTGGTGTGGGTACAGCATGGCTCTCTCTCTGGTGGTGTGGGTACAGCGGGGGTCCCTCTCTGGTGGTGAAGGTACAGCGTGGCTCTCTCTCTGGTGGTGTGGGTACAGCATGGCTCTCTCTCTGGTGGTGTGGGTACAACGTGGATCCCTCTCTGGTGGTGCGGTTACAGCGGGGCTCCCTGTCTGGTGGTGCGGGTACAGCGGGGCTCCCTCTCTGGTGGTGCGGGTACAGTGGGGCTCCCTCTCTGGTGGTGCGGTTACAGCAGGGCTCTCTCTCTGGTGGTGCGGGTACAGCGGTGGTCCCTCTCTGGTGGTGAAGGTACAGCGTGGCTCTCTCTCTCTGGTGGTGTGGGTACAGCATGGCTCTCTCTCTGGTGGTGTGTGTACAACGTGGCTCCCTCTCTGGTGCTGCGGTTACAGCGGGGCTCTCTCTCTGGTGGTGCGGGTACAGCGGGGCTTCCTCTCTGGTGGTGCAGGTACAGCGTGGCTCTCTCTCTAGTGATGTGGGTACAGCATGGCTCTCTCTCTGGTGGTGTGGGTACAGCGTGGCTCTCTGGTGGTGCGGGTACAGCATGGCTCCCTCTCTGGTGGTGTGGGTACAGTGGGGCTCCCTCACTGGTGGTGCGGGTACAGCGGGGATCTCTCTCTGGTGGTTCGGGTACAGCGTGGCTCCATCTCTGGCTTCCCCCAGCACAGTATTCTCTTTTCTCCTTGTAACACCCCCCCAGCAGAGTGATTGCATGCTGGGGGCTGTAGCATGGTGTCTGTGGACATGCTGGGGCCGCCACTCTTCAGGGACTACATTTCCCATGATGCCCCCAGTCCCCAGAGTCTTCTGATTGACCCTCTGCTGTGGCCAATCATGGGGAGGAAAACAGCAGGCAGGAAGCAAGGCGGTGGCACGGCAAATCCAATTAGAGCCGCTCTCTCTCTCTTCTAGCTTCAGCTGACAGAAAGGGGGAGGGGGGCGACAGGGGGAGATATAAAGACAGCCCGCAGCTCTCCTCTCCCTGTCACGGCGCTGCTGCTCAATTTACCAGAGAACTCAGCAGCGGCACCGTGACAGGGAGAGGAGAGCTGCAGGCTGTCTGTATATCTCCCCCGATCGCCCCCTTCCCCTTTCTGTCAGCCCATGGTCATCAGCTATTTTTCTCCAACACTCTCTCTTATTCATTTCTTATTGAGTATTCTGATCTTTTTTTCCACTTGCTGGCTCCTCCCTCCTACTGTCGCTTTTGCTTAAAGGCCTTTTGATTCTGTTTCCTCTGCCCATTAACCCTTTTGCTGCCAGGCCCTTTGCTCCATTTTGTACACTCAGGTGGCCAGACTATTTCTGCAATTTTTACATTCATGTTTTTATTTTTCACTTATAGCTTTCCAAGTTTGTAAAAGACCCCCCAAACCATATATTTTCTGAAATCACATGATCAGTAGAATAAAAAAAGGTTCTACTGATTTCTAAGGTCCCACGATATTTGCACTAATGTTTATCAAAACAATATTTTTGCTAAAAATCCAGTAAAATCATGATTAGCAGATAAATACACAGCAAATTTTACAGAATTCCTACTAATTATAAAAGCCTAACCTGTATTGAGTTAATAAATAGCAACTATTTGTAACTTTTAAATTGTGCCTTTTTTCAAAATGGTGAAATGGTGAAAGTTGAACAGATGCAAAAGTGTAAATATCCAAATTTCTCTAAAATCTGAAGGTTTAAATTTTTCCCTTACAGCTTTCAGAATACAGGGGGTCCCCGGGTTACAAACAAGATAGGGACTGTAGGTTTGTTAAGTTGAATTTGTTTGTAAGTCGGAACAGGTAAATTTTTTAGGGGTAGCTTCAGCCCAAAAAAATGTTTTTATACTTTTTGGAAAACATAGGGAAGGGTTATCACCCCTATAACATTTGTTTTGCTGTCTGTGTCCATGTTCAGAAGATTTCACCTCACTTCCATCCCAATGACAAATAGATTTTGATGACAAATAGATTTTGAACATTTTTGGTTGTTAGGGAAACATGGACTGGTGATAAAGCTCCAGTGGAGACACCTTTTTCCCATAAAAATGCTTACAGGAGTGAATTTCCCTTCCTAGGGGTAGATTTCCTCTCACTTCCTGTTGTCTCCCTCCGTTTGTAAGTAGGAGTCGTTTGTAAGTCGGATGTTTGTAAGTAGGGGACAGCCTGTATGTGAAAGACCCCAAAAATCATATATGTTCTGAAAGCATATGACCTCTAGAAAAATATCAATTTTTTTTTTATATTGCGCCTTTTTGCAAAATGGTGAAAATCGAACGTACGCAAAAATGTAAATATCCAAATTTCACAAATTTTACAAAATTCCTGCTAAATCCCTACTAAATATAAAACTGTATGGAGTTAAATAACAAATATTTGTAAATTTGCGCCTTTTTGCAAAATCGAACGTATCCAAAAATGTCTCTAAAAATCTGGAGGTTTTCATTTTTCACTTACAAATTTCAGAGTTTGTAAAAGACCCCCCATACCATATATTTTCTGAAAGCATATGACCTCTGGAATAAAAAGAAAGTGTTACAGATTTTTTAGGCCCCACTCAAATGTTTATCAAAACAATATTTTTGCTAAGAATGCACTAAAAGCATCATTAGCAGAAAAAAACACAGCTAATTTTACAAAATTCCTGCTAAATTCCAACAAAATATAAAAGCTTAACCTGTATGGAATTCAAAATTGCTCCTTTTTGAGAAATAGTGAAAATCGGACGTACGCAAACGTTTCTTAGAAAATCTGGAGGTTTTCCTTTTTCACTTACAGCTCTCAGAATTTGTAAAGGACCCTCCAAACCATACATTTTCTGAAAGCACATGGCCGGTAGAATAAAAATACACTAAAATCATTTTTTTTTTGTTTGTTTATTTGTAACAGAGAGACCGGTCTGCATGGACCAATACAGCATAATACATAGTACATACGACACACATTGGTACAGGCAAGGGTAATTTGTTCAATCATATATATATAGACAATGCCTGCTGTAGGTGTTTATGTGTGATCCGTTGTCAAGCGCCCCCAAGGGGGGGGTTAGCATACCTATGTGGTAATGTGCACGTCAAAAGGACAGTATGTGCGGATGACCCATACTATGACCCCGGGTGTAATCCCTGCCATCCCCTACACCGAGGGCAACCGGGAGTTCCACACCCGGAGCTTCCCAGATGTTATCCGGTCCCACAGGACCAGCCTCTCAACTTTTTTTCAAAATACAAGAAAAGAGAAATAAGAGATTAGAAAAACAAAGAGTAGGAAAAAAGATAAAGGGAGACGGGAGAGTAGGGGGGGAGGGGGGAGAGAATGGAAGAGGGGAAGGGAGCTGTGAGTGCGAGCAAGGATATGGTAGGGGGAGGGGGAGGACCATTCTTCCGCGAAGGATCCCCAGCAGATCATCGGTATCCCCAGCAAGTCATCGGTAGAGTCAGTAGGCCTGGGCGGTTGGCCGCAGTTTAATCTAAGTGACTGCCCTGTCCACGCCTCTAAGTCGCTGACCCTCTGCGGAGTACTTGAACACATTCGATAGCTGCCAGATCTTCTTAAAAGTCTCCTGTCTCTCTTGGCTGGTGAGGAATTTGGGTAAGATTGACATCTTAAGAATGTTACAGCGGCCCAGCCGCTGTCCCATTGGTCTGGGAGTTTCTGCACTTTCGCGAGAAGCGGGGGGAAATTAAGCTTAAATAGGCGGGAAAGAGATGCAGGTATATAGGTTCCCATGTACTTCAGGGCGTCATCTGTCCATTTCAGGTTAAAACTGTTTTTAAGCCTCATCAATTGGTGTGGAGGGATCCCCACCCCCATGGCCTCCGATTTGGAGAGATTTATCTTCAGGTTGGACAGTTGGCCATACGTGTCGAACTCACGCAGGAGGCACGGAAGAGAAGCAGAGGGCTTTGTAAGCGTGAACAGTAGGTCATCAGCATAGGCCGACACCTTATGCTGAGAACCACTGGCGGTCACCCCAATGATGCCAGGGTTTTGTCGGACGTGGCAAAAAATGGGTTCCAGGGTCAGAGCGAAGAGCAGGAGCGACAAGGGGCAACCCTGCCTTTTCTTATTCGTTATTGGAAATGATTCCGAGAGGACTCCATTCGCTCTGACCCTGGCCGTTGGGTTCAAATAAACTGCCGCCACCCACTTCATCATCTGATCTCCCAGGCCCATGTACCTCAGTGTCGCAAACATGAATCTCCAATCAACTCGGTCAAACGGCTTCTCAGCGTCTGTCCCCAGCAGCACACATGGTGTCTTGTCGCTGACCGCTATATGCAACAGGTTGAGGACCTTGGTAGTATTATCCATGGCATCCCTGGTCGGGACAAAGCCCACCTGGTCCAAGTGGATCCGGTGGGGTAGGTGGCCCTGCAGTCTGGACGCAAGGATTTTGGTGAACAATTTAAGGTCCGCGTTCAGAAGGGATATAGGACGATAGCTCCCGCATTGAGATGGGTCTTTACCCTCTTTCGTGGTGGTAGGAAAGGACTTTCCCGTACCCAGGGCGTTATAAAGTCTCACCATATGCTGGCTCAGTGAGGGAAGGAGGGATCTATAGTATTGGGTGGTGAAGCCATCCGGGCCCAGGGCCTTACCAGGTTTTGTATTTTTAAGAGCAAGTTGAAGTTCGGGTATAGTAATGGGTTCTTCTAGGGCCTCCCGTATGTCTATCGTAGCTTAGGCATGAGGGACCTTTCAAGATAGGCCTGCGTGGGGTCAAGAGCGGGGTCAGGCGCACGCAGGTTGTACAGGGAACTGTAGAAGGATCGGAATCCCTGCGTAATCCGGTGGGGTAGGGATACCTTCTGTCCGGAGGGGGAAACCACATGCCATATGCGGTATGTAGACGCCAGCCATTGTGATTTCAGGGTCTGTGCTAAGAGCCTGCCACATTTGTTACCGGACTCATAGACTTTCCTATGGCAAATCTGCATCGCAGCTTTCGCCTTAAATTGCAAGATATCCGTGATCTGTCGCCGGGTCGTGTCTAGCTCTGTCTCAAGTTGTCTAGTCGGGTTTGTCTTTGTCTTGTGTAAGTTTTCCAACCTGCAGGTTGGTCAGAAGTAGTGTCAGTTTCGCAGTCCGCGCACGCTTCAATCTGGCCCCGTATTTTATGAGCACCCCCCTAATCACGGCCTTGTGTGCCTCCCATACAAGTCCGGGGTCACTGTCAGCTGTAGCATTAGTGTCAAAGTAGTGGCCTACCTCGGAGACTCTCATTGAGTCTTCAAACCGGGTGTTGTCCCTCTAGGGTGTCCTATCGGGGCGTGGTCCGACCATGTTATCGAGCCAATTGAGGTGTCCTTGACCGCGTGTAATTGTCCGTGGGGCAATAGGAAGTAGTCGATGCAGGAGTATGACTTGTGCGGCTTAGAGTAAAAGGAGTAGTCACGTTCCCCCGGGTGGAAAAGTCTCCAGGTGTCCACTAACTGTGCAGCGTGCAGTGTCGAGCCTATGCGTTTACGGACGTTACTTGAGGTGGAGGATGTACCGGCAGAGGTATCCTCCGACGGCAACATGGGTATATTCAAGTCACCCCCTACAATGAGCTTATCCCCAATCAGGCCCTTCAAAAACAGGAAGCGGCCCTCTCCATCTGTTTGAACATCCACCAGTTTCCAAGGGATTCTGGCGGAGATAAGGATGGACACCCCCCTAGATTTGGCCTGTGCATAGGCAGAGTGGTAAGCCAGGGGGTACAGTCTGTTCTTAAGCAGTGGTAATTTAGTGTCTCTGAAATGCATTTCCTGTAGCATCATTATATCTACTCTCGCACGACGCATGTCATTGAGCAGCATTCTCCGCTTCTCCGGGGTGTTTAGACCCTTGACATTCAAGAACATAACATTAAGCACGTCCATGTCCGCAACTCACAACAAAAAACAACAGCAGAAGGGGAAGTAAAATGGGGTAAAGGGGGGGAGAGAGGGGAAAGATAGGGGGAGGGGTGGGAGGGGGAAAGGAAAAGATCAGAGACGTAGAGACTAAGTGTAGAAAAATACAGTTAAAGAGTGGATAGCAAAAGAAAGAGAGAGCTGCCCCTAGACCAGGGATATGCAATTAGCGGACCTCCAGCTGTTGCAAAACTACAAGTCCCATCATGCCTCTGCCTCTGCTTGTGGCTGTCAGAGTCTTGCTATGCCTCATGGGATTTGTAGTTCTGCAACAGCTGGAGGTCCGCTAATTGCATATCCCTGCCCTAGACAGACAGCAATAATAGGAGTCTACAACAGCCTAACTGGCAATGGCACTCGTCGAAGGTTCCTAGAAAGAAGGCCTCCGGGGTATTGAGCGCCGTCCTAAGTGGGGTGGTGGGTGTACAGGACCGAGGTGCGAACTCCTCACCCCGCCCCCCCCCCCGTATGTCAGCTGAAAAAGGCAAATAACGGTAATGTATAAAACATAGACATATAAGGTAAAAAAAGGCAACAACAAAAGTATAACATCGTGTTCAAAATTTAGCCAGCGTGGTACCGTCCCCGCCCAACATTCGGTGGCTCCAGTGTCCTTCACTAGGCTGAAAGTAGTCCCGATCTCCGCAGCCTCAAGGCGGGGGGTCCGCTTCCTGGATCAGAAAGAAAATTGCAAAGCCCCTCACCTCCCCCCAAAACCCCCCACCCAAACAACAGCACAGACCCCCAGTGGCACCGCAGCGGCCAGCTCCAACAGTACCTTCTCTCATGTGCAGGCCAAATCGGTGTTCCAGTTCTGCCTCGTCAAATGCCGGCTTCTCATGTATGGGTGACAACACTGGGCCACCAGGCGTCCGGAGGGGAGGGGGGGTATCGGCCCAGGGGACCAGGTATCTCCCATATCCCTCAAGGGAATCAAAGATCCGCGGACCCCCCCGGGTAACCCGGGAGGAGGCCAAGAGTCCGAGAGCCCCATCGCGCGTCAAAGAGGGAGGGGGTGTCCGGGAGGATGCAGCCGGCAGTTACAACCAGAGGGGGAGGGAGGATGGAGACATATGCTTGAGGATATGGCCTACGGCCTACTCACGTGGTCTCTCCTGGGATACAGATCGGTTCCTCTGGCGTCCCCTCTGCTGGCGGAGTGGAAAGGGGCCACGCTGTGCCGAGAGGCCCGAACGTCCGGTGGGACGCGGCAGCAGCTGAAGCCAGTCAGGGATCTGGATGGGCTCCGCTTCCATAAAGCGAAAGCGAGCAGGGAGGTCCGCCGGGGTCTGCAGGGTAAAGGAGTTGGAGTCCCTCCGGAAGGACACGGACAATGGATATCCCCAGTGGTAGGTAAGTCCCCTCTGCTTGGCCAGTTCCAGAAGGGGACGCAGCAGGGCCCTGCGACACAGCGTCGCCCTGGAAAGGTTGGGGTGGATCTTCACCGGGACGCCCTCTACCTCTACATCGCCATGGTCCCATGCCCAACGCAGGATCGCCTCCTTCTGGGCATAACGATGGAGCCTGCAGATGACGTCACGCGGCCTACTAGGATCTGTAGGTCTGGGGCCTAGGGCTCTATGCGCCCTGTCTAGCACTATCTCCACCTCCGGTTCTCCCAGGACCGTCTGGAACAGCTCCCGCACCGAGTCTCTGAGGTTCTCAACGTCGGCGACCTCCGGTAAGCCACGTATATGGAGGTTAATGCGACGGCTCCTGTCCTCAATGTCCTCCAGGTGGAGCTGTAGGTCCACCGCGGTCTCCCGGTGCAAGTCCCTGGATCGTTCCAAGACCGCCACTCTGACTTCCAGGGAGGACACCGAAGTCTCCCCTGAGGTCACTCGTTCCGCGAGTGTGGACACTTCCCCTCGTACCTCCTGGATGTCCTGCCTCTGTGTCTCCTCCAGACGGAGGATCAGGGAGGGCCTCTATGTCCACCCGGGTGGGGAGGGCCATCAGCAAGGCCCGGATGTCATGCTCCTGCATCTCGGTGTCTAGCTGCGGGTCCGCTGACATCCTCGGATCGTGATGTGCCTCCGGTGTTCCTGCCGTGGAGTCAGGTAAGATACCACTGGAGGACGGTGCTTGGGCCTTCCGTTAAGTTCCCCGCGTGGAGCCTCATGGTGCCGTTGCTCTAGTCCCAGGGGAGTCGTCCTGCAGGAGCTTGAAATACCTGTGAATTTCACTCTGGTTCTTCCCGGAGGGGGTCCCCCTAGTAGCTGCCCTGGTGCTATACTTTTTGGCCAAGTACATACCAGTATATCACGTTATTTTGCCGGTTTAGGAGGGCCTGGGAGCTGTAAGAGAAAGCAGCCTCACTCAGCCATGTCCAGGCCACGCCCCCCCTAAAATATTTTTTTTAAATATTTATAATCTTTATTGAAATATTTTCTATTAAACATCTTACCATACAAAAAAACCCACACCCCAGTATTTATTCAATGGAGAAGCCTAGTATTTTCCATTTGACCCTCATTAGATTGCTCCAAACTTCTTCCCCTTCACACTAAAATCATTAATAGTACACATAAACAGAACATAACTTACAAAAAAATTCCTGCTAAATTGCTACTAAAGCATCGTTCACATGTGGCATACTAAAGTGTATAGGGGGCCATGTTTATCTGCAAAGGAATACACAAGTGTTTCATTCATCCCCATACAGGCAGTCCCATTCATGTCAATTGGGATGCAACGGCTGCACAGGCATAGCTGCTGTTCCCAATCTGACATTAGTGTGGGTACACCACTACATGGATGTCAAATTGTGAGTAATGGCTCTGTTTGTGCAGTCGCTACATCCCAAATGACATCAATAGGACTGCCTGCACAGAGATGCACGGAACACCTGTGCATTCCTGTAAAGGTATGCTGTGTATGCTCTGTGTGAACAAGGCCTTAGGCCCCTTTCACACAAGCACACCGATCGGATCTGCCTGACTGTTTTTAGGTGGGCCCAATCAGACCACTCATTGTTCTCTATGGAGAGACTGGTGTAAATAGGCATGTGTCCGTTTACAATCGCCTGCATCCAATCCAGTCCAGTCCTCTAAAAACAGAGGGATGTCCCCATCCATCTAGCAGATCGGATCAGATGGTATGCGATGGAACTGTACAGGCTGTCCGTTTCCATCTGACCGCCCCATAGAGAACAGCGGGCTCCTGTCTGCATCAGTGGAGCGGACACGGACCTGTCATTTGCCTGCTCACTGGGGATAAGCAGACGGATCCCCTGCTTAGCAGGCGGATCTGCTTGACAGAGTCGGCTCAATGTGAAAAGGGTCTTACCAGGAGCTGCCGGTTCATTAGGGGTGCTGGGGCGCCGCCCCCCTGCAGAGTGACAGACTCATACGTTTATATGAGTTATTTTTTTCCAAGCCACATGATTAGAACGTGAGGCTCCAATTGGCTTGAAAAAGGTTGGGCTTGGGACGCAGAGCATTGCACCCCGAACCCACTCACTTGATACAATAGCAAATTAATATTCGCTATTGTCTTCTGGCTTTTCCTGAGGAAGCCATGGAGGTGTGAGTGCGGGGGCAGACCGGCACCGTGGAGGGGTGAGTGCGGGAGGGGGTCCGTCACCATGGAGAGGCTGAATGCGGGCGGACCTGGGGGGGTTGCTATCCCCAAAAATGTCACTGGGTCTTACTATGTTTTTTTTAATCATTTTCTGGGGGGTCTGTGGTGAGATATCCAATATCTAAACAGACCCCCATATTTTTTTTTGAGACAGAGAAAGGGATTGAAGATAGTCCTTTTCTCTGCAGCACTTTACTTGAATGAATAAGGAATCTGTATAGAGATTCCTCACTCATTCATGGTTGACTATTATTTGCTGTCAGTGGACCTTTATGAGCAATCATAGTGATCGCTGCCTGCGCCCACTGTGCTATACAAAGTGGGGTGGTAAACACAAGTCCAAACTTCACCCGCACTGCTCCCCCCTTCCCCCACTGCGATCCCCAGCCTGTCAGAATGCCGGAGAGGAAGCTGCAGGCTGCAAGGGGGGAAGCAGGGATGCCGCTCCCAGCATGGATGGATCAGGGGTGCGGGGGCTAGTATGGGGGGGGTGATGAGAGTGATTGGGGGGACACATCTGGATTCCCCCGAGCCCCATGTAGCACCTGAAGCCGCTGGGATCGGCAGAGGATAAATGCCGGCTTATGATGGTAGCTGCGGGGTATTAAATTTGCGGGGGGAGTTGGATCGGGTGGAGGGGGGTATTCAGTGCTGGGGGTAAAGAAGGGGGGTTAAGGGGATAGTAAAGGAGAGTGGGGGAGTAGTTTTAGGTGGTAGGGAGCGGCGGGGGGTGGAGAGGCTGGGGACAGGGAAGCGGTGCATTGGGGGGGGGGAGCGGTCACATTTAGGGTTAATAACTCTGATCAGCGGGTTGTAATTCGCTGATCAGAATTATAGAATTGTTCATCAGAGTCTGCTAAACAATTCCGCTATAAGTTTATGGTCAGTAAAGTGACCATGAGCTTATAGGAGAGGGAAAAAAGAGGACTTGGCCATCTGCAGGAACATCTGTATGTCTGTACAGCGTACGAACCTGGCAGTGAAAGGGTTAATCATGTAAGCAACTTTGTATGTTTTCATGGGTCACCTTACACTGTATCTATTCCCCTTTTTATCACAGGAGCCTTTTGATTCTCTTTTTAAAACTCTCAGGAGGGACATACTGGTTTGGTTTGTTGTAGCTGGCATAATTTTGACCCATCTGATTGCTTTGCAAGCAGTAATTTAAAGTACATGTGCTTCTGACATTCAACTTAGTCTCTGAGTCTCTCTGTTTTCAGATAAATAAGGTATATAAGACACGGTATGTAATCCACGTTATACAGATTTCTCTGGCATCTGATTCTCTGAGTCCATTCAAACATTTGCAGACATTACTAAGGCCTCGTACACACGGCCGAGATTCTCGTCGAAAAAAACATGTCGTTTTTTTCGACGAGATTCTTGGACAAGAAAATTGTCCCGGCCGAGTGTACACACGCTCGATTCAAAGAACCCGCGGTTCTTTGAATGGAGCGTACGCGGTGACGTCATCGACTACGACGAGCATGCACTCGTCACATTCGATGCCGTCGCCGCCATCTTGGTATACCTTACCTATGCCTAGGAAGCTACCGCGCATGCGTCAAATTCATTTCGAACATGCGCGGGCTTCCCGGCGGACAGGTAAGTGTACACACACTCACTTTTCTCGTCGAGAAACAGGCTGACGAGAATCTCGACGAGAAAATAGAGAGCAGGTTCTCTATTTTCTCGTCGAGGTTACTTGTCGGTTTTCTCGACGAGAAACCCGATAGCCGCGTACACACGACCGATTTACTCGGCAAGACATCTCTGCCAGCAAGTTTCTTGCTGGTTCTTGCCGTGAAAATCGGTTGTGTGTACGAGGCCGAAGGTACATTGTTCACAATCTGTTACAGGGAATGTTACATTTATTACTGTACACATGAAAAACAATTAGAACTATCTAATTTACTACAATCTTAATGGTCTTAAATTTATCTGTGCAGTGAAGTTGGAAAGTTAATGTTAACATTTCTTTTGTCCTACATCCCAGGCACAGCAGTTATTTTAATGATTTTTCATGCCATTGATGACTTTTTCAGCTAATGCATTTTATAGCAGCGTTTGTCCAGTTTCTTAAGTTTACCTGCTGTACAGTATCACAAAGAGGATTTTACATCACTTTTATGTTGTATTCCGGGAATACATGCATGTATGTGTTTTTTTTTTTTTTTGTGGTCTCATTTTGACTGAAATACAGTTAATTATGAGTTTGGATATTATAATATTTTTATACTAATATATTACAATACTATATGATATTATTTGTATTTGTCTAGTAGCCCTGATGAAGATGGAGTGTGGTTTCCCCTGAAACACATTGGATGACTTGTAAATCTTTGAAGCTGTTTTGAACTCCTTTATGAATTCAGTCTGCTGCTCTTCTTTTGGTTTAAGCTCTAGGTGAGAACTTCCGGTTTCCGGCACTATATGTAAAGGAGCTTGAAACGACGGCTCCGGGAAGATCGGCACATAAAACCGACACTTCACTGCCCACACACGCCATTCGACCCTGCGGCCCCCGCCGCCACCGCTGTCCTCCCTCAGAGGCATGGACCGATTCACATCTGGCAGCCACGGACACAGGTACCCAACCGTACCCTCCCCCCACCAACTGCTCATGAGGCCAACATGGCGGCCGTCACACAGCCTCCCAGCACGCCAGACATAACAGGACTGTGGCTGCAGGGAAGCAATATGCTGGACTGATTCAGGCTGTTGCAGCCCTTCTCTCGCCCACAATCACAGCTGCAGTAGATAGGACGATCGCAGCAAGAATCACCCAGCGCAGGAATGAGCTGGGGGACCGACCAGACTAAGCGCCTCTCTGAGCTGGAGCACCGTCTATCAGACCTAGAGGACGAAGTGCAAAGCTCATACACCTATGAGCAGCAAGCAAGAAATACTCAGCAATATATTTTAGAAAAGTTAGATGACCTTGAAAACCGGTCTTGAAAAACTTGAGGATCATAAGGCTCCCTGAGTCCTTCAATGCTGACTCCCTCCATGATATCTGCACCAGGCGCATTCCTATCGCCCTTGGAATCACCACACAGCACATGGTGGAAAGGGCTCATTGCCTGGGAGCCCCATCAAATGATAGGCGCACTCCACGCCCTGTAATAGTCCACTGCCTGAATTATATGGACAGTCAATATCTTGAAATCCTTTTGTAATTGAAAATCGTTCCAACTCAATGGCCATAATCTGTTCATGTTCACGGACTACTCTCAGGAAGTCTCCCGCAGGATAAAAGCCTTTCAGCCGATTTGTCAAGCTCTCTACCAAAAGGGGGTGAAATTCACTTTAGCCTACCCAGCTAACCTTCGCCTCACAAACCCCTTAGGAGATCCAAAATCATTTTCTTACCCAGAAGAAGCTTTGCACTACCTGCAATCTTAGAAACAAATACAAAAAAATTCTGCGCTGCCTAAAATGGTGAGCAGCTACAAAAAACAATGGACAAATGGTGAAAACAGAAATACATACAAAATAAGTAGCGCTAAACTAGTGAAAATCAATTGATAATGAATGGACACCAAGTGAGTAACACCGTGCTCAGTGTTAAATCAGAAAACAATAGTCCATATGAAAAATCATATAAAAAAGTCTCTGATAAGTGAAAACAGTAACAAAGTTCAAATGTGAATATAATGTTGTGCTTCCACAATCTTGAAATGAAACAAGTGAAGTGAAGATGGCCACCACCGATATAGGAGAGGCTTACCGGAAACAGTGGACCCCAAAAAGCATACGCTTGAAGGGTCAACTAAGCATGGTATGTACCACTGTGAAAGCTGGATCCTCTGCTGTAGTTCACAAAGCGATCTCTCAGGATGGACAAATGCAGGAGGGTAAGCTGCTGCTCAGTGCTTGGAAGATGGTTAACCAATGGTGCCAGGAAAGAAACCAAAAGTTATATGGGAGGAAAAGGAAGGGCACGTAGCGTGATACTGTATATAAATGAAGTTCAATGTAGGTAGGAACACTTACATTTAGGAGATGAAAAAAGCACTTGTAATATGTAAAAACGGCAACCTACTAAATCTGGACACAAAATTACTTTCCAAAAGAAAGCGGGATTCACCTAAGTCCTCAGTTCGAGAATTTGCGAACCAACCCAGCCACATAAACTGCCGTAATCACCCTCACCCTTTCGACAATGTCAGTTTTCAGTGGTTGACAATGGTTCTCTCAAAATATGGTTTCACAGGCTCTTTCCTTCACCTTATTACCGCAATGTAATCAGCCCCCTCAGCCAATATCATTGCAGCAGGCCTTATTTCCAAAAAAATCTATCTTCACAAAGGTACGCGACAAGGCTGCCCGCTCTCACCCTTGCTTTTCAATCTCGCACTCGAACCTCTGTCCTGCTACCTATTATCCCATCTAAAATTGCATGGGTTAAGGTTGAAACTCAGGACAGCCCTGTTCTCACATACTGATAATTATGTCAAACCCACAGGCAGACATGACACACATCCAAGAAGTCTTTACACTTCAGGGAATGTTCGGGACTGAGAATTAATTTTTCGGAAAAGCAAAGTCCTACCCTTATTCAAAGCCCTTTACCCTTCATGGGCAACAAACTATCTATTTTCCAAGTAGCCAAAAACCACATTACATACATGGAAATCAAAGTTGGTAAGGTACCTTCCTCCCTGTATCACCTCAACTACTCCCCAATTCTAACTAAAATCATAGCTGAATTATAAAACTGGCCAGGCCTACCACTTTTGTTATTTGGAAGATGACATTTATTTAAGATGGTGAGTTTCCTGATACTCCTTTACCCACTACAGGCCATCCCTCTACTAAAAAAACTCATAGATCTCCAGAAACTTCAGAATACCCTAAACATTTTTATTTGGCGAGGCCGTAGACCTAGGATATCCATCCATAAGCTATGCCTTCAAAAACACGAAGGGGGTGTCAACCTACCAAATATACACCTCTATAATCTGTCTTGCCTCTTGAGAGCAGGTTTGGACAGGATAACACAATCCTTCAGATACTCGAACTATGAGCTGGAAACTTGAATGGTAAGCTCTAGGTGAAGGACAGTCCACCACTAGAGCATAGGAGAACAAATTAGAGCGTTGGCTGCCGAGGATCTGTGATCAACTAAGTAAACTGTATTTTCAAGTGCCCTAGACCAAAAGGTTTTTGACATTCATTTTGATGTGTTGCATAGTAATAGTAAACTGCTTTTTTAGATAAAACAATACATACAATAGTAAAGACAATATCTAAGTATTGTATTGCATTAACATGCTTCTGTTTTTTACACTTTTCTATTTTAGCTGTTTATAGTAAAACATTGAGATTGACACATTAAAATGGATGTAAACCCGAAAAAACGTTTTTAATTAAGGCTTGCACCTTGTACAGTATAGGATTTCATGTCATCTGTGCCCAGTCTTGCCACAAAGAGTTAATCCAGCTCTGAGCAATCCTCTTATCTTTTTTCAGTGAGTAAAAAACTGTCAGACAGAGAAATAGGAGTCTGTTTCTCCCCCTTGCTGTGAGTGACAGGTGATTTACATATCTCATGCATGAGCCTGAGAGAGGCATTCTGTGTACTTAAGATTCCCTCCTCCTTTTTTCTCCAGCTCTCCCAGGATTGGCTGCTCCACACCTCAGCATGATTGGGCATGCTGAAGTCATGTGGTGACTTTTCTGGGTTTTGACTGGATGTTAGTGATCATATCAGAAGTTCAGTGTAAGAAATACACAGGAGAAAATGCATGTTGACAAGGGGAGAGTAGAGGTGGGTGGGGAGTCTACTGACATCATGACTCCACTCACCGGGCTCTGGACAATAGACCCACCCACAGAATCTGCAGTTTTTTGGGTCTCATAACAGACAGAGGGGAGACATTTGACAGATAAGGATACATGCAGAAGGCATGTATATCCTTATAGATAACCACTTTGGCAGTAGTTTAGAAAAGATGAGAGTGGGTTTACATTCAGTTTAAACCTAAGGAAAAGAAAATAAGCAGGAATCTATAAGCTAAATTCTGATAGTGGCCAGAACTCCTGTTTAACCGCTTGCCGACCATGTCACGAACATTTACGTCGGCAGAATGGCACAACTGCGCAAAGCAATGTATATATATGTTGCTTTGAATTTCGAGCCGTGTGGGCGCGCCGCCACTCGCGCCCCTGCGTGAGCTTGTGACCCACGATCGTGTCACGGAGCTGCAGAACGGGGGGATGTCTGTGTAAACAAGGCATCTCCCTGTTCTGCCTTGTGACAGGACACTGATCTTCTGCTCCCTGTCATCGGGAGCAGTGATCAGTGTTGTGTCACAGGTAGCCCAGCCCCCACACAGTTAGAATCACTCCCTAGGACACACTTAACCCCTTCCTTGCCCCCTAGTGGTTAACCCCTTCCCTGCCAGTGTCATTTACACAGTAATCAGTGCATTTTTATAGTACTGATCGCTGTGTAAATGACAATGGTCCCAAAATAGCGTCAAAAGTGTCCGATGTGTCCGCCATAATGTCGCAATCACAATAAAAATCGCTGATTGCCGCCATTACAAGTAAAAAAAAAAAAAATATTAATAAAAATGCCATAAAACTATCCCCTATTTTGTAGACGCTATAACTTTTGTGCAAACCAATCGATAAACGCTTCTTGCGATTTTTTTTCCAAAAAATATGTAGAAGAATACGTATCAGCCTAAACTGAGGAAAAATTTTGTTTTTTTTTATATATTTTTTGGGGATATTTATTATAGCAAAATATATTGTTTTTTTTTTCAAAATTGTCGCTCTATTTTTGTCTATAGCGCAAAAAATGAAAACCGCAAAGATGAGCAAATACCCCCAAAAGAAATCTGTGGGAAAAAAAGGACGAAAATGTTGTTTGGGAACTACGTCGCACGACCGCGCAATTGTCAGTTAAAGCGACGCAGTGCAGAATCGCAAAAAGTGCTCTGGTCATTTGCCAGCCAAATCCTCCGGGGCTGAAGTGGTTAAAGGCTACGTTCACCTATGTTCACCTTTTTTTCCCCGAAATTCCAGCTCCTCTATGTACCAATATAATTAGGGATGAGCTTTATGTTCGGGTCGAACATGAGTTTGACTCGAACATGAGTTGCACCCGAACATTGGCTGTTTGCCCGTTTGCCGAATAGCGAACAATTTAAGGTGTTCGCGGCAAATTCGAAAGCCGCGGAACACCCTTTAAAAATCTATAGGAGAAATCAAAAGTGCTAATTTTAAAGGTTAATATGCAAGGGGACATGTGTTAATGCAAAAAAAAAGTTTTAAAACGGACAGGAGCAGTGATTTTAAAAATGCTTAAAGTGAAACAATAAAAGTGAAATATTCCTTAAAATTTCGTACCTGGGGGGTGTCTATAGTATGCCTGTAAAGTAGCGCATGTTTCCCGTGTTTAGAACAGTCCCTGCACAAAATGACATTTCTAAAGTAAAAAAAGTCATTTAAAACTACTCGCGGTTATAATGAATTGTTGGGTCCCGTCAATACAGATAAAAGTCATTGAAAAAAACGGCATGGGTTCCCCCCCAGTCCATTATCAGGCCCTTTGGTAGGAATATTAAGGGGAGCCCAGAACCAATAAAAAAAAATGCGTGGGGGTCCCCCCAAATTTCATACCAGGCCCTTCAGGTCTGGTATGGATTTTAAGGGGAACCCCGCGCCAAAATTATAAAAATAATGGTGTGGGGTTCCCCCCAAAAATCCATACCAGACCCTTATTTGAGCACGCAACCTGGCAGGCCATAGGAAAAGAGGGGGACGAGAGAGCACCCCCCCTTCTGAACCATACCAGGCCACATGCCCTCAACATGGGGAGGATTTCCCCATGTTGATGGGGACAAGGGCCTCATCCCTATAATCCTTGCCCGGTGGTTGTGGGGGTCTGCAGGTGGTGGGCTTATCAGAATCTGGAAGCCTTTATCAAAGGGGACCACCAGATCCCGGCCTCCCCCATGTGAATTGGTAACGGGGTACATTGTACCCCTACCATTTGACAAAAAAAGTGTCAAAAATGTTAAAAACCACAGTAGACAGTTTGGGACGAGTCCTTTATTAAAAAGAAAAAAAAGATTAAAAAAAATTCCAGCGATGAAAATCTGTTCTCAAGCGGAGGATACGGAGAACACGCCGACACGATCTTGCCTCCATGGGAGGCACCCACTGTATGACGCTTTTCCCTGTGACAGCTGTTAAATAGTTGAGGGCGGGGCCACCCGCCACATGTGCGGGTGACCCCGCCCCCTCTGACACAACGGGATTTTGAGGGGGCCCCTACGCCATTTTAAATAAAAATGGCACAAGGTTCCCCTTAATATCCATACCAGACCTGAAGGGCCTGGTATGAAATTTGGGGGGACCCCCACGCATTTTTTTTTTAATTTTGGTTCGGGGTTCCCCTAATATTCATACATGACCCAAAAGGCCTGGGGGGAACCCATGCTGTTTTTTTTCAATTACTTTTATCTGTATTGCAGGGACCCGACAATTCATTATAGCCGCGAGTAGTTTTAAATGACTTTTTTTCCTTTAGAAATGTAATTTTGTGAAGGGACTGTTCTAAACACGGGAAACATGCACTACTTTACAGGCATACTATAGACACCCTCCCCCCCAGGTATGAAATTTAAAGGAATATTTCACTTTTATTGTTTCACTTTAAGCATTATTAAAATCCCCTGGGGCAGGACCCAGGTCCCCAAACACTTTTCCTGACAATAACTTGCATATTAACCTTTAAAATTAGCACTTTTGATTTTTCATGTTCGTGTCCCATAGACTTTAATGGTGTTCGCGTGTTCGAACAAATTTTTTGCCTGTTCGCATGTTCTGCTGCGAACCGGGGGTGTTCGGCTCATCCCTAAATATAATATTAATGTACTTCTTTTGCAAAAATAAAACAGCTTTCCATTTTTTCTACACATGGTTTACCTCACTCTCTGCATAGATGTTTAAAAACACTGCTGGATTACTTCTGCCTTACTTCCTGGACAGACATTAGGTCATGACACAGGAAGGAATTGACCAGCTGATCTCATTATCACACACCCTGCATCATCTACCTTCAGCTGGTCAACTCCTTCTCGTGTCATAGCCTAAAGTCTGACCAGGAAGTAAGGCAGAAGTAATGGAGCAGTGTTTTTAAACAGCTATGAAGAGAGTGAGGTAAACGTGTGTAGAATAAATGGAAAGCTGTTTTATTTTTGCAAAATAAGTACATTAATAATAATATTATTACATTAAATACATTTTACAATACATTAAATATAATACAGTAATTTAGTAAATCCACCCATAGTGCTCAGTTTCTTGCCTATCTCTAAAGCAATATATGCCCAGTTATAGTTATGAGTACTAAAATTAGATGATAAGCATGAGTCACTAAACATCTGAGATAAAATATCTTCATTTTCTATAAATGTGTAATTTCTCAGAAGCTTCTGAACAAAAATAGGTAGCTTCATAGTGAGCTAATTAAAAGCTAAAGTTCACACCTGATCCAAAAATTAAACATATCAATTTTGTATTTACACACCTAAGACATAAGTAGGGACATGTTTTATATTGGCAGAGAGCTACTAAGATGCAGCAGGAAGGTGAACCAAAGTTTTACATGTTTAATAAATCTCACTTTTTGATGCATACATTTGATAATGAATTTAGAATTACCGTATATACTCGAGTATAAGCCGAGTTTTTCAGCACATTTTTTTGTGCTGAAAATGACCCCCTCGGCTTATACTCGAGTCACCTTTTTGCGCCTGATCTCGCAGTACCCGGTACCAACAAACTTGGCACACATGTAGCCTCACTCTTCTTCTACAAGTGTGCAAAGTTTGTTGTCCGGGGGACCTACGGCCATGGAGCACCGATTTTTCAAATCCGGGCACCCCTTTCATAGACTCCCATGTTAAACGGTCATTTCTCTGGTGATTTTGGGGACCCAGTACCAGCCGGTTGTAGGTCCTCTGGACCCGAAACCTGACACACATGTAGCCCCACTCTTCCTCTACAAGTGTACAAAGTTTGTTGTCCAGAAAACCTACGGCCGGGGAGCACCGATTTTTTTAAGCTGGGCACCCCTTCCATAGACTCCCATGTTAAACGTAAGTCTAGTCATGGACACAGTGAGGCATGGACACAGTGAGGCATGGGCACAGTGAGGCATGGACACAGTGAGGCATGCACATGGACACAGTGAGGCAAAGTGATCCACAGTGAGGCATGCAGATGGACACCCTAGGCTTATACTCGAGTCAATACGTTTTCCCAGTTTTTTGTGGTAAAATTAGGTGCCTCGACTTATATTCAGTTCGGCTTATACTCGAGTATATACAGTAGTTTTTTTCCTTTTCACGTTAGAGTTAATAACATTTTAGTTCTCTGAGCATGTGTCCAAGCTAATTAACTTATGTTTAAGTATTGATTTACCATGAAGGATACTATTTTCATTGTACAGTATTGATAATCTAGCATTGTTATTATGATGATTGACACTTCATAAATGAATAAAGGCAATCTTTGCACCAACTTGGTTATTTAAATTGTTTTAATAGGCCAGGAAGATAATTATATCAAGGTGGATCAAACAAAGGAAGTTCGCTGCTCTAGTTCAGCAGTGCAGGTCACAAGTATTCATGTCTGGGTGTCCATATTAAGTAAGCAAAGATCATTTGTCAACCACTCAAAGTATAATATTCTCAAAACCTATTTTAGACAAATAATATTGCATGCATTTTAGATAAGAAAAGTAAAAAGATTTAATTAGCAAGACAAAGGTATTAATTATCAATTATTATTTGTTTGTTCTATTCTTAATTATCATAGCAAAGATCAATGATTTGCAATGAAATATTCCATTGTACAAATTTCATTTATAGCAATGAACAATTTTGGGTAATAAATAAAAGAGTGGGAAGAGTATGTAGTATGAAATGGGAGCAATAATATCAGCCTACCAAACACAAATTTAAACATTGCATCTTGTTTTTTTTATTATTTTAGATCACACATAATTTCTAATACTTTCTGATTTTATTCAAAAATAAATAACACTTTGGTTGGACTTTGGCATCAAAGTTTATGTAAACTCTAAAAGCCTTGTACACACTAGTTTTTGTTCGTTCCTTGTCAAATATCTTTATTGAGATTTCAAAAGGGGAACAGAAGTTGGAGAGGGGAAAAATAAATAAATAAATAAATGAAAGATAAGAATAAAAGGAAAATACTAAAATACAGAAGCCTAGATAAATCTGGGTTACATTAACAGTACCAGGTATAACATATTGAGTCCATACAGACATAGTTAACTATTCACTATGATACATAAATGCACACAGATAATTAAGTGAATATTTTCAAAAATGTGAGATTAAAAAATAAAAAAATAAATTGGCAGATGTGTTGATCTGGCTATTTATCAAGATAACATACTAATGTAATAAGGCATAAGGCTGTATTAAAGTTAGAGATTAGTAACCTTAAGGTAAAAACTTGTTAAATCACTTCATGATTTAATAATCAGAAATCAGGAGGAAGGAAAAAACAAAAAACAACTTTAAGAAAGAGTACATGATAGAAATAAGATAAGAATATGAGGAGAGGGAGAAGAAGAAAAAAAAAATCTAAATAAAATCAAAAAGAATAAAGAAAAATAAAATATAAGTAAAAATAAATAAAAATAAATACCCGGGATGGTGATCTGACTCCTGATATATATGTATCTATACTTAGAGAGATTGTATAGATATTAGTTTGGTAACATCAAAGATTGGTCAAAGTCGGTTGGGAAGTAATGTTTCACCCAGGGCTGCCAAATTTTATGAAATTTGTTTATTTTATTTTCTTCAATAGCTGTCATTTTTGCAAATAACAGTGCTCTATTCATTCTGTGTTTGACTTCCGCTAAAATTAGTTAATTTGTTTTCCAGGCTTTGGCAATAGTTGGTTTGGCAGCTGTAGTTAAATAAATTAGTAATTGAAATTGGGTTTGGGTAAGTGTGGAAGGTTTAAGATTTAGTAAAGCAGTAGCAGGGTCTGGATGAATTGGAATTTCAAGACTTTTAGATTGAGAATATTTTTGTCCAAAATTCTTGGACAACTGGGCATTGCCACCAAATGTGGAAATGAGTGCCTGGTAAATCGGATCCTCTAAAACAATTTGGCGAATATGAGGGGACAAATTTTGCAACTCTTGCTGGGACTAGGTACCAGCGTGCTAGAACTTTATAGTTAGTCTCCACTGCATAGCAATTTGGGGAAGAATTTTTAGTAGCTAGCCATATACTTGACCAATCTTTGATATCAAAAGAACAATTCATATCTTGTGCCCATTTAGTTGCGTATAAAGGTAATGTATCGTTGGGGTTTGTAGTGAGTGATTGATATAGAGTTGAAATGAGGCCTCTTGTATGTGGGTTGCTTATACATATCTGCTCAAACTGAGACATTTGGATAAGCGATGAATTGATATCAATAAAAGGTTTGTAGAAATTTTGAATTTGTAAATAGCGGAAATATTCAGTTCTGGGAAGCCCAAATGTTTCAGATAGTACTGAGAAAGTGTGAAATTTTGTATTAGACGTTAGTTTGTGTAGACGGATCAAGTTTATAGAGGACCAAGCTGAAAATGAATTTGGATATTTCCAGGCCGGATAAAAGGCAGGGTTCTTGAGGAACGAAAGTAAGGGATTATGTGGGGATTGGAGTTTATGTGAGTTTCTAAATTTATCCCATATTGCTAAGGAATGTTTCGTTATGGGGTTAGAAAAATGAGATCTGTCTGTGGGCCTGAGCCATAGCATGTTAGCCACCGAAATAGGATCAGTATCTATTGATTCAACTGCAACCCATAGAGGTGTGTCTACTGCAGTGTGGTATTTAGAAAGGGATGCGATTTGAGAAGCATTATAATAAGAAGAGAAATTAGGTAATCCCAGTCCATCATTCATTTTATGGAGATAAAGCGTGGATTTAGAAATCCGTGGTTTAGTCGTGCCCCAGATAAAGGACATAACTCTATTTTGGATAAGTCCTAGGAAATAAGATGGTAATGGAGTGGGAAGCACCCTAAATAAATATAAGAATTTAGGTAATATGGACATTTTTATAGCGTTAATCCTACCAATCCATGACAGTGGTATAGTAGTCCATAATTTCATTAAACCTGAAGTTTGTTTCAGTAGAGGTAAATAGTTAGTGGTAAAAATATCTTTAAGAGAGATTGTGAGTTGAACTCCTAAATAAGGTAATTGTTTTGGAACCCAATTGAATGGTAAAGAGGTTTGAGCGAGTCGGAGCTCTGATTGTGGTAGGGAAATATTTAATGCATTTTATTTTGTATGGTTAACATGAAGTCCTGATATTTGGGCAAAATTATCCAATAATTTCAATAAATTTGGTGCTGATATGTGAGGATGCGACAGGAAGAGGAGAATATCGTCTGCAAAGAGACATAATTTATGGTGATGACCTCCCAATTCTATACCCTTTACATCGGGATTAGTTCTAATTAATTGTGCAATGGGTTCAATTAATAATGCAAAAAGTAATGGAGAAAGGGGACATCCCTGTCTAGTACCTCTTTGAATATCGAACATTGGCAATTTAAAACCAGCATATTTAATATTGGCTTTCGGGTTATTGTATAAGGAAGAGACCCAGGTCAGGAAATGATTACCAAAACCCAATTTTTGAAGAATGTATTGCATATATGGCCATGAAACAGAATCAAATGCCTTTTTTAGATCTAAGGACACTAGACAGGCCGGGATTCGTCTGGTTTTGGCTGCATGGATGAGTAGGAGTGCTCGTCTAATGTTATCACCGGCTTGGCGTTTCGGTATAAAACCTGTTTGGTCTCTGTGTATTAAGCGGCCAATAATATTATTTAATCTAGTGGCCATAATTTTAGCTATTAATTTAATATCTAAGTTTAGTAGGGAAATGGGTCGATAATTGGCCCAAGAAGTAGAATCGCAGTGTGGTTTAGGTATCATAGCTATAATAGAAGTCAAAGTTTCCGTTTTGAATGAATGTCCAGTCAGGATCGAGTTAAAGGCTCTGGTCAAGACTGGCGCTAAGATGTGTGAAAATTTCCTATAATAAGCTGCTGAAAATCCATCAGGACCCGGTCTCTTGTGAGGTTTTAGAGTTTTTATGGCATTTAAGACTTCTGTGTCTGTTATAGAACTTTCAAGGAGCTCACGTTGTTCTTGGTCAAGAGTTGGGAGGTTGATACTAGAAAATAGAGCATCAGCTTTTGTAGTATCAAAGTTCTGGGCTGGGGAGTATAACTTAGCGAAATTAGAACGGAAAATCTCTATAATCTTAACTGGGTTACTGGTATATGCTTCCTGGTATATTTTCAATCTAATGGGTACCTGAGTATGTTGTGTGGATCTAAGACCTCTGGCCATGGGAGTATCGGGTTTGTTAGCTTTAAGATGTTGTATATGTTGTCGTTTGCGTATAAGTTTATCAGCTGAATCTGTCAAGAAGAGATCGAGATCAAGACAGGCTTTTTCAAGTTTGGAATTATTATTGGCATTCGGGGTTGTTTGAAAAGCCAAGTGGCATGAGTTAAAAATAGACTCGAGCTTGGCAAATAATAGTTTACGTTCTCTTTTAAGCTTAGATGCTTGTTGTATCAAACCTCCCCTAATGACAGTTTTATGAGCTTCCCATTTGGTGAGATCAGAAATGTCATCTGTATCATTAGTTTTCAAGTAGTCGGTAATCATCTTCTCGATTTCAATGCTATGGGATGGATGAGTCAAAATGGAATCATTAATACACCAAGTTTTATCATGAGCTCTGGGGATAGTGGAGGCCATGGTTGTAAATACTGCGCAATGGTCAGTCCCTGGAAAGGGGAGGATTTTGGAAGTAATGATTTCAGGTAACATACTAGATAGGATTAGGATGTGATCAATGCGTGAAAAGGATTTGTGTGGATAGGAGTAGTGGGTATAGCGCCTATTGGTAGGATTTATTTCTCGCCATGTGTCAACTAGATTGTGTGTTGTAAGTAAATGTTGAAATGTAAGTTTAGACAAATTATCGGTTGGACCTGACAGAGACTTATCTTGAAAAGGGAAAACACTTGCATTAGAATCACCACATAGAATAACAGTGCCAAACTTATGAGCTTCTACCACCTGAAAGAGATGAGAAAGAAAAGCAATTGAACGTTTATTGGGGGCGTAATAAGATACAATTGTGATGGGATTATCAGAAATGTAACCAGTAAGGAGAATATATCTACCCTCAGGATCCGTAATTTGCGATATAAGGTTAAACGGAATGGAACGACTAAAACCAATAAGAGTTCCGTGCTGTTTAACTGTCGTTGATGCAGAATAAAATTGTGGATAGGAGGTTGAAAGAAATTTAGGATGGGATTTATCTGTAAAATGAGTTTCCTGGAGACAAATAATATGGGCTTTTTTAGCCACAAAAGATCAAAGAGCCTTAGTTCGTTTGTGAGGAATATTAAACCCTTGTACATTTAAAGGCAATATATTTATAGGAGCCATAAGACCAATGAGACAAGCAGTAATTCATTACAATCATAGCACTTACCAGGAGCCAGAGTCACCGACCGGGGGAAAAAGAAAGAAGAAGAATAGATAAGGAAAAAAGAGAAAAAAATAAGTACCAAATAAAATAATATTTCAAACGCATTATAACGACTTAGTATCCTAAAATTAAGGAAGAACCATAGGGTGTAGGAACGTCTCAGAAGAGTAATCAAAACCCTCTGAGAAGGTCCAGGTCCATCAGGAGAGTCCCACATAACTAACTATGTCAGGAGTCTCCTTGTGGTGTAGGGGGCAGCAAGAAATTCCTACGGGAAGAGCAACACCGGAGAACAACAGGAACCTTCAAAAATATTAACTTAAGAGTATAGTACCGAAAAATATGGTAAGAAAAAGAACAAAAATACATTTGCTCTATATCACATACTGTGAACAAGCTTAAAAAATCATAAACCATTTCAGTCCAAGAAATATTTTAGCAAACAGGTAGCAAGACCATTCAGTAATGCTGGAGACCTGTTAGAAGAGAAAAAAGGAGAAAGAAAAATATCTCTAGTTGAAAAAAAAAGAAAAAAAAAGTTCAGTCCATAGTGTCCTCATTGACAGGTGATATTGCGTCAAAGCGACCTCACTTATGAAGATTGTGAGGAGTGGTGGAGGATAATCCAGGGCCTGATTTAAATCGTTGCTGGGAAGATCGAGAGGCTGAACGTCTGCGAGGTTGGTCCACATTTATGTCTTTTGCTGCAAGACCCATGTCAATTAATGCCGATTGCAAATCCTCAGAGGAGCGACATACATATTTAGTTTCCAGATGGGTGAATCGGAGGCAAAAGGGAAATCCCCAGTGGTAGGAGATTTGGTTATGCTGGAGCACTTGCAATTGTGGTTTAAGTGCACGTCTCTTGGCAACTGTAAGTGGAGACAGGTCAGTGAACAATTGAAAGGTGTTACCCTGAAAGCTGAGAGTTTCTTTGTCTCTAGCAGCTGCTAGAAGCTGTTCTTTGGTGCGTAGAAGTGCAGCTTGGCAATCATGTCCCTAGGGGGACCATTTGGTTTTCGTGGAGCTAAAGCTCTGTGCACTCTGTCCATTTCATGTCTATCAATAGGGGTACCAGGTATCAGTTCCTGGAAAAGCGCTGTTATGGTTGCCTGTAGGTCAAGGACAGTTTCAGGGATACCTCTGATCCTTAAATTTGACCTGCACCCCCTATTTTTCTGATCTTCTAAACGTGTTTGTAGAAGTAAATTTTCTTCTTTAATAGAGGAGAGTTCAAAGCTGTGGTGTTGTGTATAGTTATCAATTACATCAACTCTCTGTTCAAGTTCAGCAGTTCTCTGACCAAGTTCTCTAATCTCCCTTGTCAGTTTATTTGTAATATGGTCAGAGGTCTCTTTAAGTGCTTTCTGTAGCATTCATTCAAATTGTTTAAACATATCAGGCTGGGCCCCAGTTTGTATAGGTGAGTTTTCACCGTCAGTCACATCAACTTTATGAGGTGTTATTTGACTGAGAGACTGTGGCTTCACTGGAGGTATTTGAAGAGCACTGTGAGGGGGAGGGAGAAGCTGCCATGTCAGCTGCCAGCGCATAGACCGTTCTTCTAGGTCTGCTGGGACCCGTAGTTCTCTGGTATTTCTCCCGTGGAGCGGAGCTCTAAGAAGACATTACTTTCTCCTCAGGCAGCCGCGCATGCGCCCGTTTTTGTTCGTTCAACCCATTGACAGCTCAGGTCGATGACAATCTGATGTTAGTACAGCGATATCCCTTGCTGAGTAGGGATGAGCTTCGAGTTCGAGTCAAACTCATGTTCAACTCGAACCCTATTAAATACAATGGACTCGAACGTTCGAAATCTAAAGTGCTAATTATAAAGGCTTATATGCAAGTTATTTTCCTAAAAAGTGTTTGGGGACCCGGGTCCTGCCCCAGGGGACATGTATCAATGCAAAAAGAAGTTTTAAAAACGGCCGTTTTTTCGGGAGCAGTGATTTTAATAAAAAAGTCATTTAAAACTCACTATTAATGAATTGTCGGCTTTTATCAATACATACAAAAGTCATTGTTAAAAAAAAAAAAAAAGCGTGGTGGTCCCCCAGAATTTAATTACCAGGCCCTTTAGGTCTGGAATGGATATTAAGGGGAACCCCGCCACAAATTAAAAAAAAAATGGCGTGGGGTTCCCCCAAATATCCATACCAGGCCCTTCAGATCTGGCATGGATTTTAAGGGGAACTCCACCCCAAATTTTTTTTAAAAATGGCGTGGAGTCCCGCCAAAAATCCATACCAGACCCTTATCCGAGCACGCAACCTGGCCGGCTGCAGGGGAAGAGGGGGGGACGAGAGAGCGGCCCCCCTCCCTCCTGAACCGTACCAGGCCACATGCCCTCAACATGGGGAGGATGTCCCCATGTTGATGGGGACAAGGGCCTCATCCCCACAACCCTTGCCCGGTGGTTGTGGGGGTCTGCGGGCGGGGGGCTTATCGGAATCTGGAAGACCCCTTTAACAAAGGGGACCCCCAGATCCCGGCCCCCCCTATGTGAATTGGTAAGGGGTACATTGTACCCCTACCATTTCACGAAGAAAGCGTAAAAAAAATTCAAAAAAAACACACAAACACCTTGAAAAAGTCCTTTATTAAAAAAAAAAAAAACATTCCAGCGGTGAAATCCAGTGTTTTTTTTAATTTGCGGTGGGGTTCCCCTTAATATCCATTCCAGACCTGAAGGGCCTGGTAATTGAATTCTGGGGGACCCCCACGCTTTTTTTTTTTTTATCAATGACTTTTGTATGTATTGATAAAAGCCGACAATTCATTATTAGCCGCGAGTGAGTTTTAAATGACTTTTTTTCCTTCAAAAATGACACTTTGTGCAGGGACAGTTCTAAACACGGGAAACATGCGCCACTTTACATGCATATCATACACACCCCCGAAATTTAAAGGAATATTTCACTTTTATTTTTTAATTTTAAGCATTATTAAAATCACTGCTCCCGAAAAAACGGCCGTTTTTAAAACTTCTTTTTGCATTGATACATGTCCCCTGGGGCAGGACCCGGGTCCCCAAACACTTTTTAGGAAAATAACTTGCATATAAGCCTTTATAATTAGCACTTTAGATTTCGAACGTTTGAGTCCATTGTATTTAATAGGGTTCTAAAGTTCACACGAACATTTTGTCTGTTCGCAGGTTCTGGTGCGAACCAAACAGGGGGGTGTTCGGCTCATCCCTGTTGCTGAGCTATTGTGTTCTGACAGGAAGACAACCACCCCCACCACCGGAACACTCCAGCCAGCGCTCTCAGCTCTTGACTGAGAGCGCTGATCGTGAGCCACTCAGCAGACCTTTTTCGGTCATGAGCCTTGGGCCGGCTTCTGTCGGACCTGCTGCCGTACACAGGCTGACTGGCCGTGTGTACTAGGCTTTGTAAAAACTTCTCTCATTTGTGTTCCTTTGGTATGTAAAAAGATAGCATTGTTTTTTTTTGTTTTGTTTTTTATCTGTTAGATAAGTGAATAAATACCTGCTGATTCTAAAAGAAATTGTCTGAACTGATAGCATCCTGCGCTTTCTGCCTATGCTGCATTTATATCAGTTACACTGTTTCTGGCTATCTCTGTAGTCTACAAAGCACTTTCCCCATGTGTTACATAAAAGACAGGATAGGAAGTATAACTGGCAGGATAACCATTTGACCATCTAAGAACTGGTAATCTGAAATGTAATAAATGTTTTTTCTTGGGTTAAGACATGCTTTAAGTGTTAACAGTCAGCAAGTGACTGACTGTTTACACATCATGGGCCACAAATACAAGTCCAGTTCTAATGGGCCCCTGGTTGGCTGTTTACACATCATAGTCCCATTCACATGCTAAATACTTTTTTTGGAACAGACACTGGATAATGGGACAATTCAGTCCACAAGTCCATTGAACAAATCAAAAAATCCAGGACCATCTGTTATGTTTGTTCAGGGATCATAGACAATGTAACAGTGTCATCATAGATCAGTGTAGCTAAGCTGTTACCATCTTTATTACCTATTGGTTGCATGGTCATGGCAGGTAGAAATCACTCATTCATCTCTGTAGGCTAATTCCTATAATACTATACTTTCTTGTCAACATAGAACTTAATATGGAAGCATACTATGAACATATGAAAGAATAGCACTGCTCAAATGCTTCCTGTTTGTACTTCTGTTGGTTCACCACCCACAGTGGTGCCAGCCTCTTTAGAAGCATGATTAACTCCATGAGACAACCAGAATATAAACACTGGGGGGAGTAGTCCACGTAAATCAACTGCATCCAACGGCAAACTCACAGAGGCTTCAGCTACAGTCCCTGCATCTTGGCCACTTCCCTCTGATGCATTTCACCCTGATTGGCACATGCATGAGCACTGGTGAACAGGTGTACACCTAACCCCTGCATTCTCCACTCCGGGCCCTTTTACTTCATGTTACTTTAAGACCCTCCCACTTTTAGTTCCATTTGGTCAAACCTACCATTTGATGTGGTGCTCTCTTACCCTGTGGGGGGGGGGGGGTGCAGTTCAATTCCTGCAAATATTCTCTGAGAAAAAAAGCCCTTTGGTGTTGTATAGGATTGCTTGTTTGTTGTTTTTCATGATGTGTGCTCAACAAACATTTTTGTTTTTCACTTAGTTTTGAGCCTGGTACCCTCTGTGTAGCTTCACTTTTCTGCTCACACTTGCTCTACCAGATACCAGTACATGTTACCCCAAAAGCTTCACAGCAACCCCAATGCAGTAGCAGCCGCTCATGCAGGGCGTAGGGCCGCCTCCCCCAATCACCCCCCTGCACCAAATGGTGAACATATGGTGGCACCTAGAGATGGATCGCTGCCCTCCCTCTTTATTGATTACCTTGGCTTACAGAGGACCTCCCAAGTTCAGTATACTCATGCCCTTTGCTAGGTACTACATTTAAGCTCCTGAAATATGACAATGGTCACATCCTGAGAAACATCTCGCCTATGACCCCAATTATAGGTCATTCCAATTTTGTCCTAGGGACATCTGATAATACTTTTAGGCCCTTTCTCAACCAAAGTAATTTCTGCTTAACCCATTTTCTAACTACAATGAGTTCAGGCCCCTTCTGGATACTCAAAGGATGGCTGCTCCTCCTATCACCCAATGGAGCGTTTTCATATTCACCACTTCCTGATCCAGACTAAATCTATGCACTAATCGCAACCCCTAATGATCAGGGTACCCCAATATATTTTTAAATTGGAATCAGATTTGGGAACCTTTTTTTTAGATCAACAGAAAGAGAGGAATCTTAAGTTTAATCACAAGGCGGTAAACTCTAGCAAAAATTAAAAAATCTAGCTTTAAGATAGCGTTACACTGGTACAGAGTGTCCAAGACTTTACACAAAATTTTCCCACAGTTCTCTCCCCTCTGTTGGAGGTGTCAACAACAGGAAGGTTCCATATTACATGTATTTTGCAGTTGCCACTCTTGCATATTCCTCCAATGGCCTTTCTCCTCCACCTTCTTACCTCTATCAGCAAAACGATGCAAACATTCACTCTTGATACATCTACTGTATTTGTCCAAGTTGTGTATCCCTTTATACTGGAAGAAGACAATACCCCCCCATTAAATTCTGGTTTTCCTGAGATTAAAACTATGGAAGATGTCTTGGTCTGCTCAAATCAGAGATAAAAGCAATTCCGACAGACGTGGCTTAACTAGTATGACTTTACTGAATCACCTGAATAGAGTTTGGAGTTCCTTAGAGCTTTATCTCCTCTCTCAAGACGATGCATTCATTCCCACATTCCCTCCAACCTTTATCCCAACCCTTCCTCCGTTCTTTTTTTTTTCTTTCTTTTTTTTCCCCTCCCTGTCCTCTTTCTCAGTACCACCCCTTGTTTTTTCCATGCTTCAGCTGTGATCTCATTGGGGTTTCCACAGGAAGTCCCTTTCAAGAGTTTTAACGTAACCCACTTGGCTTTTACCACTATATATTACAGACTATGGATGAGTTGAGCCAGATGTATGCATCTAGATCACAACGTGTAATTGCTATATTTAAATTAGATGACTCAAGCAAGTTATTTTCCCAGCAGGATCTGGAAGCCATACAGCGAGACATGTTGACGCTAGATTCAATTTGTCTATTGTTCTTTGATACCTTGCTATGTCTTGGTTCTATATCGAGCTATGATTACACCTGTAATGCCATTTCTTTTTGTCTTTGTTATTTGGTTTGTTTTCTTTTTTTAAATGTATAAAATAAAGAATTTACAAAAAAAAATTGTGATCCCAAAACAGAACTATACTCCCTCTTTTTGAGTGAAACACTTCCACTCTTTGTGCATCTGAACACTTTTCCGCAGCAAGGAAAAAAAACCAATACTTTACAAAGTGCTTCCTGTGCCTCTGAATTTTCTAAAAGCTACTTAGCAATTTTCTGAAACAAATTCTATTTAACACAGAATTTGACAACCCTAAAAACTTCTTGGATCAAGGACATTTTTTATCAGGTTCACTACAAGACAGTTTCTGAAAACACTATGTTTGACATTAAGAGATGCGAATGTCTGGACTGGACTGTATTCTCAGTTCTGTGATTCTGATAAATGATGTTATGAGAGCTCTATGGCTTTCCATTGTTTGACAAGTTGTTAAACCCCTTTTCAGAGCATCAATATCATTGCAAACCACTTTGGTGTCTTTGATAAAGTGCAAACAAAATGTTTAAAAATTATATCTGTGGCACCATAAAATATGAAACTACTGTCTTTAATCAATCTAAACAAGTCACCTACTCGGCCACCGATGGAACAAGGGCTGACTACTAGCCTTCAGTTTCACAGCAGAATAGATTGAATCAAGCTAAACAAGTTACATACACAACCTCTATAGGGATAAGTCCTGGCCACTGTGATCACCAGCCTTCAGATCTAGAGGAGACATTACAGAATATACACTCATTTCCTGGAGGAATTTTCTAAATGTGTGAGTGTAAGCACTATCTTCTGTTAGCAATAAGCCATATACCATATTGAAGATCATGTTGAAGGATCCTTAAAATCTAGCATGTCAGTCATTTTTTGCAACCAAGTCCCACGTATAGAGCTATAGTAAATAATCTAGATGACAGCCTACTGCTTGAATATTATTGTTTCTATTCATTTAAATATGTCTTCACAAGCTGAAAGTAACAAACTTTTATTTGTTACTTACTTCCTCTTACAGATCCAATTATTGGAGCAGCTCTTATTCAGATTGCAAATTTCGCTGCTGAGATATAAATGTGTGATGGTAAGGGTGTCAATAAATAACTTTTCCTCTTTTTCCCGAGACCTCTTCCCAGGAAATGCTAGATAAATTGCTTGGTTACCTGCATCTGATAGTTGTGAGACATACTGTACATTGATGTTGCCTTTTTGTCGAATTGAAAGCTTGAACAGTGGAGAATTTTTCATGATATGGCAGAAACCAAGCTTTTTAAAAGTCAATTACACCATATTTTATCAGAATGGAATATTTGCCTGAGCATTCCAATGCATTAATAGTATTATGTGATTTATCTTGCTTGTAAACACTGTAATTTTATTCCTTACACCTTTACGATGATTGGGTTGGTACCCTAATAACTGTTCGCTCTGCCTGTGTGGGTTTCCTTCGGGTACTTCAGTTTCCTCCCACACTTCTAAGACATAATGGTAGCTTGTAGACTCTGCTTGTTCTTTAACCCCTGTTGCTGACTCTGGCTTGTGACCCTGACCTTGTCTTCTGCCTGAGGTTCTAGTACCTTTTCTGCCTGCTTGATACTGACCTTGGCCTGGCTTTGACTCTGCAACTGGTTCCTGATTCTGCAGTTCTGCCACCCTATTGTTGCCAACAAAGGCAGTGTCACTTAACAAATTACTTCAAAATGTATATATTCCATTAAGGCAAGAATGGACTGGAAACATTGAACATGGCTTGAGTTAGTCCCACATTCAGCATATCAACTTTAACCAAAATCAGCTATAACAGTCATAATTTGGGCATTATATTTCAGATGCTTCATTTGATATGCTTTACCATGTATATACACAGTCCATCATGCATGGATTGGTATTAGGTGTATCAGATATGGTTAGGTAGATACCAATTATACTTTTTAATTGAAAGGACATATCCTTAATCCTAGCAGTGAAATGTTCATCCTTTAAAACATCTCCAGACCAGAGACACGCTATAGTCATACACTGTATCAAATCAAGAATATAATTGATTGGCCTTTTTGACTTCGTGGATGCCATAAGTGAACAAAAGTTTACATGTATTTCATGGATATAAAACTCTGTTTATATCCTTCCAGTACTGTATTATCATTTTTATATCTAGCATACTATTCCATCTTTGCATTAATTTTCTACTAAGAATAATGAAGAAACGTGTTTTTACAACACTTTTTTAAAGGCACCACATCCTAATGTAGTATGCAGAAAGTGTATTGGATGAGGATAAGGACTTTCTCAGTACCCCTTTATGAAACAACCACAGTTAAAAAGTATTATCAAAAGATTTTTATTACAAAATATATATTAAAAACAACACAATCTGATGAAGATACCCATAGAGGTTCCTACATAGCTACAATACTGTACCCATTATAAATAAACATAAAGATTGTTCAATATAACAATACTATTCGGTAAGCATTAGAATGATATTAACACCCCTGGAATCCCCGTTGTCGTCAGAAGAATGGGTAGAAGCCTTAAAAGCCACAAAGCCTGGCAAAAGCCCAGGGCCTGATGGCCTTACGGCGCAATACTACAAATGCTTCACAGATCTTCTTGCGCCCGGTTTCCTCAGAGCTTTCAACTCTCTATCAGGTTCCCCCTGCAATTCCAGTACCCTGTTGGAAGTGTATATTTCGGTAATTCCCAAGGAGAATAAGGACCCCACTGATGTAGCGAATTATAGGCCGATCTCACTCCTAAATGTCGACGTAAATTTGTTTTCCAAATTCCTTGCAAACCGCTTAGCCTATCATGTTCCGGCATGGGTGGGTCTCGACCAGGTGGGCTTTGTCCCTGGCAGAGAAGCCGGGGACAACACCATCAAGGCCCTCAACCTACATCATTGGCTCACTTCTTCCAAGCGTGAGGGTTTTTTACTGTCGATGGACGCGGAGAAGGCCTGCGACTGAGTGGCCTGGGACTATATGGACTCAGTATTAGAAGCTCTGGGTTTAGGATCCAGAATGAGGGCTTATATTGGAGCTCTGTACACAAATCCACGAGCTAGAGTCCGGGTCAATGGTCACTTGTCGGAGGCCTTCCCCATCAACAATGGCACCAGACAGGGGTGCCCCCTTTCCCCCGTCCTATATATCCTCACGCTGGAACCTCTCCTTCGTTACATCCGGGCGAATCCTAACATAAAGGGCATTAAAATACGCCTCAAAGAATATAAGCTTGCAGCTTTTGCAGATGATATCTTGCTTTTTCTCTCTTCCCCCTTGACATCTTTACCTAATTTGATCCTTGAACAATTACGAATTATTTCACACTTAAAAATTAATTATTCCAAATCTTTCGCTCTGAATTTCTCGCTACCCTCATCGCTAGTTAACCTCTGCCAAAAGAATTTCCCCTTTCGCTGGAAGACGGATGACATTACCTATTTGGATATTCGGCTTCCGGGCAAACTAACAGATCTTTATGACAAGAACTTCTTAATTCAACTGAAAGCTATACAGCAAGACATTCTTTGGTGGGACACCCCCACAATTTCCTGTTTCGGGCGTGCCTCCATCTTAAAAATTACGGTGCTTCCCCGTATGCTGTATAAATTACAGACGATCCCGATCTCCTTGCCACCCTCCTTCTTTGCGCCCATCCTTTCCAGAGTACACAGATCTGTAAAGATAGATATAGAAATTGAAACAAAGGCTCTGAGCTAGTGTAGCAAAGGCTTTGACTTGCCATTATTCTTGAGGGATCCGGAAGCATCTGCTGACACCCACACTGACATGATCCTTCACCGATAGCTTGTATATATGTCTCTCTTGTTTCATGAGGTGATGTTTAAATTGTATGCTGAGAGTACTTCATGGGGCTTACCACGAGTGCATAATGTGTAATTGTACTCCATATGGAGCCGGAGCTCCTTGGTCTTTGTGCTGTTTCTTATTACTGTTGATATTACTGTAATATCTGTTGAATTTTTTTCAATAAAATCTTTAAGAAATAAAAAAAATTAATGATATTAACACAATAAAACACATGGGAAACAGTTCCACGGTTGGTGGATTTCACAGTTGGCGCTGTTTCGCAGCAGTAAGCCGTTTCCTCAGAAAAAGTGAGTCACGATGTCTAAAAAAAAAAGAAAAGAAAAACCATACCACAATAATACCTCATAAACATAATCAAAAAGAACAAACATCATGCAAGCCAATCATAATTGCAGGGCTCCAGGACTTACCCGAGGCTGGAAATTGGGTTATCCAATCCAGGACAATACACGAGGAAGCCAAATCCTCCTTCCAGTGGGGGTGGGAAATAAACGGGCAGATCAAAAACAGCTAAAAGCTATAGTTAGAGGAGGTTTTTCTTTGTTCAAATTGGTATATTATAGATATTCCAGGGGTCTGTTAACATCATGCCACCGTTGCATCAAATTAGCTAATACACCTACCAAGGCAGTGTAACTCCATC
Source organism: Rana muscosa (assembly GCA_029206835.1). NCBI lineage: Eukaryota > Metazoa > Chordata > Amphibia > Anura > Ranidae > Rana > Rana muscosa. The sequence continues at coordinate 717,331,081 of CM055116.1, read as the reverse complement.
ATTTAAAGGTGGACCATAATTGGCAGGGACAAAATGTGGTTAAATAGAGATCCAAATTCACTCTGTTGCCAAGGTATACAAATCCTAGGAAATTGTAATCAAATAGGTACCAATGAAGGCCAATGCAGTATGTCTTAACGATCTGTTATAAAAGGAAAAGTAAAAGAAAAAAATTGGTGGAGAATGCCCCTGTCCAGAATAATTCCACTATATCAGAAGAAGAGAACATCCATACCAAATTTGATTAAAAAGGCTACTGCTGCCAGCAAAGTAGTGATGTCCCATAGATGCTAGTAAAAACTGAATAGGGCACATGAGACTAAAAGAGTGTTGAAAAGTCCATCAAGCAGAGAATGACAAAACAGAGAGGAAATTAAACATATTTGAGCACAACCCAGTCCTGCCTCTATCTGGTAAAAAAAAACTGGAATCTGTTAAATAAATAAATTAATAGAATTGAAGGTTTAACAATGATGTGGTGCCTCGTACAAAAAAGTAATAATAATAGTGTTCTTTGATGACAGGCCAACATGGGACTAAATTATAGTATTGTGATCCACTAAAGAGAGCTTTGACTTCAAAAATATAGGCAACAAATAGCTATCCTGACAATCCATGGCCCCCATGGATATTAGCCATGGTATGCAATACACAGGCTAATATAATACAGTATACAAGTAACAAATGTACAAATGGCACAATATTCAGGCAACAAAATGGGAACTGTGTCTATGTGGTGCAAATAACATGCATTTGTAATTACATGGGAAAATAAATTGGCAATTGACACAGTATGCAATTAAACAAGCAACCATGACATTATACAAGAAAATGTGACAAAATGCAGCTGGCACATGGGTAATTGTGACAATATGGCCTACTGACAATAGGGATACTGCCTGGCCAATACACCCCCCCCCTAGTGTCCCTTCCTGTAGCGAATCTCCTCTCTCTACCAGTAACCCCCCCCCACAGAAAAGCCCCTCTCCCTCAGAAAAACACACCCTACAATAGGAAAGCCCTCTTCCCTCAGCAAACCCTCCTCTTCCCCAGAAATCACCCCCTCACACAGCAAAACTCCCTTCTCCCTCCCCCAAGAAAAGTTTCCCTCAGTCACCAAAACTTCATCCCCCAGCAAAGGCCACACTAGATTTTATAGCACTCCTCCTGGACCCCTTCCCCCACACACATACACAGACTTTCCCTCAGAAACACTCCTCCTACCATTAAAACACTTAGCAGATCTCAGGAACAGTAGCATCCAGCAGAGTGAGGGAAGTCCTAGTAAGCTTTTGGCTAACACAGCTTCCTTTTGGCTAAGGCAGATAATTTTCAGTTTGTTAAATGGAAATGATTATGTTAAATACATTTTTGACATTACTGTCATGTTTGTAAAAGAAAAGTGGAAAGAATTTGAGCTACACACACAACTCATTAAAATCATTATGAGTTGTATTGTGTTTTTTTTTTACCTGCTTCTGATTTTAATTTTGATGTATTGTTGGGGAAAAAAGTGATTCTGCACAGGGTGTTTGGACTGCAGCCAACACAAAACCTGCTTACAATACCGCATTGCTTCCATCTGCTATTAACACAAACTGAGCATAACACATACTGATTACAGGAAAGGCATGAGCTGAAAAAGTACTCCCTCTAAATGCAGAAGATATATATTGTGAAGGACTAGCATCAAGTGTAGAGCTTGAAGGACACCACCACTCGCTGGTTCTTCTTTTTAAGGGTTGTTTGCCCATTTTTATTAAAAGAAGTTCAAAACAAAATCAAAAGGTTTTCCCTCGCAGGGGTTTCAGTACTCCTTTTCAACAACAAAAATGACATTCAGCCTCCTGGCTTATACATACAGCAGTGCTGCTCAGGCCTTCCACTTCAGGCTCTTGACTTTCTCCTATAGACTATTCCATCTGCAACACCGTCCATTTGGATAGCAGCCCCTTGCTGCTCTGACCCTCAGACCTGGGTCTCTGGCTTCCACTGTGCACACAAGCACTCTCTGGCTTCTCCAGTGCACACTTGCACTCTATGGCTTCCCCAGTGCACACCTGCACTCGTCGGGAGGGTGGGGCCCAGAATGCTGGTCCTGACTCTACTATATGGCCAATACACACCTGAACAATCAGTGTGCAGTTGAGTCTCAAAACCCGGATCCAGGACTGGGGATTTCATCCCACCCGGATCTCTAAGAAATCCCCAAGCTCCGGGTCCCAAAGTGGACTTTAGTAAATCATGAGGAAACTGAAAAGCCAGTTTCCTCCCAAACAAGCAAATACCCTGGAGCCCCTCAACCTGCCTGGTTGAGAATCCTGCATCCATACACTGGTGGGGTACCACACTACCACATACCCTCCCCCTTTGTTTCGATCCGGAGGGAGGAACACCAGCACCGTCATCATGGTTGGGACACCTCTGTGCAGGCTGTCAGCCACGTAGGCCCAACCTTTTTTCCGGGTGCGCTTCCAGGTACGTCCAACCCTGGATCTTAACAAGGTCCTATATTTCCCTATACTTAACCTTCTCCCTCTTCTTTTGGGGTTCCATAAGCACTGCCTCTCCTGAAATTTTAACAGGGCACCCCTGGTCTTTCCAATACCTTTGGACACCACACTGTCATGTACCTTTAACAAACTATTTGGTTCATGATTGACAGACATATTCAAACCAACATTACACCTCTAAACATTGCACAGGTCACCAATGCTTTTTTTTTTAGCATTTGCTAGGGCAGAGTCTGCAGAGGGCACACATACTGGAGGGCCGCCATCACCCACGGGAACCTCACAGGACGTCACCTCCCCAGGGTTCACCCACTCTGCAGGCAGCTGTCCTACCACTTGACCTGTTCTGATGCCATCTGTATTGTTATCCACCTGAACAGACAAGCTCTTGTCTGAGCCACATACAATTTTTACCGCACTTTTTATCTGTTTCCCTGTCTCGGGGACCTTATTAGGTTTGTCACCTAAACCAAACATTGGATTTGGGACCCCAGTCTTTTTAACCACCTTCGGTTGAGTCCCGGTCAGGATTTCTGCTGCTTTCTGGTCCACACTTGGCCCTTCCATCTCATGTGATTCTTCCACTGGTACAGCACACACTCCCTTCACCGACAACTGACCAGTACTACCTTGAACCATAGCAGCAGAAATGCCTTCTACCTGGCTGTTAGGTGGTGAAACCTCAGACACTTTCTTTTCGCCAAAGCCTCTCCCATATACCTCTTGTACAGGAACTAACCCATCAACATACCTAGAAGCAATTTTTAAGACTAGTAATACAGTCATAAATAAACCATTTCTGTCTTGCCTTCCTTTGTGCTGTACCACCTGCCACTCAGGGGTCCACCTAATGGTACTCCGCAGTACCAGACTGTCTGACTGTGGTGGAGACACCCCAGTATAGACTGGCTGTACATCCCAAAGTTTAAGCATCTCTTTTAACACTTTTGTTAGAAACCATACCCTTGGCTCCAGACCCAAGTCCTTCCTGGGGACTTTCCTGACACTGGGGATGCAGACAGATTCACTTGCTGAGACGTGAGAGGTTGCAAGGTTTAACGGAACTTTCTCCCAGCTGGAGACAACCACAGCCTGATGCTCTACCAGAGCGCTGCCAGGTGCTTGACTCATACCCAACTTCTCAGGTTCAGCACCAATGAACTGCTTCACATTACCAGTGACAACGTCACTTTGACATGCCATGTCAGCATCATTTTTGTAGGTTACGGACAAAGTGTCTGCTGTGTGCTCGCCCTTATATGGTCCATATTTCTCACAAGGGTTAACCCCTGCAGCAGCCACCACGCCGTCAGGTATAAGCTGTTCTGCCGTCCCTCCTGCTGGCACAGCAGAAACTTTGTCCACCTTATTTTTGTGCATGAAAGCCTCATCTATCAGGGACATTAGATTTTTACCCCAACTATCCCAATCTGTTGTAGCTGGGCTCCATTCACCGGCGCTCCTCAGCCCTGATCCATCCGCCCAAGGAGACACATTAGAACAGACAGGTTTAGTTGCAGATTCATCACCCAAATTACTAATCATGGCAGACTTCAGTAACACATGTTTTAGCACCACAGGTTGCAATACAACACAACCACCACCTTGCTCGGGCGGCGCTTCATAAGCCTCACACACCTTTGCCTTTTTCACAGGTTGTGTTAACCCATTATTTACCGGCACATTTTTAGTACTAGCAGCTAGCACTAACACATTACCATTACACGATAAAGTTCCACTCTGTCCCAGCAGAGTGACATCGCAGTTGTCCATGGCAACCTCCGACTCCAATACATGAAGTTCCCTGGAGATTTCTGGGGACAACTGTGCTGTCTTACCACCAATTGCTACAGGCAACGACCCATTAGTGACAACAGCTTTTGCTCTGGAAGAACCTGGGGTTTTCCCAACAGCAGCAAACTTTTCACTAACAGTAATACTTATAGCATTTTTAATTTTTGCAGGTTCTCCTAGCCCACTGCCAACTTGAGGCTGGCAGACATTAGACACAACACTTTTAGTCATCAACACAGGTTCTGTTTGGACTTTAACCCCTGCATTCCCACTGGGTATGAAAAAGTCATTCTCAAGCGCACATTCTGTGGCCCCACTAACTGGGGTCACTCTCACATCATCATGGACAGTCTCGTAGCCAGTTCTTTTATACCTGAAATCAGCAGTTCCAGGCATCATTTCATTAAAGATAGTCTTACCCACCACAGTAGTTGGGGTCTCCATCTTCATTTGAGTACGTTGTCTTAAGAACCAGTCCTCAGCCGCACATTTACTGGCCAACTCCCCCTGGTGGCCATGGGATGAAATCACAGCAGGCATCTCAAACTGTTTAGCACCCCCTGCAGACACCACAGAAAACCCCTCCTTGTTGCCAGGGGCGACTGCAAACATATTTGCAAAGGGATCTTGGCCCACAGATAAAGAGTTCTGTTTAGCAACATTACCTCTAGGTGCACCCGAGAATATAGGGCAAGACAATATTTTGTGCCCCAGCTGGCCACATTCCAGGCATGGTACTGGATGACTTTTCCCCAGTGCATTTCTCTCCTAATGATTCCCTCCAGGCACAACTTCCACTCTCGTTGCCATGGGAGATCGCAGTCTCCCAGCAGAGCTTTGCTGGCTCTCTCCAACATGCTGTATTGGCTCCTCCGGAAGCCACTTGTCACGACCCATGGGAGGCACACCCCATGGTCCACAGACAGCCCGACTGGCCTCCTCTGTGTTGCTATGGGCAACCACTCTCTGTCCTGGCCTTTGATCAGCCTCTCTTCTGGCATATAACACAGGCTTCTCAGACCTTTGTTTTGCTAGGTAGCTTTGCACTGGAGCCAGGGACAAAAGGCACTTGGAGACTGCATGCCCCCACTCACTGCACCGCAAACAGCGCACTTGGTTCCATGTCTTGTCAGGGTTTCCCACCCTGCATCTGCTGGACCCTGTCTCAAGCTGTGTCACTTTCACACTTTTCGCAACAGCTGCTGGTTTAACTGCAGCAGCGTTGCCAGGGGCAACAGCACCCCTCTCCCAGGCATGGACATCCGGCAGCTCTCTTTTTGTATGGAAGGTTGGCTTGCCTTCCACTTTAGCTTGGTCCAATCCTGCCAGGTGTCGCTTGCACCAATCCACTGCAGATTCAAACGCTGGTGGACTCTCCACACTAGCCGTCATCTGTGCATTCATTGCACCAGGGTTGCTAGCGACAACAGCAGCCCTCTTTTCCCTTGAAAAACTCTGTTTAGGCATGTATGGGGTTCGATCAGGCGGTAACAACCCCTCCAGCCACAGAGCTCTATCTATCATCTCAGCCATCCTTGCTTCTTTTAGGCGTTTTGATCGCCCCATCCTTGCGGTCTTGCACACAGCAACTTGTAACAGTTCTTGGCGGAGAAAAGGAAAAAAATATAAAAAATCTGTTTGTTTCTCCTTTCACAGGTACACAACCTGCATGCAACAGTCCATCAAATAAACTTCTGCGCAATGCAGTTTGCCTGGCTGCCACACACAGCTAGCAGCAGTTCACTGCAGAGAAAAAAAAATTGACTTTTTGTTCACAGGTACACCACCTGCAACAAATTGGAGCACTGTCTCTTTAAGGCTAGTTACCTTTCGCTTGCAGGTTCTCCTCACCTGCACACACACACAGATTATGCAGTCTCATGCACCAAAAACACAGTTCATATAACAGATGAACTTACTTGATTGTAGGGATCTCAGATTGTGCCAAAATTCTCCACCGCGTGTGAAGGACTAGCATCAAGTGTAGAGCTTGAAGGACACCGCCACTCGCTGGTTCTTCTTTTTAAGGGTTGTTTGCCCATTTTTATTAAAAGAAGTTCAAAACAAAATCAAAAGGTTTTCCCTCGCAGGGGTTTCAGTACTCCTTTTCAACAACAAAAATGACATTCAGCCTCCTGGCTTATACATACAGCAGTGCTGCTCAGGCCTTCCAATTCAGGCTCTTGTCTTTCTCCTATAGACTATTCCATCTGCAACACCGTCCATTTGGATAGCAGCCCCTTGCTGCTCTGACCCTCAGACCTGGGTCTCTGGCTTCCACTGTGCACACAAGCACTCTCTGACTTCTCCAGTGCACACTTGCACTCTATGGCTTCCCCAGTGCACACCTGCACTCGTCGGGAGGGTGGGGCCCAGAATGCTGGTCCTGACTCTACTATATGGCCCATACACACCTGAACAATCAGTGTGCAGTTGAGTCTCAAAACCCGGATCCAGGACTGGGGATTTCATCCCACCCGGATCTCTAAGAAATCCCCAAGCTCCGGGTCCCAAAGTGGACTTTAGTAAATCATGAGGAAACTGAAAAGCCAGTTTCCTCCCAAACAAGCAGATACCCTGGAGCCCCTCAACCTGCCTGGTTGAGAATCCTGCATCCATACACTGGTGGGGTACCACACTACCACATTATATATATATATATATAGTAAAAAAAATATGGAAGTTAAATTAAAATGTTTGTGTGTTGGAGTAATTAATGCAGCTTGATACTAAATGTTCATTAAATCTTGTTGTTGGTAGGAGGTTTAGGTGCTGTGGCAGTGGGACCCTGTGCTACCTGGAAGATTGCTGGTTTACACCAGATTTTGGAGAGACAGGCATGCTGATTGCACAGCTGTGTACTGGGCTATTTAGTTGTGACCTGACTATGGCTCAGGGCCCCACCCAACAGACAGGAGGTCTATGCATGGGAGTCATGTGGACTCCCATTCCTCTGCAAGAGTCAGACGCTGCATGGGGCAGCCAGAGTGTTTATATTTTATTAATAAACTAAGTTTGGTTTTAATACTACTACACCATCGGAGGCTTTTTCTCTTCCCATCCCTTATCTGGCATCCCCATTGGAGTTGTCCCCTCCCTCTAGGGGCTGCAACATTATTGTAAGCAGAGGAGACGTGGAGGAGATCAGTAACAACATACATTAGAAGAACCAGTATAGAGGATGGAGATTTATCTGATCATGCCTAATTATGTCTACATGGAGGTGAGAGTTCTGTGAGACCACTGCATGGACACATCAGAGACCCTTTCACCACCAGAGGATTTATATCTGCACAAGTTCACTTTCATTTTCTTGAGCATTTACGTCAAGGAGTCCCATTAAGAGACTTTTGTGCACTTATTATTCATTTTCCTTTTTCCTTATCCACAGTACAATTTTTTGGCACATCTTTTCTGGACTTTCAGGTTTATAATTGTGCCATATTCATATTTAGCACTTGTGCACTTTAATATTTATGTCACTTTGCACAGCCATATTTAATTGTTTTGCAATTTACTTTAGATTATTTAGCACTGTAATTTACACAGTCATACAATTTTGATCATTGGTATATTTAATAGATATTTTTTATATATATTTATTTATTTATATCTTCCTCACCTTATGTAGTTTATATGCTGGCTTTTAGCGCGAAAACACCCCCCATTTTTATTATTTACTATTGTGTAAGGTGAACACATTCAGTTTTTGCAGCTTTTTGCACATAACACTTTATTCACATTTTTACCTACTCTTTAGTAGCGCGAAAGACCATTCTTTGTTTTACTTTCAGCCAGAGTGTGCATGTCTGAAGGGGGCAGATGTAGTCTGTGACAGAGCAGCAAGGAGCTGATCGTGAGTAAGCTATAAGTGAGCTTGACTCTAAGGAACTCTTTTGGTCTGAGGAGCAGACCGCAGGCCTAAGCTGGAGGCCTGAAGCAGGTGTGTGGCAAGAGAGTAAAGCCCCATACAAACTATTTGATTTTCTGCAGATTTTTGTCTTCAGATTTACCAAAACCATGTAGTGCAAGGGCCTGTTTGATTGCAAACAAATTGAACCTCTTAAGGTTTGACCTCATATTACATGGTTTTCGTAAATCTGAAGACAAAAATCTGCAGAAAATCGAATTGTGTGTATGGGGTCTATGTCAGGAGGCTGAAATATTCTGATTGTGCAAGATACAGCAATGGTGGAACCCCCTGTGTGGGCTACTGATGTCTTTTGTGAGCTTCTCTATACTTTGAAATAAAAGTTGGCTACCATGCCCTTAAAAATACAATTTTGGACTGGTGCACTCATTGAAAATGCACCTCCCGCTTGAGTCTGGTCACCCCAATCTTGCAGTGCACACTGATGTTCTTTCAAGGTGGTCGGGTCACAGAATCTGCTAGAGTGGAGGAGAGCATGTCTATACAGTAATGTACCCTTTTCTTTACTTGTTGAGATATGACTGTCCCTTGACATACTAAAGGCTACCTATCTTTAGTACACTACATACTGCCTCCTCCTCTACTTCTTGCTGCATTGATACAAACCACCTTTCTTTCCATCCAGTGTGTGCATTCTCTTCATTGTCATACTGTGGATACACAGAGGTTTGACTTAAATTAAGAATCTGTTATATGAGTAATAAAACAGGTTTGTTCATCCATAACACCCACTACAGTCACTACTTAACACATAGCGGTTACACAATTAATCCTCCTACAACTAATTAGTCAATAAGTCTGTCATATAGAAATCTTCACCTCTGTTCAGCACAGTTTTCTCATGTAGCTTCTTGGCTCCTGGCGTATTGTAGTTTATAATCTATAAATTTAAAAATGGTGTTTATACATACAGAGTTCTTACTTTAATAATAGGTTCAGTCCTAAAATACCTATTTTATAACCTAGGTTGTTAATATAATACAGTTGTGTTGCTCTTTATATTTTTGTGCTGTTATTTTTTATGCTTTTTTAATTGGCCTAGAATTCATTGTGAGGATTTAATAAGTCATCTATCTTTTAGCTGTATGGAGAAGGTCTGCAGGGTCCCTTCAGGCAATAATGCCTAAACAGTGAAGAACAAATTTTAGACTGCATCATCAGAACCGCATGTTCACTGAGAGAAAGTGCTCTTCTCTCCTGTCCTATTTCTGTCAAGCACAATAGAGCAAATGGGATGGTACTTTGTTGACCTATTTGTCTTCCCATGTGATTACTTTCTGCTTCTCAGGCATTCTAGAAATATAAGACCATTGTTAAAATTCCTGCAAAAGAATATCATTTGGATCCCTACAATAATATGAAGCTTTTCACTCTATGAAGGATGGACTAAATTGAATGCATTACCTCCAATATTCATCACTAACATGAATCTTTTTCTCTAGTGGATGGTGTACTGTCATTTCATTCTGTCACAACTCTAAGTTCTAATAGGACAAAACATGGATTTTTGACAGGTAGTGCTAAAGTACATAATTCAGGTTATGCTACATAAAGTGCTGTTTAAATTTTGTATTTCAAAAGCATATTAATGAAAGTAAAAATGTTAATATGGAGACATAATCAAAACATAATTAATATCTCTATGGATTAACTTGTTAATAAAAATGCAACTAACTAAATAAATAGCAGAAGATCATTACTTTACTAATTATATGCAAAAAAATGGTCACAAAGTAAGGTGAAAAAATCCTTAGCCAATGTGATCCTCCCTCTCAGGGGACTATTATGCTGGTAGACGCATTCACATGTAGACGCCACTACTTTGACAAGTCAGTCTCTGCCTTCCAGCACATTCACAAGGTAATACCCAGCGACTCCTATACTTAGTTTACAACTCTAATATACATTCCCATTCCTGTGGGCTAATCCTGATGGATCTATCCATCCATTACAGATGCTTACACAGCACTATGAAGGAATATTTGGTCCCATGATTGCAATGGCAGCCTGCTGTCTGGGGATGATGCCTTTGCGCCCTGCAACCTGCTGGAGTTTCTGCCACCTCAGCTCCCGGGAACGGACAGCTTCCTGACCCATTTTTCACACACACGCCAGCTCGACGCATTTTGTAAGTACCCAGAATTGACCTTGTATTTTCTAAGTTCATACCCTGATTGAATTTTACTCTGTTATTTCAGATATCCCATTGCATCTGCCCCTGAGGAGTGTTTTTTACACTAAACGCGTCAGACTTTGAATGATGCAGCTTTTCAGTTCTAATATACTTTTTATTTTTGTTTTTGTATCATCCTTGTTGCTGTGTGCTGCTCAGCTTTTATGTTTTTATACGCCTATTGATTTTACAATTTATTGCTATGTGTTACTACATTACCCTCTATACATGTATGTATTATTGGCTATGCCTTATGCTTGTGCAAACGCAAAGTTTATTACATTTGTTCTCTACCACTATATACACGCATGCAATATTCAATTGTTTCATTTTCATTCTTTACCCCCTTGAGCCCACTGTTTCATTTAAAGTCCCAAACTCCCTTTTCTTTATTTTCTCAAATATGGGATGGAGATGCATCTCTGATGAAATCTCATTTAAAGTCCTAAAATGCCAACCGGCGTCCCCTTTTATTCTCCGATGATTGAAGGAGAGTACACTCCTAGCATTGCTAGAAAACTGACCATAGTGTGCTCTCCTGATTAGTGTGGTCAGTTTTTAATAATAAAAGCAGAGGGAGTGGCAGGGACACCAGGGATTTCACATAAAGGAAGCAATACAAAGTGAACAGGATACTTTCTCATATAAGTACATGATACAGTAGTGTTGGTGTAACAAAATTGTGTCACACTTACACACATTGGATCATACTACATTGGCAAAACCAAACAGCCATTCTTTAAACGAGCGGCTAGACATATTAATTGCATGAAAAAATGTGATCCTGATCTTCCCCTCGGACGACATACAAAAGATGTCCACAATGGTAGAATTCCTAGAATAAAATTTCTAATCTTGGATAGGATACACCCCAGTAACAGGGGAGGAGATTGGAATAGAACTCTCTTACAGAGAGAGACTCGATGGATTTTTTCCCTGAATGCCACCATGCCTCCAGGATTGAACGACCTCATAAGTTATCGTCCATTCCTGGAGGGCTTCTCTTCAGGTGGTTGGGAAGAGTGAACACACAGGGGACACAATATACCCTCTATCATGTATAGATATTGTCCATTTATGTATAGTATGTAATCAGAAATTTGTATATGGAATTTTATAGAATGTTTTTTTTTTCCCCATTTTGATGCGCTAACGACCTGCATGCAAGTGCATTTTGGAGCTCCCCTTTGGGTCCTTTTTGCCTCACACGGCGCACATAGGGAGTGAGCCATATCGCCCGGCTTTGTGCCGGGGCGGTCCGGTTATTTTTTCTCCCTTCTACATGCATTTATTTGCATTTGTGCGTCGGCGTGCGTCATGTGCCAGCTGTTGTCACTTTGGGCGGCGGCTGGCGGGTGTCGCACGGGGGGTCCCCGAGTGGTGACTAAGTTTTGGATTCAAGTTTTTCTTGTCCATCTGCCACAATAAATAATATAAATATAAAAACCCTCCCCCCTTTTTTCTTTTGTATACTTATAATACTAAAATTAAAGTGAAGTTCCCCTGGCCTTCTTTCACTATCCCAGCGCTAAAGAAGCTCACAGGTGACTTATAACAGACTACAATGAATACGTGACCGTATTCATTAACCCAAATGTTCACTATATGTATCTATATCAGCAGCCGCTTAAACACAACAAATATTTTGCAGAACATAAAACTATAAAACTTATAAAAACACAATCAAATCCCTGGGTAGGATAATGAAAGTTTTCTATAGCAGCGCTCAGGTGGTCAATAGACTCCCTTGTCCACTCACTCTTATTTACAGTTCATAAGAGTACATATAGAACTTATGAAAAAAGATGTTGTTGTAAATGACATATAGCTCCAGATGTCTTCTTAATATGATCCACTTTAAATCATCAGTTGTATCCCCTTTCGGGTGGGTACTCACCACACACAGGATTTAAACAGGCACCTCACAGATCCCATCCGATGGTCATCCGATCATCCTAATCCTGGTTCTGATTACTCCTTCTAAAGCCTCCAGAGATCACCCGATAATCACCAGCAGATGTTCAAAGTGAAAGGAAAGAGAAGCCACCAATAGTGTAATCCCGTAGAGTATCTTTTAATCAGTCTATAAAAATTGTTTCCACAACATATCTTCCATATGGTAAAAATCAAGCAGTAAAATAGCAGCAGTGTAATTCAAAACCGCCGTGCTGTTCCCCCAGGCTCCTAACAGGTGCAGTGTATCAGCTGGTACAGCTTGTGTTTAACCAGACTTACTGCCGCTTCCTGTGTTTGGAGCGCACCTGGAACGCACCAACGTCACTTCCTTTCAGCCGCAAAGTCACACCCTGACGTTTCGTCTTCTCGACTTCCTCTGAGGGCGGATACACTGCTGATACACTGCACCTGTTAGGAGCCTGGGGGAACAGCACGGCGGTTTTGAATTACACTGCTGCTATTTTACTGCTTGATTTTTACCATATGGAAGATATGTTGTGGAAACAATTTTTATAGACTGATTAAAAGATACTCTACGGGATTACACTATTGGTGGCTTCTCTTTCCTTTCACTTTGAACATCTGCTGGTGATTATCGGGTGATCTCTGGAGGCTTTAGAAGGAGTAATCAGAACCAGGATTAGGATGATCGGATGACCATCGGATGGGATCTGTGAGGTGCCTGTTTAAATCCTGTGTGTGGTGAGTACCCACCCGAAAGGGGATACAACTGATGATTTAAAGTGGATCATATTAAGAAGACATCTGGAGCTATATGTCATTTACAACAACATCTTTTTTCATAAGTTCTATATGTACTCTTATGAACTGTAAATAAGAGTGAGTGGACAAGGGAGTCTATTGACCACCTGAGCGCTGCTATAGAAAACTTTCATTATCCTACCCAGGGATTTGATTGTGTTTTTATAAGTTTTATATACTTATAATACTCACTACATTAGAGGGAGGATTATTATTATTATTTTTTGTTCTATTTGTGCGACCATTTTCTACACACATCCTCTGTTTTAGATGCTTGTCTGGAGCGTCATGGAGATGCGACGGACGACGTGATGATGTCATTGCTTTGACGTCTGTCGTGACGCCTTTTTGACACATGTGCAGATGGTCTATATAGGCCCTCTAGATAGTTGTCTGTTTAGAAACAGTATGGAGGTGCAGCGGAGGACGTAATGACGTCACCGCGACGGCGCCGTTCACGGCGTCCTTTGACGCATGCGCAGATGCCCTTTGAATGCCATTTAAAGCCTTCATGGTCTTACTACAGTCCACATGAGGCATCATACGCAGCGATCTCGGCAGCTCTCAGTATCCATACAGGTAATCTCTTCGTAGGACACAATCTTTGGCAATTTTATATTCAAACTATTTGCCCTGGACTAATGTATGGCTATCTTTTTTCCATCTATGTTTTACTTCTTAGAATTTAACTGGAAGATTGGAACCACACATAGATTTGCTTCACGGCCACAATTAATGTATATTCAATGCAAATGGTGTGTTGAGGACACCCTCTATGTTTGAAGCAGTTCCTTATGCCTACCTGATACTTTTTTGATTTGGAATATCTCTCCATACTGGTAGGTTGTCCTTGGATACATACACATATATATGATGGGTTAACTTATACTTGTATATACGGGATTTTAGTTTGAGTATAAAAAATGGGGGGTATTACTATACAATAGGGATTCATTAACATGATTTCCCCCCTTTTTTACCTCCCACTACCTATATACATTTTCTTGTGTTTGTCTTTAGAGAGCTGTCCTGGGGGATTCTTTTGAGCTTCTCCTGATTTCCCTGCGTGTCTCCACTTGGGGACCCTCGTTTGAGGTCAATTGGATCCCTTTCATCTTGGAGCTCCCCACATAGGTGGGGTGCGACTTTGTGCCTCACCTTGTGTTCTTTGCCGTGCGTGTGGTTCCTTGGTGCACTGAATGTTGATCCTCTTTTGGACAAATTACTGTAAGCACATTTCTATATTTTTTATTATTATTTTTATCTATGTGCATATATGCATTGTGAAATTTGTAATTTATATCATATTGTATATTCAACAGAACGTGTTTGTCTATAAATCTGAAAATCTTTTGTCTACAATTCCCCCGAAGAAGGGTATAACCAAAACAGCTGTCGGATTTCACAAAAAAATATATGTTTAAACTTCTCCTTTTTGTATCAATGTTAATTTCCAGTTTGGATTTGCATATAATCCATGTGATTTACATCAAATTTGTCTTTTTGTAACTATTTATTAAAAATCTATATATTTTCGATATACTCTGATGTGTGTTTTTCAGTCACTCTCAAAGTCCCACCTCCAAGGGGGGTTTTTTGTTTTATTTACTTATTTTTGGGATGTGGTGACTGTTAAACAAATACAATCTTGCAGATGTCGGTCCTCTTTGTCCACTTACACACAACTGTAACTGGTTGAACAAAAAAAAACTATGCATGTATACCCAACTTTAAAGCTATTAGCTCCGTCAGCACCGGAAGTTCAGCAGTGGGCACAGGAACTGTCATCACTGCACTGATAATTTCTACAGAATCCAGCTGCCCGGCAGATGTGGGACGCACTCCATTACGGGTAAGTAATGTGACTGCAGCTACAGGAGCAAAATGATTTTTATATCTTTAAACAAGAAAAAATATATATTAAAATGTATACTTTTCTGCTTATCTACAGTAATATTTTTTAAAGCCTTATGCCGCGTACACACGACCGTTTTTAATATCATTGAAAAAAACTGCATTTTTCTCGACGTGATTTTTTGTGTTTCCTCTCAAGCCTGCTTTGCCTACACACTATCGAGGAAAAAAATGTTTGAGTAAAGCGCGGTGACGTACAACACGTACGACGGCACTATAAAGGGGAAGTTCCATTCGGATGGCTCCACCCTTCATGTTAGTAAAGTTTGTTGAGCGACGATTCGCGCTTTTCAGCCTCGTGCTTTTCAGTCTGCTACAGCGTGACGAATGTGCTATCTCCATTACGAATGCTAGTTTTACCAGAACGAGCGTTCCCGTCTCATATTTGATTTTCACGTCGTTAAAGCCTACACACGGCCGTTTTTCATGACAAGAAAAACGACGATGTAAAAAACGACGTGAAAAATTAGAGCATGTTCCAATTTTTTCATTGCCGTTTTTCACGTCGTGAAAAATGCTCTAAAGCCCGCACACGATCATTTTTAATGACCATTTTAAAAAATTTCATTTTTCTCGTCATTAAAAACGGTCGTGTGTACGCGGCATAACACTGATTAAAAAAAATAAAAAAGTGTTTTTTTAGTTGTGTTATGTTTTTTTTTCTACGGAGTGCATGAAAAATAAATACATTTTTGCAAGTCATTATAAACAATAAGGATGACCTTAAAGGATAACTAATGAAACAAGAAATTGGTCGAAATTTTTTATAGGGGCCTGCCCCCCATTAACATCTATATCCCATATTCCGTATCCCGTGAACACGTCTTTGATGACGAAACGCGTAGGGAGAAGCCACGTTCTGACATCATCGCGCCCACGCTAACCTGGAGGCATACGGGCTGTTTTATGTTTAAGAGCCGGCCGGCTTATTTTCGCTCTTTTTATCTGCATTCATGTAAGTGTGCATTCGTCTTTTTTATTAAATGTGGTAAAAGGTTTTACACTATAGTATATCCTTCTCTTTATTTACGGGGACCGGGTTTCCTATCATTGAGAGTTGCGGATCTCCTGGTCAATGAGACGCTGCCTGCCCCATACCCTTGGCTGGGGAATAGCCACAGGCTTTCTTTGATCCCCTGTGACAAGGGATCCATCATTTTCAGTAAGAGGCAGTAAATCTATTGGTGGAGGCTGTCCTATCTTACACTTGCTCGGGGTGTAATACATTGGATCACAACCAGCACGGTGGAGGAGCATCTTTTGTGCATATGAACTTTACTGTTTGGACTATATGTGACAACTTCTGTGGTTTTTGGTCTATGTGATTTTGTATCACACGTTTGCAATACTCACCTTCATTATTTTGTGTCACATATTTACTGTGTGAGCCTTTTGGCTCAATTTACCCTGTCACCAGTGGTTGTACTGGTGATATTTTCAATAGCGCAACTTTTTTTTCCCTTATCTATATCAGACCTTCATCTAGGATAGGAGTCTGATGTAGATGAAGGGAATCTCCATCCACTTTGTTTAAAAACAGAATGAGGCAAGCATTAACATACTTTTTTCTTGATTGATAGAGAGCAAAGAGTGGGACTTTATGAGACACATGAAAGCAGATATAGGTATAAGATACAAAAATAACTTTAATTGGTCAGGATGACATTACGTGTACATATAACATGTTATTTCAAAACTGTATGCATTTTGCTATACGTAAAGATACATATGAACATTGGGTCAAACCAAAAAAAGCATGATAAAAGTCATTCCAACAAGGAGTTTGTAGGGTAGGAAGAATTCAAGGATCACATTACAGGAAATGTTCAACATGATTTGTCAATCAAATAAATTTTTTGGAAAAAATCAAATAACTGTCAAGAAGTTATTTAAATAGATTGAATGGAACGTCCGATAAAGTAAGAAGTAGACTGTTCAGTCAATGTGAGCTCTACGCGTTTCAGGGCCTTAAGGCCCCTCGTCAGGAGCAGGACCATAGTCAATATCTGCGAATAACGGGGATAAAAGTTATTGTCTGGTCCTGAGAAATGTTTGTAAGTATAAGACGCGATGGTCCTCCATCCATCACACAAACACTCAACCCACTAACTTACATGTATGTCTGAGCAATGGCCGCGCGGCCGTGAAGACGATGAGCCAAAAAACGAATGCCACGGATGGGAGCTGAGGAGGCGGGGTGGGCGGCAGCCGGACCACAGGGCGTGCACCCAGACAGAGTCATGGTAGTGGTGTGGAAAGAAGGCTGGTGGAAAGGCCCCCAGGGGGAAAGAAATCTGGGGAACAAGGAGAGAATGTGTAAGAAAAAAATGTGTGATGTGAGAAAAAAAAAGAAGGGAGAATTAAATAAATATGAATTAGATTAAATAAAATTAATTAAATTGAATTAAATTAAAATTAAAATAAAATAAAATGATGAATGTAAATATGAATATAAATAAAAAAGTTGATTAAATGGAGTGTAAGTGGAAAAGTGTAGGTGGTGGTGCAAAGGGATGTTGGAATCTACAAAATTATATATATATATATATCAAGCAGTCAAAAAACAACAAAGACTAACCATGAAAAAAAGTGAAGGGAAACCTGCAAGGAACAGGATAAGGTGAGGAGAAATGAATAAATATATGCCATAATACCTAATAGCTGTGAACAAATAGTGCACAGCAGCTGTGTGTGTGAGTCCTTGGTGAGGAAAGAGGTGATGTGAACCGGATGTGAGACTCTGGAGGGGGGAAGGTCCATATAGGCGACGCCGCCGCAACACCGCCCCTAACGTCACGCGAAAGCACAGAGGGAGGGACGGCCGTGACCAAGATCACTCCCAGGTGTGCTGACAGGTGGTAGAAACCACGCCTAAGGAGGGTGCCGCGGCGTCACAAGGACGCCACACATCTCCGGCAGGAAGCGTGACGTCGACGCACAGTGGCATAGCCCCCGCCCACCCCGCGTCAGATCGGGGTGGAGGGGGGACACCCAGTGCACGTCGCAGTGCCCAAACGTGACACAAGAAGCCCAGCCCAGCAACCAAACACGACCGACAGCGGCGATGCACTGGCATCATGCATTAGTATTTTTTTGGCTCATCGTCTTCACGGCCGCGCGGCCATTGCTCAGATATACATGTAAGTTAGTGGGTTGAGTGTTTGTGTGATGGATGGAGGACCATCGCGTCTTATACGTACCCACATTTCTCAGGACCAGACAATAACTTTTATCCCCGTTATTCGCAGATATTGACTACGGTCCTGCTCCTGACGAGGGGCCTTAAGGCCCTGAAACGCGTAGAGCTCACATCGACTGAACAGTCTACTTCTTACTTTATCGGACATTCCATTCAATCTATTTAAAAAACTTCTTGACAGTTATTTGATTTTTTCCAAAAAATGTATTTGATTGACAAATCATGTTGAACATTCCCTGTAATGTGATCCTTGAATTCTTCCTACCCTACAAACTCCTTGTTGGAATGACTTTTATCATGCTTTTTTTGGTTTGACCCAATGTTCATATGTATCTTTACGTATAGCAAAATGCATACAGTTTTGAAATAACATGTTATATGTACACATAATGTCATCCTGACCAATTAAAGTTATTTTTGTATCTTATACCTATATCTGCTTTCATGTGTCTCATAAAGTCCCACTCTTTGCTCTCTATCAATCATCTAATTTAGGGATGGAGGAGGGGAATGAATGGCCCCATCTATCCTCATCAAAAGTCCCACTAATTCACCATTTCGCTTCTTTTTTCATACTTTTTTCTTGTTGCTGTAGTAGGTAGCATAGATCACACTTCACTTGGGTTTATTTAATACAATTTAAAAATTTTCATCATCCACTTTTAAGTATTACTAATTGTTTTTTTACCCTGGTAGATATCCCCCAAGGCAGTCCCCAGCCCCCCATGCCATTTGTTTAACATTCTCTAGCCTATGAGCTCAGAAAGTGTCCAGAACTCTTTTGTAATATTCAGCTCTCTTTGACTGGTTTAGATTTGGCACCCAAACTTTAGTCCTGTTCTCTGAACTTGCCCTGAACTGAACCCAGATAAATTCAGTTTTTAAGCGGGTTGAAGTTATGCAAGTTAGGTGCTTCCCTGGAATGGGAGTGTAAGGGTTAATGCCTTTCCCAGTTCTTTGGTTTTGACAGGTTATCTTTGGGTCCGACCTACTGATCCTGTGATATAAAAGAGGGGCAGAGGCCCAGAGCCCGTGAGAGAGCCCTGAGCACAGAGAGCCCTGTAAGAAAGCCCCAAGCACAGAGGTCCAGAGCTCGTAAGAGACCCCCGTGAGGGAGAAGATCAAAGAACTGCACCAGGGAGGAAGGGAAGAATGTCGCTTGCTACTGACGTGATGTAAAAGGTCATCTAGACCTGGGGTTGGTCCCTGAAGAAACCAACTCTGGAAAATGCCACTTTTGGATCTCTTGATCGTATGTGGACTCTACCTTTTGAAGGTATGCCAGGGCAGCACATAGTGTGAGTTAGGATTAGGGATGTAGGAGAAATATTGTTCTTACTTGTTGGACTCTGTGTCTTTGCACTTTTCTAAGAAAAACTTTGAAACCTTGTTCCTGCCTGGTCTGAATTTATTCAAGGGATGTAATGCAAGTACCCAGCACAGTTCAGGTCACTGAAATACTTTTGGGTATAAGGACTTCAGTGCTAAAGTTGATGTAGTGTTCAGATACAAGTGGTTACCTAGAGTAACAGAGATTTACCAAGCAGCCTGTTGTGAAGCATGTGTCCGGAGCAAGTGGGCTAGCCTCATGCAGACTCTCGGACGGTTTCCAAGGCTACTACAGGAGAGGCTGAGCCCGGCTCACGTCACAGGGATATCGTGGCTTCTCCTGCAGTATCCATCCATCAGAGCTGTACAGCGGTCGTGAGTCATGTGACCGGCCTGAAGACAGCTCTAAATTGTTTTTCTAAAAGACAGGTACAGTGTGCTATGCCATGTTCTAATAGAGGGGCTGGAATGTTTTGTGTTATACGGGTTAACAAACCCTTTAATGGAAAAATATAGAGGAAATGTCCATCTTTAACCCTACCTCACCTACAAGCTCATCACTAATCATTAAAATAACCTTTCTTTGTTTTTAACTGCTTGTCCACCGCCCACTGTCAAATTACTCTATTGTTCTGATCGAACGTCATATGACGTCACGCCTTCAGAAACCACTAGGGGGCGCGCGCGCGCCGTCGCGTCGCCGGGGACCCGATGTGTGTGCCCGGCGGCCGCGATGGTGGCTGGGCACCCGCGATTGCCCAGTAACTGAGCAGGACCGTGGATCTCTGTGTGTAAACACAGAGATCGACGTCCTGTCAGGGAGAGGAGACCGATGGTGTGTTCCTTGTACATAGGGACAACCATCGGTCACCTCCCCCAGTCAGTCCCCTCCCCCCACTGTAAGAATCACTCCCAGGCGACACATTTAACCCCTTCCTCGCCCCCTAGTGTTAACCCCTTCCCTGCCAGTCACATTTATACAGTAATCAATGCATTTTTATAGCAGGGATCGCTGTATAAATGTGAATGGTCCCAAAAATGTGTCAAAAGTGTCCGATGTGTCTGCCGCAATATCGCAGTCATGATAAAAATCGCAGATCGCTGCCATTACTAGTAAAAAAAAAAATAATAAATAAAAATGCTATAAATCTATCCCCTATTTTCTAGATGCTATAACTTGTGCACAAACCAATCAATATACGCTTATTGCATTTTTTTTTACCAAAAATATGTAGAAGAATATGTATCAGCCTAAACTGAGGAAAAAAATTTGTTAAAAAAAAATGGATATTTATTATAGCAAAAAGTAAAAAATATTTTTTTTTCAAACTTGTCCCTCTTCTTTTGTTTATAGGGCAACAAATAAAAACCACAGAGATGATCAAATACCACCAAAAGAAAGCTCTATTTATGGGAACGTTCCCAGTTGATGCCATTTTTGGGGAAACGCGTCGGGTGGAGCCAAGATTCCTAACGTCATCACGTATTGGATATTGATGTATTGATGCAGTCTATGTTTGCTCTCTGACTAGCATACGGAAACATTAGAAACCTTTTTTACCCTTGTTACGTTGCTGTTTCCTTGCCTATTTTGCCTATTTTACTATTTGTGGATTGGATGTGGACTTTTTGATTTTGGCTTTTTTGCTGTGTGTTTTTACAATAAATCCTTTTGAATTTTTGGAAAATACTGCACCATGAAGTCCTTTTTTTAATCCTTCCTTGCTGAGTTGAACAAGCTCTTAGGAGTACACTTGGAAGCTGGAGCGATTCTATTCCCGCCTACCTTTTTCGTTTTGGATACTGTGTGTCAAGACATCTGATTACCTGGTGGAGTGAGGACAGGCCACCTGGGATAAAGGAACAGGTGAATACCATCACTGCCGGCAGGCTGATGCACACGCCTTTGTGACCTCTATGATCTGAGGTCCCGTCCATCTGGTAAGCGGCTTTAAGATTATCTGTTATCACTGAACATCTATAGAGTAAGGCTCCCTTTGGATATCCCTTATCCATATGAAGCAAGTGGATTTCACCTTTGGAATTTAAATGTGTTGTGGACATTTTTTTCAATCTCACCTTTATAATTTTAATTTTTTAATTAATATTTGCCTTTGGAGAACAATTTCACTTTCACTATTGAGATTCAGTATATATTCTCTTGTGTTTTTTTTCACTATTGAGATTCAGTATATATTCTCTTGTGGTTTTTTTCACATAGTGTGTTATTAGTAATATATTCATCATTTTTTATTTAATCAATGTCAGTGGTTGCACGCTTGTCCTTTTACACATGTCTTTTGAGTTTTAGTATTTTTAACTTTTTACTTGCAGCAGCACCACATTTTTTGGATCATTTATTTATTCACCATTTTTTAAAATATACTTTCGGTTTAGCGCAGGTTTTTCCAAACTATAAATATTTAAAATGTATTAAAAAAAAAGCACTCCAATCAGCATGTAGTATGAGTTCTACTGATTAGAGAGTTCTAGGTCTGACTCTGCAGAGAGACCACTGCTGCCAAAGAGATCTAGGTAATTCTACTCTGTGGCTGTTTTTTAAATAAAACAAATAGTAAGACTTTGCACAACTTTTCTTTTGATGCAACTGGAAAGGGGACCCCATAAAAAACTGAATAATTACATGTAGTCCCCCCATACCAGACCCTTAAAATCCTCCATGAAGTTTAAGGGGGAATATCATGCAAAATGCAAGAAAAAAAAAGCGTGAGATCCTCTCTCCAGCTACTTACACCTCCTATCCCATCACTTGACTCCCACCAAATGTCATCTCTTGGTCCCAGCCGCTGAAATATAAACAAAGGGGCAGGTCTCTGAGTGATGTCTTTAATCACATATGGACATGGTCATATTTGTTCAATACTATCACTGGGATTTAGGTAGGGGGGTTGCTACCTGAACATGCCCTGTAGTGACAGAACGCATGAAATAGAGCTTTTGCATGTACATGATCATGCATGCTACAAGTAGTGTGAGTGGTGGCTTTATTAAATTAAATTTACTGGAATTGTTTTTGATAAAGTGTTACAAACCAACAATGGATGATCTGCCCTATTGATTTTTTTTTTCCTCGCTTTGATGCAATACTGAATGGTGGAGGGGGTTGTACCATACTCAAGTAAATGCTGACCTCTAGGCTCTGAGGTCCACTCTTCTGATTTAAATTTGGTGATGATGGATGACTTGGCACCTATATGAGTCTGACTTCTGATTTTGAAGTTCACAGCAAGTTGATTGGTGGAGTTTGCACATATGAGGCATTGTATTTAGTTAAAGTTACTTTAAAGGAAAGTAAAAAAAAAAAAAAAATATTATACTTACCTGCTCTGTGCAGTGGTTTTGCACAGAGCAGCCACGATCCTCCTCTTCTCGGGTCCCCCGCTGGTGCTGCTGGCCCCTCTGTCCTGCCAAGTGCCCCTAGAGCAAACAGCTTGCTATGGGGACACCCGAGCAGGTTCTGTCCCAGGCCGCTGCTTTGTGTGTCCATTCATACGCAGAGCCACAGCTCAGCCCTGCTCCCTTTCTCTCCTCATTGGCTTACTGGCTTTAATTGACAGCAGCGGGAGCAAATGGCTCAGCCAATGAGAAGGGAGAGTCCCTGAAGAGCTGAGGCTCTCGTGCACATCATTGGATTGAGATGCAGCTCAGCTAAGTATTAGGAGGCACTGGGGGGATCCTGCACACAGAAGGTTTTTTACCTTTATGCATATAACGCATGAAGGTAAAAAACCTTGAGCTTTTACAACCACGTTAAGACACCATGATGAAAGATGATGTAACATATGGTTTATTTGAGGAGTCTCACTACAAGTGCCGCAATATATTCAAGTGTTATTATAAAGACTTTATATATCAGTCTTTTTTGACAGCTGCTATTTTTTGCATTTCTCTAAAAAGTTTTTTGGTGCATATATTAACGTGGATACTTAAGGTTTAGGACTATCACAGTGATTCTCCTGATCTTGTTCAAGGACTTTCTTAATTTGCATTTTTATTTGAACAGTATTTTCATTCATTTACAAAATAAGAAACAGACATTTTTATAGTACTCTGTTAAATAAGGCAATGTCAATGTGATGAGCTGGCATGTTCAAGTTTAAAAAAATCTATTCATTTTTCTTTTTTTAATTACATCATAAATATGTTGTTTTTCTCAACAGTGTAACTATGTTCTCAGAAGACATATAAGGGTGGTGTATAAATTACCAACTACACTGTGAGGTAAATTGATTGCTTATCCCTTTACACTTAATGAATGTAAAAAGCCTATCAAATGTTCCAACAATTTCATTTACTTGCAATTATCTATGTAATATAGCTATGCAGATTATTTCCAATTATATTTTAACACTTTCCCTTTCAGTGTCATTTTGTAAAAATACTCTAATTACAGTAAATCATTAACAACAACTGTAACAAGAAAATCTTTTTGAAATATACAAAAACACTTCAAAGAGTCCCAGGTTAAAGCAAGTATGTGAAGTAATTCAAAGTGTCCAATCAGTTTATAATAGTCAGATGATTAGCATGGATTAGTTTAGAAGAAGCAAGTTTTAATTTTTAAATGGAAGAACTGCATATCTTTCATGCTGATACACTCTGAAGTCTAAGATTCTTAGATGATTGCTGCTGTTACGTTCTTCACCTATAGGAGACGCTGTTTAGGTGAACTGGCTTACAGTTTAGAGATCATTACTCTAAAGCCCGAACATGACGCAGAAAAGAACCAGGCAGGGCCGTCTTTAACACAGGGAAAAAGGGGCAGCTGCCCTGGGCACAGTCACTGTTGTGGGACCCAAAGCAGCTGCCCCTTGAACCCACACTGCCCACAAATAGTAAATAAGTGGATTTGGGAGGGTCCAAGAAAATGTTTGCACAGGCTCCAAATAGTATTAAAGACGGCCCTGGAACCAGTAGAATTGTGAAGGTTAAGCTAAGAGTTACAAACCAGGCAACAAAGAAGGGTATGCAGGATGAGGTTTGAACAGATAATGAAGTATTACAGGGAGGCAACAAGATAATGTTGGGACACATAAAAAGTTACTATAGGGGAGGCAACAAGCTGAATACATGGGTACTGAGTACACAGTCAGGAGATCTATTTACAGTAACCCTTTCATGGCCAGAGGTCTTTTAAGCCTATGTTCCAGTCTAATTTAGCAGTATCATAATGTATTGGATTAACTTCAATATAACACTGTGACTAATTTACCTACCAGAATATTTTTTATATTTTCGTATTAGGGGTATATATTGCTTTTATGTGGTGCATTGCCCTAATTTTTTTTCTTTTATTACACAATCTCATTCGCCTCTGTGCCACAGAGATAAAAGTGAATAAATAAATAAAACATAATTAGTGATAAACTGTAGAGGTGTGAATCCCACATACACAATAGCTGCCATTTTCAACTTAAAACATACATACACATAAACACCTAAAACAAACTAAACCATTTAAATATAGGTGAACAGAAGCGCTCTATAGACATAAATAAACACAGTGATAACTGTATATTAAATAATTGCACAAAAAAAACTTATGATAATTTTTCAATACACACAAGTGAAAAAAGAAAAAAGGAGACAAAATTAAGCTCAGTCCATATATAGATGAGTGTGCCATAATACACAATAGGCCTTCATAAAGGTATCTTCATACCACATTTTATGCGCTCCTTATATCTTTCCCCATAAGACTAGTGTAGCGCTACCCCCAGTTAAGAGAGCCGCTGGATTTGTTTCAGCCCTTTGTATAGCACCGACAACCCCCGGCAATCTACTCGACCCACTCTGGCACAGCTAGTCTAGGGATTGTTCTCGTATCACAATCTAACAGTGTATGCACACAATCTATCTGTATTGCAAGGGTAACCTCTTTGCATGGAGATAACACACTGATAGCAAGTGATAAAATATAACGTTTCTTTACTTTGGATAAAAGGCACAAGGTTAACACATAACACATATATGTCGGCAGAGCCCTGCAAACAGAATGTATATTACAGGCGATTACCCGCCAAGTGCAGCTATCTCTATCTATGTGCCCTTATGGCGCAGCAACAAAAGTTCTACCTACAGGTCAGGCCTGACCCAGCTTTATACTCAGTCTCTGGAAGATCAATTTCTTCGCATGCAACTTGACTGGTGGGGCACAACAGGAACAGTAATTTGTAATCCAACGGGTAGGAAAAATTAAAAAGGAGAATAAACCACTCACAGGAGACTACTCAACTCAGTTCCTCCACTAGTCTCCTGTGGGACAGTAAATAGAACCAGGAGGGCCAAGGCAGTCTCTAGGCCTAGTTAAAGTACAGTTTATATGAATGAGCAGGTGCTCGCTCACCACTCTGGACGCGATCCCAGTCCGGGACCTCCACCTACTGTGTCTCCGCACACAGTGTCCGCAACGGCCGGGTCCCCGGTCCAACTGATGTCCAAACTTGACAAGTCAGGTGCCACCCAGGCTCCGCAGTGGGGTGGAAGGCTCTCTGGAAGTTTGTGCAAGGCCCCTGGCTTCAGGCTCTGCACTGCAGCAGATCCGCACAAGAAGACCTGTTGATTGCAGCGCGGTGTCCCAAAGAGGCCGAGCTCCGCCTCCCCTCTTCTTATATAGCCCCTCCCATGAGTCTCTGCGGTGGCTAAATGCACCCTGGGTGCCGAACAGGGTTCTGGGTAACGTAGTCCCGGGGCCTTAAAGGAGACCCCGCTACACACTCCCCCCACTTAAACTTTATGGTCCCCAAAGATAACATTAAATTACAGTACGCACAACATCAACCAAAGTTGCGTATGATGTTGGCAGAGGAAATTCCCACCAAAAACAAGGCGGTGAACTTCCTTGCCCACAGGTCACACTATCATTAGTGTCCTGCCTAACTGTGCCAGAGAGTGAGTTGGGGT
This sequence comes from Rana muscosa, assembly GCA_029206835.1. NCBI lineage: Eukaryota > Metazoa > Chordata > Amphibia > Anura > Ranidae > Rana > Rana muscosa. The sequence continues at coordinate 717,304,586 of CM055116.1, read as the reverse complement.
TGCCTCCCCACCAAATGAACAGTGGAAGGATTAGGGTCTTCCATACTCCTCCTGGTAGTGACCACGGTGTCTTCCGAGCTCCTCCCCATCTGTGGGTAAGTTAATCTTCTGGGAGGCTTTATGGTCCTTCACATCCTTTGTCCTCTTGGGCTTTCTGTTTCAGCTAACACGGGTTCCCCTTCTGGAACCGATGGGAGTTTCCACTGGTTCTGGAACACTTGACTCCGGAGCAGGGAGGTACATGGAATCTCTTGGATCCTCTCCTGGGAGTAAGTCACAGGCACTTTCCCAAGAATCCGACAAAGGACTTGACGGGATGAACTCAGTAGCTTCTGTTCTATCTATGGTGTCTTCTTCAGGTCAGATCAATAGCAGAAGTTTCTGGGGCCTGAGAAGGCCAAAGCCAATCAAGTCCTTCCCCCTCATCTTCACTTAGCTCCGAGGTCTCAGTATCCCCAATCTGAGGGGTCTGGGACCGAGTGTTTGGTCTGGGAGTATCCAAGATGGAAGTTGGCTCAGGGGAATCCATCGCAAGGGGTATCCGAACTGCTTCAGCTAGTGGGAGTAGGTGGTTCCGATGCCAGGTGTTTAAGGGCCCCACCTTCCCTTCTGGCTTAAATCTGTAAACAGCTAGGCCCGGTAGTCTCTTGCAGATAACATAGGGTTCCGGTCTCCATCTGTCTGCAAGCTTGTGTTTTCCAGGGACCCCCAAATTCCGTAGCAACACTCTGTCTCCAGGTTGTAAATCTTGAATCCGAACTTTCAGATCAAAGTTTCTCTTGTTGCGGGCCCCCCTGTGTTCCGAGGCCGCCTGGGCCTGTTCATAGGCTAATTTCAAATTATGTCTGAGTCTATCAACATATCCTTTGTGGGAAGTGGCAGAACAATGGTCTATGGAAGTGCCAAAGGCCAGATCTACTGGTAGTCTTGCTTCTCTTCCGAACATAAGTCGATAGGGTGAGTACCCTGTAGCGTCACTGGTGGTGCTGTTGTATGCATGCACAACCGCCGCTATGTGGCTGCTCCAATGCTGCTTCTTTTCACTGCTTAAGGTCCCCAGCATGTTGAGCAGGGTTCGGTTGAACCTCTCCGGCTGAGCATCACCTTGTGGATGATAGGGGGTAGTTCTTGTCTTCTTGATCCCCAAGGAATCCAGGAGCTTCCGGATCAACCGACTTTCAAAATCCGTTCCCTGATCTGAATGAAGCCGTTGTGGTAGCCCATAGTGTACGAAGTATTTCTCCATAAGCACTTTGGCTACAGTGGAAGCCTTCTGGTCTTTGGTTGGGAAGGCCTGGGCATACCGGGTAAAATGGTCGGTTACTACCAGAACATTTCCTAGTCCACTCAGGTCGGGTTCGAGGCAGAGAAAATCAATGCATACCACATCAAGTGGGCTTTGACTTTGCAGATGGCCCATTGGGGCAGCTTGATGGGGTAGAGTCTTTCTCTGGATGCATCGTGCACACGAGTGGCAGTATTCCTCAACCTCAGCCCTCATGCAGGGCCAATAGAAATGGTTCCTAACGAGTTGGAAGGTCTTTTCCGCCCCTAGGTGGCCGTGGTTGTCGTGCAGAGCAACCATGACAGTCTCTCTATGTTTCTCAGGCAGGAACAATTGCCATTTGTCTTCCAGGTCATCAGAGGGGTCCCTTCGGTAGACCACTCCCTAAAGCACCTGCAACATGTCCCACTCCTTCCTCAACAGGCGAGCTTCCTTTGAAGGGTGACGTAGGAGTCTATTCGGATCCTGATTCTCCAGGGCCTCTAGGACCAATCTCCCCATGGGGTCTTCCAATTGGTCAGATCTCAGCTCCTTTTTGGACAGTTTCGGCAAGTTATCTTCCCCCAGTTGGGTTACCCCACAGTACTGCTTGGGAACTCCTACTATGGTAACCCCTTCTGCTCTTGAGCCGCCACTGGCTTGGAGTTCAGCCCCTTGACAGAGGGCCCGCACCCCGTCGGGTGCCACCTGGGTCCAATCTTCTGTACTGCAGGTGGGGACATGAGATCTTCTAGACAAGGCATCTGCATCTCGATTTCCAGCCCCAGGCCTGTACTTTAGGCTGAAATTGAAGGCAGACAGTGCCGCCAGCCATCTATGTCCTGTGGCATCCAGCTTTGCTGTGGTGAAAAGATAGGTGAGGGGGTTGTTGTCGGTTTTCACAGTGAATTCTGCTCCATACAGATAGTCTCTGAGTTTTCAACTACCGTCCACTTAAGGGCCAGGAACTCCAACTTATGGGTGGGGTAGTTCTTTTCAGAGGGAGTCAGACTTCTCCTCACATATGCAACGGGTCTCAGTTGCCCTTCATGCTCCTGGTAGAGCACTCCTCCCAGACCATCATGACTGGCATCTACGTGAAGTTCATAAGGCTTCTTTGGGTCTGCGTAGGCCAGGACAGGGGCAGTGGTTAGGTTTTTCTTCAACATCTGAAAGGCATCTTCACATTTCTCGTTCCACTGGTCCTTGACTGACTCCCCTGGCTTCCTGGGGCCGGAGTCATCCTCTTCCCCCTCCGTCTTGAGCAGCTCATTCAGAGGCCTGGCTATCCGAGCAAACCCCTCCACGAACCTCCTATAATAGGAACAGAACCCCAATAAAGATCTGAGTTCTGTCACAGTGGTGGGCCTTGGCCAGGAGGTGACTGCCTCCAACTTTTCGGGGTCTGTGGCTACCCCATCCTCGGACACTATGTGTCCCAGATAGTTGACTGATGACTGATAGAACTGGCATTTTTTAGGTGAGAGCTTGAGTCCTTCCTCACTTAGTCTTCTCAAAACTTTCTCCAGCCTCTCTTCATGTTCTTCCAAGGTTCTCCCGAAGACAATGATGTCATCTAAGTATATAAGGACTTCTATGAGGTTCATGTCTCCCACAGTCTTCTCCATGAGACGTTGGAAGGTGGCTGGGGCTGCAGACAGACCTTGGGGCATCCGGTCAAATTCAAAGAACCCCACTGGGGTTATGAAAGCCGTCTTCTCTTTGTCTTCTGGATGCATAGGGATTTGATAGTACCCGCTTTTGAGGTCCATAACACTGAACCACTTGGCTCCAGACAAGCTCTGTAGGGCATCCTCTATCCTCGGAGTGGTGTACTGGTCGGGTATGGTTCTTCTGTTGAGGGACCTGTAGTCTATGCACAGCCTCAACGTCCCATTCTTCTTTCTGACCACCACTATCGGGGAGGCATAGGGGCTTCTAGATTCTCGAATCACACCGCTTCATTTGAGCTCAGTGAGCTGTTCCCTCAAGTCTTTGAGGTCTGCTAACCGAACTCGCCTGACTCTTTCCCTGAAAGGCTTGTCTTCCTGGAGGCGGATTCGATGGGTGGAACTCCTTGCACACCCCACATCGAACTCATCTTGGGAGAAGATCTTTTTCCACCTGGTCAACTGAGCCTTGGCTCTCTCTTTCCAAACCCTGGGCAGGTTTGGGTTCTCCATGGAAAGTTTCTCCCACACAGTGCTTTCTCCATCTGTCTTCTCCACATCCGACAGAGCAACTGGGGTAGCAGGGCTCACCTGGCCCAGCAACATCCTGGCTGGGATCTCCATGGGGCCACCCGTAGTTTTCCTGACACTCACAGGTACCTTACAGTGGGCCTTCTTCAGGGCCCTCAACAGAACCACCTCTGGGACTTTTTCTAGGCCCGAATGTTCTCCCCTTGGGTTGGGTTCCAACATAACAAAGGGTCCAGGCTGCTACCAAGTGAGTTTCACAGTGGCTTTCAAACAGGCTACTTCCCCAGGCTGCAGCACTATTCCTCTTCTTCCCAGCCTCCAGACCTTCCCTACCCCATCTTCTGGGGCCTTCTGTTCTAAGATCAGTCGTTGGTAGGCTGTCTTCAACATTGGGTGGATCTCAGTGCTGGGGTCTTTCCCTTTTGTTAGAGGGGCCAAGAGTCTTCAGACCAGATCCGTGTTGGTCCCTATTATTAGGGAACTCTTGTTAGCTCCAGGCGGTCGGGGGCATACCACAGCCAAGGCATCAAACACTTCGGCCTTCCCGGCTATGGATGGGTCAAAAGTCAGTTTTATAGGCAGACAATGGCGTCCCTAGGGGGGGACCAGAGGGGGCCCTGGCCCCCCAACATTATGCTGTGCCCCACCATGTGCCCCCCCAAAAAAACGTTTTTTTTTTTCGCTCGGGCTGCTGCTGGAGTAACAGTCTCTCCTGAGAGGGAGAGCGTCCCCAGTCAGCTCCTGCGGGGGATTCCTCCCCCCTCCCTCTACTCGCTGACACTGCATAATGCGAGCGCTCACACAACCACAGCCGCCCGATCTGCTCCTTTCACTGCATCCTCATTGGCACGGAGAAGAGCGAGTTGCAAGAAGGACTCCACGAGCACTGTGGGAGGGGGGGAGGGGGGCCCAAGCCTTCATCTCAGTTACTGAAAAAACAGACTGATTTCTCCCGTCCTTAGGACAGGAGAAGCAGCCTGTAAATTCAGAGAATGGTGACTGCAAGCTGAGCCGAGTGTCAGTCTATGACACTCTTTCACAGCCCAGCGAGTCCAGCCACCCCCCCTCACTCTCCTCACATACGAGCAGGGAGGAATACAGCTCCTCCTCCTCCTTCCAGTCCCGCCCACACTATCCCGGCGTGCTGTATCTGAAGAGAGGGGATGTGTGGGAGGGAAATATGAAAATCAGCAGCATTCCTGGCTGTGTGTGAATGATGCCTGAGATTCTAGCCTGGACCGTGGGTAAGTGTGTGCACTGCAGACTGCAGTACACTGTAATCACTGAACTGCATTATCTCCATCCCTTCTCTCCCCCATCTGTCTCCCTCCCCCTCTCCTGTTCTTTCAAGACATTCACAATTTACTTTCACTTTCAGTTAGGCAGGTAATAGACGGTGCACATTTCTTTCCTGCATCCACAGATTGCAGGAAATAAACTTGCATGATTCCCCCATCAACACAGACAGTGCTGACAGGGGAATATCCCTCCTGCCCAGCAATTGTATTCTCCCGACAAACAGTGATTATCACTAGTGGCTATAGCAATCACTAGTGATAATCATAAGAGAATCTGCTCATTAATGGTTCAAATCTCAGCCAGTTCCTGCTGAACCAGCTGAGATTTAAACTGTTTATGGCTGGTCTTAGCTCTTAGGCCCCTTTCACACTGACACGTTTTTCAGGCGGTTTAGCGCTAATAATAGCGCTGCTATACCGCCTGAAAAAATCGTGCCCTGCAGTCTTCAGCGTGAAAGCCCAAAGGCTTTCACACTGAAGCAGTGCGCTAGCAGGACCGCTCCAAAAGTCCTGCTAGCCGCATCTTTACAGCGGTGAAGGAGCGGTGTGTTCACCGCTCCTTTACCACTGCTGCCCATTGAAAGCAATGGGAGACCGCGGTAATACCACCCGCAATGCGCCTCTGCAGAGGCGCATTGCGGGCGGTATTAACCCCTTTTTCGGCCACTAGCGGGGTGAAATTCACCCCGCTAGCGGCCGCATACCGCAGTAAAAACGAAGGTATAGCGGCGCTAAAAATAGCGCCGCTATACCCACAGCGCACCTCCCGCCCCAGTGTGAAAGGGGCCTTAGGCAGCCCATACATTGATCACTTTTTTTCATTCAACTATTAGGTTAAATGAAAAAAAAGGAAATTATCCAATTCCCCCATCTGCACATTATAGGTGGATGGGGGAATCCTCCCAGTGTGGACCAGTGCTGGAACAACCAGAGTTGCTGTCCTGTCCCGGCTATTCACAGCGCTGGTCTCTGTCTCCATGGTAGCGGCGGCAGCACATTGGAACTCAGTGCTGGTTACTTTATGGGGCTGATGTACAGGAGGGCCAGCACAATTTGTTGTTAAAGATGGGCTGGGCATGTTCAAAATTCCACATGCCAGAGCCTGCCAGGAAGCCCACACTGCACAGCGCTAATCACAGGCAATGAGACATTTCCCGGTCCGCAGCTCCACAGATCAGGAAATGTCTCACTGGCTGTGATTAGCACTGTGGAGTGTCGGCTTCCTGGCGGGATCGGGCATGTGGGATTTCAAACACACCCGGGCCCATCTCTATTGGTTGTAGACAGTTGAGCTCCCTGCAGGTTGCTTAGCAGCAGTGGAGCCTTCTCTGACATGCTGATCGAGATGCAATCCAGGTGATGCTCCTAGTCAAATCTTAGTGTTAAATATCAGTGATTTTATTGATCAAAGCCCACACTTTACAGGTATAGAGCCCACATGGCTGCTGAACATACGGTTTATTATATATATGTGGTTGTACTCCTGATGCTAAAAAAGTAGGATTTTTAAAACAGCTTACCTCTAAAATCCTTTTCTTGGAGTACATCACGGGACACAGAGCAGCATAGTCATTACTATGTGGGTTATATAGAATTACCTTCAGGTGCTGGCACTGGCAACTTCCAAAACAGGAAGTACCCTCCCCTATATAAGCCCCTCCCATCCGGGAGTACCTCAGTTTTGTAGCAAAGCAATACGTGTCCCCAAAAGAGGGGTGGGAGCTCTGTGTCCCGTGATGTACTCCAAGAAAAGGATTTTACAGGTAAGCTGTTTTAAAAATCCTACTTTCTTGTTCATACATCACGGGACACAGAGCAGCATAGTCATTACTATGTGGGACGTCCCAAAGCAATGCCACATGAGGGGGGGGATACACCATACATAAGCTGGGCGCCATCAGGCATGAGGATCTTTTGCGGCCTGCAACACACTGTGCCCAAAGGCGACATCCTCCTGACTTCTCACGTCCACCTGGTAGAACCTAGTAAACGTGTGTACTGAAGACCATGTTGCGGCCTTACAAATTTGTGCCAGGGAGGCCTGGTGATGCACTGCCCATGAAGTTCCAACTGCTCTCGTGGAGTGCGCCCTAACTTTGAACGGAGGCGGTCTACTTTTCAAGCCATAGGCTTGTATTATGACCTGTCGAATCCACTTGGCTAAAGTAGATTTTGATGCTGCCTGACCCTTTCTGGGGCCTTCCGGCAGAACAAACAGAGAATCCGTTCTACGAATCTGAGCAGTGGCTTTTAGATAAGCTTTAACTGCTCTTACTACATCTAAAGAATGCAATAACTTTTCCTCTACCGAGCTTGGTTTGGGGAAAAAGAAGGAAGAACCACATCCTGGTTCAAGTGAAACCTCGATACCACCTTAGGAAGAAAGGCTGGGTGAGGACGTAATACTACTCTGTCCTTATGGATAACCAGATATGGCTCTTTACAGGACATGGCGGCTAATTCCGACACTCTTCTAGCCGAGCATATGGCTACTAAAAATATCAATTTCCTGGTGAGTAGAACCAAGGAAATGTGCCGCAAAGGTTCAAATGGCTGCTTCTGCAGAACCGACAGAACCAAATTTAGATCCCATGGGCATATGGGAGCCTTAATCGGTGGAATAATACGAGTCACACCTTGCATAAAGGATTTGACAAGTGAATGCATAGCCAGGGGCCTTTGAAATAGTATTGACAAGGCCGAAACCTGGCCCTTGATAGTACTTAAGGCAAACTTACTGTCTACAGCCCACTGCAGGAAGTCCAGAATTCTGCCTATAACGTACTTACGTGGATGCCATTTTCTGGCCTCGCACCAAGTGATGTACGCCTTCCAAACTCTATAGTAGATCTGCCTGGATACAGGCTTCCTGGCATTGATTATAGTTGATACCACAGAGTTAGAGAGACCTCTCTTCTTTAGGATGTGGGACTCAATAGCCAGGCCGTTAAACTTAGAGTTAGTAAGGAAGGGTGGTATATCGGTCCTTGCGAAAGCAGGTCCGGACGACGTGGAAGGGTCCAAGGACTCCCCACAGACATTTTGATGATCTCCGCGTACCAGGCCCTTCGGGGCCACGCTGGAGCCACCAGGATCACCGGCTTCTTCTCCAACCTGACTCTGCGAAGGAGTCGAGGCAACAATTGTAGCGGAGGGAATGCATATATCAGTCTGAACTGATCCCAAGGGAACACCAGAGCATCCGAGCCGCAAGCGAGGGGATCCCTTGTCCGGGAGACAAATCTGTCCACCTTTGCGTTGAATCTGGATGCTAGCAGATCTACATCCGGTGTTCCCCACCGCTGACATATTGCTCGGAAGACCTCGGGATGAAGGGACCATTCCCCTGGGCATAACTGTTGGCGACTCAGAAAGTCCGCCTTCCAATTCTCCATCCCTGGAATGAAGACAGCTGATATACATGGGACATGCTTTTCTGCCCATTCCAGGATGTGACTTACTTCCCTCTGGGCTGCACGACTCCTGGTGCCTCCCTGATGATTGATATATGCCACTGCTGTGGCATTGTCTGATTGAATTCTGACAGGGGACCCTTGGAGTCTGGATGTCCAGGCTACTAGGGCGTACCGGGCTGCTCGTATCTCTAAGAGATTGATGGGCAGGGTTTTTACTACATTTGACCATCTGCCCTGGAGAGACCATTGCTCCAGTACTGCCCCCCAGCCTGTAAGGCTGGCATCTGTAGTGACCACCTTCCAAGATATCGGGCTGAAGGGTTTTCCCTTCTGGAGATTCTGGGGGATCAACCACCAGCAGAGACTCTTCCGAACGGAAGGGGACAAAGCCATCGGGAAGTCTAGAGCCTGAACTTTTCCGTTCCAGGCTGACAATATGGCCCTTTGTAAATTCCTTGAGTGGAATTGGGCGTATGGCACAGCTTCGAATGATGCTACCATCTTTCCTAGCAGCCTCATGCACAGGCGTATGGACGGCTGTCTTTTTGCACAAAGCAGACGGACCAAGCCCCTCAAAGAGGATACCTTGTCTAGAGGTAAGAAAATCTTCCTCTGGTCTGAATCCAGCCGTAGCCCTAGATATACCAGGTTTTTCACTGGCTGTAGGGCTGACTTGTCCAGGTTGATGACCCAACCGTGAGATTCTAGATACTTGATTGTATCGACAATTACCACTTCTAGCTTGGCAACTGAGTGGTCCATCAACAACAGGTCGTCTAGGTATGCCATTATCGTTACACCCCGTGTTCTTAGATCGGCCAACAGTGGGGCCAGAATTTTTGTGAACACTCGTGGTGCTGTGGCCCGGACCGAATGGTAAGGCTCTGAACTGAAAATGGCGCCCTTCTACTGCAAAGCGTAGGAATTTTTGATGACCTGGAAAGATGGGAACATGCAAGTAAGCATCTTTGATGTCGATCGAGGCTAACCATTCCTCCCCTTGTAGGGCAGCGGTGACCGATCGGATCGACTCCATCCGGAAAGACCAGACGTTTAGAAATTTGTTTAGACTCTTTAGGTCCAATATGGGTCTTATGTCCCCGTTTGGCTTCGGGACTGTGAAAAGGTTTGAGTAGAAACCCAACCCCCACTCTTCCATAGGAACCTCCATAATTACTCCTTGGAGCAATAGTTGTTCTAACGCCAATAGGAGACACCTTCTTTTCAGAGGGTCTCTTGGCATGCCTGACCACATAAAATGGGACGGAGGAGACTCTTTTAACTCCAACTTGTATCCCAGAGTTACTGCGGAGAGCACCGATCTGTCTTTGATCGTCTCCCGCCAGGTCTCTGCGAACAACTGAAGTCTTCCCCCCACCAGTTTGAGTGGGGGCAGCCCTTCATAGGCTTGACTTGGAGGCTGGTTTAGTACCTCTTCAGATCCAGGGCTTTTTATTACCCTGTGGCTGTCCCTGATTTTTACCTCCTGAGTTTGACCGAGGAGGCCGTCGGAACTGCTTAGTAGCAGACGTCGCAGGGATAGGAGAGGTAGTCCTCTTAAAAGATGGACCCCTAGACCTCTTCTTACTCGGTAAGAGAGTACTTTTACCACTGGAAATCTTCTGGATATACTTTTCCAGGTCTTCGCCAAAAAGGCGTTCCCCATGAAATGGGAAGCTAACTAAGAGCTTCTTACAGGGAGCTTCAGCAGACCAGTTTTTGAGCCACAGAAGCCTACGCATATGTACCAAAGACAGCGTGAGGCGGGAGGCCTGATGGATAGAATCCTTGATGGCGTCAACCGCAAAGCATAATGCTCTAGGCAGATCAGCCAGAGCCTGGGCCTGTTGGTCTGGCAAATCCCTCAGGACCATTTTCATTTGATCCTTTAAAGCTTGGCAGACTCCAATAGCTGCCACTGCTGGCTGTGTAACAGCCCCTGCTGTGGAAAAAGCAGATTTTAATAAAGATTCCAATTTTTTATCCACTGGATCTTTGAACATTTGAACATTATCTACTGGACATGTCAGTGATTTGTTCACAGAAGAGATGGCTGCATCCACCGTAGGAACATTCCATCTCTGGGTGAACTTTTCCTCCATGGGATAGATCACCGGAAACCTTTTAGGCGGAACAAATAGTTTATCAGGATGTTCCCAGTCCTGGTATATAAGTCCTTCCAATAATGGATGTATTGGAAAGGAGCAATTAACCTGGGGAGCTTTTAGCGACCCCAATGAGGAGACAGCAGTAGTTGATGGTTCAACAAGAGGCATTTTAAATGCAGATCGAACCATGTCAGTTAGGGTCTGGACCCACAATCTTTCAGTCTGTGATGCTGAAAATGGTTCATCTACTGTCGATTCCTCAAAAACAGAGCTAACCTCCTCCTGATCCCCTTCAGGTAGGTCGGTCCCTTCCTGGGACTGTTGCTCTGCCAACAGGCACTCTAATGGAGGTGATGGAGATCTGGCGCGCTTTCTCTTCTGTAGAGAAGAAGCGATCAATGCAGCCAATCTCTGCTCCAATCCCTCCAGAGTTGAGGAAAAAACCTCCTCTGTTATATATGCAGGAGCAGGTGGACTGAGGACAGCCGCAGTACCTGGCACTCCCGGGGGTTCCTTATGGGTATTAACCTCTGATTTCTCAGGGGAGGAGGGTGCAGATGACTGCTCCAGATCCTCAGAGCCCGATGGAGACCCCCTACACTTCCTGAGAGGTATATCTCGGAGTTTTTTAGGCGGCATATTCCTTAGTTCAAAGCTGAGGTATTCCAGCCGCAATACACCCCTTACTGAAATAGTCTAATGCAATTTGCTGCTATGTACATCAGTGGGTGTCTACTAATGCGTCTTTCTGGGGATGCCTGTATCAACCGCCCGCTGTAAGCCCCTATACCATGCTACCAGCTCCTTTTCATGCTCTGTGTCCATAGCAAGCAGCGTGGACTGAGTCCTTTTATCTTGCTGGGACGCCCGCACATGCGCAGAAGCGCTGGGCGCACAGAGCGCGTCATCCGCCAGGCTCCGCCCCCTTTTTTGAAGCTAAACCTTATAAAAAGAAAGCATGTGTGCGCGCGCGCGCGCGTGCACGTGTGCGCTCTTGGCGCCATGTAGGGAGAGGAGCCAGGGTCCCTGTTTCACCAGGACTTGGGGATGGAAGGAAACTACTTGGCAGCATGACAGAGGAATGCAGCTTCCCTGATAGAGAGCTCACTCATCTGCCTGGACTTTCACCATGGAAGGAATAGTCCCAAGAAAAAAGACGTTCCACAGCGGCCTCTAGTGGACAAACACAGGTACCGCACTTTTGTCTTTTTTTTTTTTTTAAACCTCCTTTATGAAAAACATTTCCAGGTTTACAGTTTTTTTAAAACTTCCCTTATGAAAAAACATTTCTAGGATTTCTTAGGCATATACAGCTATTAGCGGGAATACCCTTTAGGTAACAGGCAGAAAGACATATTAGGCTTGGGGGTCCCCTCAATAGAACCAAGTTCCTGAGGGGCCCCCACTTACCTTTTCCCCGCCGCAGGACTTTGTTTGGTCCACAGAAGCCCAAACTTCACCTCTCACGGCAGGCATTGTACTAGATCTTCAGGGACCGGGTTCCCAAGGATTCCACTCCCCTGGACCTGTATAGCACCCTGCACAGATAGCCTCTTGGTTTTGGGTATGACCAGAGCTCTGGATCCCAGGGTCCAGCCCTCCTAAGAGAGGCATTACAGGCAAAACCCTGCTCTTCTCTGCAAGGCCCGGGTACCGACCGTTTAGCTATGAAGCTTTTTTGGTCGGATCCGGAATAGCTTGCTAAGGCCCAGAGAACCTGTACACAAGCCCAGATGAATACATGTTAACCTTGGCCAACACCTTAGACACTGGCAAAAAACTGAGGTACTCCCGGATGGGAGGGGCTTATATAGGGGAGGGTACTTCCTGTTTTGGAAGTTGCCAGTGCCAGCACCTGAAGGTAATTCTATATAACCCACATAGTAATGACTATGCTGCTCTGTGTCCCGTGATGTATGAACAAGAAATACTGTGTTTATTAGATCTGACTGGGAGCATCACTAGGATCACATCCCGATTAGCATGTCAACAGAGAAGGTTATACAGCATTACTGCTGCTAGGTGACCAGCTGGGGGCTCGGCTCTCTATAACCAATAGTGCCAGCCTTCCCCTATATGCACGCATAATGTCACCAGCACAAAGTCCTAATAGACTGCCGCCGGTGCCAAGGAGACAGATGCCAGATCAGCGCTGTCAATAACAGGGACAGGACAGCTGGGGAACCCCACAGTGGCAGAACACCAGGGCCCGGTGGCAAGACAACCTTTGCAACCCTGATAGTTCTCCCACTGCTTTGGACCCTTATATTTTCTTGGTGTGCTGGTGACATATATCTCTTGTTTTCTGCCACCCTGGTGGGGCCCCAGTATAGTAGGAAGGGGGCTCACTGCAGAACATGTGAAAGGGCCCATTGTGGGATTGTAGTAAAGGGCCCCAGGGTATATATATATATATATATATATATATATATATAATTGCATTTTATAGTTGGCCCCCCTACTTTTGTCCCTGTCCCCCCATGTGCCCCCCCTAAATATGAAAGCTGGAGACGCCACTGTAGGCAGATAGCCATCATAAGGGTAACTCTCTGTCCCAATTCCCCATATCTCCAGCTCTTCAATCTTCTGGATTGGTAGGTGACTTAGATGCTTGTCATAAAAGTCCCGGTACAACAGGGTCACTTGTGCCCCAGTATCCAATATGGCTCTTGTGTAGACTCCCTCCACTTGGACAGGTACTATCGGGGAGGGACCTACCAGCTTCTCTGGATATCGCTTCGAAGGGGTCTCTTTCCTTTGATCTTTGTGTTTCCCTTTTGGACTTTCTTTCTTTCATTTCTCTTTGGACTTAAGTCTCTCTTGGGCCTGGTATGCATTGATCTCCCTCCTTTTAATGGGTGTAACTACCCGCTGAGGGACATTACTCTCTTTCTTTGGTGTACGTTCCCACTGAGGAACCTTGTGTTTCTTCTGAGGGGTCTTGTCCACTCTTTTTATGTGCTTCTCATTCAGTTTGGAGCTCACTGGAGATGATGGGCACCCGGTTGACTCCTTCACCGGGGCCCTCTGAAGTTTTCCGCCGGCTTGCGGTTATTCAGTTTTTTTTCTTGGGACTGGAACACACTTTGGCCGCATGGCCAACCCCTCCGCAGTTGAAACAAGTCATGTCCCCCCAATCTTGTAGGGATGCGGGCGCTGAGGTGTTTGGGAACAGTTCCTTCCTTGGTCCTTCCCTCTCTGGTATCCCTGGATCCTTTTCCATCAGAGAGGTCAGCATCTCCAATACCTGGGACATCTGTGACTTCAAGGTATCCACCTCTGAGTCTCTTTCCAGGGTCATGGCCGTCCTGACCATCACCGAAGGAGGATTAACTGACTCAACTGGTTGGTTCCTCTTCTTCTCCTCCAGCATAGATTTTTCCTCTCTGACCACTCGGATCAAGTCAGGGTACTCCAGGCTCTTCCTGTCCTGTCTTGTGCGTAGCACCAATGCGATGGGGTCCAGGGGCTGAGATCCTCTCATCACCTGCTGAACACGGGCCTCATCCACCTTCCGTGGGTCGATCCCCTTCTTTAGGATCATCTTATGCAGGATCTTATCCAAGCGCCTCATGAACTCTGACAGTTTCTCTCCTGTCTTTTGGTAGCAGTGCTCCAGCTGGTAAGTGAGCTCAGTAATTTTCTCTGTTCCACCGAACACATTCTGTAGAATGTCCAGATAATCCTGCGCATCACAGTCTGTCTTGCTCATCTTGAGGTTGCGTATGGCCTCTAGAGCAGGCCCCTTCAAGCTCTCAGCGATTCTCTGCTTCTTTCTGTGGTCTGGGACTTCCCATTCCTCTAAGGCCTGAGTGGCACAGTCTAACTACTCCTCAAACCCCTCTTCACCCGAAGGTACAGGTTTCCTTCCAGAGAATATTCTGAGTTTCCTGTATCCCGACATTTGGTAGTCTGTAGGATCTTTCTTACACTGGGCTACAATCTCCCCCAGGATCGCGCACAGCTCTGCGCTGAGGGTGGCCGGTGGTGGCCCGGGACTCTCTTTAGCCTTCCGGTTTTCTGCTTTCGGGGACTGTGGTGGAGATATCTGTGGAGATGATGGTTTAGGTGTCTGAACCCATCCTCCTGGTATGAGTGGCAGCGCATGTATTAAGCTATAGGTCTGATCATCCATTGCTTTTATACTTGGACCCTTAAAATGTTCTGGGATTTCCTTCATCCAAGCTATTAGTGCGTGGGTCAGTGAGGCATTCATCCTGATATCCATCACCCATACCTTCTGTTGTGGGGACAGTGAGGTTACTAACCGCTTCACCGCTTCTTCTTGCCAGGTCCCTGGGAGTTCTATGACTACTGCCGCGGCTGAATCTGTGTAGGCCGCCTTGCACCACTGTTCTACTTCCAGTGGGTCCATGCTGGTACTTTTGGCGCGTTACTTGCTGCAACAGGATCCCGGACTCGAGAGCCCCCATGTGTAGCGCTACCCCCAGTTAAGAGAGCCGCTGGATTTGTTTCGGGCCCTGTGTACAGCACCGCCAACCCCCGGCAATCTACTCGACTACTCTTCTTATATAGCCCCTCCCATAAGTCTCTGCGGTGGCTAAATGCACCCTGGGTGCCGAACGGGGTTCTGGGTAACATAGTCCCAGAGGCTTAAAGGAGACCCCGCTACACTAGAATTTACCAGAACAGAATGCCTCACACCCTCGTGTTTGGCAAACAAGCAGTGTAACTCAGCAGGGTAATGGATCCAACAGAGCGGTCCCAGCCTTGTTTCTGAAATGAATCAGATTGGGGAGAGGCTGCTTAGCTTATATTTCTTAGAAAGCTTGCTGGTATGTAGACATCAGACAGAGCCAGTAAGACACAGCATGTCTTACTGGCTCTATCTGATGTCTACATACCAGAGAGTGATGAAGCTTTCTAAGAAATATAAGCTAAGTAAGCAACCACTCCCCAATATGATTCATTTCAGAAACAGGGCTGGGACCGCACTGTTGGATCCATTACCCTACTGGGTTACACTGCTTGTTTGCCAAACACGAGAGTGTTAGGCATTCTGTTCTGGTGAGTTCTAGTCTTATGGGGAGGTATAAGGAGCACATACGGTGTGGTGTGAAGATTGTTACCTTTATGAAGGACATTTTTTCTGTGTATTATGACACACTCATCTATATATGGACTGAGTTTAATTATGTGTCCTTTTTTCACTTGGGTGTATGTAAAAATTATCATACATGTTTTTTTGTGCACTTATTCAATATACTGTATATACTCGAGTATAAGCCTAGTTTTTCAGCACATTTTTTTGTGCTGAAAATGCCCCCCCCCCCCCCCCTCGGCTTATACTCGAGTCACTTTTTGCGCCTGATCTCCCGGAATTTGGGGACCCGGTACCGACTTGGTGCACATGTAGCCCCATTTCTCCTCTACAAGTGTAAAAAGTTTTTTGTCTGGGGGGACCTAAGGCCGGGGAGCACCGATTTTTCAAAGACGGGCACTCCTTCCATTGACTCCTATGTTAAACGTCAGTCGAGGCATGGGCACAGTGAGGCATGGGCACAGTGAGGCATGGGCACAATGAGGCATGCACATGGACACAGTGAGGCATGCACATGGACACAGTGAGGCAAAGTGAGGCACAGTGAGGCATGCAGATGGACACCTTAGGCTTATACTCGAGTCAATAAGATTTCCCAGTTTTTTGTGGTAAAATTAGGTGTCTCGGCTTATATTCGGGTCGGCTTATACGCAAGTATATACGGTACTGTTATCATTGTGTTAATTTATGTCTATAGAGCGCTGCTGGTCACCTATATTTGAATGGTTTAGTTTATTTAGGTGATTATTTATATATATTTTATAATTAATATCAAAAAAAAATTTTTTTAAATAATATATACTTAGTTTATTATATATTGTAATATTAACTTGCAATCACAGTACTAAACAAAGGCCCACTGATAGATTTTTTTTGTGAAGTAACTTTCAGCTTGCATGTGATCACTATGTCGTAAGTGATTGGTTTCTAATTGTTATAGAGGGCCAGAGCTGAAAGTAACAGCCTTGTCTGACATTGCCAGCAGCTAGCTGTCAAAGGCAGAACATAAATGATAATTTCTTCTGCAAAAGGCATTGTGCAAGAGAGTGCAAATCTACATAATGTAGACATCAATCATCTAGCAGGATCTAGCAGTGCACGTAGTTACTATCATGTGCACTACTGTACACACACTACAAATCCCATAGTCCATAGGCCGGCCATACACGGTTCAAATCTCAGTCGGTTTAGCAGGAAATTAGAAATTTGGAGAGGGCTGAGAGCAATATAAGGTACTTTTTTAGTTAAAAAAACATAGACTTTATTTTATTTTTTAATGGCAAAGAATTATGCCCCTTTTACATATATTTTTCTATCTTAGCAAAACAAAATGATGAGGGGAATGCATCACAAAGAGTGTTATTTTTTGAACAATTCGTTTTTTATTGAAATAAAGTAAAACATGACACTTTACAGAAATAAAAAGGCAGTAAGTCAATGATGGGATACAGTTACCTCACATATCACAATTCACACGTTTAGAACATAATATTTGGCCTGGGCCACTCCAGTAAAGTATGTATACTATTTCAAATAACCAGAAGAACTACAGACCGGACATTACATCAAATCGCGAGAAAGTCAACGATTCGAGGTTGATGTTGCTACAGACTGTGCGTGTATCATCTGACTTTTGCCATCCTCATAACATGAAAACATGGTAGGTGTCATACATACTAAAATTATGTGCAAAACAATGAAATAAAAAGAAAAAAGAGAAAGACAAGTTGAAAAGTAAAGAGGAGAAGATGAAAAAGAGAGAAATAGAGGGGGAGGAGGGGGTGACCAGCCTCTACAGGTACATGACAAATGAGACTGAACATTTTACCCTTAACTATCCCCGTTGGGCCATAATGCTTGCATATGCTTCAGTGTATTTAAAAGCGATCCAACAGGACCATATCCTATTCGCCAAATCAGATTTATTCCTTAGCGTGAGCATGCTTTTTTGCATATGGTAGAAATGGTCTAACCTCTCCAACCATTGGCGTAGCGTGGGAATTGACTTTTGCTTCCAAAATTTTGGGATGAGAGACTTGGCCGCGTTCAATAGATGAGGAGTTATAGATTTTTTATATGATCCTATTGGTTCCAAAGAGTGTTTTTTTTATGCTCATTAGGAGGCATAAGCATACAGCAACATTACAGGCAATTTATTAACACACGTATAAAGTGGGAAACCGTAACAGACACATATTAGATATAACAAAATCATTGAGTGTCTAAATGATACACAGTAACAACATTGACAAGCAACAGGTATAAACACTAATTCTGAAATAGTATCAGCCAACTATTTCTTGCTACAGGGGAAATTTGCAAAACAAAAAGAAATCTAATATTTTAAATAAGAAAACAAATATAAGTAATAATACTTATTTGAGTTTGGTAAATATTATTTAAAGGATAAGTTCACCTTTTAACAAAAAAATAATAAATGCACATTTTTTTGCAGGTAAAAAAAATGTGCATTTATTATTTTTTGTTTCTAGAGCCTCTAAAGCATTGCACCAGTAATCAGCAGATTACTGGTGCCATACATTTCTCCTGCAGACCTGTCAGCGTATCTGTGTGCCCATATATCTCGTACAGGCAAGCATATACAATCTGAAGGGAAGAGAGAATGAACTACCACAGCGCTCCACAGCGCAAATGTTGCCGGACCTTGTAGTTTTCCATTCACAGAGAACTATTAATGAGTGATGCTGCTGGGCAAGTGGAGACAACGTTTTTTTTTTAAATTGTCACAGCTAGCGGGGGGAAGAAGATCCCTGCTAGCTGTCAGATTGGGGAATCATGGGAGCCAGTCTGTTCGTAACATGTTACACCCTGAATATGGGTGTAACATGTAACACATTATGAAAGGTGAACTTATCGTTTAACCCTTATGGTGCCTAAGTGTTTAACTCAAAGATCTAGTAACCATCCTTCAGTTGTAAAGTGGTACTACATCCCCCACCCCTTCTAGGCCTAGTGATCTGATTTAGCATTAAAGTGATTCTAAAGGCTGAAGACTGAAGGTTTTTTTACCTTAATGCATTGTCTGAGTGCCTCCCCTTATACTTACCTGAGCCCAATCTGGATCCAGCACTGTGCGCAAAAACAGTGGCTTTCTCCGCTCTCTCCCTCCTCATAGGCTGCAGAGACAGCAGCATCCATTGACTCCTGATATGGCTCATAGGGTCATAGGGATACTAAATTAAAGCAGAGTTACACCCCTTTAAAAGTCAGCAGCTACAAAAAGTGTAGCTGCTGACTTTTAATAATCAGACACTCACCTGTCCCACGGTCCAGCGATGCAGGCGTACAAAGCCCTGCTCCTCTCCACCTCCTCTCCACGGCACTGGCTGCGCACTGTGAATGGCCAGGCAATCTTGAGAGGTTAACTTCCTTCTGGCACCGCAGAGCCAGAGGAGGAAGTGGGAGCTGGGTGCTCATAAAAACTGGGTACCCGCTCCCCCCCCCAAAAGAATGACATGCCAAATGTGGAATGTCAGGGGGTCACCATCACTTAAAGCGGAAGTTCCATTTTTAGGTGGAACTCCGCTTTAAAGTACATAGTGATAGAGAAGGTCTCCAAACCTGGAATGGCAGCGATAAAATTACCACATTAAAATTTAAGCAGTTTGGTACTGTAATGCCGTGTACACACGATTGGTTTTTCCGGTGAAAAAAGACCGATGGACTTTTTTCATCTGAAAAAACGATTGTGTGTGGGCCCCATCGGTCTTTTTTCCATCGGTGTAAAAAAATAGAACATTTAAAATTTTACCGGAAAAAATCCACGCGTGCTCAGAATCAAGTCGACGCATGCTCAGAAGCATTGAACTTAATTTTTCTCGGCACATCGGAGTGTTTTACGTCACCACGTTTTGGATGGTCGGAATTTTGTCTGATGGTGTGTATGCAAGACTGATGGAAGTCAGCTTCATCGGAATTCCGACGAAAAAATCCATTGGATTTTATTCCATCGGAAATCCGATCATGTGTACAGGGCATTAGGGGTAAATCATGATTTTGACTTATGTCTGTTAATTTTTAGGTATTGCAGATTTTCTCTAGAGTAGGACACATTGGGCAATTTCAATTTAGGGAACAGAGCTTACACCTGTTACATGTCACTATTGTTTGTTGGTATTCTTTATACATCCAGTGATTTCTTTGCATCTAATTTACAGTATGTCCTTTCTGGTTTCCAGATCTTTTATGACTATTACTATCTTATTGAATTTAGCTTGTTCAAAGGTAGGAAAGCCTAAACAAATTGCTGCATAATTATGCCTCTTATTGAGCAATAAATAAGGCTCTCTTCCTGTTTCCCCCTTCCTGTTTTGTTTATTTTCAGACGGAAATTGCAGAATTGGCTTTTTTGCATACAGTAGCCTGTAAGATTTAATTAGGTTTATGTTTTCAAACATTCTAAATAACATTGCCCATGCTTACACAAGTATTTTTTTCTTACACCGTAAGCATAAATGTCATGTAGATCATTTAAGGAAAGGGAGACTTTTCTTCATAATTTATTTAATCATTTATATTTCTTACTTCACATCTAATTTATTTTTTTATTAAAGGCTGTCTGATCCACCTTTGTTTACATGTCTCCAGCACTAGATCACTTATGATAGGAAGCCATTGGTTGCTATTATAAGGAAGCAATGGATCACAACTACAATGACCTATATCACGACTGGAATCCCAGCTCAATGGACAGCTTTCACATTTAATATTAGATCTCATTTTATATTAGATATTAGATGTGACAATGGCCACCTGTGCAATCATTTTTTGATTTTACCTCATACATAATAAGATTGTCTGGCAACTATTGATTGTATCATAATAAAATATCTCTAGGTATGAAAATCTTTCAAAGGAAGTTTGATTTCAAGAAGCAAAGTTGAAGTTTACCAAAATTAGAAGCATTATTGTAATGGGTCTGTATTTTGTATAGTTAGTACAATTGCTGCATATGCAGTATATATGAGAGACATTATATGGATGTAGAGAACAGCACACACAAACACTGAAATCTGATCAGTAAAGGTATTGCTTTTCCTTCTCATTAGTAAACTCAATTGGAACACAGAAGCCTTTGAATGATGTGATACAGTTCAGCCAGAATGTTCTCTAAAATCAATACTACTGATTTGTTGGGACCTGAGGAAGAATATTTAGCTCAATCTCCAACAAAACTGACCACTGAAGTTATAATAAAACTTTTCTTATTTAGTGCAAAAAAACCTATTTTTTAAAGGGAAAATATAATAGTCTTCTACAAAGGCTGTGATATATTTGTTAAATAACAAAATGTAACAGAAGATTCAAGGCAAAATATATTTACCCTCACATACATATGAGTGCATTTACATTTATAGGATGTTTGCTTTGTCTCTGACCTATTATAAAGTGATAGAAAGCCACCATGCTATTATATTCAACCTGGTCAGTAGACTTTGTACCTAATGAAGCCCCTCCAGGGGGTGTCATTTGCATACATATATATATATATATATATATATACACTGTATATATATATATATATATATATATATATATATATATACATATTTTTTAAAATTGATCATTGTCAAATTTTGAAGTGTTTATCTATATGAAGACTTGCTAATTTTTTTTTTTAATAAGCCCAGTGAAATTGACTTTAAAGTTAAGTTGGCCTTTTGTTTGGTTCAAACAGAATTACTTTAATGTATCAAAATTATACTAATATGATAACGTTTGGTGACCCTTTCACCATGTAAAGGATAGAAAAGACTACCACCCTGTAAAAAAATAAATACTTGCCTTTGCAGCAAGTGATGTTTTAAACCTTTGCTCTTTATAAAAAGATTTTGTTGTGTTCCCTGCCGGACACTGTGGTTCCTACTCCTGTCCCTTATGTCTCTATAGGACACAGTAGTGATGTAGAGGTTGGAGGGGGGAACTACAGAATCCAACAGCAGATATCACATCTGACCAGTAGCGACATTGCACAAGAGTTCAAACGATTCTACTCAACTCTATATAACATTGACAAATCAAACCCCTGCACCCCATCCCCTACGACCAGGTCTAGCAAAATCAGGAAAATTTTCGACAAATTTTGCCCAAGTACTCTCCTCGGATTATATCAACAATTTTGAAGGCCTAATCACCCAACATGAATGGATGAGGCATTGAAACAATTAAAATCGGGCAAAAGCCCAGGACCAGACGGCTTATCACCCATATATTACAAAACGTTTGTGGAAACACTAAGCTCCCCATTTAGGAGAGCCTTCAACTCCTTGTCACACTCACTTACTCCTGGGATGCTTGAAGCTCACATAGCAGTCATCCCCAAAGATGACAAAGACCCCTCGCAAGCAGCAAACTATAGACCGATATCACTCCTCAATGTAGATATTAAAATTTTGTCTAAAATCCTGGCCAACAGACTCCTACCACTCCTCCCCTCTATCATCTCCCGTAACCAAGTGGGTTTTGTCCCTGGACGTGAAGCTAGGGACAACACCATAAAAGCCATCAACCTACACCACTGAATAGCATCGTCAAACCAAAAAGGCTTCTTTCTTTTCCTGGACGTGAAGAAGGCATTCGACAGGGTAGCATGGAACTACATGAAAGCAGTCCTACAGACCATGGGTATAGGCCCACACATGCTCAACTTCATTCTGTCCTTATATACCAACCCTTCAGCGAGGATCAGAGTGAATAATACCCTGTCGAATGCCTTCCCCATTCATAATGGGACAAGACAAGGATGTCCCATATCCCCCATCCTCTTTGTGCTTACCCTAGAATCTTTCTTATGTAGCATACAACACAACCCTGACATCCAAGGTATTAAAGCCAACAATAGAGAATTCAAACTTGCTGCTTTCGCAGACAATATATTGTTATTTATTACAAACCCACATACCACGTTACCGATACTACTAGAAGAATTCCAGAATTTTAATTTAATCTCCAATCTCAAAATACATTTTTCCAAATCCTTTGCCCTTAACATATCTCTAACCTCACAACTAGTGACACAATGCAAATAAAACTTCCCATTCCATTGGAAATCAGACGTGATTACATATCTGGGCATACAACTCCCCGCCAAACTATCAGACTTATACACAAAAAATGACATACCAATCCTGAACAAACTGACGGTAGACCTCAAAAATTGGAACAAACCACTATTTCAGCGATACTGAAAATGAATGCCTTACCAAGAATACTATACATATTACAGACAGTTCCTATTCATTTCCCACCAGCCTTTTTCCAAACCTACAGGAGCCTTTGCTCAAAATTCCTTTGGGGAGAACACAGACCTAGGATCAGCTATGCATAACTCTCTCTACCAAAAACATTTAGAGGGATAGGTCTCCCAGAACTATTAAACTACTACAAAGCTGTTCACTTGACCAGAATATTTGATTGGAATACACACACACCCACAAAAGATTGGGTTGATCTGGAAGCATCCTTCACAGACCTACCTCTTAAATCTCTACCATGGATGCAGGGATGTCATACTCCTCCTGAGATATTCACACCCACTAATCAGACCTACTATACAATGTTTCCGCAAAGTATGTAAGCATACTTCCTTATCGTCCATACCAGGCCTGCTGACACCGATAAAACTGAATCCAGACTTTCCCCCGGGTATGAATAATAGCTTCTTCCTACAGTTTTGGACACATGAACAAATTCTGGCCCACCACTTCTACGACCAAGGGAAGCCTTGTTCAGCCTCCCACCTTTCTACACTAATGGACAAACCCCCTGTTCCATCATGGACATACCTTCTGATTTTACACTATTTTAGAACATTAGACAAAAACTCTTCCTGCTCAAGGCAACTAACACCTTTTGAAAGGCTCTGTACACAAACATCCCCCCAAACCCACCTCATATCTACCATTCACTCCCTTCTCTTCATGGAACATCATTCCAATGACTCCACAGCATGTAAAGCATGGGAAAGGGATATGTCTATATCCCTGACATCAGAAGACTGGGAAAAAACTACCTTAAAGGGGTTGCAAAGGTTCAAATTACCTCCACTGTGCAGCTCGTTTTGCACAGAATGGCCACGATCCTGGTCTTGTGGGGTCCCTCGGCAGCTGTCTTAGCTCCTCCCCACAAGATCTAACCCCCTTCATGGGAAGCTCTCTGCCAAGGGGGTTAGCATGCGAGCGCGCTCCCGTTAGCCGCCGACTGTATCACTCAGGCCCCGCCCCCGGCACGCTGCGTCATTGATTAGATTGACAGCAGCGGGAGCCAATGCCTGCGCTGCTATCAATCTCCAATGAGGAATCGAGAACAGCCAAGAAGACTCTGGCCACAATTACGGCTAGTAATAGGATGCATTCAGGTGAAAAAAAAAAGCTTTACAACCCCTTTAATATCCAGAAGGGCTCAATCAATGTATCCACACAAGAGAATGGGTACAAAATTCAATCCCGTTGGTACCCCACACCGGCCCTACTCCATAAATTCAAACCCACAATACCAGAGGTTTGCTGGAGATGCCACGAAAAACATGGCACATTGATGTCTGGTGGACCTGCCCATGTATCTAAACCTTCTGGAAGGAAGAGCACTGTATCGCCTCACATATAACATCCTACGATGTGGAATTGTCCCCAGCCTAGTTTCTCCTGCACCATTCAACCATACCGCATAACTCATACCACAAATCACTAGCAATGTACCTAATTAATGCGGCAAAACAATGTATCCTAATACATTGGAAATCTCAAAACGTTCCATCAATCAAAGAATGGTTTAGTAGAATAAAAAGAATAGCCGAAATGGAAGAATTTATTCAAATTACACAGGACACCCCAACAAAAACTTGGAAATGAATGGGAGTGCTAAACACCTTTCCAAACAATGATGGAATTTACCAGATTAAGCATTTTAACCATGTATAAGAATCATAGTACTCTAGAAATGAAAGCTCAGAGGACACACACACTCCTCTCATAACCTATCACTAGAGACCTGGAACCCCACTACCTTAAGGGTTGCCCCCCTCCCTACAATCAGACAGCTCTCATAGGAACCTTAAACAAAAGATCACTCCCTGGGGAGGGAATCAATAGCTGGCCAAACCAAACACTTTCCTAAGCTACCCTCACCCCCCCCCCCCTCATCACCCCTTTCCTTTCCTTCCCATCCCACCCTTTCTCTTCTACCTAGACGTTCTTTTCGCTTGAACACCATCTTTCTCCTCCTCCCCCTCCCCCGACACTTTCCTCTCCTCACCAACATACCAAAGGCAAAACACATTGCATACACCATATAGGAATCTCACACAGCACACCATACATACCCCAACAACCGTAAAGCCTCTTCCTCTGCTGAGAGATACATATCGCATTAAGCACCCATGCCACTGACATTTCCATTAGGTTAACAGAGTATAATATCTTTTATCACGCCTTAGCGCAACTAAATAACTGCAACTGAGAATATCTGAACCAAATAATGCCAAATATACCAAAAGCCATTTATTCTAGGACAGGCTGTGAGATTGGAGATACCATATCAAGGTTTATGCTGGGTAAATTAAATTGGATTTTGACTGTACTTATGTACCCCCCTTTTATTCACTGTTGATGTACCGTTTATGACAGAACGACCTGTACAATATTACATGTATCACGGAAAGCTGGCTAACACCTGACTGTAACACCATCCTAACAGAATTGGTGCCTGAGAACTACTCCATCCTAACTGAGCATAGAACAGGACAAAGAGGAGGAGGCCTAGCAGTGATCTTCAAATCTCACCTCTCTATCATCAAACCAACTCTACAGAACTCATTGCCGTTCATGGAGACACTCACTCTGCAACTCCAAACAACACCCCAGGACACCATTCACATACTGCTATGCTACAGACCGCCAGGACCAAAGACAAATCTCCTCACACCCTTTACCGAATTCATCTCGACATACACTTTAAAAACCAAAAACTTCCTATTACTCGGGGACTTCAATCTCTGGGCTAACTCCACTCAGGACCCCATCGCCACCTCCTGCATCAACCAATTGGAAGAATTAGGTCTGCAGCAACTGATAAATGCCCCCACGCATGGATCGGGGCACATTCTGGACCTCATCTTCAAACAAAATCTGGACATCAACACAGTGGACAACATGCCGTTACCATGGACGGATCACCACGCTATCAAATTTAAACTTACCACCAACACCATCTCCCAAAAATCAGAACACTCAATAACAACAAAATGGACAAGATCTCAGAAGAAACTACACTCGGAACTCTTCAAAACTACTCTATCAAATAAAATAGGAACGCAAAATCTCAACCACTCAACGGAACAAACACTCAACTCCTTAAACAAAGCATTACTACAAACAGCAGACACAGTCGCTCCGAGACACAGGGCCCTCATTCGCAGAAACAACTCCGGCTGGTTTAATGACACTCTTACCCTACTGAAGCAAGAACGCAGAAGAGCCGAAGGAGCCTGGAGAAGAAACCCAACTAAGGAAAACCACATTAATTACAAAGCACTCACTAAGAAATATCACAAAGCAATTTTCAAAGCAAAAAAGGAACATTTCTCAAACACCATCAAAAAAGGCCTAAACTGACCTCGTGAACTCTTCAAACTAGTAACTCAAACTATGAACCCCACCTGCCTAGAACCTTCAGCAAACGAAACACAAGAGTTCTGTAATGAGCTATCGGACTTTTTTATCGACAAAATCGAAAACATTCGAGAATCAATTCAACAGAAAAAAACAACCAACCCTGCTCTGCCAAAGCAAATAGAGGAAATCAATATGAACACTATACAATTGACAAAATTTTCGCTGGTCCCGATGACCATCGACACCACCAAAAATATAATCAGAAGCCTCAGAGACAGCACATCTCCAAATGACATAATCTCTACAAAACTCCTGAAAGAATGTACCGACATTTTAGCACCCACCATAACACACCTCGTAAATCAATCATTCAAAGAAGGTATTGTTCCAATCTCTCTCAAGCAAGGCATAATCAAACCCCTCCTAAAGAAACCCAACCTGGACCCCAAAGACCCAAACTACCGCAGACCGGTAACAAGCCTCAACACCATCTCCAAGATCATGGAGAAAGCAGTAGTACAACAGCTACAACTCTATTTGGACACCCACAAACTCTTGGATCCACTACAATCAGGCTTCCGCCCAGGCCATGGCACAGAAACAGCACTTCTTAAAATATGGGATGACACCCTCGAAGCAGCAGATGACGGAGAATCATGTCTCCTGGTGCTGCTGGACCTCAGTGCAGCGTTCGACACAGTAGACCACAAAACTCTACTCATTCGCCTTAAAGAAGTAGCCGGAGTCGCAGACCCTGACCTACACTGGTTCGCATCCTTCCTAGACAATCGTTCCCAGACAGTGAAACTAGGAGCCTTCACCTCTGAAACTCGCACAATTTCTTGCGGAGTCCCCCAAGGATCACCCCTGTCACCCGTGCTCTTTAACATCTACCTCCGCCCACTCCTCAAAATCATCAGCAAACAGGGCCTGTGCTACCACTCATATGCTGACGACACCCAACTCTACTTTCGTATCACCGGGAAAAAAGACCAATATCACGGATTGGAAACCTGTCTCACATTGATCGATGAATGGATGACTGAGAATTCCCTCAAACTCAACGGATCCAAAACAGAACTCCTTCTCCTCCACGCAAACCGAAAGACAAACCTAAGACTTCTTGGACACTCCCCACTATCCTTGGACAGACCGTTACCCCGAGCACCAAAGTCAAAAGTCTCGGAGTCATCTTTGACTCGGAGATGTCGATGGACGCACAAATTGGATCAGTAGTCAGCGGAGCTCACCATCTCCTCCGTCTACTACGTAGACTCATCCCCTTCATCCCAAAAGAGGATACAGCAGTAGTAGTTGGAACAATTATCAACTCCCGACTCGATTACGCAAACGCCCTCTACCTCGGACTACCCAAATACCAGATTTCGCGCCTACAAGTCATCCAGAACACGGCTGCCAGGCTGGTAACGGGAAAAAAACCTTGGGAATCCATCACCCCATCACTAAGGACCCTTCATTGGCTAACCGTAAAGGATCGGATCACATTCAAGACCCTCTGTCTCACCCACAAGTGCACACAGGGAAACGCTCCACAATATCTATGCGAGAAGATAAAACACTACACCCCCAATCGCAATCTCCGATCAACCAACCAAAACCTCCTTCACATCCCCAAGTCCCGCTACAAATCAAAGGGAGAACGAAGATTTGCAGTCCAAGGACCACGGCTATGGAACGCTCTACCCACCAACATCCGCATGGAAGAAAACCACCGGGCCTTCAGGAAAAAACTTAAGACCCACCTATTCTGAAGGGTCAGGATGTCACTGGATGCAAAGCGCCTTGAGGCGATTTAGTTCGCATTTGTAGCGCTATACAAGTTATTCACTCACTCACTCACTCACATGTAATTTTACTCAATTTCATCAACAAAATGTTTGAAACAAAAAAAAGAATATGACGGCCGGCTTCCTGGCCCACTGCCTACCAACTAGCTATTCTGATAATTTTTCAACCGATTGTAATAAGTCCCCAAAAATTGTCTTTTTGCTCCAGGTTATTCATGAAAGAGCAGATCGCACATAAAGGTATTTGAAGAAGCCTCTGCGGTCAACGTCATTTGAGATGCTAATGCCCTGAAAGGAGCGAAGATGACCATTTGTAAATAAGTCTCCTATGAGCTGAAGACTTGCAAAGATCTAAGTCCAGTGGCAGATATCTGGGATAAGAAGTTTCAGAGCATCAAGTGGAAGAACCTGCAGGAGTTGCATGGTGATGCCATTAGTGGATTTAAGTATTGCTCTCCACACCCAGGTAGAGGCATTAACTGTGTAGAGAGAATAGTGAGGCCGACGGAGCAAGAGCAGCAAGGTTCTTAGAAGCCACTTGAGGTCTGTAGCAATAAGCGTGCATTTAATTTGTAGCCACAAGGGCTGGGAAGTTAGTTGTTTGAGATGGTCCAATGAGACTGCTTTGTAGTAGATACACGTAGGTTGATATGAGCCCGGGTGCAGGGGGTCTTTCCCTTTCTTAGATATAGGTTTGATGTGTGCCTGGGTTCCCGTAGGGAGGCACGGACCCCCCTCCCACATAGATGTAAAAACATGTTTCAGAGTGTCAGGGATAAAATCTTTAGTCAGTTTATAAAATTCAGGGCCTTGGCCGAGGCTAAAGATTTAATAGTTAAAAGTGTAATAGTCAGCTGAATGTCTTCTAAGAAGATGGGGGTATTAAATGCCTCTAAGAGAGTGGATTTTGGCTAGCAAAGTCTCTGCTGTTATCTGGTCGGTTGGATCCTCAGCGAGCTGTTTACTAATTTCTGCATGTGAGGTAAAAAGGGAGCCCACAGCATTTTTTGGAGCAGAAATATAAGAAGGACGTCTCTGACTTTTTTTTAAATACTCTTTATTACAAATTCTTGCAATTTAATTTACATAGTTTCACATAAAATTTTATTCCAGTATTCTAACATATATTCCTATTTTCATATCCATTCACTCATTCCATCCTTCTCATCCTATCTTATGGTCTCTATTTACTTCCCTCCTTTGATGACTTTATACTACAGGTATATTTCCAGATTTACCTATATCCGTTGTTAAATGTGACAACTTGGTTTACTGCTCTCACCCATTGACTTATAGTTGGTGGGCTTGGCAGGATTTATTTTTCCACTATTTGTTTTCGTGCCAGGAATAGAACTTCTTGCAGAAATATCCTGATATATTTACATTCTCTTTCTTCTTTTAGTACCCCCAACCGGCATAATTCTACTGTAGCCACCATCGGTTTGTTTATTACTTTTCCTATTTTCCCAACCACCTGATGCCAGTATCTCCCTATATGTCCACAATACCACATCAAGTGGAGGAAGTCCACTCCCCCTGCCCACATCTTGTGCAGTTTGGGGCGGCATTCCTTCCCATCCTATACAGTCTATTCGGGGCCAAGTATGTCTGATGTATTATGTTTAATTGGATTATCCTATTATTCATTGCTGGGGATACTTTCAAATGGGAAGAGCAAATTTCATCCCATTCCTGGTCACTCATCCCTGGAATAGCTATCTGCCATGTATCCCTTACTCCCACCGGCTCTCTACTTATTTTACTCTGTAATAGGTGTGAATATAATTTGGATATCAATCCCTCTGGGCCTTGCGATCTCAGGATGCCTATAAGGGGGTATTTTGAGATTTTTAATTCCTTTCTTCCAAACTGTTCCTGCAATAGATACCTGTAAAACTGTTTGCTATGGAGGTTGTATTGTTTACACAAATTCTCATATGGCACTATTATATTTTTACTATAAATCTGCCCAATAGTTGTTACTTTTTTGTGTTTCCAGTATTTACTATCTTCAAATGCTTCTAAATGCTCAAATGTTGGGTTGTTCCAGAAGGCAGTTTCTGGCGGGATGTGCTCAAATCCCGTCAGTTTTTTTGCCTCCTTCCAAACTGACCTCGCCAGTTTTTGGAGGGGGATTTTTACTCCAACCCTCCTCAAGTTTGTTGTTTCTAATTCTACCAATAGGTCTCCTACCTGCATTTTATTTAGCAAGTACTCCTCCACTCTCGTTTCTTGTTCCTGCATTACCCAGGTTCTTAGGTGTTTTAATTGTCCCGCTAGGTAGTATAAATATAGGTCTGGTATTGCCAATCCTGCTGCTGTTTTCGGTCTTTGTAGCATTTTAAATTTTAAATTTACATCTCCCATGTGCCCAGATAAACCTGGTCAGCTGGGAGTTTAATTTTTGAAATATATATTTTGGTTCTTTACCTCTGAGTGCGCCATAACGTATAAACACTTTGGCAATATAATGGATTTAATCAACTGTATTCTACCTGCCATCGATACTAGGCTTGTGCAATTCGTTTCGTAAAGAATCAAAATTCGTCCGAATTTAGCAACTTTCGGACATTCGGAAGCATTCGAATTTCCGAACAGAGCAATTACGAATAAAACCGAATCCGAAATAAATTACACCGCAAAATAGCGAATGCCCGAAGGTCTTCGGCATAATTCGTTATGAAAAAAGTTACGAATGTACGAATCCATTCGAAGCACAATAACACTCACTCTGCTCTCTGCTTCTCCCTCACCATGCTGAACTCCCTCTCAAAATGGTGTACAGGGGCGGAGGCTATAGCCGCATGAAAAAACGAAAGTAAAATACGAGATTTCAAATCCATTCGAAGCACAATAACACTCACTCTGCTCTGCTCTCTGCTTCTCCCTCACCGTGCTGAACCCTCTCAAAATGGTGTACAGGGGCGGAGCCTATAGCCGCATGTAAAAAACGAAAGTAAAATACGAGATTTCGAATCGTTACAAATAACCGCTATGTATTTAGAAAAGTACAAATCCATTCGAAGCACATTAGGCATAATAGGCAGCGTCGTTGTGAGAGAGACACGGAAAATTACGAATCAACGAACCCAAAAAAAGTTACGAAAGTAGGAGTTGTGTCCAGAATCAACAAAAAACAACGTACTCTACCGAAAGTACGAACCCAAAAAACGTTACGAAAGTAGGAGTTGTGTCCAGAATCAACGAAAAACAACGTACTCTACCGAAAGTACGAATTATAAAGCAACAAAAAATTCAACGAAAAATGTCGCTTGCAAAAATACGAATGAGTCCGAACACGAAAAATCCCGTCTAGCAAAATTACGAATGATTACGAATCAACAGGACCGGAAAGAAACGAACCGAAACGGAACGAATTTTTCCGTTGTGCACAAGTCTAATCGATACCGGTAATTTTTTCCATATTCCCAGTTTGAAAAAATAAAAACCATATAAGAGGGGGGAAAAGGAAAGGGGGAGGGGGGGGAAATGGTAGGAATTGGGACTTTGTATGGAGCACGCAGTTTAGGGAGAAGCAACCATCAATATAATTGATATAGTAATAAAGTTTTCCCCCCCTCCCCCTCCTCTCACGCTGGGTTGGGCGGGTGCCTGGCGCCACGCATCGGCGTCACGCCTACTCCTACACACAGTGTAGTCCTAATCAGGACACCAGTGCGTGGTCAGAAGTTTTTCGATCGGCGTGCGTACACTGGGTTCAATTGGCGCCAACCGCCGGGTGTCTATGACACTCAGGTGGTGACGCCCTCTACCCACACGCACACAGCGTGACGTTGGGGGTGTGTGTTTAGGCCCTACCTATAAAGGCTGACCCTCTGCTGGCCTCATACCTGGCTAGCAGTCTCTTATTACTATTGTAACTGCAGAGAACTCACTCTCTCACCGTTCCATAAGGTAAACATTATTTATTCTGGGCCTGTTTATTCCTTGGTCATCGGGGCTCTGTTATATTATATATTTATTTATATATTTATATATTTTTTTATTATTACAATTATACTTGCTCCCCTGTCCATGATCCTTGCATCACTATGCTATGGTTCATGGATTGTGAAGTTGTACATATAAACTCTATATATAATTTGTATTTTATTATTTTTACAGAAGCCCTTAACACATGCCCCTACATGCTATATCAGGTCTACAACTATCCCTACTAGGAACTAGCGACCATGGATGGCTGTCCATACCATTGGGGGGCCTCTTGGTGGGTTGCCTATTTGACACACGCTCCCTCAGTTCCCGTGCTTGACATTGCCGGTGTACCTCTTGGTCTAATGGGCCATGCATGTCCATACACAGCATGCCTGCCTGTAAGTTCATTGTGAGTTTGGGTTGTCTTGTTTCATCTGCAGCTTTTTCCTCTCCTGCATGCCAATTTACTATGGAATTACTTACTTTATATTCTTGTATCTTATTTTAGATATGCATCACGTGCCTGCTCCTGAAGAGTGGTAATACCAAACCACGAAACGCGTCGAGCTAACCTCAAGCCGTGGTTGCACTCATATATCTTTTATAAATTGCAATTTTTACCTTGTTCAATATGGGGTTTTGGATTGAGACGCTAATACCCTAGGGTCTCTTTTTAACTACACCTATGTGGAGTTAGGAGGTTGGAGGCGACCTCCACTTTGTAGTCGGTTCTATGTCCTGTCCATGATATGTATGCATGTGTAAATATATCAATTTTATGGGAATTATTACAGCAGCATCAATCATTGTTTTTTATCATGTATCTATGGTCTGTATTATTATCAATTATTGCATCATGTAATTATTGTTTAATCATTTACTTGTATCCATTGAAATACTTTATTACTATATCAATTATATTGATGGTTGCTTCTCCCTAAACTGCGTGCTCCATACAAAGTCCCAATTCCTACCATTTCCCCCCCCCCCTCCCCTTTCCTTTTCCCCACTCTTATATGGTTTTTATTTTTTCACACTAGTTAGGGATGGAGGTACATATTCCTATGGTCATGACCTCATACAAAGTCCCAGTTTGTTGCAACTTGTTGCTTTTGTTTCTTCATATGATCTAGGGATGGGAACACGCAGTCATGATATGTTAACTTACCTTCATTATTTACACATGCATTGTGTTAATGGATATATTTTCAATAACCCTTTATCTCCAAGAATCTTCTACACCTTAGCTTTAATTCCTTCCATCATATCTCCTCCCCTATTGGCATGCATTGAGGTTATTGTTGTGCGTTGTATGTGTCTATCCATCCCGTCTTACAGACTATATGGCCATTGTTATATGCTGTGTTATTGGGCACTTTGTGGTCTGACCGATGTCCGCTTGGCTCCTTGTCTGCTCTGGGAACTGCGATGCGTGCCACCGGTTTCCCCCCACCTCCCCATCCTCTCACGCTGGGTTGGGCGGGTGCCTGGCGCCACGCATCGGCGTCACGCCTACTCCTACACACAGTGTAGTCCTAATCAGGACACCAGTGCGTGGTCGGAAGTTTTTCGATCGGCGTGCGTACACTGGGTTCAATTGGCGCCAACCGCCGGGTGTCTATGACACTCAGGTGGTGACGCCCTCTACCCACACGCATGCAGCGTGACGTTGGGGGTGTGTGTTTAGGCCCTACCTATAAAGGCTGACCCTCTGCTGGCCTCATACCTGGCTAGCAGTCTCTTATTACTATTGTAACTGCAGGGAACTCACTCTCTCACCGTTCCATAAGGTAAACATTATTTATTCTGGGCCTGTTTATTCCTTGGTCATCAGGGCTCTGTTATATTATATATTTATTTATATATTTATATATATTTTTATTATTACAATTATACTTGCTCCCCTGTCCATGATCCTTGCATCACTATGCTATGGTTCATGGATTGTGAAGTTGTACATATAAACTCTATATATAATTTGTATTTTATTATTTTTACAGAAGCCCTTAACACATGCCCCTACATGCTATATCAGGTCTACAACTATCCCTACTAGGAACTAGCGACCATGGATGGCTGTCCATACCATTGGGGGGCCTCTTGGTGGGTTGCCTATTTGACACACGCTCCCTCAGTTCCCGTGCTTGACATTGCCGGTGTACCTCTTGGTCTAATGGGCCATGCATGTCCATACACAGCATGCCTGCCTGTACGTTCATTATGAGTTTGGGTTGTCTTGTTTCATGTGCAGCTTTTTCCTCTCCTGCATGCCAATTTACTATGGAATTACTTACTTTATATTCTTGTATCTTATTTTAGATATGCATCACGTGCCTGCTCCTGAAGAGTGGTAATACCAAACCACGAAATGCGTCGAGCTAACCTCAAGCCGTGGTTGCACTCATATATCTTTTATAAATTGCAATTTTTACCTTGTTCAATATGTTTTTTTTGGATTGAGACGCTAATACCCTAGGGTCTCTTTTTAACTACACCTATGTGGAGTTAGGAGGTTGGAGGCGACCTCCACTCTGTAGTCGGTTCTATGTCCTGTCCATGATATGTATGCATGTGTAAATATATAAATTTTATGGGAATTATTACAGCAGCATCAATCATTGTTTTTTATCATGTATCTATGGTCTGTATTATTATCAATTATTGCATCATGTAGTTATTGTTTAATCATTTACTTGTATCCATTGAAATACTTTATTACTATATCAATTATATTGATGGTTGCTTCTCCCTAAACTGCGTGCTCCATACAAAGTCCCAATTCCTACCATTTCCCCCCCTCCCCCTTTCCTTTTCCCCCCTCTTATATGGTTTTTATTTTTTCACACTAGTTAGGGATGGAGGTACATATTCCTATGGTCATGACCTCATACAAAGTCCCAGTTTGTTGCAACTTGTTGCTTTTGTTTCTTCATATTCCCAGTTTGTTCTTCACATATTCTACCAAGGTGTTTATATTTGCTTTCAGGGCTTCCTCTGGATCTAGGGTAATATTTATTCCGAGGTATTTATATGTTTCAACAATTTTTAATGGGGTCTGAGTTTCCCCCTCTTTCCCCGGCCCCAGTAACATCAGTGCTGATTTCTGCCAATTTATTTTAAGCCCTGAAAATGTCCCATATGTTTCTATTATCTTCATTGCCTCCCCCAGTGATGTATGCACTTCTTACATATATAATATGATATCATTGGCGTATAAGCCTATGTGTTCAACCTTTCCTCCCACTTTGATCTCCTTGTACTTTTTAGATCGTCTGAATCTTTTGGCCAATGCTTCTATTGCCAAGGAGAATAACTGAGGGGACATCGGGCACCCTTGTCTAGTTCCCCTGTATAGTTTTATTTTAGGTGATAGAATAACATTTATTAATAAATTGGAGCATGGCTGTTTGTACAGAATACCCACCCATTTTCAAAATCCTACCCCGAATCCACTTTTTTTCAACACTGTCTGCAGGAAATCCCATTCTATAGAGTCGAATGCCTTGGCCGTGTCCAACGAGGCCAAGGCACTGGACTCTGGGAAGCACTCTCTCAATTGTACCATAAACTGGGTTCTCCTAATATTATTTGTGGTAGATTTCCCTGGCATAAATCCTGCTTGGTCATCTGGTACTACAGATAGGATTACCTCATTAAGCCTCTTTGCCAGTATTTTTGCCAATATTTTGTAATCTCTATTTAATAATGAAATTGGTCTATACGACGCACAGTTAGTTCTATCTTTATCTGGCTTTGGTATCAATATTACTGTTGCCTCGTACATAGAGGGAGGCATTTTTTCCTGGAGAAATGTCTCCCTATACACCTCGGTCTGGGTCGGGGCCATAATTTCCATACACCACTGGTATATTTCCACCGGTATGCCGTCTGGTCCGGGCGCCTTTCCCTTTCCCATTGAGTTGATGGCCTCTCTTATCTCCTCCTCTTCAATATCTCTTTACATTTCTTGTTTTTGTTGCTCTGTTAACTTCAGAAATTCTAAATCCTCTAGGTATTTCTCTATCTCTTCTCTTGTAGCGATCAATGTAGAAAGCCCCATATCCGGGGTGATAAATGGGATTTTAAAGGTGCATATTGAAGTATATCGTTGTTCATATATGAAATACCAAAGAACAAAATAGATACAATAAAAACATTGATTTTATTCATGAATATATTGATTGTCAAATGTTAAAAAAGAGAGGAAGATATATGCAACACAGTGCACTCATTCCTTAGAAGTCACATGCTACCAGTCCTACATGTTTCGCCTGAGTTCAGGCTTCTTCAGTGACACACAGACTTTATATAATGTACTGAAAATACAAGGAAAACACATTTTAAATACACACATACAAAGGTAAATAACCATTTTGGCAAATATGGATATTTCATATGATTTAATTTAACAAAGACACTCAATTTCTCTAAAGACATGGGCAAATACCTCTAGGCTCTCAGAGATTCTTGCACACAGCTGGGGTGTGCCTCCTCCCTACGACGGGGGGCACAGGTGTGTAAAGACGGGGTGTGACACCCTGCATATGTCTCACATGAGGACACTTGCAGTATGGATACAAACAGGGAAATATCAGGGTTAATCCTCATTCAAGTTATAGTCCTACGTATAAAAAGCAAAAAACAATATTATAACTACAGTTATTACATACTGTAGGTCCACTAGTGACCTCAGCATTCTGCTCTACCTTAAAAACGTGTCAAACATAGTTGCTGTTGAATACCACTTGCCTGTAAATGAGCGTGAACTTATGTGGCTGGGGAGCCTAGGATGCACAGCTTGCACGGGTAAATGGTCCACAGTTGAGGACTGCAGTTAATGTATCAAGGGTCAAACGGCTGGTGTATATAAATAAACCCCCCAAAAAAAGGGGGGGGGAAAGAAAGAATGATACATAAATAAAGAAAGAAAACTTTCTTATTCAAAAGGACATACTGAGTGACATCATGTTGATGGCACACATGAGTCTCAATGATAAGATAATAAGCATAGGTACCTTGTCGTGTAATTACATGTTGGTAATTGGCAATTGTTCAGACCATATGGGAACATCTGACCATTAGGATCTGTAAACAAACAATCTATGTAACTCAACCGTGCAAAAGAGATCCATGATACAGTATATATTGAATAGAGACACAAGTAGCGCAATGCTACTGACCGTAGTTATAAGTTACCTGTTGCCTGCTGTGCACAAGTCCTGGCTCCCTCAGCTGGCCCCGAGTCGGCAACACTAGCCGCGCGGGGCATTATGTATCCCCTGTGATGCGATAGAATGGCCGCGCCATATGTGACATGTTAACATCACGCGGCATATCAACGGGCGCTGTGCTCTGACGTAGATGGCAGGAAGTGTCCCTCCCAATGGACAGGGAGTTGGCGCATGCGCGCTGGTCTGCAAATGACGCGTTGCCACGTCACTCAGAGAGGTGTACCTTGTTCACCTCTGTGGTTGCATCCGCGCGCAGTGCAAACCTTGCCACCCCTACCGCCAAATTCGGACCATCATAACATCCATGCCTCCGCTAGGATTCAGTGTCCGCATCTGCTGTTCTGATGATGGCCCCCATGCGCCTGTTATAGAACAATACTGGTATGTCTCCATGTTATTTGGAGACACATGGACAATGGGTGTCCCGCTGCATCGTGAGGATGCATGGCATGGATGCTCCTCACAGTGCATGCCCAGATGAAGCACACAGTAGCACACCACACAAAGCCAGGCTAAGCATGAGTGTGCACTGTGCGTTCAGGTGTGGTACTCTGAGAGCCGAGGCAGAATGAGGCGCCCAGTCTAAAGAAAAAGGGAGAAAGAATAAAAAGAAAATTAAACACCCAGAAATATTTTTAATTTAACCCCGAAAGGGCTTATTACAATACAATACAGCATCTATGGGGAAAAGGCAAAGAAACCCCTTGTATAGAGCAGTCAAAGTTTAGTGCATTATAACACTTTTACACAATGCTTAAATGCTACTTAAAGGCATCATGGAGAAAGGCTCAATCAAAACGACCCCCTGATCGCCATGCAATCCTATAAGGGGATAGTCAATGTGAGAGAGCCTGCCCCACTAGAGGCAGTCCAGCAGACCAAAGGGTGTGGCAAGCTGCCCATGCACAATCTTTTGCGCACGGACATGAGATGGAAAAGGGGAATAAACCAAGAAACAGGGAAGGGAGGAAAAAATAACAGCACATAGTGCCCAAAAAAAACCTCCAGATCATGGATATTGTAGCAGCAATGACCCATGGGGTCACAATTAGCCTATAGAAATGGTTTGTAACTTATATTTTCATTCAGGCCTGGGTATTTTGTGGCCTCAAGACAGTATATCCATTTTGCCTCTACCTGAAGCAGGCGGCGATCTGCATCGCCGCCCCTTTCATTGAGGGAAACATGTTCAAGTGCAAAGAAGCCCAACACCTTCAAGTTATGATTGTGAAAGAGACCCATGGTCTCATATTCTGCAAAAGAAATTCCTTTTTGTCTTCCCCACATAAAATGCTCCACAACTGCATTTCATCAAGTAAATAACACCAATCGTTTGGCATGTGGCTCTGAATTTAGGCGCCCAAGTTTCCCCATTCGGCAGGCCTATGCTGGGGCCTACTATTATATAGCGACAAAAATTGCATTTGCCACATGAATAGGTGCCGGTTTTGGTTGGCTTGGGGATAGTCAGACATGTGTAATGACGAGAGACAGCAGTGTCTCAAGCGTGATCTTTTGAAGGTTATCTCAGGATACGTTTTTATGTATTTGCTGATCTTGTCATCTGATGTTAACAGATACCAAAATTTATTGTATATGTAGCGCACCCACCTCTCCCCTTACCTGCCTTTAATTTCTGGCTCCTCGCAGGGAGGGAGAGGCACACCGCACCACAAGCCCGTACCCTCCTGTGTGAGGAGGTTGAGCGGTGTTAGTTTTCGGGCCTGCCTGCGGCTGGAGTTGAATCCTCCCAAGGACGATTCTCACCTCTACCTTAGATAGATGCAAGTCCTTATTTTTGCCCAGGAATGTAACTGTCCACACCAACTGAAAGTCCAACTTCAATATTTATTTCACACGGATAATAAACAGTCTCTTTAACAGCAGACAGGTTGGAACAAGACACAGGACAGCTTAGGTGGGAGGAGGTCCAGGCACAAACTTGAATCAACTCTTTGACTGTTTAGGTTTCACAAACATTTATGGTGCACGATCTCTGCCACAGACCGTGAGGTTGGTCTCTGCCACAGACCGGGTGAATAAAGTCACTGCCACTGACTTGGAGAACTGGTCACTGCCACTGACCGGGTGAATAGGGCACGGCCCTATGAGGCCACTGCCACTGACCTTGAACGTGAACTTCCTTATTAAGAGTATCTGGCCCATGTAAAGGAGAGGGCATCCCTACGGAGAGTTACCAGAGGTCCTCACCATCACCACGACTCTGCGCTGGGTCTTCGGAAAAGGTAACCTCCCTGGCCAACTCGTCCTAGATCCGGGTCCCCTCGAAAGGTGGCACCCTGGGAGTCCTCGATCCCTAGCGGACCCCAGCATTCCAAATTAGTACCTCACCCCAGACTGAAGGTGTCTGGGATAGAACAGGAACCAGGCCTGCGGGCCTAGGGCACCCGGAGATAAAACGCACACCCACCCAGGCCGAAGGTGCCTGGGCACGGACGAACCCCAATGGAAGATGGCCGCCCCTTTTTATACCCTCTCCCGACAGGCACAGCAGGTTCCCCACCCCACCGTACTACTGCTGAGAGGGGACAAAAAAGGCACAGCCTTGTATCAGTGGTTCAACCCTGGCCTACGGCAACAGCGCCACCTGCAGGCCACAGGGAGCTGCACACCAACACTATCTCCCATGAACAGAAATGGTCCATTAACCCTAACAATCAGTGTGTCTGAGCCTAATTACCACTCAGACACTTCCCCTAAATTGAACACCCCTCTACACATATTTTTCTGATAGACGCATGCTGCCTATTATACCTGGTGATGATTCTAGTCTAATCTGATTTTGTCCGCTCTTTTGATTTATAGATTACAGTATTTCTGTCTAAGATTCTGACTTTATTGTAGGCTTTCCGTAAGCATGTTTTGGTATACCCTCTACATCTAAGGCGGTTGTACAATTGATTAGATTCTCGTTTGAAGTCCACCTCATGGGAACAGTTCAGCTTCAGTCTTAGGTATTGGCTGAACGGAATACTGTTAATAAGTGGTTTGGGATGTGAGCTTGTAGCATGCAAGCGAGTGTTCCCTGCTGTGGGGTTTTCTATAGTGTGGAGCACAAATTGCCCTTGTCATCCCCGTACAGTTCAACATCTAGAAAGGTCATCCTTTCCTGGCTGAAATTGTACATGAACTTGAGATTGTAGGTATTAATCTGTAAACCCTCCAAAAAGCAAATGAGTTCTTCCTTTGATCCTGCCCAAATCCTAAGGACATCATCTATATAGCGATGCCATGTGAGTATGTTTTCAAAATTGATGTCCCTACCCTCCCCTGCAAAGAGGTCCCGCTTCCACCCCCCCAGGTACAGGTTGGCATAGGAGGGGGCGCAGCCCGCCCCCATAGCCACACCCTGCACCTGGAGGTAGTGGGAGCGCTTGAAGAGGAAGATGTTGTTGGTCAAGATAAACTCTAACATCTCTGCTATAAAGTTGTTATACTTGCGGGAGTCCTTGTCCCGCTCATTCAAAAAGCTACGTACTACCTGTACCCCCAACAAGTGGGGAATGGAATTGTAGAGTGCTTCTATATCGATGGCTACAAGCCAAGCATTTTGAGGTATTAAGAGGCCATCCGTGATTTTAAGCACATGAGGGTACAAATATTAATCGATTATCCTGCTTATATTTTCTGTTAATGAGCCACAGCTCAAAATAATCGGTCGTCTTGGCGGGGGTGTTACCCCTTTATGCACTTTAGGTAGTGCATAAAAGGTTGGTGTAAGGGGGTTTTCTATGTTGAGGAATTGAAGGGTGTTGTCATCTATGACACCTGTTCTATGTGCCCGATTTAGAATTTCCTTGTATTTTTTAATACTCTGCGAAACAAAAGAAGCAGGTACAATTTTATCGTAGCACATTTTTTCATGACTGGGTTTATCCATTATAACCATGTTACCGCCTTTGTCTGATGGCTTGACAATTATATTGTCATTATTGCGTATGGTGTTTAAGGCTGCTCTCAAATTGGGGCTCAGATTGGGAGGAGGACCCGATCTCCAATTGGTGGCTTCAATCTCCTTGGTCACCTGCAGGACAAACGCCCAAATGTTGGGATTGCCCTGCAGGACTGGAAATGATCGTGACTTGGGTTTATATATTTTAGGGGTGACATAGACAGGTTTATTAGATCTCGATTGTATGGAGCCAGCTGGTACCACACCTGGTACCCGGTAGGTCCAGCCTTCCTCTTCAGGATTACTCTCATCCCACAGAGACATAAGGTCCTGTAGTGCTTGGAGTTCCTGAAGGGTGATGTTGTCGAGAATGGAGTTATCATTCTCAACAGGGGTGGGTACCTTTTGTTTATTATCATACAATACTTTGTACATGAGCCGTCTCGCGAACAAATGTAGATCTTTGACCAGCTCGAACTTGTCGGCTTCCCCAAGGGCAATTTGTGCTCCACACTCTATAGAAAACCCACAGCAGGGAACAATCTCTTGCATACTACAAGCTCACATCCCAAACCACTTATTAACAGTATTCCATTCAGCCAATACCTAAGACTGAAGCGGAACTGTTCCCATGAGGTGGACTTCAAACGAGAATATAATCAATTGTACAACCGCCTTAGATGTAGAGGGTATACCAAAACATGCTTACGGAAAGCCTACAATAAAGTCAGAATCTTAGACAGAAATACTCTAATCTATAAATCAAAAGAGCGGACAAAATCAGATTCCACTAGAATCATCACCAGGTATAATAGGCAGCATGCGTCTATCAGAAAAATATACAATACATTTTGGTATCTGTTAACATCAGATGACAAGATCAGCAAATACATAAAAACGTATCCTGAGATAACCTTCAAACGATCACGCTCCATTAGAGACACTGCTGTCTCTAGTCATTACACATCTCTGACTATCCCCAAGCCAATGAAAACCGGCACCTATTCATGCGGCAAATGCAATTTTTGTCGCTATATAATAGTAGGCCCCAGCATAGGCCTGCCGAATGGGGAAACTTGGGCGCCTAAATTCAGAGCCACATGCCAAACGATTGGCGTTATTTACTTAATGAAATGCAGTTGTGGAGCATTTTATGTGGGGAAGACAAAAAGGAATTTCTTTTGCAGAATACGAGACCATGTGTCGGCTATTTCCAAAAAATTGTTGGAAACACCGATTAGCCGACACATGGGTCTCTTTCACAATCATAACTTGAAGGTGTTGGGCTTCTTTGCACTTGAACATGTTTCCCTCAATGAATGGGGC
This sequence comes from Rana muscosa, assembly GCA_029206835.1. Lineage (NCBI taxonomy): Eukaryota > Metazoa > Chordata > Amphibia > Anura > Ranidae > Rana > Rana muscosa. Next base: position 717,262,392 of record CM055116.1, on the reverse strand, counting down.
TGCGATGCAGATCGCCGCCTGCTTCAGGTAGAGGCAAAATGGATATACTGTCTTGAGGCCACAAAATACCCAGGCCTGAATGAAAATATAAGTTACAAACCTTTTCTATAGGCTAATTGTGACCCCATGGGTCATTGCTGCTACAATATCCATGATCGGGATTTTATTTTGGGCACTATGTGCTGTTATTTTTTCCTCCCTTCCCTTTTCCTTGGTTTATTCCCCTTTTCCATCTCATGTCTGTTCGCACAAGATTGTGCATGGGCAGCTTGCCACACCTCTTGGTCTGCTGGACTGCCTCTAGTGGGGCAGGCTCTCTCACATCGACTATCCCCTTGTAGGATCGCATGGCGATCAGGGGGTCGTTTTGATTGAGCCTTTCTCGATGATGCCTTTAAGTAGCATTTAAGCATTGTGTAAAAGTGTTATAATGCACTGTGAGGGGGCTAGCTCGGCAGCGGGTATGTGTGACCCCCGGGATGGGCTCCCCACCCAAAAACAGGCCCAGCAGACGGAGGTTGTGGTTTTCAAAATCAAAAAAAAGTGCGGTTTATTTTCCATTTACAGTGACAAAAACACAGCAAGGCAAAAAAAACAAACACAAAATAAATCCTGGTCAACTTGACCTCTGACTAAACTTACAGGTTTCCTAACTAACGACTGGGATCAGCCTAGTGCTGTCCTAGTCCCTGGTTTTAAATGTCCAAGCAAAATATAGCCACACAGGCTTTCTCTCACCGCACAGGGGTTCACTCTCCCTAGACAGTCCACACAGGTCTGCTTCCAGGCATGAGCTAACATCTAATGAAGCTGGGCTTTCTTATAGAGGCCTAAATGAGCTGACAAGGTTCAGCTGGACTCATCAACTCCCTGTCTGCACGACGCCCAGCCCTCTCCCTAGAGGTATGAGTCATCAATGAGCCCACTAGTCTCAGCTGGGCTTATACAACTCTCCACCTAGCTGTATAAATCGGCGTAAAGCCTGAATCTGGGCGAAATATATCTACCCCCCTGGATGCAACCAGGTGACTTTACCTTCCTGCTGTCACATACCCCCCCCTCTTGTTTTAACCTCGGGGTTGGAACACCAGCAATCAGGCATTCATGTACTCGAGACAAAGCATCCACATTCCCCATTTGAACGCCAGGGCGATGCTTTACTGTGAAGTTGAATTCCTGGAGGGCCAGGAACCACCTATTCACTCTTCTATTTGTTTCCTTGTTTTGAGCCATCCACTTTAACGGAGCGTGATCCGTAACCATGTCAAAGTGCCTACCTAGCAGGTAGTACCGAAGGGAATCTAGAGCCCACTTCACCGCTAAACACTCCTTTTCAACGGTGGCGTAATTTACCTCATGGGACTTCAACTTCCTGCTGAGGTAAATGACTGGGTGCTCTTCCCCGTTCCAGACCTGGGACAATACTGCTCCTAACCCCACATCTGACGCATCACTTTGTACGACAAAGTCTTTAGAGAAGTCGGGTGAGTACAACACTGGCTGGCTACATAAGGCTTGTTTCAAGAATTGGAATGCTGCCTCAGCCTCGGGGGTCCATTTAATCATGACCGACCCTTTCCCCTTCGTCAGGTTGGTTAGGGGCACAGCCTTAGAAGCAAAGTGGGGAATGAATCGCCGATAATACCCAGCGATTCCCAGAAAGGCTCGTACCTGCTTCTTGCTGTTGGGACGTGGCCAACTCTGGATGGCCTCGACTTTGTTGAGTTGGGGTTTTATTACTCCCCTCCCAATGGTGTACCCAAGATATTTGGCCTCCTCCTGCCCAATGGTACACTTCTTGGGGTTAGCCGTAAACCCTGCTTCCCGAACAGAGTCCAGGACTGCTTGCACTTTTGGCAGATGTGAGGCCCAATCTGTGCTATGGACAATTACGTCATCCAGGTAAGCCGCAGCATACTTCCGATGGGGCCTCAGCATCTGGTCCATTTTCCGCTGGAATGTGGCCGGCGCATTCTGTAACCCGAACGGCATTCTTTTATATTGGAACGCCCCGTCTGGGGTTACAAATGCGGTTTTCTCTTTGGCTGACTTGGCCAGGGGGATTTGCCAATATCCTTTTGTGAGGTCAAGAGTCGTCATGTATCGGGCTGTTCCCAGCCGGTCGATCAACTCATCTATACGTGGCATGGGGTAGGTGTCAAATTTTGTAACTTTGTTCAACTGACGAAAATCGTTACAAAATCGCCAGCTCCCATCCGGTTTAGGCACCAACACAATGGGACTAGACCAATCACTTTGGGACTCCTCTATCACCCCTAAGTTCAGCATTTTCTGTACTTCCTCCCGTATTGCCTCCCGTCGGGCCTCTGGGATCCGATAGGGTTTTAACTTCACCCTTTCACCGGGCGGGGTAATAATGTCATGCTCTACCCCAGATGTTTGTCCCGGCAGCTCAGAGAATACCTCCTTGTTGCGAAGCACAAACTCCTTAACCTCCTGTTGTTGGGGTTGTGACAAGGTGGCTGCGATTCCAACCTCAGGAATCACGCAACCAGTTTGAGCTGGTGACCAAGTGTCTGCGACTAGGGACTCTCTATCCCTCCAGGCTTTCAACAGATTAACGTGATAGATCTGTTCGGGCTTTCGCCTTCCTGGTTGTCTGACCTTGTAATTCACTTCGCTCACTTTTTCCATTATCTCGTAGGGGCCTTGCCATTTGGCAAGGAATTTACTTTCAACCGTAGGGACAAGTACCAATATCCTATCCCCCGGGGAAAAGGTACGGGTCTTGGCTCCACGGTTGTACACTCTCTGCTGTGCCAACTGCGCTTGGGCCAAATGTTCCTTCACGATGGGCATTACCTGTGCAATTCGATCTTGCATCAGGGCGACATGCTCAATCACACTCCTGTGGGGAGAACTCTCACTTTCCCAAGTTTCCTTGGCAATATCCAACAGCCCTCTTGGGTGTCTCCCATACAGTAACTCAAAGGGGGAGAATCCCGTAGAGGATTGGGGCACCTCCCTAATAGCAAACATCAAATAAGGAAGTAGACAGTCCCAATCCTTTCCATCCCTATCCACCACTTTCTTCAACATTTGTTTTAGGGTTTTGTTGAATCTTTCAACCAGCCCATCGGTTTGGGGGTGATACACAGATGTACGTAATTGCGTCACTTTGAACAATTTACACAGCTCCTTCATAACCCGGGACATAAAGGGTGTACCTTGGTCCGTAAGCAGTTCTTTACAAATACCCACCCGGCTAAAAACAAGAGATAGCTCTTTGGCTATGGTTTTGGCCGAGGTATTTCTGAGAGGGATCGCTTCTGGATAACGGGTGGCATAGTCCATTATAACCAATATGTACTGGTGCCCCCTAGCGGACTTGATTATAGGACCTACCAAATCCATTGCGATTCTCTCAAACGGGACCTCAATGATGGGTAGAGGGACCAGCGGGCTACGGAAGTGTGGCATCGGGGCCGACCTCTGACACACAGGGCAGGAGGAACAATAATTTTCTATGTCCTTCATCACCCCAGGCCAATAGAATCTCTGTAATACCCTCTCTCGGGTTTTCTCTGTCCCCAGATGACCTCCAAGAATGTGCCCATGGGCCAACTCCAACACCAACTTCCTGTAAGGTTTGGGCACCACCAGCTGCTCAACGGTTTCTTCTGCCCTTTTTGCCACCCGATACAGTAGGTCCTTCTCTACGCTGAAGTATGGGTAAGTGCAGGTATTATCTGGGTTCACTAACTCGCCATCTATTTTCACTACGTTTTCCCGTGCCTTTATTAGGGCGGGGTCTTTCAACTGTTCTGTGGCAAAGTTTTCCCTGTGAACCTCAAGATCAGAAAACTCCACAGACGGTAGGTTTTCGTCTGAGGAGGTGGGCTCCTCTCCAGTTTCTTGAGTCTCCCCTGCCAATACTGACAAGGGAAATTCGGGAGAGTCCTCACCACTCTCAGAGGAGTTCTGGCTATCATATTCCTGGTACATAGGGGCACCAGTGGGGGGCTCATGATCATCCCACAGTTCCCAGAACTTCGGAAAATCCCTTCCCACAATGGCGTCATGCGGTAACTGAGACACTAAGCCCACTGGATGAGAAAGGGTACCTTTGGGGGTCTCGAAACACACTGTAGTCACTGGATACTCTCGGGTGTCCCCATGCACACAAATAACGGCTACCTTGCTATTCCCAGAGACCTCTGTTTTAACTAACTCAGCCTTTATCAGGGTCACAAGGCTACCTGAATCCAGCAATACCACAACATTTCTACCATTAATACACATTTTGCATAAATGTTTCTCAGTTCCCCGAATGGCAGTGCATGCGACTGTCGCACACAGCGACTGACGTCTGCCCGTCAGAAAGTCACACTGCATGGGTTCCTCCAAAACCGGGCAATTTGCTGCAATATGTCCCGCTTGCCGGCAGCGGTAGCAAATGATCCTTCTTGCCGCCTCTTGAGCCGCTGATTTCCCAGGCTGTTCTCGCCAAACTTGGGGTAGAGCTCCCACCCTCTCACTCTCTCCACCCTTACCCCTTGGAATCATCTTATCCGCCCCTGGGGATGGTCTGGTCTTAGGGTGGAAAGTCCGAGTGTCTCTGGAAGAGGCCGTCAGGTTCTCTGTAGCCAAGTATTTCTCCACACGATCCACAAGACCATCGGCCGTCTCTGGGTCTCCATGGCTTACCCACTTTTGGATGGCAGTAGGAAGAGCTCTCAAAAACCGATCCATTACAACACGTTCCACAATCTTTGGTGCGGACAAAGTCTCTGGCTGTAGCCACTTTCTGCTCAGGTGAATGAGATCATACATTTGAGACCTGGGGGGTTTTCCAAGCTGGAAAGTCCAGTTATGCACACGCTGAGCCCGGACAGCCAGGGTGACACCCAGCCTTGCCAATATTTCAGCTTTTAGCATCACATAGTCTTTTGCTTGGTCAGGCTCTAGGTCATAGTAAGCTTTCTGCGATTCACCCGTTAACAGAGGAGCCACCAGTCCAGCCCACTGCTCCTCAGGCCACTTTTCTCTTTCAGCGGTCCTTTCAAATGTGGTCAAAAATACCTCTGGATCATCCTCTCCAGTCATTTTTGTCAATAAACGACTCACCCCAAAGGACGCGGTATTAGTGGGACGGCTTTCCTCACCGGTCTGCGGACGTTGCTGCATTACTGCTTCCATCTGTTGTTGTAGTCTCTGCTCTTGCTTCTGCAACAGGTCTATGAAGCGGGCCTCAGATTGCTGTTGGGCTTGTTGCTGAGCCTCCAGACTCTGTTGTAAAGTTGCAAGGCTCTGTTGATGAGCTTGCTGCTGGGCTGCAAGGCTCCTTTGCAAACCTGCATTTGTCTGCTGTTGATTGGCATTTGCTAGAGCCAGCTGTTTCAGTATCTCCTCCATGCTGGCTTAAAAAAAAACTGCCCGCATTCTCCACCAACTGTGAGGGGGCTAGCTCGGCAGCGGGTATGTGTGACCCCCGGGATGGGCTCCCCACCCAAAAACAGGCCCAGCAGACGGAGGTTGTGGTTTTCAAAATCAAAAAAAAGTGCGGTTTATTTTCCATTTACAGTGACAAAAACACAGCAAGGCAAAAAAAACAAACACAAAATAAATCCTGGTCAACTTGACCTCTGACTAAACTTACAGGTTTCCTAACTAACGACTGGGATCAGCCTAGTGCTGTCCTAGTCCCTGGTTTTAAATGTCCAAGCAAAATATAGCCACACAGGCTTTCTCTCACCGCACAGGGGTTCACTCTCCCTAGACAGTCCACACAGGTCTGCTTCCAGGCATGAGCTAACATCTAATGAAGCTGGGCTTTCTTATAGAGGCCTAAATGAGCTGACAAGGTTCAGCTGGACTCATCAACTCCCTGTCTGCACGACGCCCAGCCCTCTCCCTAGAGGTATGAGTCATCAATGAGCCCACTAGTCTCAGCTGGGCTTATACAACTCTCCACCTAGCTGTATAAATCGGCGTAAAGCCTGAATCTGGGCGAAATATATCTACCCCCCTGGATGCAACCAGGTGACTTTACCTTCCTGCTGTCACAAATGCACTAAACTTTGACTGCTCTATACAAGGGGTTTCTTTGCCTTTTCCCCATAGATGCTGTATTGTATTGTAATAAGCCCTTTCGGGGTTAAATTAAAAATATTTTTCGGTGTTTAATTTTCTTTTTATTCTTTCTCTCTTTTTCTACAGACTGGGCGCCTCATTCTGCCTCGGCTCTCAGAGTACCACACCTGAACGCACAGTGCACACTCATGCTTAGCCTGGCTTTGCGTGGTGTGCTACTGTGTGCTTCATCTAGGGATGCACTGTGAGGAGCATCCATGCCATGCATCCTCACGATGCAGCGGGACACCCATTGTCCATGTGTCTCCACATAACATGGAGACATACCAGTATTGTTCTATAACGGGCGCGTGGGGGCCATCATCAGAACAGCAGATGCGGACACTGAATCCTAGCGGAGGCATGGATGTTATGATGGTCCGAATTTGGCGGTAGGGGCGGCAAGGTTTGCACTGCGCGCGGATGCAACCACAGAGGTGAACAAGGTATACCTCTCTGAATGACGTGGCAACACGTCATTTGCAGACCAGCGCGCATGTGCCAACTCCCTGTCCATCGGGAGGGACACTTCCTGCCATCTACGTCAGAGCACAGCGCCCGTTGATACGCCGCCTGGCGTTAACACGTCACATATGGCACGGCCATTCCATTGCATCACAGGGGATACATAATGCCCTGCACGGCTAGTGTTGCCGACTCGGGGCCAGCTGAGGGAGCCAGGATTTGTGCACAGCGGGCAACAGGTAACTTATAACTACGGTCAGTAGCATTGCACTACTTTTGTCTCTATATAATATATATCATGGATCTCTTTTCCACGGTTGAGTTAGAGCCGGTTCACACAGGGGCAACACGACTTCAACACGACTTCAGACTTCAAAACGACTCAGACACGACTTGAGCATGAATCACAGAGCGACTAAGTGGTGATTTACAACACGACTGAAGTTGCCTCCAGGACAGGAGACATTCCAGTGGCCAATAAAAGAAGAATCAGCTCTGTGGGAGGGAGGGGGAGGGAGGGGTTTGCCTGAGGAATGTATGTTATCTTCCTGTAAAGTTGCCTTCAAAATGAACACTAATCAGACTTCTAAGTGACTTCCATTGAAATCAAGGTCGTTAGAAGTCTGATTGAAGTAGTACAGGAACCTTTTTTGAAGTCGGAGCGACTGCAGTCGTGTGCATTAAAACATCTCCATTCACTTCAATTCGTTTTAAAAATAGCACGACTTGGGGCAACTCGGGGCGACCAGAAGTCGCGTCCGGAGTCGCCCCTGTGTGAATCGGGTCTAACATAGATTGTTTGTTTACAGATCCTAATGGTCAGATGTAATTACACGACAAGGTACCTATGCTTATTATCTTATCATTGAGACTCATGTGTGCCATCAACATGATGTCACTCATTACGTCCTTTTGAATAAGAAAGTTTTCTTTATTTATTTATGTATCATTCTTAATTTTTTCCCCCCTTTTTTGGGGGGTTTATTTATATACACCAGCCGTTTGACCCTTGATACGTTAACTGCGGTCCTCAACTGTGGACCATTTACCCGTGCAAGCTGTGCATCCTAGGCTCCCCAGCCACATAAGTTCACGCTCATATACAGGCAAGTGGTATTCAACAGCGACTATGTTTGACACGTTTTTAAGGTAGAGCAGAATGCTGAGGTCACTAGTGGACCTATGTAATAACTGTAGTTATAATATTGTTTTTTGCGTTTTATACGTAGGACTATAACTTGGAAGATTAACCCTGATATTTCCCTGTTTGTATCCATACTGCAAGTGTCCTCATGTGAGACATATGCAGGGTGTCACACCCCGCCTTTACACACCTGTGCCCCCCGTCATAGGGAGGAGGCACACCCCAGCTGTGTGCGAGGATCTCTGAGAGCCTAGAGGTATTTGCCCATGTCTTTAGAGAAATAGAGTGTCTTTGTTAAATTAAATCATATGGAATATCCATATTTGTTAAAATGGTTATTTACCTTTGTATGTATGTATTTAAAATGTGTTCTTGTATTTTCAGTACAATATATAAAGTCTGTGCGTCCCTGAAGAAGCCTGAACTCAGGCGAAACATGTAGGACTGGTAGCATGTGACTTCTAAGGAATGAGTGCACTGTGTTGCATATATCTTCCTCTCTTTTTTAACATTTGACAATCAATATATTCATGAATAAAATCAATGTTTTTATTGTATCTATTTTGTTCTTTGGTATTTCATCTATGAACAACGATATACTTCAATAAGCACCTTTAAAATCCCATTTATCACCCCGGATACGGGGCTTTCTACATTTTTTCTCATACAGGGATGTAGGTGCTATTGAACTAACTAATAGATTAGTGCATGCTCTTTATTCTATTTATTTGTAGCTATCAATGTTGATGTATACATTTTATCATAATATCTTTGGAAACTTACGAGAATATCCTCCGCTGTATTGACAATTTCCCCTTCCTCGTTTCTCACCTCTGTAATGGCTAATGTTGATGATTGTTGTTTTATCAGGTAGTTTACTATCTTATTGGCATGGCATTCTTGCTCATAGATTTGTTGTTTCAGCTGGGACTTCTTACGTTTTGCTTCAACTATTAATTGGTTCTTATTGCCTCGTTGTTCCTGCCCATCTTATCTGATTTATATTTGAGGGATTTTTTATGAACTCTGCTTCAGCTTGCCTACATACCTTTGCTAATTCCTCTTCTTCCTGTCTGTTAGTGCGTTTGATATATGATATTGTGGATCTTACTATCCCTCTTTAATACGCCTTGAAGGTATCCCAGGTTGTGCCTTCCATTTTTCTATCCCCATGGGCTTCCAAGAACATTACCATTTGCTCGGGTATTCGATCGTTTAATCCGATCTGATTTAACCAGTAAGGTTGAATTCTGTATCCCGGACGTCTCCCTCCAGGGCCTTTAGATCAAAAATCAGTCAAGAGTGGTCAGACACACCCCTAAGCGTGTATGTAGCTGATTGCACCATTGGGAGTATCTTCTCATTCCCAAGGGCCAAGTCTATTCTAGTCATGCATCCTCTGCCAGGTGCATGCCACGAGTACACTCTGGCCCCCGGGTTTCTAATCCTCCAAAGATCAATCCATCCTACTTCTTTAAAAAAAAAAAATCAAGTACCCCAGGCCCCTCTCCTCTTTTTTGGGTGTTTTTCCCAAATCTATCCAGCTTTGGGTTCAACCACATGTTAAAATCTCCTATACATATATTATGTGCATCTTGGTATTCTGACATAAATACTGTAACATTGCCTCCTTCAGTACTCCCATTGTAGCTGTAGGGGGATTGTATATCCCCCATGATGACAAATGGCAGTGAGTGTACCAGGGCAAAGACAAAAACATATCACCTGTCTGGGTCCCTCTTAGCCCTGATGCACTCCCATGCCACCGTCCTATGTACCATGACTGAAACCCCTCTACAAAAAGTTGTGTGACATGAGTGATATGACCATTGTATCCACGACTTTTTTAAATAGTCAAGTCTATTTTTGACCATATGTGTTTCTTGGATACAGATTATTTTAGCCTGTAGCTTTGTGATTTCAGTAAAAACCTGTGCCCATTTTATTTGTGTGCCCATACCTCTCACGTTCCACGTCAAAAAGGTGCATATACTATCCATTTTTATCAATTTTTAACCATCTTTTATTCGGGGGCCTGGTTTCTATATCTCTTTCTATTCTTCGTGACCATACTCGTTTTCCTTCCACTCATCCATTCATTCTTCTTCTTCCATTCCAAAAAATTTAGGGCATTACCAACATATCGCATCTGCTCTTATATAGGTAATTTGTATCGTTTTCAGCCTTCCTACTCCTCAATCTCTAGCTTGTTCCGGTGTATTAAATATATAGTCTTTCCTCCTTCCTCCACTCTCAGTCGAGCAGGGTATGCCATAGAGTACTTTATTCCTGCTTCTCTCAATTTCTTTTTTATCTCCTAAAAAGCTGCCCGCTGCTTCTGCAGCTCTAGAGAGAAGTCCGGAAATATTGACACTTTACTGTTCTCATAACGGATCTCTCCTTTCTGTCTTGCTTTTTGCAGAATCATGTCTCTGTCTCTGCAGTTCAAAAGTCACGCCAGCAGTGGTCTTGGGGGAAGCCCAGAGTTTGGTACTACTGCAGGAACCCTGTGTGCCCGTTCTACTGCAAATGCTGTTGAAACTTCCATATCTGGGAATGTATTTTTCAGCCACTTCTCAATAAAAATCCCCTGGGTTGACCCCCTCCACTTTCTCCGGTAATCCTACTATTCCTAGATTATTGCAGTGCATGCGATTTTCGAAATCGTCAGTTTTCTGCTGCCATGTAACAATCTGCTTTTCTGCTGATGATATCCTTTTGGACATATGGGCTACTGTATCCTCCAATAGGGATATCCTATTTTCCACTTCTGCCTTCCTGTCCCTTATACTTTGCATGTCTAGCCTGATCAGTCCTATGTCTGTTTTTATCTCGTCCATTTTACCTGTCAGGCCCGCTCTGCTTGCATGGATGGCGGCCATTAGTTGCGCGTTCATCAGCTCCAATGTCAGCTTAGCTGGCTTCTCCGTCTGCTCAGGGTCCGGCTGAGGCTGAAGCTGAGGCATGCTAGGCTTCTGCGTTTGTAGGGTCGATGGTCCGCCGCTCCGCGTCTGTGGGGGGCTTCGAACAGCCTCTGGTTTATCCATCCTCGCATACTCTCTGAGACGGTCTGCAGCTGTATGTTTGGTGCTCATCACGCCGACAGGCTTTTTCCGGGTTAAGGGTCTTGGTTGTAGTTGCTACTCAGGATGCTTGATGGAGACTCAGGCTGCACACAGAACTCCCGCTTCTCACATCGGGCGGAAGTCACGCCCCGGATTTAAAGTGATACTAAAGCTTTGAATATTTTTTTTTTTAAAATAACAAACATGTCATACTTACCTCCACTGTGCAGCTTGTTTTGCACAGAGTGGCCCCGATCCTCGTGTTCTGGGGTCCCTCGGCGGCTGTCTCGGCTCCTCCCCGCTTCTGATAAACCCCTGTGGGAAGCTCTCTCCCAAGGGGGTTACCTTGCGGGCGTGCTCCCGAGTCCTGTATTCAGCAGCCATAGCCGCCAATTGCAGGACTCGGCCCTGCCCCCAGCCCTCGCTTCACTGGAGTTGATTGACAGCACTGCGAGCCAATGGCTGCACTGTTATAAATCTATCCAATGAAGAGCCGAGAAGACCGTAACGTGGGACTTTCCAGGGCTCAGGTAAGTAAAACGGGGGGGGGGGCTGGGGGGCCGGCAATCATCAGATGTTTTTTCATCTTAATGCATAGGATGCATTAGGGTGAAAAAACATGATCCTTTACAACCCCTTTAACCATAGTTTGGCTAAAAGTTTGCCCGCTTTGTTTCCAAACCTATGATAGCGTAAAGTAGAGTAGCGGTCTTAGCTGCTTCTTGCTGTTCTGCCCATAGATCAAAATGATGTTTGGCCAGCTGCCAGGCTTTTATGGTAGTCAAAGTGCAGGTGCGTACTAAAGTTTCATGTGCTAAGCATAGTGCCTCGCTAGCTTCTCTGCGTCCAAAGAAAGGAGCAAAGAAGGCGTTTGATGTTCTTCCCCCCCATTGTAGGAGATGTGCTATCAGAGGTCTGAATACCCATAACAAATCTCACGTGGTCTGGGTGGACCAGTTGGGGGGATGATCGGGGAGAGGCTGGTTGCTAACAGATTAGTGTATAGGTAAATAACTGAATTTAGTAAGGGAATTGTGTATTTTTAATGTTTCCCTTCAAGTAACATTTACAGTAAAAATTGCATTAAAAAGACCAAAAACTTGAAAATGTACATTGAGAAGGGCCCGAAGAAACCTACAAGATTGGGATATAGCCTTCAAAGGAGTGTTTGGGGTTCCTGGATTTCAGGCTGAGTTTGAGGATCCGTCACAAACCAAACCAAGGCCAGTTTGCTCAACACTATTGTGTACCTACCAAATATATATATTTTTTTCCAATGGTCATCCTTTTTGGTCTAAAACACATTTGGCATTTATGCTGTTAACTTTCCTAAACTTTCCTAAAGTTCAAGGGACTATTTTTTCACAGAGTATAAACATAAAACATTGAAAAAAATAAACTCATAAAAAAAGCCAAAATACAGCCATTTTTTTTATCTCTATACATAATATTGTAATTGTCCCACAGAGTTTATAAAGCTTTTGAAAGAAGACATTTGACTCCTAAGTCCTGTTCTGTTCCTCTGGAGTGCTAAAAAATCGTGACTGACAGTTTGCATGCATGCATAGGCTCCATAGGATCTTGCAAGTTAAGGGAGCAACCCTAAAACTGGAAATGGGGTGCATCTATGAGGAGATCAGATAAAACTGGATGAAAGGCAAGGTATGTAACATGAAGAGGAAGCATGCTAAGGAAATGTTTACATGAGCAGCTGAAACTGTGAAAAAATTAAGCGTTTAATATTGTTTGAGGCTGGGCTTACACTAGTGCGAATTGAATGCGGCTTTCCCCACATCCAATTCACATGACGGGAGATTGTGACCTGCTCTCTATGAAGCCATTTCACATATCTCCGGAGCGGCTGCAAAATGAATTGCACAGGAGTCCCGTGCGTCTTTGGCTTCGTTTCAGGTCCAAATTCAGGCAAAAATTCAAGCCTGATTCATCCCTGAAACGGAGAACAGGGACGCACCAAACCCCTGCTGTCTATCGCATCTGTCTGCAGTGTGAACCTAGCCTTAATGATAAACCCTCCCCCCATCCAGACTCGTACATCCACCAGGAAAGAGATGTGGTAGTCTGCAGGAAAAGGTGCAGCTCTCTCAACAAAAACATGTACTAAACCGAGTAAAAAAATAATAATTCCTAAACTTGTTACAGGTGGTTAACAGCTATTTGGGGTGTATATTATATGGGGGCGCTTAAAATAATATAAACTATATTTATATAGCGCGAACAAATAAAGTGCATAGTGCTCAATACTTCATATTCATAAGTAAACACTTACAGTCAGGTCCATAAATATTGGGACATCAACACAATTCTAATCTTATTGGCGCTATACACCACCACAATGGATTTGAATTTAACTGCAGACTTTCAGCTTTAATTTAAGGGTATTTACATCCAAATCAGGTGAACGGTGTAGGAATTACAACAGTTTGTATATTTGCCTCCCACTTTTTAAGGGACCAAAAGTAATGGGACAGATTAACAATCATAAAGCAAACATTCACTTTTTAATGAAAAAAGAGGGAAATCGCGCTAGCCCGTAACCATACACTATCCTGCGACAGTGTAAATAAATGATAACCAATGTGACACAAATGAATGAAAATTAATAAAGTGAAAATTTGATGATTGCAAAAAGAATTCACCTAAAACACAGATTAATCAATAAAAATAAATAAAGTGAAAAATGGTGATTATAAAGAAAATCAACCTCCAACACATCAATCTCAAACACAGCAAGTGTATTTATTTTTATTGATTAATCTGTGTTTTAGGTGAATTCTTTTTGCAATCATCAAATTTTCACTTTATTAATTTTCATTCATTTGTGTCACATTGGTTATCATTTATTTACACTGTCGCAGGATAGTTTATGGTTACGGGCTAGCGCAATTTCCCTCTTTTTTCATTTTTCTAACTTGTACCACTGTTTACAATATAATCGCAGCTCCCAATTATTAGTTGAAACATCGGTGCGACAACCGGTGTTTTTCATTTCAGCATATTTAGCGCAGTTTTTTCCAATTTTCCATTCACTTTTTAATACTTGGTTGCAAATCCTTTGCAGTCAATTACAGTTTGAAGTCTGGAACGCATAGACATCACCAGACGCTGGGTTTCATCCCTGGTGATGCTCTGCCAGGCTTCTACTGCAACTGTCCTCGGTTCCTGCTTGTTCTTGGGGCATTTTCCCTTCAGTTTTGTCTTCAGCAAGTGAAATGCATGCTCAATCGGATTCAGGTCAGGTGATTGACTTGGCCATTGCATAACATTCCACTTCTTTCCCTTAAAACACTGTTTGGTTGCATACGCAGTATGCTTCGGGTCATTGTCCATCTGCACTGTGAAGGGCTGTCCAATGAGTTCTGAAGCATTTGGCTGAATATGAGCAGATAATATTGCCCGAAACACTTCAGAATTCACTCTGCTGCTTTTGTCAGCAGTCACATCATCAATAAATACAAGAGAACCAGTTCCATTGGCAGTCAGTCATACATGCCCACGCCATGACACCACCACCACCATGCTTCACTGATGAGGTGGTATGCTTTGGATCATGAGCAGTTCCTTTCCTTCTCCATACTCTTCTCTTATCATCGCTCTGGTACAAGTTTATCTTGGTATCATCTGTCCATAGGATGTTGTTCCAGAACTGTGAAGGCTTTTTTAGTTGTTTGGCAAACTCTAATCTGGCCTTCCTGTTTTTGAGGCTCACCAATGGTTTACATCTTGTGGTGAGCCCTCTGTATTCACTCTGGTGAAGTCTTCTCTTGACACATACGCCTACCTCCTGGAGAGTGTTCTTGATCTGGCCAACTGTTGTAAAGGGTGTTTTCTTCACCAGGGAAAGAATTCTTCAGTCATCCACCACAGTTGTTTTCAGTGGTCTTCCGGGTCTTTTGGTGTCGCTGAGCTCACCGGTGCGTTCTTTCTTTTTAAGGATGTTCCAAACAGTTGATTTGGCCATACCTAATGTTTTTGCTATCTCTCTGATGGGTTTGTTTTGTTTTTTCAGCCTAATGATGGCTTGCTTCACTGATAGTGACAGCTCTTTGTATCTCATATTGAGAGTTGACAGCAACAGATTCCAAATGCAAATAGCACACTTGAAATGAACTGTGGACCTTTTATCTGCTCCTTTTAAATGGGATAATGAGGGAATAACACACACCTGGCCATGGAACAGCTGAGCAGCCAAGTGTCCCATTACTTTTGGTCCCTTAAAAAGTGGGAGGCACATATACAAACTGTTGTAATTCCTACACTGTTCACCTGATTTGGATGTAAATACCCTCAAATTAAAGCTGAAAGTCTGTAGTTAAAGCACATCGTGTTCATTTCATTTCAAATCCATTGTGGTGGTGTATAGAGCCAAAAAGATGAAAATTGTGTCGATGTCCCAATATTTATGGACCTGACTGTATGTATATGAAGTATTGAGCACTAGGGATGGGCCGAACACCCCCGGTTCGGTTTGCATCTAGAACATGCGAACGGACCGAAAGTTTGCGTGAACATTCGAACACCGTTAAAGTCTATGGGACTCGAACGTGAGAAATCAAAAGTGCGAATTTTAAAGGCTAATATGCAAGTTATTGTCCAAAAAAAGGGTTTGGGGACCCGGGTCCTGCCCCAGGGGACATGTATCAATGCAAAAAAAAGTTTTAAAAACGGCTGTTTTTTCGGGAGCAGTGATTTTAATGGTGCTTAAAGTGAAAAAATAAAAGTGAAATATTCCTTTAACCACTTAACGACCGCCCACTGTAATTATACGGCGGCAGAATGGCACCGACAGGCAGAATCACGTAGATCTACGTGATCGCCTTTGTATAGTTGGGGGGTCCGATCGGACCCCCCTTCTGTACAGTGAGCGGTGGTTAAGTGTTCGGGAGCGATCCGGCATGAGGGGACGGCCGTTCGATTCCGGCCACCCCCTCTCAATCGCTCCCGGCGAATGAGAGAGCTTCCCCTGCCTGTGTAATGTAAACACAGGCAGAGGAAGTGATGTCATCTCTCCTCGTGTCGGTCTTTTCGATCCGGCGCGAGGAGTGAAGACATCTCACAGTAAGTGCACCAACAGCCCACTGACACCAGTACACGTAGGCACACAAATCACCCCCCAGTCACCCCCAGATCACCCCCAGTACCCCCAGTCACAGTGCACCGTTTGCAGTGATCATTTTTTTTACTGATCACTGCAACCAATGTCATTTGTGACTGTAAAAAGTTGCAGGGCAGTTAGGATTAGGCCCCTTTAGGTCCAAGGTAGCCCCCTAACCCCCCCTAATAAAGGTTTAACCCCTTGATCGCCCCCCCAGGTAACCCTTTCACCCCCTAACGCCAGCGTCACTAAGCGATCGTTTTTCCGATCGCTTTTTTCTTGTCGCTGGTGTCCTAGATAGCCAGTTAATTATTTTTAGGTTCGCCGCAGGTTTTTATTAGCGTCAGGTACCCCCATATATTATTTTAACCCCCTGATTGCCCCTAGAGTTAACCCTTTCACCAGTGATCACTGTATAAGCGTCACTGGTGACACTGGTTACCCAGTTAGTTATTTAGTTATTTAGGTAACCCGTCAGGTTTTTATATAGCGTCGGGTACCCCCATATTTAACCTAATAAAGGTTTTAACCCCCTGATTGCCCCTAGTTAACCCTTTCACCAGTGATCACCATATAAAGGTTACAGGTGACGCTGGTTGGTTAGTTTTCTTTTTATAGCATCAGGGCACCCGCCGTATATAACCCAATAAAGGTTTAACCCCCTGATCGCCCGGCAGGTGATATCAATTAGGTTTTAGCGCCAGAGAGGGTCTGCGTCGCCCCAGGCAGCTTTAGGTTAGTGCCAGTAACGCTAACACCCACGTGCAAAGCATACACCTCCCTTAGTGGTATAGTATCTGATCAGATCTATACTAGCGTCCCCAGTGGTTTAGGGTTCCCAAAAACGCAGTGTTAGCGGGATCAGCCCAGATACCTGCTAGTACCTGCGTTTAGCCCCTCCGCCCAGCCCAGCCCAGCCCAGCCCACCCAAGTGCAGTATCGATCGATCACTGTCACTTACCAAACACATAACTGCAGCGTTCGCAGAGACAGTCCTGATCCCTGCGATCGCTAACAGTTTTTTTGGTTGCATTTGATACATTTGGTGACAGTCAGGTGCTTTTTTTACCTGTGAATCTTACTAGTGTACCCCTAAATTTAGAGCCCAAAATGGCAAGACGAAGGTACACTAGTAAAGAGGCCTACGAGATTCTGAGCATGACAGATAGTGAAGAGGAGGTCACGTATCTGTCAGATTTAGGCTCAGAATATCTTCCTGTAGAAGACAGTGACGTCAGCGGCCCCACGTCAGATAGCTCTGACGACGAAGTTGAGGTCCCTGCTAAGGTCAGGCGTACCCGATCCCGATCTTCTGAGGTTGTTGAGGAGCAAGAACCGCAGGGCTCTCGTATCATGGAGCAGAGTAGTACTAGCGCCGCTATTCCTTCTGGTGAATTGGCAAGCACCAGCGGCCTAGTACAGCCTGGGCGTACATCCAGCACTGCAGTATCACGTGGTGACATGGCGAGTCCCATAAGTGCAGTTCAAGCTGGCGAGGTGGCAAGCACAAGTAGTGTCCCGCTGCCACCAAGAAGACAAAGGCAGGCCCGTCGTGCCCATAGTGCCCTTCCTGCAGAATTCGCCTATCCTGATTGGGTCCCCACCACTTCTGCAGAACCCATACTTCCCCCATTCACTGCCCAACCTGGTATTCAGGTGGAAACAGCTGATTTTATGCCAATTGATTATTATTCGCTGTTTTTCACGGAAGATCTCTATAGATCTATTGTGGACCAGAGTAATTTATATGCTGGTCAATTCATCGCCGCTAATCCCCAGTTGCCTAAAATTGCCAAAGATTGGAAACCAATTACGGATTCCGAATTTAAGACCTTTCTGGGCCTTTCCGTCAACATGGGCACACATAAATTCCCGTCATTGCGTGCTTATTGGTCCACGCACCCAATTGACCACATGCCCGTGTTCTCTGCCTCCATGCCCAGGACACGATACGAGCAGATTTTGCGGTTCATTCACTTCAACGACAATGAACTTTGTCATCCACGTGGGGACCCTGAGTACGACCGGCTCTATAAAATTCGGCCCCTCATAAACCACTTCAACGAACGTTTTGCAGCCTTGTTTATTCCCGATCAAGTTGTCTGCGTTGATGAGTCCCTGATTAAATTTTCTGGCCGCTTGGCTTTCAAGCAGTACCTTCCCAGCAAGCGTGCCAGATACGGGGTCAAGCTCTATAAGTTCTGTGACAGGGCAACAGGCTATGTATGGAGCTTTATGGTTTATGAGGGAAAAGATAGTCAGGTTGAGCCGGTCAACTGCCCGGATTACATAGGGAGCGCTGGCAAGATAGTGTGGAAATTGGTGTCACCCTTATTCGGAAAGGGGTACCACTTGTATGTGGACAATTATTACACGAGCGTGCCACTGTTTAGTCACTTGTTTGATCATCAGATTGGAGCATGTGGCACCGTGCGACCTAATCGCCGGGGCTTTCCCCAGCGGCTTGTAGATGCCCGTCTTAGGCTGGGGGAGAGAGCCTGCTTGAAGTGTAATAACTTGCTCGCTATGAAGTGGAGGGACAATAAGAATGTTTCCCTTCTTACCTCCCTTCATGCAGACACGACAGTCCAAATTCGTACGACGACTGGTGTTGTGGAGAAACCCCTCTGTGTCCACGAATATAACAAAAATATGGGAGGGGTGGACCTCAACGACCAGTTGATGGCGCCGTATCTAATTGACCGTAAGGCGAGACGCTGGTACAAAAAAGTGTCTCTATCCTTATTCCAATTGGCTTTGCTGAACGCTCATGTGCTATACAGAGCTTCAGGCGGGACGTTATCTCTTCTAAAATTCCAGAATGAGATAGTCACAGAACTCCTGTATCCAGGCGGTTCTGCACCTCACCATTCCCAACCAAATGCAGTAAGCCGGCTGCATGAGAGGCATTATCTGTATGCCCTCCCGAGTACCCCTACCCAACGAACCCCCCAAAAAAGATGTCGTGTCTGTAGCAAGCGCGGATTTAGGCGTGACACCCGTGTCTTTTGTCCACTCTGTCCTGACAAACCTGGTCTTTGCCTTGGTGAATGTTTTGATCGCTACCACTCAAAAGTGAAGTTTTAGCGTAGGGTACAGCATTTCACAGACTAGGACACACTTACACAGGGTCTCCCAAGATGCCATTACATTTTGAGAGACCCGAACCATTACAGTTGTTAAAGTTACAAAAAAAAGTGTAAAAAAGAAAAAAAAAAACTTAAAAAACAAAACACAAAAAAAATATAAAATAAAAAAACCAAAAATAGTTGTCGTTTTATTTATCTCTCTCTCTCTCTCTATTTTCTCTCTATTGTTCTGCTCTTTTTTACTGTATTCTATTCTGCAATGTTTTATCATGCTTGCTTTTCAGGTATGTAATTTTTTGTTTTCAGGTACGCCATTCAGTTGCAGCGCGGATCTATTTATCTTGACAGCAACAACGTTTTCTCCCACGATACATAAAGCCGTGACTCCAACGCTGTAGGAGGTGATTTCACCACCACAGTTTAAAAAAAGAGCATATATGCCGAAGCATGGGGGCAGCAGGGGCGGAGGAGCGATTTTGCTCCTAATGCCGCGTATATACGGTCGAAATTCCGACGGAGGCTTGCCCGTGGAAAAGTCCGACCGTGTGTACGCGGCATAACTTTTTTGCGGGAGGATGCCCCCATGCTTCGGCATATATATATTTTAGGCACAGGTTGCGTTAAAAAAAATGTTTTATTTTTTACTAGGTTTTGTTTTGGTATTTGCTTTGCAGGTATGGTATGGTCTTACTGTTGTACTGTAATGTTACTTTGTTTTAATGTTAACCATCATTTGCTTAGCAGGTACGCCATTCAGTTGCATCGCGGATTTATTTATCTTGACAGCAACAGCGTTTGCTCCCACGATACATAAAGCCGTGACTCCAACGCTGTAGGAGGTGATTTCACCACCACAGTTAAAAAAAGAGCATATATGCCGAAGCATGGGGGCAGCAGGGGCGGAGGAGCGATTTTGCTCCTAATGCCGCGTATATACGGTCGAAATTCCGATGGAGGCTTGCCCGTGGAAAAGTCCGACTGTGTGTACGCGGCATAACCTTTTATGCCGCGTACATACGGTCGAAATTCCGACGAAGGCTTGCCCGTGGAAAAGTCCGACCGTGTGTACGCGGCATAACTTTTTTGCGGGAGGATGCCCCCATGCTTCGGCATATATGCCCATCATTAGAAGTGGGTGGATGAAGGGAGGTATTCTAATGGTGGGCATACCCACCGATCAATCTCTTTTTTTCGTTCAGCCAACAGGCTGCATGAAAAAAAAAGATTACAATACATGTCCAACAAGGACCAGCAACGTACTGGTATGTTGCTGGACTTTGAATGTTTATACCAGAATGATGCCTGCGGGTTTAGGTATCATCTTGGTATCATTCTTTTCAGCCAGTGGCCGGCTTTCATGTAAAAGCAATTCTAGCAGATAATTAGCCTCTAGACTGCTTTTACAAGCAGTGGGAGGGAATGTCCCCCCCCCCCGGATATAAACAGCGCCATTGGGAAATTGGGAAAGCATTTTATCACACCGATCTTGGTGTGGTCAGATGCTTTGAGGGCAGAGAAAAGATCTAGGGTCTAACCCCCCAATTTTTTTCAGAAAAAGAGTACCTGTCACTACTTATTGCTATCATAGGGGATATTTACATTCCCTGAGATAACAATAAAAATGGTAAAAAAAAAAAAAAATATGGAAGGAACAGTTTAAAAAAAAAAAAAAAAGCAAAATAAATAATAAAAAAAAAAAAAAAAAAAAGCACCGCTGTCCCCCCCTGCTCTTGCGCAAAGGCAAACGCAAGCGGCGGTCTAGCGTCATATGTAAACAGAAATTGCATCATGCATGTGAGGTATCACCGCAAAGGTCAGCTCGAGGGCAGTAATTTTAGCAGTAGACCTCCTCTGTAAATCTAACGTGGTAGCCTGTAAAGGCTTTTAAATGCTTTTAAAAATGAATGTAGTTTGTCGCCGCTGCGCGTTTGTGCGCAATTTTAAAGCATGTCGTGTTTGGTATCCATGTACTCAGCCTAACATCATCTTTTTTATTTCATCAAACATTTGGGCAATATAGTGTTTTTTAGTGCATTAACCACTTAAGCCCCGGACCATTTGGTAGCTAAAGGACCAGAGGTGAATTCAGAATTTTGCACTGCGCTGCTTTAACTGTAAATTGTGCGGACATGCAATGTTGTACCCAAACGAAATTTGCGTCCTTTTCTTCCCACAAATAGAGCTTTCTTTTAATGGTATTTGATTGCCTCTGCAATTTTTATTTTTTGCGATATAAACGGAAAAAGACCGAAAATTTTGAAAAAAAAAATATATTTTCTACTTTTTGTTATAAGAAAAATCGAATAAACTCAATTTTAGTCATACATTTAGGCCAAAATGTATTCAGCCACATGTCTTTAGTAAAAAAAATGTCAATAAGTGTATATTTATCGGTTTGCGCAAAAGTTATAGCGTTTACAAACTAGGGTACATTTTCTGGAATTTACACAGCTTTTAATTTATGACTGCCTATCTCATTTCTTGAGGTGCTAAAATGACAGGGCAGTACAAAACCCCCCCAAATGACCCCATTTTAGAAAGTAGACACCCCAAGGAAATTGCTGAGAGGCATGTTGAGCCCATTGAATATTTTTTTTTGTCCCAAGTGATTGAATAATGACAAAAAAAAAAATTACAAAAAGTTGTCACTAAATGATATATTGCTCACACATGCCATGGTTATATGTGGAATTGCACCCCAAAATACATTCTGCTGCTTCTCCTGAGTACGGGGATACCACATGTGTGGGACTTTTTAGGAGCCTAGCCACGTACGGGACCCCGGAAACCAAGCACCGCCTTCAGGATTTCTAAGGGCGCAAATTTTTGATTTCACTCCTCACTACCTATCACAGTTTTGAAGGCCATAAAATGCCAAAATAGCACAAAACCCCCCCAAATGACCCCATTTTGGAAAGTAGACACCCCAAGCTGTTTGCTGAGAGGCATGGTGAGTATTTTACAGCTCTCATTTGTTTTTGAAAATGAAGAAAGAACATTTTTTTTTTTCTTTTTTTTTTCAATTTTCAAAACTTTGTGACAAAAAGCGAGATCTGCAAAATACTCACAATACCTCTCAGCAAATAGCTTGGGGTGTCTACTTTCCAAAATGGGGTCATTTGGGGGGGTTTTGTGCCATCTGGGCATTCCATGGCCTCCGAAACTGTGATAGGCAGTGAGAAGTGAAATCAAAAATTGACACCCTTAGAAAGCCTGAAGGCGGTGATTGGTTTTTGGGGTCCCGTACGCGGCTAGGCTCCCAAAAAGTCTCACACATGTGGTATCCCCGTACTCAGGAGAAGCAACAGAATGTATTTTGGGGTGTAATTCCACATATGCCCATGGCATGTTTGAGCAATATATCATTTAGTGACAACTTTGTGCAAAAAAAAAAAAAAAAATTGTATTTTTTCCGCAACTTGTGTCAACATATAAAATATTCCATGGACTCGACATGCCTCTCAGTATATAGCTTGGGGTGTCTACTTTCCAAAATGGGGTCATTTGGGGGGGTTTTGAACTGTTCTGGCATTTTATACACAACATTAGGAAGCTTACATCCACTCTTCTAACCACTTGAAGACAAAGCCCTTTTTGACACTTTTTGTTTACATGAAAACATTTTTTTTTGCAAGAAAATTATGTTGAACCCCCAAACATTATATATATATATATTTAAAGCAAAGGCCCTACAGAATAAAATGGTGGGTGTTGCATTTTTTTTTCTACACAGTATTTGCGCAGCGATTTTTCAAACGCATTTTTTTGGGAAAAAATACACTTTTTTTAATTTTAATGCACTAAAACACACTATATTGCCCAAATGTTTGATGAAATAAAAAAAAAGATCATCTTAGGCCGAGTACATAGATACCAAACACGACATGCTTTAAAATTTCGCACAAACGCGCATTGGCGACAAACTACATACATTTTTAAAAGCCTTTAAAAGCATTTACAGGTTACCCCGTTAGATTTACAGAGGAGGTCTACTGCTAAAATTACTGCCCTCGATCTGACCTTCGCGGTGATACCTCACATGCATGGTGCAATTGCTGTTTACATATGACGCCAGACCGACGCTTGCGTTCGCCATTGGGCAAGAGCAGGGCAGGACAGGGGTGCTTTTTTTTTTTTTTTATTATTAATTTTGCTTTTTTTTTTATTTTTAAACTGTTGCTTCCATATTTATTTATTTTTATCACTTTTATTGTTATCTCAGGGAATGTAAATATCCCCTATGATAGCAATAGGTAATGACAGGTACTCTTTTTTGAAAAAACTGGGGTCTATTGGACCCTAGATCTTTCCTCTGCCCTCAAAGCATCTGACCACACCAAGATCGGTGTGATAAAATGCTTTCCCAATTTCCCAATGGCGCTTTTCATATCCGTGGGGGGGACATTCCCTCCCACTGCTTGTAAAAGCAGTCTAGAGGCTAATTAGCCACTAGGATTGCTTTTACATGAAAGCCGGCCGCTGGCTGAAAAGAATGATACCAAGATGATACCTAAACCTGCAGGCATCATTCTGGTATAAACATTCAAAGTCCAGCAACATACCAGTACGTTGCTGGTCCTTGTTGGACATGTATTGTAATCTTTTTTTTCATGCAGCTTGTTGGCTGAACGAAAAAAAAAGATTGATCGGTGGGTATGCCCACCATTAGAATACCGCCCTTCATCCACCCACTTCTAATTATGGGCATACATGCACCATTTATATATGCCGAAGCATGGGGGCATATTCTCGCAAAAGTTATGCCGCGTACACATGGTCAGACTTTTCCACGGGCAAGCCTCCGTCGGAATTTCGACCGTATATACGCGGCATTAGGAGCAAAATCGCTCCTCCGCTCCTGCTGCCCCAATGCTTCGGCATATATGCTTTTTTTTTTTAACTGTGGTGGTGAAATCACCTCCTACAGCACTGGAGTCGCAGGGATCAGGCCTGTCTCTGCGAACGCTGCAGTTATGTGTGTTGTGTTTTGCAAGTGACAGTGATCGATCGATACTGCACTTCGGTGGCCTGGGCTGGACGGAGGGGCAAAACGCAGGTGCTAGCAGGTATCTGGGCTGATCCCACTAACAGTGCGTTTTTGGGAACCCTAAACTGCTGGGGACGCTAGTATAGATCTGATCAGATCAGATATTGAGCTGATCAGATACTATACCACTAAGGGGGGTGTATGCTTCACGTGTGGGTGTTAGCGCTACTGGCACTAACCTGACGCTGCCTGGGGTGTGACGCAGACCCTCTCTGACGCTAAAACCTAACTGATATCACCCGCCGGGCGATCAGGGGGTTAAACCTTTATTGGGTTATATACGGCGGGTGCCCTGACACTATAAAAAGCAAACTAACTAACCAGCGTCACCCGTAACACTTATATGATGATCACTGGTAAAAGGGTTAACTAGGGGCAATTAGGGGGTTAAAACCTTTATTAGGTAATATATGGGGGTACCTGACGCTATATAAAAACCTGACGGCGAACCTAAAAAAAATTACTGGCTACCTATCGGCATCACCGACACTAAGACAACGATCATAAAAACGATTGCTTAGCGACAGTGGTGATAGGGGGTGAAAGGGTTACCTGGGGGGCGATCAGGGGGTTAAACCTTTATTAGATAATATATGGGGGTACCTGACGCTATAAAAACCTGTGGCGAACCTAAAAAAAATTACTGGCTACCGATCAGCATCACCGACGCTAAGACATCGATCAGAAAAATTATCGCTTAGTGACAGTGGTGATAGGGGGTGAAAGGGTTACCTGGGGGGCGATCAAGGGGGTTAAACCTTTATTAGGTAATATATAGGGGTACCCGACGCTATAAAAACCTGCGGCGAACCTAAAAAAAATTACTGGCTACCGATCAGCATCACCGACGCTAAGACATCGATCAGAAAAATGATTGCTTAGCGACGGCGGTGCTAGGGGGTGAAAGGGTTATCTGGGGGGTGATCAGGGGGTTAAACCTTTATTAGGGGGGGTTAGGGGGCTACACTGGACCTAAAACTAAATGTAGTGACACTTTTACAGTCACAAATGTCACTGATTGCAGTGATCACTAAATAAATGGTCACTGCAATCAGTGACACTGTGACTGGGGGCTGGGGGTGCCTAGGGGGGCGATTTGTGTGCCTATGTGTCCTGGTGTCAGTGTGCTGTTTTGTGTACTAACCTGCATCTTCTCCTGTACGGCGCTCGGTATATGTGAGCGCCGCAGGAGAGATGACATCACTTCCTCCTTCCTGGCAGGCAGGGGAAGCTCTCTCATTCGCCGGGAGTGATCGAGAGGGGGTGGCCGGAATCGAACGGCCGTCCCCTCATGCCGGATAGCTCCCGAAGGTAAAACGACCACCCACTGTAAAGAAGGGGGGTCCGATCGGACCCCCCAACTATACAAAGGCAATCACGTATATGTACATGATTCTGCCTGTCGGTGCCATTCTGCCGACATATATTTACAGTGGGCGGTCGTTAAGTGGTTAAAAATAAAAAAAAGTGTGTTTTCCCCCCAAAAAATGCATTTGAAAAATCGCTGCGCAAATACTGTGTGGAAAAAAAATGCAACACCCACTATTTTAATCTGTAGGGCCTTTGCTTTAAAAAAATATATAATGTTTGGGGGTTCAACATAATTTTCTTGCAAAAAAAAAATGTTTTCATGTAAACAAAAAGTGTCAGAAAGGGCTTTGTCTTCAAGTGGTTAGAAGAGTGGATGATGTGTGACATAAGCTTCCTAATGTTGTGCATAAAATGCCAGGACAGTTCAAAACCCCCCCAAATGACCCCATTTTGGAAAGTAGACACCTCAAGCTATGTGCTGAGAGGCATGTTGAGCCCATTGAATATTTATTTTTTTGTCCCAAGTGATTGAATAATGACAAAAAGAAAAAAAAATGTACAAAAAGTTGTCACTAAATTATATATTGCTCAAACATGCCATGGTTATATGTGGAATTGCACCCCAAAATACATTCTGTTTCTTCTCCTGAGTACGGGGATACCACATGTGTGAGACTTTTTGGGAGCCTAGCCGCGTACAGGACCCCGAAATCCAAGCACCGCCTTCAGGATTTCTATGGGTGTAAATTTTTGATTTCACTCCTCTCTGCCTATCACAGTTTCGGAGGCCATGGAATGCCCAGATGGCACAAAACCCCCCCAAATGACCCCATTTTGGAAAGTAGACACCCCAAGCTATTTGCTGAGAGGTATGTTGAGTATTTTGCAGATCTCGCTTTTTGTCACAAAGTTTTGAAAATTGAAAAAAGCAAAAAAAAAAAAAAATGTCTTTCTTCATTTTCAAAAACAAATGAGAGCTGTAAAATACTCACCATGCCTCTCAGCAAATAGCTTGGGGTGTCTACTTTCCAAAATGGGGTCATTTGTGGGGGTTTTGGGCTATCTTAGCATTTTATGGCCTTCAAAACTGTGATAGGCAGTGAGGAGTGAAATCAAGAATCAAGCCCTTAGAAATCCTGAAGGCGGTGCTTGGTTTTCAGGACCCCGTACGCGGCTAGGCTCTCAAAAAGTCCCACACATGTGGTATCCCCGTACTCAGGAGAAGCAGCAAAATGTATTTTGGGGTGCAATTCCACATATAACAATGGCATGTTTGAGCAATATATCATTTAGTGACAACTTTTTGTACAATTTTTTTTTCTTTTTGTCATTATTCAATCACTTGGGACAAAAAAAATATTCAATGGGCTCAACATACCTCTCAGCAAATAGCTTGGGGGTGTCTACTTTCCAAAATGGGGTCATTTGGGGGGGTTTTGTGCCATCTTGGCATTTTATGGCCTTCAAAACTGTGATAGGTAGTGATAGGTAGTGAGGAGTGAAATCAAAAATTTATGCCCTTAGAAACCTTGAAGGCGGTGCTTGGTTTTTGGGGTCCCGTACGCGGCTAGGCTCCCAAAAAGTCCCACACATGTGGTATCCCCGTACTCAGGAGAAGCAGCAGAATGTATTTTGGGGTGTAATTTCACATATTCCCATGGCATGTGTGAGCAATATATAATTTAGTGACAACTTTGTGCAAAAAAAAAAAAAAGTTTGTCATATTCCCGCAACTTGTGGCAAAATATAAAATATTCCATGGACTGAACATGCCTCTCAGTAAATAGCTTGGGGTGTTTACTTTCCAAAATGGGGTCATTTGGGGGGGTTTTGTGCTATTTTGGCATTTTATGGCCTTCAAAACTGTGATAGGTAGTGAGGAGTGAAATCAAAAATTTGCGCCCTTAGAAATCCTGAAGGCGGTGCTTGGTTTCTGGGGTCCCGTACGTGGCTAGGCTCCCAAAAAGTCCCACACATGTGGTATCCCCGTACTCAGGAGAAGCAGCAGAATGTATTTTGGGGTGCAATTACACATATAACCATGGCATGTGTGAGCAATATATAATTTAGTGACAACTTTTTGTCTTTTTTTTTTGTCATTATTTAATCACTTGGGACAAAAAAAAAATATTCAATGGGCTCAACATGCCTCTCAGCAATTTCCTTGGGGTGTCTACTTTCCAAAATGGGGTCATTTGGGGGGGTTTTGTACTGCCCTGCCATTTTAGCACCTCAAGAAATGAGATAGGCAGTCATAAATTTAAAGCTGTGTAAATTCCAGAAAATGTACCCTAGTTTGTAAACGCTATAACTTTTGCGCAAACCAATAAATATACGCTTATTGACATTTTTTTTACTAAAGACATGTGGCTGAATACATTTTGGCCTAAATGTATGACTAAAATTGAGTTTATTCGATTTTTCTTATAACAAAAAGTAGAAAATATCATATTTTTTTGTCATTTTCGGTCTTTTTCCGTTTATATCGCAAAAAATAAAAATCGCAGAGGCAATCAAATACCATTAAAAGAAAGCTCTATTTGTGGGAAGAAAAGGACGCAAATTTCGTTTGGGTACAACATTGCATGTCCGCACAATTTACAGTTAAAGCAGCGCAGTGCAAAATTCTGAAATCACCTCTGGTCCTCTAGCTACCAAATGGTCCGGGGCTTAAGTGGTTAAATATTGTACCTGGGGGGGGGGGGTTATATAGTATGCCTGTAAAGTGGCACATGTTTCCCGTGTTTAGAACTGTCCCTGCACAAAATGACATTTCTAAAGGAAAAAAAGTCATTTAAAACTGCTTGCGGCTTTAATGTAATGTTGGATCCCGGCAATATAGATTAAAATAATTGAGAAAAATGGCATGGGTACCCCCCTCCCCCCCCAGCCCATTACCAGGCCCTTTGGGTCTTGTATGGATATTAAGGGAAACCCTGCACCCAAATTTAAAAAAGAAAACGCGTGGGGCCCCCAGGCCCTATATACTCTGAACACCAGTATACAGGCCGTCCCAAGAAAGACAGGGACTGTAGGTTTGTTCTTAAGTTGAATCTGTTTGTAATTTGGAACAGGCACATTTTGTAAGTGTAGCTCCAGCCAAAAAAATCTATTTCTAAGCGTTTTGGATATCATAGGGAAGGGTTATCCAATGACAATTGACAATGACAATTGGATTTTGAAAATTTTGAGTTTTTAGGGAAACAAGGATTGCTGATAAAGCATCAGTGGAGACACCTTTTTCCCATATTAACTCTTAGACCCCTTTCACACTGAGCCGCCCATAGCGTTGGCGGTAAAACACCGCTATTTTTACCACCGACTCTATGGGCAGATTTGCGACGCATTTCGGCCACTAGCGGGGTGCTTTTAACCCCCGCTAGCGGCTGAGAAAGGGTTAAAACCGCCCGCAATGCGCTGCTGAAGCAGCACATTGCGGGCGGTATAGCCACACTGTCCCATTGATTTCAATAGGCAGGAGCGGTGGAGGAGCGGTAAACGCACCTTCACCGCTCCAAAGATGCGCGCAGGAGGACTTTTTTTTACCGTCCTGCTAGCGCAACGCTCCAGTGTGAAAGCCCTCTGGCTTTCACACTGGAGTGAATGTAACAGCTGTTTAAGGGTGGATTGCAGGCGCTATTTTTAACGCTATAGTGCCTGCAATACACCCTCAGTGTGAAAGGGATCTTACAGGAGAGAATTTCCCTTCCCAGGAATGGCCTACAGTCAGGTAGAGGCTTGGCTGGACTAGAATGCAGTGGATCTATATTTTATGCACTGCAGCTCACTGAGTCGCCTGCCTGCCTGAAAATGTCTTTGAACACGCACTCCAGGAATGGCCTACAGTCAGATATAGGCTTGGCTGGAATAGAATGCAGTGGATATATATTTTATACACTGCAGCTCACTGAGTTGCCTGCCTGAAAGTGTCTTTGAACACGTACTCCAGGAAAGGCCTACAGTCAGGTGTAGGCTTAGCTAGACGTATATATATTAGAAACAGTACACCAGGAACGGTCTGCACAGTGAGATGAAGCTAAACTGTATATATATATATATATATATATATACACACAAATCTGGGATGTATATATATATATATATATATATATATATATATATATATATATATACTATATACACTGCAGCTAACTGAATCAACTGCCTGCCTGAAGTATTTTAGAAACAGTACACCAGGAACGGTCTGCAGTGAGATCTAGCTGCACAGGATACAGTGTGTATATATATATATATATATATATATATATATATATATATATATATTGTGAAGGACTAGCATCAAAGGTAGAGCTTGAAGGACACCGCCACTCGCTGGGTCTTCTTTTTGAGGGCTTTATTTGCCCATTTTTATTAAAAGAAGTTCAAACAAAATCAAAGGTTTTCCTCGCAGGTGTTTCAATACTCCTTTTCATTAATAACATGACATTCAGCCTCCTGGCTTATACATACAGCAGTGTTGCTCAGGCCTTCCACTTCAGGCTTTCATCTGTCTCCTACAGACTATTCCATTGGCAACACCGTCCATTTAGATAGCAGCCCCTCACTGCTCTGAGCCTCAGACTTGGGTCCACTGCTCTGACCCTCAGACCTGGGTCTCTGGCTTCCAGTGTGCAGACAACCACTCTCTGGCTTCTCCAGTGCACACTTGCACTTTATGGCTTCCCCAGGGCACACCTGCACTCGTCAGGAGGATGGAGCCCAGAATGCTGGTTCTGACTCTACTATCAGGCCCACACACACCTGAACAATCAGTGTGCCGTTGAGTCTCAAAACCCGGATCCAGGACTGGGGATTTCATCCCACCCGGATCTCTAAGAAATCCCCAGGCTCCAGGTCCCAAAGTGGACTTTAGTAAATCATGAGGAAACTGAAAAGCCAGTTTCCTCCCAAACAAGCAAATACCCTGGAGCCCATCAACCTGCCTGGTTGAGAATCCTGTATTCATACACTGGTGGGGTACCACACTACCACAATATATGTGTAGCGGGGTGTTCAATTTAAGGGATGTGTCTGAGTGTTAACCAGGCTCAGACACATTAAATTGATAGGATTCATGGACCATTTTTTGTTCTCAGGGGTTAATGCTGGTGATGTGTTCCCCGTGGCCGGTGGGTGGCGCTGCCATTCTGGGCCAGGGTTGAACCGCGAGCGCAGTGCTGTGTCTTTTGTGTCCCCTCTTGGCAGCCGTACAGTGGGGCGGGGAACCTGCTGTGCATGCCGGGAGAGGATATAAAAGGGGCAGACATCTTCTGAGAGGGGTTCGTCCACGCCCAGGCACCTTCAGCCTGGGTGTATGTGGTTCGTCATCTCTGGGTGCCCTAGGCCCGGAGGCCTTGTTCCAGTTCCACCTCAGGCACCTTTAGCCTGGGGTGAGGTACTACCTCACCGTACCTGTTCGCCTGGGCACGGAGGCCCAGGAGTTGCAGTAACGGCCTGGAGCCCAGCAGCCTTCAACTGGGGTCCGCAAGGGATCGAGGAGTCCAGGGTGCCGCCTTGCGAGGGGACCCGCACCCTAAGAGAAGGGAGGATCTGTTTCGAAGAACCGGTGCTGTGGACATGGTGAAGGAAGGGGTCTGTTGACTCACTGGGGAGATGTCTTCTCCCTGAAAGGGGCTATGTCCTAGGAAGGAACAAGATTCACCAGGTCAGTGGCAGTGACCCTTTTCACCAGGTCAGTGGCAGTGACCCTGTTCGCCATGTCAGTGGCAGTGACCTTATCCACACGGTCTGTTACAGAGGCCAACCTCATGGTCTGTGGCAGAGACCATGCGCCAAAACTGTTTGAGAATCTGAACAGTCCTAATGCCCCATACACACGATCATTTTTCATGCCATTTTTTAAACCAACGTTTTTCTTGTCATTTTTTTTTCATGTTTCCTCTCAAGCCTGTCTTGCGTACACACGATCATTAAAAAAAACGCTTGAGCAAAGCACAGTGACGTACAGCACGTACGACGGCACTATAAAGGGGAAGTTCCGTTCGAATGGCTGCCACCCTTCATGTTAGTAAAGTTTGTTGAGAGACGATTCGCTCTTTTCAGTCTCGTGCTTTTCAGTCCGTTACTGCGTGACGAATGTGCTATCTCCATTACGAACGCTAGTTTTACCAGAACGAGCGCTCCCGTCTCATACTTAATTCTGAGCATGCGCGGTTTTTTTCACGTCGTTAAAGCATACACACTATCGTTTTTCACGTCGTTAAAAAAAAGACATGAAAAACGACGTGAAAAAAGAGAGCATGTTCGAAATTTTTAATGGCCGTTTTTCACATCGTTAAAAATGCTCTGGAGCATACACACTATCGTTTTTAATGGCCATTTTTAAAAATGGCATTTTTAACGGCATGAAAAACGATCGTGTGTATGGGGCATTAGAGTTTGAGCTACGTTTGTGCCTGGACCTCCTCCACACCTTAAAGCTGTCCTGTGTCTTTGCTCCAACCTTTCGTCTATCCAAGAGACTTATGTGTTGTGCAAGTAGAAAATAAATATTGAGTTGGACTTTCAGCTGGTGTGGACATTTACATTTCTGGGGAAGTCAAGGACTTGCATTTACACACTGTAGAGGTGAGAATCATTCTAAGGAGGACTTTATACTCCGGCTGCAGACAAGGCCCAAAAACAACACCGCCTAACCTCTTAACACAGGAGGGTACTCCTAAGAGGAGCCGAAGCAGACAAGGAGAAGGGGGGCGTGTGCGCTACATATACAAAGCACTGGGATGTATATATATACTAAATACACTGCAGCTAACTGAATCAGCTGCCTGCCTGAAGTATTTTAGAAACAGTACACCAGGAATGGTCTCCAGTGAGATCTAGCTAAACTGGATACAGTGTATGTATGTATATACAAAGCCGGGATGTACAGTATATATATATTAAATACACTGCAGCTAACTGAATCAACTGCCTACCTGAAGTATTTTAGAACCAGTACACCAGGAATGATCTGCAGTGAGATCAAGTTAACTGTATACAGCATATATATATATATATATATATACAAAGCCTGGATGTATATATATACTAAATACACTGCAGCTGAGCTAACTGAATCGCCTGCCTGCTCAAACTAAATGAAATGAAATGACACTCTGTCTCTCTCAACAACTCCACCAACACACTACACTCGGCCGACGTGCAGGCGGCCTTATATAGTGTGGGGCGTGGACTTAACCCCCTGAGACATAATCACGGCGCTGTGATTGGGCAAAACATGCAGGTCATAGTGCATGCTTGACCAATCATCAGCAAGCAATGCACTGCGATGACGCAGTGCATTATTGGGCCGTGACGCGCCGCTCGAATTTGGCGCGAACTGCCCATAATGTTCGATTTTCGTTGACTCGAACAGATAGCCCATCTCTATTGAGCACTATACACTTTATTTGTTCACGCTATGTAAATATAGTTTATATTATTTTAAGCGCCCCCATATAATATGCAGCCCACATTTCACAAAGTTTGCTACCAGCACTTTGAGGGGTGCAGCTCTTATTTTTTATCCATAGCGCGGGGTTCTTTTTAGTTTTTCACAGTTAACAGCTATTACCTTGTAAAATTGTGCAGTGCAACAATGTGTGAAGCAAAACCTAAAAATAGTGGAAACCTTGCTAGTACTATCTGCATAGAATTAGTAATCTGCTGTTGGTACTATTTGCATACAATTAGTGATCTGCTGTTACCAGCTATTACCTTTTAAAACTCTAATTCCAACATTAACCATAACCACAAATGTACAGTATATTAGCTTTAAAGTGGTTGTAAACCCTTACAGACCACTTTCACCTACAGGTAAGCCTAGATATTTACAATTTCCTCGTACAGCAATGTCTTCCCCGCATGCGCCGCTGTATTTGGCGCATGCGCACTATAGATTGGGTCATGCCGTGACTGACGGCTCCCGCGCGCACGCGAGGGAGTGACGTCACGCGACTCCGGCCAGTCACAGAGCCAGAGTTCGCGGCCCCAGAAGGAAGAGGGGTGAATAATGGACGCTTACAGCCAGCGAGGAAATCAGGGACATCACAGGCGTCGCTTTCAGGTGCATGCATAGTAGCCAATAATGTTTTACCTTTGCAGGGAAACAAAGAGGAAGTAAAACCCATCAGGGTTTACTTCCTCTTTAAGTGTATATATACAGTATATATATGAATTAGTGCAGTGTTTATACACCAACTACAAACTACCAACTACAAATCCATGTCCACCAGTCCTTATTATAAAGTTCTAGTGTTAAACTTCTCAACATCCGATATATAACGCTTAGCCCTGGTTCACACTGGTGCGATTTGACATGTCAAATCGGCGAAATTTGCCGCAAATTGCGGGCAATGGCACCGTCCTAATCGGTGCGACGCTGCATGTGCGGCGCTGCACCGATTCCAAAAAGTAGTTTCTGTACTACTTTTTGCGATTTCAGCCGCGATTTACATTGACATCTGTTTCAGATGTCTGAAATCGTGGCTGAAATCAGGACTGCCAGCGGGAGTGAAATCATGCGAGTTCAGCTGAACTCGCAGGCTTCACTCCCGCAGCCCCAGTGTGAACGTGGGCTACATTTATCATTAATGTTTGAATTTGTGTTTTACAAGGTAATAGCTGGCAACAGCAGGTCGCTAATTGTATCAAGCTAATATTAACACCTGTGCAATGTTAATTAGCAACAAGCTCAGTGCAGCTGCACTCTCTCAATGCAATCGCATTGATTTGTAAGAGACAAATGGTATAAAGTACGCTACTCTTTTTTTTTACATCTACATGTGCTGGAGGTGTGTGAGCAGTTTTATTGGCTCTCAGAGTGTCGGCCAGCGGCAGTTATAATAATTACAGGCAGATGATCCTTGGTGCCAGGGAGCCACTTAACAATGTGAGAAGCTTTTTATCTTGTGTTGATGTGTTTTTATAAAGATGTTTTTGTGCATTGATATCCCTCTCTGCGTAATACACATGTTGAGCTCCAACTGGTCTGTGTAAAAAGAAAAAGCATTAAGGACACCTAGCCATGCACAGCGGAGCTGTGGAAAGTTTTCTTTCCTGACAGACTCCATGGCAACCAATGTATGGGTTTACTCTGCCTCCTCTCCTATGCTATAGGACCCCACTTCCATAAATTTCAGTTCATTGCCAGAGGTCGCGTTCCTTTTTTGTCCTCATCTATGGACCCTATGTGCACATGTTTAATATCCTATCTGTCGGCACGGTGGAGAAGTAATGGCATGCCGGACGGCGTTCCCAAGCCCCAGCTACAAGCGGGGTGGATGTGGGCATTCTGAAGCAGTGTCTGTGTAGCCCAGGGCCCAGCCACGGGCAGGCGAGTGGCATTCAAGTAAAATGGCACAGCTATGGTGGGAGGCCTGCGTATGCCTAGAATGGATGTCTTCATTGTGCAGGCCACTGACAAGGTCTCAGAAGATTGTGCCCCCTGGATGCCCCGGACTCCATGGCAGCGGTCTGTGTTTGTGTGTGAACTTTTTTTCTCTCTCTCTTCTTTTCCTTGGCTCTAGTATTTGGCCTCTCTTGGCGGCTGGAGCGCTTCTGCGTTCGCAACCGCCGATTTCTTCCGTGCCTGGTTGCTGTGGGTGTCTCTGCGCATTTGCACAAGGCCTTGGGCGAGTTTGAGGCTTGGTTCCATGAATGCGCCATCGATTGGGCGTTTCTGCGCATGCACAGCGGAGACACAGCGATGACATCAGCAGGGTGGGAGATTTAAACAGCTTTCAGTCCCTTCCGCCTTGGGAATTCCTGCGGGCACTGTGCTGCAGCTTCCCCAGGTTCTATGTATCTTCTTGCAGGTAAACCTTGGCCCTTGGTGATGGCTGGTCCTGGGGAGGGTTAAGGGGTAGTCTGTTTTCTTATCATGCCCCCTTATGTTCCTGCAGCTTAAGGTTAGACCGTGCAGCTGCTCCCCCCTGCTATGGATATGTTTTTGTCAAGCCCTTCCAGGTCTGATTGTCAGAATACAGCACGTGGAGATATAGACCATTCTAGGCCGCAGCATCAGCATTCTTAATCTACATCCAGATGCCATGGTTCTCCGACTAGAATCCGACATCAAGGGAGAAGTTCTGATTTCTCCTCCAGACACCACACCCACCGCCATGACAGCCGCTCTGGTCAAGTAGCCTGCTGGGGATGCTGGACCCATGTTCCAGAGGGCAAGTCTCTATGCGAGACATGCTATGCCCGGGCCAGACTACAACTATGACAGGCACTCCTGTTGGAGATGCTCAGGAGGATCTGGATCCATCCCAGCCTTGCTATGCATCCTTGAGATCCTCAGACAGAGAGACAGAAGGAGATTAAATCTTCTGGGGCTTCAATTTTGCCCTAGTCTCACCTTCAATTAAAGCAATCAAGGAGGCACTGAAGTGGAAGGAACCCGTAGCACCCGGTAAAACAAAGAAAGTTCTTTAAACATCTTGGAAAGGAACGCTCCAACTTCCCGCTTCTTGCGGAGTTAAAGGACATCATTGTGGATGAATGGGGCAAGGTAGACAAAAAGGCCTCTTTATCAAGCAAATCGATAAAGCTTTATCCTTTCAAAGATGAGGATGTGAAGCACCTGGAGGCCGCTCCTCTAGTCAATGCAGCAGTGATGAAACTGGAAAAACATGTCACTCTTCCTTTGGAAGACACCATGTCCTTCAAAGCCTTTCTCAAGAGAAGAATTGACCTAGATCTCAAGAGGATTTACATGATGGCGGGAATGGCCTGCAAACCCGTTCTGGCCCTTGCGGCCATGTCCAAGGCACTGGAGGTCTGGATGAAAAACATTGATACAGTGCTCAGGAGTGTCTCTGAAGAGGTGGCCAGAATCTCAGCTGTACAGGAGTTGAAGTTGGTGTCGGTCTTTCTAGGTGAGGCCTCTATTGACATTATCCGCCTGCTGGCATGGGTTATGCTCTCATCGGTAATGGCTAAGCGAGCATTATGGCTTCATTACTGGCTCGCTGATCCGGCTTCTAAACAGGGCTTGTGTAGGATCCCTTTCGAGGGATCCTCACTGTTCAATGACAAACTGGACAGACCCATGGCTAGGGCCACAGATGGTAAGTCAGGGTTTTTACCTCAGGATAAACGCTTGTTTGACCGTAAGAGACCTCAGTCGAGAAGGTGAAGTGCAGAACGGGCAAGGGATGCCCCTTTCTACAGGCCAGGTAGGAACTTCAGGAGAAACTGGAAAAGAGGCCAGACCTCCTTCCAGAGGTCTGCTAAGAACTCAACTTCTGGTGGACGTGAGGCCACCAAATCCTTTTATGATTGGGCCCGCTCAGGCAGGTCAGGTGGGGGCAAGCCTGCTCCACTTTTGACATGTCTGGGCAGCCTCAATCTCGGATTACTGGACCATGAAGACGGTCTCCTCAGGACACGCATGGTCCTTCACAAAGGCTCCTCTTTGTACCCACGTATTTGTCTAACTCAGAGGAGAAGAATCAAGTGCTGCTGTATTACGTAGAATCACTGGTGACACAAGATACCGCAGTGCCAGTTCCGAAAGCAGAAAAGTTTCAGGGCATGTACTCGCCCGTATTTCTAGTTCTGAAAAAAAAATGGGTTGTGGGCACCAGTGATAAATCTAACGCATTTAAACAAGTTCATCAAGAATGAGAGGTTCAAGATGGTGACCCTGTCTACAATTCAACAAGCCATTCAGCTGGGTAATTGGCTAGTCTCCATAGACTTAAAAGACGCCTACTTCCACGTGCCCATTGCAGAAGAATTCTGCACATACCTTCGGTTCGCAGTCAGGCAAGAGCACCTTCAGTCCACCTGCCTTCCTTTTGGACTCTCAACATCACTTTGGGTGTTTTCAAAATTTCTATTGGCAGTGGTAGCCCTGATCAGAACAAGAGGCATACGCCTGCATCATTATCTCAACGATCTTCATCTGTTGTCTCAGGACAAGGAACAGTTGCTGAAACACAAAGCTCAAATCATTTCTCTACTCCTCAAATTTGGCTGGTTGCTGAACTTGGAGAAGAGTCATTTAGAACCTGCACAATGCCTAGTGTACCTAAGGGCCTGGTTCGACACAGTCAAAAACACAATATACTTGCCTCTGGAGAAAATCCCAGTAGTTCGAGACAGAGTACACCTGGCCCTATTTTCTTCACACCTAAGAGCCTCTCAGTGCCTCAGAATCATCGGCATTATGGTCTCCACCACCCCCATGGTCAAATGGGCTCTTTGGAGGAGGCGGCACTTTCAGGGAGGGTTTCTCCAGAAGTGGGACCCAGACAGAAACAACCAGCTCATTTATATAAGAAACACAAAAATGTCTCTGTGCTGTAGTGAAAGTGCCAGCTGTCACAAATAAGCAGTATACACAACTTAAAAATAATAAAAATAAATATGTGTAGTGCCAAAAAACCTATCTCCTCTCACTGCCTGTAAAATAAATCCAGCGGCTCATGAGGTGCTAGGTTTTTACAAGATAGGGAATAGCTGGCTGAAAACAAAGATATCTGGATGATGCCTGTAGCTGCAGGCATCATCCAGATATCAAGCTACTATTATAACACCTGTGCAATGTTAATACAGTGCCTTAATAAAATATTCATACCCCTTGACATTTTCCACATTGCCATGTGACTTCCTCAGAAGGTGACAGCCGAGATGCAAGCAGCAGCAGAGACATAGGTACAGTGGGGGAAATAATTATTTGAACCTCTGCAGATTTTGTAAGCTTTCCCACTTACAAAGAAATTAAGGGTCTATGATTTTTATCATAGGTGTACAGTGCCTTGAAAAAGTATTCATACCCCTTGAAATTTTCCACATTTTGTCATGTTACAACCAAAAACGTAAATGTGTTTTATTGGTATTTTATGTGATAGGCCAACACAAAGTGGCACATAATTGTGAAGTGGAAGGAAAATGATAAATTGTTTTCCAAATTTTTTACAAATATCTGAAAAGTGTGGCGTGCATTTGTATTCAGACCCCTTTACTCTAATACAAACGTTTTTTATTCAGAAAAAACAATAAAGTAATACATACAAATGAAATTATGTGTATCATATAGTACATGTTGAAATATAATCATAAATGTCAACGTAGTGACAAAAAAAAGAGACAGAAAGAAACATAAAAAATAAATAAAAAAATTAACTTTGAAGCATCTGAGAGAAGCCATAGCGGATAATAGAGAATCTACAGGTAACATAGTCTTACATATGAGGTATAACAGCGAGGGGGTGTAGCAGCGTCCCATGGTCTAAAGCTGCTGGGGAATCTGTGTCATCGGCTAAGACTGTGGCAATAGAATATGTCTATGCGAGTTCCAGGGATTCCACCTTTGGTCAAATAAGTGCATCCTGTCATTTAGAGTATATAGAATCCTTTCCATTATCATAATAGAATCCATCCTATGAAGGACGGAGGAGATAGGGACAGTAGGGGATTTCCAATGTAGGGCAATGGCCCACAGAGTGGCCAAGCAAACTGTGTGGATAAGGCCTTCTTCAGAACGAAGCGCACCTGGGATAGATGCACCAAGGAGGCACATAGAAGATGTAAGATGTACTGGAGTACCTGATAGTGCTGATGCTATAGCCATCACTGTGTTCCAAATGGGGGAAAGTCGATCACAGTCCCAAAATATATGCATAAGGGTCCCAGGAAGGTGACAGCCTCTAAAGCAGAGGTCAGATGCTCCTGGGAAGATAGAGTGAAGTCTGGATGGGGTATAGTACCATCTGGTCAGTACTTTATATGCTGTTTCTCTGACTGCTAGGGATTTAGACGCTTTGCGTAGGTTAGTCAGCATTGTGTCCCAGTCGTCCAAACAAAGATTTCGTTGCAATCAGCCTCCCATTTACGTTTATATGGGAATGCCCTGGGAAATAATGCAGTTAGAGCTGATTTGTAGAGGATAGAGATAAGCCCTTTTCCTCTGGGGGAGTCA
Organism: Rana muscosa; assembly: GCA_029206835.1. NCBI lineage: Eukaryota > Metazoa > Chordata > Amphibia > Anura > Ranidae > Rana > Rana muscosa. Next base: position 717,223,132 of record CM055116.1, on the reverse strand, counting down.
CGGCAGATCTGTTCAAACGTGGTAGAAGAGGATGATGGGGAGAGGGCAAAGTGAGAGAGATAAAAGTGCCTGATTTGCAAATAACGGAAGTGTTCTCTTAGTGGGATTTGTTTATGCGTACGTAACAGGTCAAATGAAGCAAAGGAGTTACCAATCTGCAGGTCAGCTAATGTGACCATAGAGTTAGAGATCCACCAGGAGAAACCCTCGGGGTTATCGAAGGCTAAGGTAAATAAGGGTTCTCCTACAAAGGAGGATCCTCGGGGTGCATGGGACGCTAGGTCTAGTTTATGTTTGTATCTGTACCATAGGATAAGAGAGTGAGCTACTAGGGAGTTAAGGGAGATAATTTTATGACCCAATTTGGAGGGGGACCAAAGTATAGCAGAGAGCCTATAGGGAGCGATGGAGTGTGATTCAAATTCTACCCAGGGTACTTTAGAGTTAGGGATGTTCCATTGTGCCATCTGGGCGAAGCGAGCTGCAAGGAAATAGAGCCAAAGGTTTGGTAGGCCTAGTCCCCCATGTGCTTGTGGGTTGACAGACCCCTTTACTCTGATACCCCTAACTAAAATCTAGTGGAACCAATTGCCTTCAGAAGTCACCTAATTAGTACATAGAGTCTGCCTGTGTGTAATTTAATCTCAGCCATTCTGTGAAGCCCTCAGAATTTTGATAGAGAACTTTAGTGAAAAACAACATCATGAAGGCTAAGGAACACACCAGACAGGTCAGGGATAAAGTTGTGGAGATGTTTAAAGCAGTGATATAAAAAAATATCCCAAGCTTTCAACATCTCACGGAGCACTGTTCAAGCCATCATCCAAAAATTGAAAGTGTATGGTACAACTGCAAACCCACCAAGACATGCCCATCCACCTAATCTTACAGGCCGGTCAAGGAGAGCATTCATCAGGGAAGCAGCCAAGAGGCCCATGTTAACTCTGGAGGAGCTGCAGAGATCCACAGCTCAGGTGGGAGAATCTGTCCAAAGGACAACTATTATGCTGCGTACACACAATCGATTTTTTCGACAGTGAAAACACCGTCGAGAAAATCGACGTGAAAAACGAGGAACAGTTTGTTCCCCCTACACACGGCCGTTTTAAATGACATTTTTTTTTTGGTCGAAAAAAAACGACCGTGTGTGGGCTCCGCGGCAGTGTTTCCCTATGGGAAAACTGCCGCTGAAAAAAACAACGGGAATCACGACGAGAAAAATTAGAGCATGTTCTAATTTTTCTCGTCGTGATTAATGCCGTTTTTCCCGTCGAGAAAAACGACAAAAAGCCCACAGACGATCGTTTTTCTCGTCCAAAGGAAAAAATGTAATTTTTCTCGACGGGAAAAACGGTCGTGTGTACGCGGCATTAGTTGTGCACTCTACAAATCTGGCCTTTATGGAAGAGTGGCAAGAAGAAAGCCATTGTTGAATGAAAGCCATAAGAAGTCCCATTTGCAGTTTGCGAGAAGCCATGTGGGGGACACAGCAAACATGTGGAAGAAGGTGCTCTGGTCAGATGAGACCAAAATGTAACTTTTTGGCCTAAAAGCAAAATGCTTTGTGTGGTGAAAAACTAACACTGCACATCACCCTGAACACACCATCCCCACCATAAAACATGGTGGTGGCAGCATCATGTTGCGGGGATGCTTTTCTTCAGCAGGGACAGGGAAGCTGCTCAGAGTTGATGGGAAGATGGATGGAGCCAAATACAGTGCAATATCTTAAGAAAACCTGTTAAAGTCTGCAAAAGACTTGAGACTGGAGCAAAGTTTCACCTTCCAGCAGGGCAACGACCCTAAACATACAGCCAGAGCTATTTAATGGTTTAGACCAAAGCATATTCATGTGTTTAAATGGCCCAGTCAAAGTCCAGACCTAAATCCAATTGAGAATCTGAGGCAAGACTTGAAAATTGCTGTTTACAGATGCTCTCCATCCAATCTGACAGAGCTTGAGTTATTTTGCAAAGAAGAATGGCCAAACCTTTCACTCTCTAGATGTGCAAGGCTGGTAGAGACATTCCCAAAAAAAGACTTGCAGCTGTAATTGCAGTGAAAGATGGTTCTACAAAGTATTGACTCAGGGGGGGCTGAATACAAATGCAAACCACACTTTCCACATATTTATTTGTAAACAAAAAGAATTTAAAACCTTTTATCACTTGTCTTCCACTTCACAATTATGTGCCACAGTGTGTTGGTCTATCACATAAAATCCCAATAAAATACATTTACATTTTCTGATGTAACATGTAGAGTTGAGCGGACACCTGGATGTTCGGGTTCGACGGGTTCGGCCGAACTTTGGAAAAAGTTCGGGTTCGGGACCGAACTTTAACCCGAACCCGGACCCGAACCCGAACCCCATTGAAGTCAATGGGGACCCGGACTTCTAAGGACTAAAAAGGCTCTAAAAAGGTAATGGAAAGGGCTAGAGGGCTGAAAATGGCAGCAAAATGTTGTTAAGAGCATGGCAAGTGCTCTGCAAACAAATGTGGATAGGGAAATAACTTAAAATAACATAAAAAAAATAAAAATAAAAAATAATAATCTTGACCTAGGAGGACGAGGTCCATATGGAGTAGGAGGTTGAGGTGGCGGTGGATGTGGCTGTGTAGGTGGAAGCGGCGGTGGAGGAGGACGAGGTAGCCAACACTGATTCAAAAATACAACAATGGCTGGGTAAGGCCGGTGATGTGTCGAATTCTGTCCCCCGTCAAATAGTGTCCACCCTGTACTGCGCTTGCTCAGTATGTAGGACAAGGGGATTTCGAAAATCTCCCAAGACGAACGGCGCCTGCGTGGTGAGTTCAGGTGAAGGCCACACCATCCGTGGTTCAAGCTGAGCCAAGTGAGGCCGTGCCCGAAGCGTGGCGATCGAACCGAGCCCGTGAGGGGCCCTGTTACTATGTGCTACCGTATGTCCACTTGGATGGTGGGGCTTGAACCTGCACTCACAGCGCAGGCGCCGTTCATTTTCGGAGATTTTGTGAATCTCCTTGTCCTCTGTACTGCGCAAGCGCTGCGCCTTCGCAGTATGGGCCGGACACAATCCGATGGCCGGACAGTTTTTCTCACAACACCGGTATACATGTCTATTCTGCACAAGGTACGGACAAGTCCTGTGGGATCCATGCCTGGTTCATTTTAATGAACGTGAGCTTGTCCACATTGGCTCTGGACAGGCAGCTACGCTTGTCTGTGATAACGCCCCCTGCCGTGCTAAATACACGTTCAGATAATACACTGGCTGCAGGGCAGGCCAGCACCTCCAAGGCATAAAGGGCAAGCTCAGGCCATGTGCCCAATTTGGAGACCCAGAAGTTAAAGGGGGCAGACCCGTCATCCAGTACGTGTAGGCCTGTGGACACATACTGCTCAACCATGTTGGTGAAATGCTGCCTCCTGCTAAGACGTTCCATCTCAGCTGGTGGTGCTGGTTGTTGTGGCGTGCTGACAAAGCTTTTCCACATTTCAGCCATGCTAACCCTGCCTTCTGAGGTGCTGCCGGTGCCCCGGCTGCGTTGGCGACCCCTTCCTCCTCCTCTGCCTTCGCCTTGTGCTTCCACCGTACGCCCGCTGTCAGGTGGGAATGCCACCAGCAGCGCGTCTACCAGCGTGCGCTTGTACTCGCGCATCTTACGAACCCGCTCCAGTGAGGGAATTAAGGACGGTACGTTGTCCTTGTAACGGGGATACAGCAGGGTGGCCACCCAGTAATCAGCACCAGTTAAAATGTGGGCAACTCGGCGGTCATTGCGGAAACACTGCAGCATGTAATCGCTCATGTGTGCCAGGCTGCCCAGAGGCAAAGAAAAGCTGTCCTCTGTGGGAGGTGTATCGTCTGTGTCCTCTGTATCCCCCCAGCCACGCACCAGTGATGGCCACGAGCTGGTCTGGGTGCCACCCTGCTGTGAAAATGGCTCCTCCTCCTCCTCCATCTCCTCCTCCACCTCGTCATCCTCCAGAACTGTGCCCTTTCTGCCGGACAACTGTGTACCTGGCGTTTGTTGGTGCAGGAACCCACCCTCGTAGCCACTTGTGAAAGACTGCCCTGAAAGCCTTTGAAATGATCCCGCTTCCTCCTCCTCCTCCTCATCCTCCTGTGCCACATCCTCTTCCATCATCGCCCGAAGCGTTTTTTCAAGGAGGCATAGAACTGGGATAGTAACGCTAAGAACGGCGTCATTGGCACTGGACATGTTGGTGGAGTACTCGAAACAGCGCAACAAGGCACACAGGTCTCGCATGGAGGCCCAGTTATTGGTGGTGAAGTGGTGCTGTTCCGCAGAGCGACTCACACGTGATTGCTGCAGCTGAAACTCCACTATCGCCTGCTGCTGCTCGCACAGTCTGGCCAGCATGTACAAGGTGGAGTTCCACCTTGTGGGCACGTCACATATGAGGCGGTGAGCGGGAAGGCCGAAGTTACGCTGCAGCGCTGACAGGCGAGCAGCAGCAGGGTGAGAACGCCGAAAGTGCGCACACACAGCCCGCACTTTCCGCACTAGCTCTGGCATATTGGGGTAATTTTTAAGGAACCTCTGGACCACCAAGTTCAGCACATGCGCCAGGCAAGGGATGTGCGTCAAACCAGCTAGGCCCAGAGCTGCTACGAGATTTCGCCCATTATCGCACACCACCAGGCCGGGCTTGAGGCTCACTGACAGCAACCACTCATTGGTCTGTTGTTCCATGTCCCTCCACAACTCCTGCGCGGTGTGGGTTTTTTCCCCCAAACAGGAAAGTTTTAAAACTGCCTGCTGTCGTTTACCCCTGGCTGTGCTGAAGTTGGTGGTGAAGGTGTTACGCTGACCGGATGAGGAGGCGGTAGAGGATGAGGAAGTGGAGTAGGAGGAGTTAGCAACAGGAGGCAAACTGAAGCGCCCTGCAATCCTCGGTGGTGGAAGGAAATGCGCCAAACTGCTATCTGCCTCAGGCCCAGCCGCCACTGCATTTACCCAGTGTGCTGTTAGGGAGATATAACGTCCCTGACCGTGCTTACTGGTCCACGCATCCGTAGTTAGGTGGACCTTGCCACAGATGGCGTTGCGCAGTGCACACCTGATTTTGTCCCCCACTTGGTTGTGCAGGGAAGGGATGGCTCGCCTGGAAAAATAGTGGCGGCTGGGCACGACGTACTGTGGGACAGCCAATGCCATCAGGCTTTTAAAACTCTGCGTCTCCACCAGACGGAATGACAGCATTTCAAAGGCCAGGAGTTTTGAAATGCTGGCATTCAGGGCCAGGGATCGCGGGTGGCTAGGGGGGTACTTCCTCTTCCGCTCCAATGTTTGGGAGATAGAGAGCTGAACGCTTCCATGAGAGATTGTGGAGATGGTTGGTGACCCAGGTGGTAGTGTTGCTGGCAGATCCTCTGTTTGCGGGGTGGCAGGTGCCACTGTCACTACAGAGGTGGATGAAGAGGCCGAGACTGCAGCAGAAGAGGAAGCTGGAGGAGCCAGAGACCTTTCTTGGTTTTTGAGGTGTCTACTCCACTGCAGCTCGTGCTTTGCACTTAGATGCCTGGTCATGCAGGTTGTGCTCAGGTTGAGAACGTTTATGCCTCGCTTCAGGCTCTGATTGCACAGCGTGCAAACCACTCGTGTCTTTTAATCAGCACATTGTGTGAAGAACTGCCACGCTGGGGAACTCCTTGGACCTGGCTTTGGTGTGCTCGGTCCCTTGCTGCGTTGGGCAGTAGCAGACATACTGTCTAGCTGACAGACGCTCCGCTTTTGCACCCTGCTCCCTCTTCTGCTGTGCTGGTGGCTCTGTGCGACCACCGCCTCTTCCTCCAAACTACACTGGTCACCTGCATAACGTTGATTCCATGTGGGGTCGAGGACCTCATCGTCCTCCACATCATCTTCCACCCAGTCTTCCCCCCTGCCCTCCTTGTCTGTCTGCACAATTGCGAAAGCAGCAGCAGTTGGCACCTGTGTTTCGTCATCATCCGAGACGTAGTGCGATGGTCCTCCCATGTACTCATCATGAAACATAAGTGGTTGGGCATCGGTGCACTCAATCTCTTCCACTTCTGGGGCAGGGCTAGGTGGATGGCCCTGGGAAACCCTGCTAACAGAGTCATCGAAAAGCAGAAGAGACTGCTGCATGATTTGGGGCTCAGACTGCTTGGCTGATTTGCAAGGGGGTGAGGTGAAAGACTGATGGACATGGGTTTCAGGTGCCAACTCTGTTCTTTCATCAGAAGAGTGGGTGGGAGACAATGTGAAGGAACCCGAGGCACTGTCAGCAACCCAATCTACTATCGCCTGTACTTGTCCTGGCCTAAACATTCGTACAGCCTCATTAGGCGCGACAAAATACCGCCGCAGGCTTGGTCGCCTACTCGCACCTGAGGAAGGTGTTTCACTTGTGCGTGTATCTGGCACAGATCCACCACGTCCTCTCCCTGCAACAGGAGCTCCACCAGCAGCACCACGACCGGGGCCACCACGTCCCTTTGACCTTCTCCTCATATTTTCAAAATTTAGGATCTTGCCCTAAATGGGTGTTTTTGGAAGCGCTATTAAAAAAAAATGTTGTTTTTTTAGTATAGCACAGTAGGAGAAAACTATATAGAAATTGTTTATTTCACACACCTCAAAATATGTATAACACACTGCAAACTTTTTTTTGTGCCCCTAAACAGCGTTTTTTGCAAGCGTACATTAAAGTGCAAATTTATTTATTTTTTTATTTTTTTTGCCCTAAACGGGTCTTTTTTTGCACGAGCAAAATAAAATGCTTTTTTTTTTTTTTTTTTGCCCTATGGGTCTTTTGGAAAAGAGCACAATAAAGTGCCTTTTTTTCCCCCCTAAAAGTTAGATTTTCTCTGACACTGGGCTCATGGCAGTGTAAAAAGACTGCACTGCAACACAAATAGGTAAACCTATGCAGATCGCTGATTTTAATCTCTGAATCTGGACTCCTATATAATATTCTCTCTCCCTGAAAGCACCAACACAGGAACCTGGCCCTACACTACACTATCTCTCTATCTTTTCCCTCAGATTGTAGAATCAGGACTACCTCATCTATCTTTCAATCTCTCCCTAAAAGCAGCAGCAGCAGACTAGATCCTCTCCCTATCTATTCTGAAGCAGAGTGACATGTGTGCTGTGTGCCTCTAGCTTATATAGAAGCTGGGTCACATGTTGCACTGACCAATCACAGCCATGCCATTAGTAGGCATGGCTATGATGGCCTCTAAGGGCACACCAGCTAATCAAAAGGTGATTGGCTGGCCCCTGAAGCATTTCTAAATGCGTTATTAGATTGCCGAACCCGAACCCGAACTTTTGGGCAAAGTCCGGGTTCGGGAAAAAGCTAAAGTTCGGTACGGACCCGAACTTTACAGTTCGGGTTCGCTCAACACTAGTAACATGACAAAATGTAGAAAATTTCAAGGGGTACGAATACTTTTTCAAGGCACTGTATATACAGTGGGTACGGAAAGTATGCAGACCCCCTTACATTTTTCACTCTTTGTTATATTGCAGCCATTTGCTAAAATCATTTAAGTTCATTTTTCTCATTAATGTACACACAGCACCCCATATTGACAGAAAAACACAGAATTGTTGACATTTTTGCAGATTTATTAAAAAAGAAAAACTTAAATATCACATGGTCCTAAGTATTCAGACCCTTTGCTCAGTTTTTAGTAAAAGCACCCTTTTGATCTAATACAGCCATGAGACTTTTTGGGAAAGATGCAACAAGTTTTTCACACCTGGATTTGGGGATCCTCTGCCATTCCTCCTTGCATATCCTCTCCAGTTCTGTCAGGTTGGATGGTAAACGTTGGTGGACAGCCATTTTTAGGTCTCTCCAAAGATGCTCAATTGGGTTTAAGTCAGGGCTGGGCCATTCAAGAACAGTCACAGAGTTGTTGTGAAGCCACTCCTTCGTTATTTTAGCTGTGTGCTTAGGGTCATTATCTTGTTGGAAGGTAAACCTTCGGCCCAGTGTGAGGTCCTGAGCACTCTGGAGAAGGTTTTCGTCCAGGATATCCCTGTACTTGGCCGCATTCATCTTTTCCTCGATTTCAACCAGTCATCCTGTCCCTGCAGCTGAAAAACACCCCCACAGCATGATGCTGCCACCACCATGCTTCACTGTTGGGACTGTATTGGACAGGTGATGAGCAGTGTCTGGTTTTCTCCCCACATACCATATATATATGTATATATATATATATATATATATATATATATATATATATAGGGTTTAATACTGTACTAGTGGAAGGGACTCAGGGAGTGCTAAAGAGTCCATGGGTTATGGGGGCGCAAATCACTTGCCTTGCCCCAGGCACTGACGACCCATGCCAGGACACTGTAATAGAAGGCATCCATTCTTCATTAAATGAAAGTTACACTTGAGACAGAACGTGATGAAATATAAGCAGTCGGCTGGGTTGATGAAATACCAATCAAAGCAGCACATAAAGGACTCTATTCACCACAGAAAATACTTCCACATACACAAACACATACAGTATCTCACAAAAGTGAGTACACCCTTCACATTTTTGTAAATATTTTATTATATCTTTAAATGTGACAACAATGAAGAAATCACACTTTGCTACCATGTAAAGTAGAGATTGTACAGCTTTTATAACAGTGTAAATTTGCTGTCCCCTCAAAATAACTCAACACACAGCCATTAGTGTCTAAACCGCTGGCAACAAAAGTGAGTACACTCCTAAGTGAAAATGTAAAAATTGAGCCCAATTAGTAATGTCATGTGACTCGTTAGTGTTACAAGGTCTCAGGTGTGAATGGGGAGCAGGTGTGCTAAATTTGGTGTCATAGCTCTCACTCTCTCACTGGAAGTTCAACATGGCACCTCATGGCAAAGAACTCTGGGAGGATCTGAAAAAAAGAATTGTTGCTCTACATAAAGATGGCATAGGCTAAAAGAAGATTGCCAAGACCCTGAAACTGAGCTGCAGCACAGCGGGCAAGACCATACAGCAGTTTAACAGGACAGGTTGCACTCAGAGCAGGCCTCACCATGGTCGACCAAAGAAGTTGAATGCACGTGCTCAGCATCATATCCAGAGGTTGTCTTTGGGAAATAGACGTATGAGTTTTGCCAGCATTGCTGCAGAGGTTAAAGGGGTAGAGGGTCAGCCTGTCAGTGCTCAGACCATACACCGCACACTGCATCAAATTGGTCTGCATGGCTGTCATCCCAGAAGGAAGCCTCTTCTACAGGTGATGCACAAGAAAGCCTGCAAACCGTTTGCTGAAGACAAGCAGACTAAGGACATGGATTATTGGAATCATGTCCTGTGGTCTGTTGAGACCAAGAACTTATTTGGTTCAGATGGTGTCAAGCGTGTGTGGCAGCAACCAGGTGAGGAGTACAAAGACAAGTGTATCTTGCCTACAGTTAAGTATGGTGGTGGGAGTGCCATGGTCTGGGGCTGCATGAGTGCTGCCAGCACTGGGGAGCTACAGATCATTGAGGGAACCATGAATATCAACATGTACTGTGACATACTGAAGCAGAACATGATCCCTTCCCTTTGGAGACTGGGCCGCAGGGCAGTATTCCAACATAACGACCCCAAACACACCTCCAAGATGACGACTGCCTTGCTAAAGAAGCTGAGGGTAAAGCATGTCCCCAGACCTAAACCCTATTGAGCATCTGTGGGGCATCCTCAAATGGAAAGTGGAGGAGCACAAGGTCTCTAACATCCACCAGCTCCGCAATGTCGTCATGAAGGAGTGGAAGAGGACTCTAGTGGCAACCTGTGAAGCTCTGGTGAGCTCCATGCCCAAGAAGGTTAAAGCAGTGCTGCAAAATAATGGTGGCCACACAAAATATTGACACTTTGGCCCAATTTGGACATTTTCACTTAGAGGTGTACTCACTTTTGTTGCCAGTGGTTTAGACATAATGGCTGTGTGTAGAGTTATTTTGAGGGGACAGCAAATTTACACTGTTATACAAGCTGTACATTCACTACTTTATATTGTAGCAAAGTGTCATTTCTTCAGTGTTGTCACATGAAAAGATATAATAAAATATTTACAAAAATGTGAGGGGTGTACTCACTTTTGTGAGATACTGTACATACTCAAAGAGACTATACTAATTCAAAAAGCTGTTTTTTTCTTGTCTTTGTATTATTTCCTGATACTTCACCTTATTTACCTCATATCTTTTAAATTTCAATTCAGAAGAAGCATACCAAGCTTTATTTATTTTGCTCTGTATGTTGTGGTTAAATATCAATTATTATATCATCGGCAGTGTTATTTTACTGCATCTGTCCTTATGAATAAATCAATGTAAAAATCTATTCACAAGGGTTACCATACAGTACCACACAGGTTATCACCCATTAAATAATAACATTGGCTTCAGGATGGTGATAAAAGGACACTTCAGAAGAATGAATCATTTATAAGATAATAGAGCTTTCCATAGATAAATGTTCACTCCATGTGAAAAAATAAAGTTTACACACCTTGGTGACATTTATATAAGCTAATTAAACATTTGTAGGAGAAAATACCGTGAGGTAAAATAAGCAGTGGTGTTATATTAATTCTTCAATTTTTCTAAATCAAGGCTAATAAATGTAAACCAGCATTAGAAAACAGTTTAGACCTCTCATCCATAGGTACTGTGCCACAATCCAGGCTGAGTGGGCGGTACTGTCCCGCAATCCAGGCTGAATTACGAAGCCCAGTGCTGGAACACATTTCACTACCCTAAATGGGTGAAGGCATGAAGTGCTGTCCCTCTGTGTCTCCCCTGCAGCTGCGCTTGTCACAGGCAGCTACAGAGGAACACTGTTTATTCTGGTGAGGGGGCGGGTAATAAAGGCTGGCACAGGCAGGGCTGTGAGTGGCTTTTTATGGGGGAGGGGGCTGGTGCTAAAGTGTAGCACAACAGTGGGGGTGGGGCGGGGGCGGGGCTACAAGCCAATCATAACCCCACCCCCTACTCCCCGTGCCATCCTTTAGTACCCGTCCCCTCCCTGGCATAAACAAACAGCGTTTCCTCTGTAGCTGGAAATAATACTAAAAGGCTGCGCTTGACCTCAAAAGTAAAAAATCAGAAACTGCTGCAATAAAAAAACTCCATGAATAATGAGGAGAAATGATTACCGTATACACTTGAGTATAAGCCGACCCGAATATAAGCCGAGGCATCTAATTTTACCACAAAAAAATGGGAAAACGTATTGACTCAAGTATAAGCCTAGGGTGAGAATGCAGCAGCTACTGTAAGCGGAAAAGAGGGTCAGCAATGCTCATTTGCAGCTTCACTGTGCCCAACCTCACTGTGCCCATTGCAGTCTCACTGTGTCCATCTGCATGCCTCACTGTGTTCATGCCTCACTGTGCCCATGCCTCACTGTGTCCATGTGCATGCCTCACTGACTGTGCCCATGCCTCACTGTGTCCATGACTGGACTGACGTTTAACATGGGAGTCTATGGAAGGGGTGCCCGGGGTTTGAAAAATCGGTGCTCCCCGGCCGTAGGTCCTCCAGACAACAATCTTTGCACACTTGTAGAGGAAGAGTAGGGCTACATGTGTGCCAAGTCTGGGGTCCAGGGGACCTACAGCCGGCTAGTACCGGGTCCCCAAATTCACCAGAGAAATGACCATTTAACAGGGGAGTCTATGGAAGGGGTTCCCGGCTTTGAAAAATCAGTGCTCCCCGGCCGTAACTTCCCCGGACAACAACCTTTGAAAACTTGTAGAGGAGGAGTGGGGCTACATGTGTGCCAAGTTTGGGGTCAAGAGGACCTACGGCCGGCCGGTACCGGGTCCCCAAAGTCCAGGAGATCAGGCGCAAAAAGGTGACTCGAGTATAAGCCGATGGGGGCATTTTCAGCACAAAAAAATGTGCTAAAAAACTTGGCTTATACTCGAGTATATACGTTATGTATATCTATAACAGAGTTTCTCAACTCCAGTCCTTAAGGCGCCCCAACAGGTCATGTTTTCAGGATTTCCCTCTGATGAAACAGCTGTGGTAATTACTAAGGCAGTGAAACTAATCAAATCACCTGTGCAAAATAATGGAAAGCCTGAGAACATGACCTGTTGGGGCGCCTTGAGGACTGGAGTTGAGAAACACTGATCTATAAGATGCACTGTTTCTGACTGTGAAGATATCCCCAAAATGAATGTGACAACAATAACAAAAATATATTTAGGTGAAGTAAAAATATATCACTCCAAGTGTGTAACCATGACGATTGTGTATATATATTATATGCTAAATCATACAAACATATCACAAAAAATTGTGATTGAAAACCTGCTGCCACAGGGGCAGGTAAAGTGGACAGGTCTTCCAAAAGTTCTTGAATTAAAATAGTGCTCCAACAATTCCTGTATTTGCATAGAATGAATGAGTGGTTCCAACTTCCCACATGCAGTTCATGAAGAATTGTACTTGTGCAAACAAAAAAATCTAAAGTGCAAGTGCATCACCACCGTCTTTTAGATGTAAAGATTGGCCTCTAATCAGATCAAATGATCCCACAAAGCGATAATATGCGTATGTTAGAAATCTCCTCTGAAGATAAGTGATCAGCTGGCTTCAGGGGATGGATCCAGGCTTGTGTGTCTTCCTACTCATGTATCTCACATGATATGATGAGAGAAGCAATGAAAAGGCTCATAGTGCAGTATAGTATATGTAGCGCCCACCCCATTTAGGGGTGCTATATACCAAAATTTAGGGGCTGGTCTGAGATAGTAGTTGGGCTCAGACCGTTCTCAATTTGTAGGTTGTACTGTTTTGTTTCCAGGATGGTATATTGGTGTGCAGTTCCCTGTGGCCTATAGGTGGCACTGCCATAATGGGTCAGGGTTGAACCACTGGTATTAGTGCTGCGCCTTAGGGTGTCCTCTTTTGGCAGCGGTACAGTGGGTGTGGCCGACCTGCTGTGCATGCCGGGAGAGGATACATAAGGGGCAGCTGCCGCCTGGTAGGGGTCTTCGTTCCAGAGTTGGAATCCTGGTGCGTGGCGCATGGCCCTCCAGGCCATGGGGCCACGTGTGCATCAGTCCCAGGCACCTTTAGTCCTGGGGCTGCATCTTCAACACTGGGCCCAGCACCTTTAGCTGGAGCCCGCTTCGTGGAGGAGAAGTCCTAGGGTGTCTCTCACGAGGGAGCCCGCTTCTAAGAAGAGGAGGCCAGGGGAGGACTTTTCTGATGGACCGGTGAGAGTTCACGGTGAAGGAAGGGGCCCGGTAACTTTCTGGAGGGATTCTTCTATCCACCAAGGGCCTAGTAATGTGCTGCTGCTGGCACCTGTCCTTAAGTATCCAGAAGCTAAGAGGTTAGGGGTCTGATAGTTTCTGTAGCAGAGAGTCTCCCGATCGCATCTAGGAAAAGAACTTGATCAAACATCCGAGCATCACTTCGGCTGCTAGGATCCATTTTGTAGGAGACTATCCGGGTGAGCTAAACCTACTCAGGGATAGAGTAGTGATTGTGCTATCCATTGTGCCTGGACAATGGATAGCACAATGGATAGCACAATACTATCCATTGATACTCCCAAACCTTGCTGTCCTGTCTCTCTTCCACCCTTTCCTATCTACTGAACATTGAGAAAATAAACTCAACGTTGGAGTTTGAAGTCGTGTGGACATTGGAATTACTGGGGGGAATACAGAGACTTGTCCCTATATCCTAGGAGACGAGAACCAACTGATGGAAGAACCTAGCTATGGGACCCAAATACATAACACCGCTTAACCTTCTCATCCAGGAGGGTACGGGCATATAGTACGGTGTGCATTTTTCCTGCAATTGAGCCAAAGCAAGGGAAAAGGGTCCGTGTGCTACATATAAAAAACGGTATTATCTAAAGCAAAAAATGCACTTACATCAAAGTGCCTACATTTCCAGTTGATGCCTTCTGAGATTAAATGGGTCAGAGATAGCAGCTTGACGTCAACACGTGCGGATCGTTCTGAAGCCGTTTTTCATGTGGTTTAGCTGCGGTTTGCCATAGACTTCTATTATAGCCTATGGTTGTCTAACCCGCATAAAAACCACAGGTACTCTGCGCTGCACTCAGGGTGCAGGAAAACTGAACCACATCTAAGCATACAGCATGCATAAATCATGGACAGGCAGTACACTGTAAGGGACCAAGGCTGCACTTAGAGGGTTGGCAAGGAAAAGGAGTTGTGGTAAAAGCACAGGCAATAATGTTTAACATACATTTTTTACCTAACTACTCTGTGACTGTCCCCTGTAGCTCATTTGTGTTTTCCAGCATATCAGACTTCAAGGCCCCAGTGTAAAATTTTAATATTCCCACCGCGTTCCATCAACACATCAGGCAAGTGCTGGATGGAGGAGATAGTCTAGTATAAAAGAACAAGACAAGAGTTGTAGTAGCAGTAATAATAATAATAACAATAATAAACATCAAAGATTTTATATTTCTGTATAATTGTTAGTGCTTCTGCACACAATTACTCTATAATTCTAATTCAAACTTCAAGAAAGCTCATCCCCCCTTTTTTTATTCTTGCAGAGATACCAACCTCAACTTGTCATATCTATTTTAGGCTGAAAAGATACTCTGAGATATGTTTACAGCCTGAGAAAGATTATGTTACAGAAAAAAGGTTAATTTCAGTGCTGGCCAGAAAACCCAGAGGCTCTGAGGGTGATAAAGCTACACTGCTAAGACAGCTAAACAAATGCTCCTTACTGTATATCCTGCAAAAAAAGGTTCTGTGATTAGAAGCATACAAATTCTGAAGACGGTTCCTTTGCATCTAACATCAGCATCTTGAATTGGACCGTTAAAGGTGATACATGGCCAGTTTCAACACAAACCTCTTTACTGAGCTCTCCTCATTATGTCTATAGTTATGCCACTGACACATAATTATGAGAACTTGATTCTTCATTTTCCACGCACCCCTTAGATGCAAGGGTAAACATATGTAACAAGGTTTAAAGGTATGGTAGGGGAGAAGTGAGTACAATTTAATCTTACTTCTGGACAATGACACACATAGACAAAGCAAAGTTCAAGCATCCAAGAAACAACACCCTCCCACTCAGGGTTTTCCCTTTGCAGCTTAAAGCTGAACATTGAAGTCTTAATAAAGAGCGGACACAGTAAGACTCAGATATGACAGATTGTTGTGCCCATTTGATAAAGTATTTACACAATTTCAATAGATACAATAGATAGGAGAGAGATTCCTTTTCTCTTGCAACACCAAGCAATAATGGCCACAATGCACCACCTTCAGAACCACCTTCAGAACGTTAAAACCAGAGAATTCCAATCCCAGAATGGCACCATATAGGCTTCAACTGAATTTATTAATATATAATGTAGCGCTGGCCCTGACCCCTAGAAATCTAATGGTGACCTTGAGAATCAGGGAGAGGTGACATCCTTCCTTGTAAAATGGGTAACTAGGCATAGTGGGTGTAATGCAAGATGGAATAATTGGACGCCAGTCACTTTTTGGATGCGAACAGAAGAGATTTATTGTCTCTTAACAAGAACAGGGGGAGAGAAGCCTAGGGCCAGGACACCCTTAGGCAGATGCAACGGTAATTGGCAGACTCTGAGACAAATTAATAGGCAGACAGCTATACAGGTTGAGGGGCTTCCAGCCGGATATGGACACTGTATTTGTAGGACTGCTATCTCCTATGGCAACTGAACTTGCAACAGTCAATGGAGATCCTTATACGTAACTCACAGTAACTGGGTATAGATCTTCTCTTACATCTCACAGTGTCCCACTGTAGATATTCACTCACTGAACTCCCAATATCTCACTAGACTTCAAGATCCCAATAGTCACTGGATCCTCTGAGCTATTCCACAGCTAACCCGCTGTATACTCCTGAAGCGTCACCCCCGCTAACCTGCTGGGTCTCTGGCTTGGCACTTGCTGAAGCTTTTCCACTTCTTCACCATCCCCAGCTAGTGAAAAAGGCTGCTCTGGTAACAGGAGGGATGGTCCCTTAGTGGCGACTGCTTCCCTTTTACGACAAAGAAAAAAGAAGGGCGCACCAGCCTAGTGCATTATCCTTGGGTGGAGTTTATTAAAAGTGAATAAAAGAATACTACTTACAAACATACGTGAATAATTTGCAATGAAAAGTTCCACAAAAAGCAGCAATGCGTCTGAAGCGAACCCACTCCAGAGAGTCACAGAGGGATTGACGGGGATCACTGCCGGCTTACGCGTTTCGAAGACGAGTCTTATTCCTCAGAGCCAAACCTGGGCTCTGAGGAAGAAGACTCGTCAATCCCTCTGTGACTCTCTGGAGTGGGTTTGGTTCAGACGCATTGCTGCTTTTTGTGGAACTTTTCATTGCAAATTATCCACGTATGTTTGTAAGTAGTATTCTTTTATTCACTTTTAATAAACTCCACCCAAGGATAATGCACTAGGCTGGTGCGCCCTTCTTTTTTCTTTGTCGTTTTTCGTTAGGATACCCCTATCCCTGAGGGCAGCAAGGCCAGTGACATATACCATTGTGATATACAGACTCTCTGGTGTTTCACTCATGTGCAGGAGTTTATGTTTTCTGCTATCAAATGATCTTCCCTTTTACCTCTGGCCTTGCTCCATGCTTGCCACTGGCAACCAGAATGATCGTTCTGGATGAACACATTTGGTTCCCCATCCGACTGAACCTCGGCAACTTAGTTGGACTCCAGCCCTAAAGTCCCAACCCCTCGCTGCGTCTCCTACTCCTGGATGAGTCTCATGCAGGCTAGCAGCCAGGTACTCCCAGGATAGGCCTCAGGCTTCTGGCTTAGCAACCCATATTTTAACATACGTCCATCCAGACAGCCGTCCAGGTGGCACAGAACAGCGATCACCTGACTCTGCCCAAATATATTGGCTATCCCAGATGGCCAAGGGCTAAAGACCCCTGCCAATTGGCCGAGACAAGCCATCCACTCATAGTTTTGTCAATCCAATGTTACCGGCAACAGGGCCACCCAGTGACAAAAGAGAGAAGTGCAGCAAACCCAGATTTAGGGAAAAGTTAGTGGATCTTCTAACAATTAGCCAGGACACTTACTACTTGGCAGACTAAATTTGTGAGCAACCCTGCCTAAGCACCAGGGTGCTACAATTACATAACATAAATACAAGCAGATTAAAATTTTCATCATCATCTTGCCTGTTCCATTTGTACAAACTTGCTGTAATCAGATGAGCACAGGTCACAGGTTAAGAAATGCTCTATTTATAAAACAATGATAAATTAGAGAATTCCCAAAAATGTATGCATTATGCCTATAGAATTTTTTTTGATAAAAAATAGCAAAAACTAGCAAAACAAATTCCTAAATTTAACAGACTATATAGCAGAAATGAAAAACTTAGGTCTCACAGAACAAAATAATTAGAAGGCACTCTCCATCATACATGGAGAATTAAAAATAGACATGGAGTTAAGCAACATTTAAGAAATAACCAGTAAAATAAAGGTTTCAGAAAGTAAGCAATTTGACTTCCCTCCTAGAAATGAATACATATAGAAACATGTATTTTTCCAGAGCAAGTTATTTTGTGCACTTTTTCTAATATCAAAGTATATTTAAGGAACTCATTTTAGTTACACATGTATTTTTAACTTAACATAAACATGGTATGCAATTTCTCTTAAGGACATCTATTAAAAGGTTGCATTAGTTTAACATTGTTAAAAAAGCAAATCAAAAGAACCTTTATTACATTAATACACCACATTATTTATCACCACAGTAACTAAACCAGCACAATCTGCTTTAAAACCCCTATAACCTTATATGAATTCTTCCTCCTTCTAGCATCTAAAATATTGCCCCCAGCTCTTTCAATTTGACCATTTCCACCTTCTCGAATACCATATTAAAAAAATAAAAATAAAAAACATGTTATACCTGATCTGTGTCATGGTTTTGCACAGATCAGCCACAATCCTCCTCTTCTGGGGTCCCTCTCTGGCTTTCCTGGCTCCACGCCCCTGTGACCCACAGAACAGAGTTCGGCCCTGCCCCTGCTCTCTCCTCACAGGCTGTGATTGACAGCAGTGGGATCTAATAATTCCCTCTGCTGAGTTTGAGCCAATGAGGAGGGAGAAACCCAAGAGATCCTCTACTCTCGTGCACATCGCTGGATCAGGCTCAGGTAAGTATAAGGGGGGGGGGGGGCTGCACTCTGAAGGTTTTGTACCTTAATGTAGAGAGTGCATGTAAAAAAATATATAAATAGGCAATGACTACTTAGCAACTAGCAACTGTTGAGTTGGGATGGAAATCATGGTTGTGCAGGACTCATGCAAACATTCTGTGTTCTCAGTTCAGTGAATTGGTGAATTAAAAAGATGTTATCCCAACCACTGAAGTGAACCTACAGCTGCAGCCGAAAGTCATCAATTTATTGCTATTATTACTGCAATCACTAAACGACACCTGTTGTGTGGACTGCAAGCATCTTGGATTGTTAGAATGTAAGCACCCACCTGCCTCCTAGCAATTGAGTAATGTTGAGGCCATCAGTTGCTAGGATGCTGGTGGCCACACAGACATTGGTTACATAGTTAGTCTGGTTTAAAAAAGACAAAAGTCCATCTAGTTCAAACAATAGTTGTTATAGTACAAGGAAAATGTGAGAACCCCCGAAAATTCATATCAGACCCTTATCTTAGATACTGGTCTTGTATGGAATTTCATGGGGGACCCCATGCAGAAAACAAGAAAAAACGTATGCCCTTTCTCACCAAAATCCAAATCAGACCCTTATCAAAGCATTAATCCAGGCTGGCCAGGAAAATGGGAGTTTGTGGGTTCAACCAACATGCTTCCACTTTTGAACCATTCTAGTGATGATGTATTTAGATAGTGGCACCTTTTGAAGTTTTTTTTTTCTATTATTAAAGGACTTTGGCACTGATGTTAATTTTTAATAATAGAAAAGAACTCATCAGATAATCATGCCTCCCACTCTCATGGTTTGCATGACACACTTTAAATATCAGTACACCAGCTCTCCCCTCATATGGATGCCACTATATGCCTCTGCAAAATTGTTCAATGGCCAGATGACATATACAGTAAGAGAAAACAAATTGCCTCCAATAGTACAGTAACCATGGCAAACAATTTATAAAAAAAATGAAAAACCACTCATACGTTAAAAAGCAGTTTGTGCGCTTGTTACAAATTTGTGTCATGCCTATCTTATTCAGTGATAAACTGTGTTGTCTCACCACCACCTCATATGATCCGGCCCTGACATCTCCTTCAGTTGCCATGTAGGGGCGTGGACACTTGTATGCTGCAAATGGTTTTTAATGCACAATTTTTTGTATATCACAGCGCTGTTAGTGTGAAAAAAAATTGGCTTTGATATTTTTGTTTTACCTTCCAGATTCTGATAAGCCCCCCCCCCCCCACCCCAAAATACTGTTCTTATAAACACAAAAATCCGGTACTTTGCGAGAGAGTTTCCCTGAGGCACACAATTCCTTTTTATTGACAAATATATGCCACCTTGGAGGGGTGGGGCTAATAAGAGGGGAGTCTAACGACTTAAAACATTCTGGATATACTGTATAAACTAAGATCCCACTCCCTGTTTGGTATGAACGTAGAGTGGGATATCAATGCCTTTATCAATCTAGTCCATCTCGCAGACATTAGGTCCTTATGATTTTCATGTGGACTTTTTGTTCAGTGAGATTTGGAGAGATTCATGAGATTATTTTATTAGATCTTATAATATTTCATTTGTAAGTAGTTAGTGTTTCCCAAACATAATGCAGTAAAGCAATATAATAGATTTCAAAATTTTTAGGCACCCAATTTTATAATCAAGAGTTCCAGTGAATTTTTTATATATGTCCCTTTAAGAGATCAACATCTTTAGTTTTTTTTTTTTTATATATACAGAAAGATGTTGAGGATGACAGGTGTTTTATTGTATATAATTTTTAAAATATTTTTTTTAAAATATTGTATATTTTTAAAATATTTCTAATGTGATTTATGCTATAATTTTTTTATATGCATGTTTATTGGTATTTTTTGTTCATGTTTGGAGAATATGGCCTCGTACACACGGCCGAGATTCTCGTTGAAAAAAACATGTCGTTTTTTTCGACGAGATTCTTGGACAAGAAACTTGTCCCGGCCGAGTGTACACACGCTCGTTTCAAAGAACCGGTGGTTCTTTGAAAGGAGTGTACGCGGTGACGTCATCGACTACGTCGAGCATGCGCTCGTCACATTCGATGCTGTCGCCGCCATCTTGGTATACCCTACGTATGCCTAGGAAGCTACCGCGCATGCGTCGAATTCATTTCGAACATGCGCGGGCTTCCGGGCGGACAGGTAAGTGTACACACACTCACTTTTCTCGTCGAGAAACACGCAGAGGAGAATCTCGACGAGAAAATAGAGAGCAGGTTCTCTATTTTCTCGTCGAGGTTTCTTGTCGGTTTTCTCGACGAGAAACCCGCTAGCAGCGTACACACGACCGATTTACTCGGCAAGACCTCTCTGCCAGCAAGTTTCTTGCTGGTTCTTGCCGAGAAAATCGGTCGTGTGTACGAGGCCTATGTGTTTTTAGAAGACAGCACACAAACACTCCTGCGCACAAGTGGATCATCCAGCAGTCAATCTTGCACGATGCTAACACCGGCCTTGCAGCCCTTCATGGACAGCTGGGCTCTGAACAAGAAGCTTAATGCTTCGAAACGCGTAAGCCGGCAGTGGCCCTCATCATATCCGCGGTGCCTCTGTGGAGTATGGTTTCGATCTCTACTTTCAGCTGCCATCAACCTAAAACGGCATTTTACTGCGACTTTTTCTGCTACTTTTGTGAGTAGTTTTTATTCTTTTTTAAATAAAATCTATCCTAAATGATTATGCACTAGGCTGGTGCACCCTTGTTTCTTTTCTTCTAATTTGGAGAATATGTGACCTGCTTTAGATAACAGCTGTGATTATGGAATATTATACAAGTTTTCTGTTTATAAAGACCTGTTAGCCGCCCTCTGTAATTTTTGGTATCCGGGAGCCATATTTTGTGTGCCTTGGAGGTAGTTGATTTTATTCCTACTGAATCTAGTGAGAGGCTTGAAGTACTATAAAGTGTAAGGGAGGCAAGGCACATGCGCTCCCTTTCTATAGGAGTGAGGATTGACGTGCATGCTTCTGCACCATCTCTGACTCCCCTTTTTTAAATGAAGATGAGGCGTGGCTGGCTGATTTCCGTGCCTCAATTGAGAAGCGCGAGGCTGACCTAGGCGATACTTGTGCACGTCTCCTGATTACAGTGAGGCTTGATGCACACGCGCCATTTTGACTAATTACACTTAAATGGCGAAGAGGTGATTTTACATGCTGTTAAGTTTATTGGGGGTCACATTTCTCTATATATACGCAATGACCACTTCAGACTCCTGCCCCAGATGATATCTAAGTAGGTGAAATACTTCAGACCGAGTCCTGTCCAGATCATTGTGTCCTTCATGCTGTTTACTGTGTTATACTACTGATAAGCACTTTTCTATCAGCTGAATATGTACTGTTTCTTTTTTTGGGGAAAAATTACTTGTGAGCCACTAAAAGGAAAAGATCTGTTCTTGATGGTGGAGTTGGTGGTCCCTTAAAGTAGCCTTAAAGTGTATCCTTTGGAGAGTGGTCATGGAAACATCCCTCTACTGATTTGTAATCACCCCTGCCTGTTTGACCCAACAGCCTAGGATGATTGGGTCCACGAGCTTTGATAAGCGTATCCAATTATAAAAGGTGGTGGATATCCTTTACGGTGGTGACCTATCTATGAATATTGGGATTGCCAGCCATTATTATTGGAATATCATCTCTGTTAATATTGGGACTTTTCTGCAACACTACTTTGGACTTTTTTCCACACTCTTTTTCTATTATTGTTTTTATAATGATAATTATTTGCGGTATCATATGAGCACATGATGATATGGTGTTTACATTTGCTCCTTTATTTGCACTTGACACTTTATTCATTCAATTTTTTGGTTATCTGATTTCTTGTTATTCAATTTCACATTTGTTTACTGATTTACACTAATCACTTTGTTACATTAGCAAGGGATCTATGGGGGTCCTTTTCAGAGGAGGTCCCCATACTGTATGTCCTTCTTGTCTCTTTATTAGCGCTGCACTTTTACATATGATCTTTAAGACAAATGTATTTGTCCTTTTGTTGTGCAAGCAGCTTTTTATTACTTTGAGACTTGAGCGTGGTATTCTTCTATATGTACACAAGTATTTGTTTTCCTTGTAAATGTAACTTTTGGTTGAGTACATCCTACAGATGTGCCACAGGCAGGTTTAAGGCATCCTCTAAACCTGTTATTTAACCTCTTGGCAAATTTGTAACACAAATAAAGTATGTGCCGACAGACCTGAATACTGAGTTGCTGCACATATGTCTCTGAGCACTCTCACTGCACACTCCCAGCACATTGACCGGGCTGTCATTGACACTTTTCAGTCACATTTTCTGATTGGCAGCTGGCAGGATGGACCTCTAATCATGTGACCACGGTGAGAGCCAATCACAGCAGTCATATGCTAGATAATCAGCTCCACATCCTGGCCATTAAAACCCACCTAAAGGACCACCTGGAGGTGAAGTAAAGGGGTTAATGATGATTGAGCATTTTTTATATTCCCCTTTGAAATTGAATTCCAGGAATTCAGCCACTTTGATAATTGAATTAAATCCAAGGAGGTGCATGCCACCATCTGGGTCTATCTCTATTTTTTACATCTGACAGGTTTATGGAACTCCGGTTACACTCTGCTCGCTGAGAGATAAGAAGAACACACAGCATCTATTCCCGCCCCTCCCCTCTGCTGCCAATTCCTAGAAGCCTTTTTATTTTGTAAATGAGTTTACATAATAAAAACGCTTCTGTGATTTGGCAGGAGGAGGGGAGTGTAACGCCGAGCGCTCCGGGTGTCCCATCCATCCCGGAGCGCCCGCGGCGTCTGTCCCCCTGCAGCGCTCCGGTCGGCTCCTCTGACCGTGAGCGCTGCTCTGATGCTGGCGGGGATGCGATCCATGCGGCGGCACCCGTCCGCCCGCGGATCGCATCCCATCCTGCTCACCGGGCCTCCTTCCCCTGCTCCGTCCTGGCGCGCGCGGTCCCGCTGCTCTCTAGGGCGCGCGCGCGCCGGCCTTCTTAAATTTAAAGGGCCAGTGCACCATTGATTGGTGCCTGGTCCAATTACTGTGTCACACTCTAAAACACTTAAAAACCCACTCCCCCTTCCTGTCCTTGCCGGATCTTGTTGCCTTAGTGCCCTGAGAAAGCATTTTGTACTTGCCTTTCCAGTGTATCTGACCTTCTGCCGTTGCCCCTGACTACGTACCATTGCCGCCTGCCCTGACCTTCCGCTACGTCTGACCTTGCCTCTGCCTAGTCCCAGTGTACCGTGCCTATCTCAGCTGCCAGAGAAGTCGAGCCGCTACTGGGGGACACGACCTGGTTGCTACCGCCGCAGCAAGTCCATCCCGCCTTGCGGCGGGCTCTGGTGAAAACCGGTAGCTGCTTAGAACCGGTCCTCCAGTGCGACCCGTGCCTTCGCCTCTCTGGCACAGAGGATCCACCTCCTGTGTCCTCACTAGCCGCCAGTCCGGGCCCTGACAGTAGATCCGGCCATGGATCCCGCTGCCAAATCTCGCTGACCTCACTACCGTGGTTGCCCAGCAGTCGCAACAGATCGCCCAACAAGGACAGCAGCTGTCACAGTTGACCGCCATGGTCCATCAGCTTCTGCCGCCGCAGCCTCCAGCATCTTCCCCTCTCCGAGCTGCCGCTACTACCTCGAGAATTCGCCTGTCTCTTCCGGAGAAATTTGACGGGGATTCTAGGATGTGCCAGGGATTCTTGTCCCAATGTTCCCTGCATCTTGAGATGATGTCTGACCAGTTTTCCACAGAACGGTCTAAAGTGGCATTCGTGGTCTCTCTGTTGTCTGGAAAGGCCTTGGCCTGGGCCACGCCACTCTGGGACCGCAACGACCCTGCTACAGCCACCGTTCAGTCCTTCTTTGCTGAGGTTTGCAGCGTTTTTGAGGAACCAGCCCGAGCCTCATCCGCTGAAACCGCCCTGCTTAACCTTGTCCAAGGAAACTCTTCTGTGGGCGAATATGCCATACAGTTCCGCACACTGGCCTCAGAGTTAGCCTGGAATAATGAGGCTCTCTGCGCGACCTTCAAGAAGAGTTTATCCGGCCACATCAAGGATTGTCTGGCCGCACGAGAGATACCCTCTTCCTTGACGGAACTCATCCATTTAGCTACCCGCATCGATATGCGTTACGTCGAAAGACGCCAAGAGCTTCGCCAGGAGAAAGATCTCATTCGCACCAGGCGTTATCCGCACCTGGCTCCTCTCTTTCTGAATCCAATGCATCCTGTTTCCGTGCCTTCCGCCGAGGAGGCCATGCAAGTGGACCGGTCTCGCCTGACCCTACAAGAGAGGTCTC
Organism: Rana muscosa; assembly: GCA_029206835.1. NCBI lineage: Eukaryota > Metazoa > Chordata > Amphibia > Anura > Ranidae > Rana > Rana muscosa. The sequence goes on along the minus strand of CM055116.1, from coordinate 717,198,591 downwards.
GCCGTAGGAACGAGAACTTATGCCTTTATTGTGCGAGCTCTGATCACTTCCTAAAAGACTGCCCTATTCGTCCTCCGCGTCAGGGAAACGCCCGCACCTAGTGAACGTGGGAGAGGCGTTACTGGGTGTGAATTCTTCCTCTCCACGTCTGACTATTCCTGTGCGGATTTCTCCTTCTGCTGGCTCCCTCTTCCCTGCGGTGGCCTTCCTGGACTCTGGTTCTGCAGGAAACTTTATTGAAGCCTCTTTCATCAACAGGTTCAACATTCCTGTTACCCGTCTCATCAAACCCTTCTTCATTTCCTCTGTAAATGGAGAGAATTTGAATTGTACCGTGCGTTACCGCACCGAACCCCTGCTCATGTCCGTTGGTGTTCTTCACCAAGAAAAGATTGAATTCTTTGTTTTGCCGAACTGTACTTCTGACATCCTTCTTGGCCTACCCTGGCTCCAGCGTCACACTCCTACCCTCGACTGGACCACTGGGGACATCAAATCCTGGGGTGACTCCTGTCACAAGCATTGCCTTAAGTCTGTACCGACCTGTCAAGTCCCCATCACTACTTCTTTGCCTGGCCTTCCAAAGGCCTATCAGGACTTTTCTGATGTCTTTTGCAAAATACAGGCGGAGGTCTTACCACCACATAGACCCTACGACTGCCCCATTGACTTGCTCCCAGGTACTACACCACCCCGTGGCAGAATTTACCCTCTCTCCTCTCCTGAAACCAAGGCCATGACTGAATACATTCAGGAGAACCTCAAGAGAGGTTTTATTAGGAAATCATCTTCTCCAGCCGGAGCGGGCTTCTTCTTCGTGGCCAAGAAGGACGGATCTCTACGCCCTTGCATAGACTATCGTGGTCTCAATAAAATCACTATTAAAAACCGCTACCCTCTGCCTCTCATCTCGGAGCTCTTTGACCGTCTGCGCGGAGCAAAAGTTTTTTCTAAATTGGACCTCAGGGGCGCTTATAACCTCATCAGAATCCGTAAAGGAGATGAATGGAAAACCGCATTTAACACCAGAGACGGTCACTTTGAATATCTCGTCATGCCGTTCGGACTTTGCAACGCCCCTGCAGTCTTTCAAGATTTTGTCAACGAAATCTTCCGGGACCTACTGTATACCTGTGTGGTTGTCTATCTTGACGACATCCTAATCTTCTCTGCCAACCTTAAGGAACATCGGCTCCATGTCCGTCAAGTGCTCCAGCGCCTCCGCGTAAATCATCTTTACGCTAAATTTGAAAAATGCCTTTTTGAGCGCAGCAGTCTTCCTTTCCTAGGTTATCTGGTCTCTGGACAAGGTCTTCAAATGGACCCTGACAAACTCTCCGCAGTCTTGGGTTGGCCACGCCCCTCTGGACTTCGTGCTATCCAACGCTTCCTTGGTTTCGCCAACTACTATCGTCAGTTCATACCCCACTTCTCCACCATCGTTGCTCCTATAGGGGCACTGACCAAAAAAGACGCGAATCCTAGGTCTTGGCCGCCTCAAGCGGAGGAAGCCTTTACTCGCCTTAAGACCGCCTTCTCCTCTGCACCTGTCCTGTCTCGGCCAGATCCTCTAAAGCCGTTCTTCCTTGAAGTCGACGCCTCCTCGGTAGGAGCCGGAGCTGTGCTTCTTCAAAAAAACGCTAAAGGGAAAAACGTCACTTGTGGTTTTTTCTCTAAAACTTTCTCCCCTCCGGAAAAAAACTATTCCATAGGTGACCGTGAACTGTTGGCCATCAAGTTGGCATTAGTAGAGTGGAGACATCTCCTGGAAGGATCCCTTCACCCTATCTCCATCTACACTGACCATAAAAATTTGTCCTACCTTCAGTCCGCTCAGCGCCTAAATCCTCGCCAGGCCAGGTGGTCATTGTTCTTTGCCCGCTTCAACTTCCAGATCCATTTTCGGCCCGCAGACAAAAATGTCAGGGCTGGTGCTTTGTCCCGTTTCTCCGATACCTCTGAAACCGAGACTCCTCCTCAACACATCATACCCCCTGAGTGTCTGATTTCCTCTGCTCCCGCTTCTCTCGTGCCAATTCCTCCAGGATAGACTTTCGTTCCTCCACGCCTTCGGCTTCAGATACTCAAGTGGGGCCATTCCTCCCATCTAGCCGGTCACGCTGGGATCAAAAAATCCATACAATTGATTGCCAGACACTATTGGTGGCCTACCCAGGAGGAAGATGTGACTGACTTTGTACGGGCCTGCACTATCTGTGCACATGACAAGACTCCTCGCCAGAAGCCTGCAGGTCTTCTCCTTCCCCTACCTGTGCCTGAACAACCATGGTCCCACATCACCATGGATTTCATCACGGACCTCCCTTTGTCTCGTAGTAACACTGTCATCTGGGTGGTCGTTGACCGCTTTTCTAAAATGGCTCATTTTGTCCCGCTCCCTGGTCTGCCTACTGCACCTCAGTTGGCGAAGCATTTTTTTCTTCAAATTTTCCGCCTCCATGGGCTGCCCTCACATAATGTCTCGGATAGAGGTGTTCAGTTCATCTCAAAATTTTGGAGAGCTCTCTGTACTCAACTAAAAATTAAGTTGAATTTTTCTTCCGCTTATCACCCGCAGTCCAATGGACAGGTGGAGAGAGTTAGCCAGGTCCTTGGCGACTACCTACTACATTTTGTCTCCGCCCGTCAAGACGATTGGGTCGACCTATTGCCCTGGGCAGAATTCTCATACAATTTCAAGAACTCTGAATCTTCCTCCAAGTCGCCTTTGTTTGTGGTCTACGGCCGTCACCCATTGCCCCCCTCCCCATTCCCACGTCTTCTGGAGTTCCGGCCGTGGATGAATTAACTCAGGACTTTGCCTCTATCTGGAAAGAGACTCAAAAGTCGCTCTCACTGGCCTCTGCCCGCATGAAGAGACATGCAGATAAAAAAAGAAGAATCCCTCCTGTCTATGCCCCTGGTGACAAAGTGTGGCTCTCCTCCAAATATGTTCGGTTTCGGGTACCTAGCTACAAGCTGGGCCCTCGTTACCTCGGGCCATTTAAAATCAAAAACCAAATCAATTCTGTTTCTTACAAGCTCCACCTTCCTCCTTCTCTTCGTATTCCCAACTCTTTTCATGTGTCTTTTCTTAAACCCCTCATTCTTAACCGATTTTCCCCTAAGGTCACTGTTCCTGCTCCTGTCTCTGGTTCTTCTGATGTCTTCTCGGTGAAAGAGATCCTCGCCTCCAAGGTCATCTGAGGTAAAAAATGTTTTTTAGTGGATTGGGAGAACTGTGGTCCTGAGGAAAGGTCCTGGGAACCTGAGGCCAACATTTTAGATAAAGAGCTCATCCGAAGATTCTTGGGTTCCAAGAAGAGGGGGAGACCTAAGGGGGGGTTACTGTAACGCCGAGTGCTCCGGGTGTCCCATCCATCCCGGAGCGCCCGCGGCGTCTGTCCCCCTGCAGCGCTCCGGTCGGCTCCTCTGACCGTGAGCGCTGCTCTGATGCTGGCGGGGATGCGATCCATGCGGCGGCACCCGTCCGCCCGCGGATCGCATCCCATCCTGCTCACCGGCCTCCTTCCCCTGCTCCGTCCCGGCGCGCGCGGTCCCGCTGCTCTCTAGGGCGCGCGCGCGCCGGCCTTCTTAAATTTAAAGGGCCAGTGCACCATTGATTGGTGCCTGGTCCAATTACTGTGTCACACTCTAAAACACTTAAAAACCCACTCCCCCTTCCTGTCCTTGCCGGATCTTGTTGCCTTAGTGCCCTGAGAAAGCGTTTTGTACTTGCCTTTCCAGTGTATCTGACCTTCTGCCGTTGCCCCTGACTACGTACCATTGCCGCCTGCCCTGACCTTCCGCTACGTCTGACCTTGCCTCTGCCTAGTCCCAGTGTACCGTGCCTATCTCAGCTGCCAGAGAAGTCGAGCCGCTACTGGGGGACACGACCTGGTTGCTACCGCCGCAGCAAGTCCATCCCGCCTTGCGGTGGGCTCTGGTGAAAACCGGTAGCTGCTTAGAACCGGTCCTCCAGTGCGACCCATGCCTTCGCCTCTCTGGCACAGAGGATCCACCTCCTGTGTCCTCACTAGCCGCCAGTCCGGGCCCTGACAGGGAGGGTGGGCATAGCGGCTGCATGCAACTCTAAACTTGAAGGAGCTGAGACCAGAAAGTCAAGCATTGGAGCTCCAGAAGCCTATCTTCCTGGAGCACAAGAAACCTGTCAGATGTAAATTAAAGAGATAAATCCAAGAGTTGGTATGCCTGCACTTTTTACAAAGTAGCTTAGATCCTGGAGTTCAGATGTAAGCTATATTAAAAGAGCCATGACCCAGTAAGTGGTATTTTTTATATATTTTTTTTTTATCGAAGGTAAAGACATGTTGTATGAGTTACATTTCAGTAAAAGCAGTCAGAGAAAGATGTAACACTGAGGTAAAAACAGGACACATATAAAATATAAAATAGTAATAAGAATCCTACTCAGCAGTGGCCACACATCCTGGCATTCCAATGGGAAAAAAGTATCCTTTTTCCCTTTTTTTTCCCCCTACTTTGAATGATCGCTCTGAAAGTTAAGAAAGCTAAACCTGGACTGAGGGGGGTCATTAAAAAAAGTTCTAATATTGTACCAGGAAGTCAAAGCAAAGCTTTGTATAATCTTTTGCCAGGTTATCATAAGCATATCAGGGGACTATTTTTCCAAAAAATATATGTAGCAATATGGACTACAAGCATAAAGCACAGTACCATCTAGCATTTCAAAGTATCGTCTGTCCCTTTAGTGATCAATATATCTAGTGACATCATATCTGTGTGCCAAATAAAATGATTTTGGGATGAATAGTCCTCCTGCAGATGATTGCTTTGCACGATTGTGTGCCAGGACTACATATCCCAGGGATCTTTTCTGCCATCTGAAGATTGCAGGGAGTAGCTATAAAAGCAGCAGAAGCCCACGCAGAAGATATCTTCCTCCTGGGCCTGACGCAAGACAGACCTCTCTGTGAAACAGGGAGAGAGAGGTCGCGGCCTACCACACGGAGCATTACTTTCCAACCCGGGGCCTGAGGGGCCTAGCTCTGTCATTTGCTGTCAGACATCCTTTCCAGCACCACTCTGGTCGCCTGCCAGTCGGTGTGTGTGGCCAGCTTCACGTCGGGAGATCGAGACAGCGGATCCGCTGCACGAGTGTCGCTACACAAGTTCCTGTTCAGAAGACATCGGAGCGATCTGGTCGTTGGTGAGAGGGCAAATTGCTCGACCTCTATTCATTCTTTGTCACAGTTACATTGAGACACTTTGCACAGACATCTTTACTCCAAGAACAGTTTACTGCATTATTTGAACACTGTGCTTCGACATGTATAGCTTTTTCTCACTACAAGGAATCTAATGTTCCCACTACATCCAAACGGATTACAGTTAACGAGCTCCGACAACGTAGACTTTATTGCCATTACTTATAGAAAGCCGCTCGATATTACTTTTCTCTAGACCCGCTCTCCCTTCCTAGAATAGCGTGTAGGCTGGCCAGGTTTCATCTTTTACAGTGTAGCAGTATAAGAAGTTAACTGAAACATCCAATTTGGGGGTAACATTATCTCTAAAGGAAGTGTACATCTATAAATATATATATAAATATATATATATATATATATATATATATATATATATATATATATATATATATATCTTTTGCTGAGTTGGTGCTGTTGCCTAGAACTCAGCAGATCTTTTATGTCTTCTTTGTGACAACTTCCCCTTCTATTGGTCTAAGTAAAATATTCATAGACCTTAATACATTGAGTTGTCTGATTATTGCCATACAGCAGGGATATGCAATTAGCGGACCTCCAGCTGTTGCCAAACTACAAGTCCCATGAGGCATAGCGAGACTCTGACATCAGCAAGCATGACACCCTGAGGCAGAGGCATGATGGGACTTGTAGTTTTGCAACAGCTGGAGGTCCGCTAATTGCATATCCCTGCCATACAGTGATACAAGGATGTCTGAACCCAGAGTGACAGGTGGGTTAGAAGGTTCACCAGGTCTTGGCCATGCAGACGAGCAGGTAATTCTGAGAAGTCCTCTAGGGGGCCGTGCTACATATATAATACTAAGGCAGGCCCAGAAGGTGTGATATAAGTCTGTTGGATCAGGAACACATTTAAGACACTTGGAACATTGATTAGGGCCCATAAGATAAGATTGATGCAGAGAGATATATGCACTATGATACATCCTAAGCATAATTTCCCTGTAAGTGGAGGTAGTAATTGTGCTTCATGCCCTGATGAAAGAGTAAAGAATATTAGTCATTGTTATTGTTGGAAAATGTTTAGTCCATTTTTTAACTAAAAGTGAAACGCTCACTAGGCCTCATGCCCACGGGCGTTTTTTCAGCCGCGTTTTTGAGCGTTTTTTACAGCTTAAAAACGCCTGTCCATGTTAGTCTATAGCTTCATGCCCACCTAGGCGTTTTTGAGCTGTAAAGAGCATAGGCATTTGTAAGCTGTAAAAAAAACCCAGGGCCAGTGCGTTCCTCAGCGTCAGAATTTGGCAGGAAAAAACGCGAGCGTCAAAAAACGCGCAAAAACGCGCACTAACGCGCACTAACGCGCAAAAAACGCGCACTAACGCGCGGTCGCGTTTTTAGGTCCGACGTTTTTTTTTTTTTTTTTTTCAAAAAAAAAATAAAATAAAAATATTTACAATAACATGGACAGGCGTTTTTAAGCTGCAAAAAACGCAGCTGTAAAAACGCCAGTGGGCATGAGGCCTTATAGTCATGGTGTGACTTATTGAATGTATACATCCACAAAGTAAACAGTTTAAAGGGATTGTAGCAATTCATCCAGAGGGTTTGCTCATTTGGCAGATGAGAGGTTTTTTTAAAGGGGTTGCTCCACCGGAAAAAAAAAAATTCAAGCCAGCAGCTACAGCTACAGCAGCTGCTGGCTTTTAATATTTGGACACTTACCTGTCCTGGAGTCCAGCGACGTCCGCAGCAGAGGACGAGCGACCGCTCGTCGCTCTGCTGCTCCCTCCCCCATCCTCGCTGAGGGAACCAGGAAGTGAAGCCCTGCGGCTTCATGCCCGGTTCCCTACGGCGCATGCGCGAGTCGCGCTGCGCCGTTCTGATTGGTGCTCCTGTGTTCTGGGAGCCGAGTGTCTCCCAGAACACCAAGGGAAGTCTGCGGGAAGTGACGTAACTCCCGCAGATTCCCGGAGACAGGACTCCTGGATGTGGGTGAAAATACCTGTCTTAGACAGGTATCTTCACCCCCCTCCCCCCTGAAAGGTGTCAATTGTGACACCGGAGGGGGGGAGGGTTCCAAATAGCAAAAGTTGCTATTTAGGGTGGAGCTCCACTTTAAGGTTTTGGGAGACATTAAAGCACGTTTGCAAAAAAAGTAAAGAGTTGAGACTACTAGCCATCCACCCTTTGTACATGAACAGATAGACGTCACACTCCTGAGGGCAGGACATCATTTAAAAATATGTTGTTTTTTTTTTATTTGCTTATACATGCCATCTACTGTGCACAACCCAAGCACTACACTGTGATTGCTGTGTTCACAAAGAGGATTTATAGAAATTGGCTCTGTACTACGTGATCTTTGTGATAAATCATAGTATCACAAACTGTAAACAAAGGCCGCAGTTAGCAGCAAGCTTTCTCTTTCTTCATATATACATGTAGCGGATGGTTGCTACTAGTAACTATCATCCACACATATTCACCCTGCTGCCAGACTTCCATACGTCACTCTCCAGTAGACAATGAACAGTCATTTGCGTTGTTTTCTTTTTTTGTTTATTTGGCGGATGTAACTTGGTTGGGGAAGGGGTATGAGATGCCAATAGAACAGATTCCATTTTGCCATATTATGAATAGAGCACTTATAAAAATGACGTGCCCTAACCTTGACAGACTTTGACTATACACTTCTCCTCTGCACAACTCCTGCAGACTGTTACTCCTCCTCTTACTCCCAGGACTCTTCTCCTCCTGCACAAACTTCCCTGTCACAGCATTAGTGTTTCCACCCTATCATCTTGAACTGCACCAGGGATCACTCTGAATAATCCCTAGCTGTTTCTGAAATTGCTGAATTCTGATAGGCCAGGGGCCTGCAGTACCTCTTCTTGAAGGCCTAGTTGTTAAGCAGAAATAAATGACAGATGGACTGCTGATCCCAGCCAGTCCGACTTGCAAACCCTGTGCCCTCAGGCCACAGTGATTTGCCACAAAACCCCACAGTCTCTCCTCTGGCCTTGCACCCAGCTCCCCTGGCATGCCTCTTCCAGATATCCACTGTGCCTCACTCACCGAACACCTCCTGCCCCTGAGTTCTTCTTGAAGAATTTGCCCGGACCGTGCGTACCGACTGCTTCTCCAACTCCTTTGTTCCAGGACACCTCTCCATGACGGTGTAAGGAAAGGCTCCCTATCAGCTCCTTCGCTCCTTCGCAGAAGCCTGAACCCCCCCCCCCCCAGATGGGGGTGGGCCTCCTGCTGCAGTTTAACACTTCATTCTTCAATTCACCCAGCCAAAAACTCCCCTCCAGTGGGCTGGACCTGAGTTTAGTTTATGTAGGAGGCCTGCCCCCTGCCAATCCTGGTTGGGGATTGGTCAGGGCTCCTCACATGAACTCCCTGTCACTCCAACTCCCAGCCCTGCCCCTCTTCCAGAATTTTCTCCCTGGAAGCAGGGGAGGCACCCAAGAACTGAAAAACAAGTAGTCACACCCACTGGTACACTAACCACTCCCTGCCCCCCAGATCAAAACAAGCAGAGCTAGCATGCAGCATAAAATAAAAAACACACAGTTTATCAAATACCACCAAAAGAAAGCTCTATTTATGGGAAAAAAGGACCTCTGTGTTGTTTGGGTACAGCGTCGCATGACCGCGCAATTGTCAGTTAAAGTGTTGCCGTGCCGCATTGCAAAAAATGGCCTGGTCATTAAGGGGGTAAATCCTTCTGGGGCTCAAGTTATTAACCTGCTTTAAATTAAAAGAACAAAGATGTTAACAAAGATATTATAATGTGTCCCAGTTATAACTAAATGTGTCCCAGTTATAACTAGACATGTGCACACTGAAATATTTTGTTTCGGAATTTCGTTTTCGTCCGAAAAATAAATTTATTTAGTTACTCCCGAAATTCGTTTTTATTTATTTTGTTTTTCGTTAGAAATTGCATTCGTCCGAAAATCTGAATTAATTAAGGTCGAATCTGTCATTGAAGGCTTATGGTGTCTGTCGAATGTTCAAAGAAGATTCGACGGAGCAGTGAAACTGTACGACGCTGCAATCATACATTTCCGGTCGAATGTTCCGCCCACAAGCTATAGAAGAATTCTAATGTTGTATGACTAGTAATAATTATATTTATTCATTACTATTACTAGTGAACCAACATTAGAATTCTTCTATAGCCTATGGGAGGATGCATTTGACCGGAAATGTACGATTGCAGCGTCGTACAGTTTTGCTGCACCGTTGAATCTTCTAACTTTCGATGCTTTGTCGAATCTTCGTCATTCTAGCTATTTTACTGCTCCTCCTCTTTGGTTACAATCAGCCAATAACATTCATCATCAACTTTATTTTTATTTTACTTCCCCCACCCAATTCCAGCAGTGATCTTTTCTCTCTATGTCGAATCTTTTCTCTCTATAATAACAAATCTTTTCTCTCCTATGTCGAATCTTTTCTCTCCTATGTCGAATCTTTTCTCTCCTATGTCGAATCTTTTCTCTCCTATGTCGAATCTTTTCTCTCCTATGTCAAATCTTTCTCTCCTATGTCGAATCTTTTCTCTCTATAATGTCAAATCTTTTCTCTCCTATGTAGAATAATCTTGGACTAATAGAGTTAAGGTTAGGCACATTCGACCACAGGTTCGATAGACACAGATTGTTATTGTCAGCGTCACGTCGAATCTCCTATCTATATCGAACTGTTGTAGCAACGAAAACGAAAATAAAGCATTTGTTTATGTCGGATCTTTCGGTTTTCGGATTCTGTGCTTTCGTTTTCGTTTGTTAAAACGATAACGAAAATAGCTGAAATTCGGACGAAAATGCATTCGGACGAAAATGAATGCACATGTCTAGTTATAACTAAAACAATAAATAACCTAATCTTACATCTTGAATACAGTAAAAGTAGTAGTACTTTTATAATAATATTGCAAAGAAACCAAGAACTATATAGTTTGTGAAACAAGAACATAATAAAAACCAGCAGATAAACACTGGCAAAATAGAAAGAAGAAGAGCTAAAAATGTGTCCACAAAAAAGGATAAAAAGCTCCATCTTTAGATCAAAGAACAGAGACATCTATAAAGGGGCAATATTTTTTATTTTATCTTATTTATTTTTTTCCATTAGTGCATATGCTTCATGGCAGTGCCCAGCCCCCCATGTCCTTTATTTGACAATCCCTTGCTTATTAGACCTAAAAAATGTTGAGAATTGATTTTCAAGATTCACCTCTTAGTGAGCCCTCAGCTCTGAAATGGTGCTATATCTAAAGACTGACAGTAGAAGAAGCTGGCTCTGTAGGTCAGATAGTAATAGCACTGCAGTGGCACAACTGGAAATAAAAAAATTATGGTTGGTGGCTGTAGCCTTGGGTCTTAATGCATTCTGCGTGAAATGCAGGGTATGTGCCCCGGGTGGTAGGCACCAACATGGGAAACATGCAGTACAGGACCAGTGCTGGAAGGTGCCATTAGGACACAAAAAGTCACTATATAAAAGCTGGAAACCCCATTTACTTGTAAGTCAAGATGTAAGCTTAAAAAAAAACTCATATTAGTTCTAAGCCCTGCAGAGCAATGTATCCTCTACGTTCACAGCAGAATCACTGAAATCTTTTTGTTGTTTTCATACAAAGCTTTTCTCACCCCGCTCTGCAATCTCCGATCACCGGCTTGCGCTGGTAATCAGAAGGCTTCTAAGTAACTGCTTGAAAGGGGAAGAAGAGAAAGCCGAGCTTCTAAGATAATTACTTGAAGGACTTTAGAGCATGTGCTCTGAATATGAGGATGAATTGGTTTAAAGTGCTCTCTAATTCAGAGGCCGAAAAATGGGTTGTTTTATTGCCCCTTTACCAATTGTTAAGAATATTTAAACATTTTTATATGTACTGGTGACAGAATCACTTTAATAGTGACAGGCAAAGAAAGTATCAGCAGTCAGAGCTATCATTGGGTCTTGTTTGCTTTAGTTGTTGCTTATGTTGCTCTTCTTTAATGCCATTATCCTCTCCTGATGTTTCCCTCCTTGTCGGTCTGAACAAGTTGCCTAGTTCTGTCACTTACCAGGGCTGAGTTGGCCAGAAGTAACTTTATAGCAAGTACAAGCAAGCACAATACCTTTTTGCTCCTGCTACTGGTAGCATTATATTCATTCCAAATGGGGATCATGTCAAATTTTTATTTTATTTTTAATTTTTTGTGTAATGTGTGGGTAAGGTGGGGGGGAGGAGCTGTTGACCAAGATGGTTGCTCCGTGAGATGAGCATGCTGCAGAGGCTTGTATGAAGGAAGACGGACGGTGAAACTACGGTCTTATGGACTTAAAAGCTTGGAGAAAAAAAATGATTACCCCGCTGTGTAACATCTATAACAAACTGGACGGCTTGAAGGCTTGATGGCTATTTGTTGGATACCTGATACCTGATACCTGATGCAGAGATGGCTGAGACTTGGATACCGGTGACTGGGTCCCGACCAGGACTCTGCGATCTGACTGCAAGGCTGTAAGGCTGCTAGGCTGTGAACACTGGGGAGGCTGTGCCGAGGAACAGGGTGCCGAGGAGCAGGGCGATATCCGTGACGTTTCGAGAGCCAGGAGAGCCGGGTGAGCCATCGTGAGAACTGCGTGAGCTGAGAGAGCAGAGGACAGAGAGCGGGTCTGTGGGCTCACGCTCGCGGGCTGACCGCGAGCAGACGGCATTGGGATCCCCTGGTCGGCAGAGCTTGGCTATGCTCGGCAGTGGTCGGTAAGGGATCGGGATACATCGGAATATCTCGGCGGATATCGGCGGACCTCGGTAAAATCCGGGGGCAGTATTGAGAAAGCCGAAGCAGGACCTAATTGAAAACAGAGACTTACTGACAGATGTCCCGGTGGGTGAGTCAAAAGGTCCCAGGACCCTAATTATGTATAGCGAACAGCATACAATACTAGCCTAAGTCCAAATCCATGAAGCTTAAATCCAGATCTATTTTGAATAGATGTATATGACATGTATATGATATAAAAATGGCACATCTATACATATAAGAGGAACACTCAATTAAATATTTGATTCTAATCCGCATCCATCTAGAGACATTTTTGATGTATGGCAGTAAGAAAATATAGCAATACAGCAAATAAAAAGTAGCTGAAACCAAGCAAAGCAAAGATCACAGCTAATAACTGAGTTAACAAACTAACAACTGCTATCAATCTGCTTGTTCCAAGGAAAAACGATTTAACTGACTTAACTGAACCATTATAAATTGTAAATTGTACTCACAAACTGAAATATAATAATATAAAGGGAAGATAACAAGGACTCTTTCTTTTTTTGTTTGTTTCGGTTTTTGTTTTGCTTCGCTTTGTTCCATTCCTCCTTTTTTTTCCTCAGGAGACCATGGCACCCAAGAAGGGTAATAGAACACCGCAATCATAAAAGAGTAAAAAAGACAAAAAGGAAGAAAAAAAACACCACAGGGGCTCAAACCACTCAAACTCAAACAACAGACATTAAAGAGTTTTTTCAGCAACTTCAAGTATCACAAACTTCACAAATATCACAAACATCACAAGAACTATTGAATATGGTGGAGTCAATCACAAACTTAGGAATATCTGGGGTTGAGGAGGATAGTCACCACAGGAATAGTTCACCTATAGATACAATAGATACAATCAGATCGACTACACAACAAAAGGAAAAGGATAACTGGGATATGCAAACATTTCCTCTGCAGGAAGGCAGAGGATCTCATACATGGAGCTCCCGTGCAATGAACGAATATAGGAATTTTTTGGGTTCCTTTTTATCCTCTTTTTTCTTTGGACCTGCAGTGTTATTTGGCGCCATTCATTTGGATTGCATTTTTTGTATCCTGACTCCTTATATGAACAAGGAATGATGGTTGGGAGCATTGAAGTGGGACAGAGGAGAGGGGCATGCCCCAACTATATGATTGGAGTATGAAGTGCATGTATTTTAATGAATATGACTCAATAAGAATGCAATATCCCTGATGAAGGACGTTTAAGCTACTGTTTGAAACGCGTTGGTGGAACCTGCTTTGAGTTATCTCCGGAAGGTCTGGAGTGACCAATCCAGGTGATTACATTCTATTTTCTCATGTTGCCCATTTTATGGATATGAATATAACAATGTGTACTATGTAATATGATTATGTAACTTTTCTAAATAAATATAATTTTTGTACAAATATTTTTTGTTGCCTTAAAAATCCCCGACAATAGAGGTTTTCTCACCTACATTTACCTGGGATGATGGCAACTACTTGTGGGGATGCATGAGTTGTCCTATTTGCAAACATATATCCAATCTCTCCCCACCAAGGGAGATATGGACAAATACGTACATCGACTGGAAACAACATACAAAGTGGAGATACAGGAAATTAAATGATCTATACAAGATACACAAGAAAAAATAAGTTCAATGGACACAAGAATAACTAATGTGGAACAAAGATTGAAACAAACAGAGGAAATATTGACGAAGCAAGAAAAACAATTAAAACAAAATATAAACGCCCTTGATGAGCAAGAAAACAGAAACAGGAGAAATAACATCAGAATTAGAGGTCTATCTGAAGAGGTGAGCTCAAAGGATTTGTCAGCAATATTGCAAAATATATTCAATGAACTACTACAGGAATCAAATGATACAGCCATCGATCGAGTTCACAGAATAATGGGACCAAGAAGAGTAGAAGATAGCAAACCAAGAGATGTTATATGCAGGATGCATTATGCTCAAACAAAAGACAAAATGATGATAGCTGTACACCAAAAAAAGAACATACAATATGAGGGAGCACAATTAATGTTTTTCCAGGATCTATCGAAATACACACTTGATAGGAGAAGAGCATTAAAACCTCTCCTGGAACAACTTATAAAGAAGAACTTTCAGTATAAATGGAAATTCCCATTTCAGTTACAGGTTTAACACGAGGGAGGGACAGCAAGTTTTGGGGACTTGGAGGATCTACCGGAATTTTTGAGGACTCTTCGACTCCCCGAAGTAGAATTGCCAGATTGGCCGAAGATGGACATGGGAACACCCAGAAAACCATAAATGGGACCTGGGTGATGGGGAGATGGGGACGGGGTGGGGGTGGTGGGGAGGAAGAAAAGGGATCACATGATCACTAAAATACATAGATACACACAAAATGGATAGAAACGGATAGGGAATTTATATTTATATATATATATATTTTTTTTTTAACACTGTTACACTAATACATAAATACGAACACACCCGATTATTACCTATGAGTTGTTGTTTTTTTTTACTTTTTGTTCCCTTAAGTATAATCGTACTGATACACTTATATGAATATATATAAATTAAGAATTAAGACAATGGTGTCACTTAACTCACTTTTTTCTTTCCCTTTTTTTTTTTTTTAACTTTTTGTTCCTCTAGGTAGAATCGTACTGATACACTTATATGTACATATAGAAATTTAGATTTAAGGTGATTGGTGCCACTTAACTCACTTTTTCCTTTTTTTTTGTTCTCCCTCCCGTCTGACCCACCCCCCATTCCCTGCTAGTGGGTCACCCCCCCCCCCTTTTTTTTTCTCTTCCCCACCACTTTACAAATATAATATGCTTTCAAGATGTGGAAATGAGGGGAGGGATAATAGATGTGAGAGGAGGGGAGAGAGTTGAGGAAAAGAGAATGTATATATATATATATATATATAATTTTTTATTTATTTTTTCTCTTTCCCTCACTCTCTTCTGCTCTCCTGTCTTCGAATGATGAAATGGAGAATATTAATGACCTGGTATTTAAAATAATGATCAATGATATAAAAAAAATTCCGTCCAATAAATTTTTTAAAGAATCTGAAAATGCGGAATGCAGAATCTCGGAGAGTAGCAGATCGGAAACAGCAGCCCCGGTTTATCCCCCAGATAGGTAACTTACGAATAGTAAGACAGACTTAATAAAGTCATATAGAAGTGAGATACTGTAGGTTGAGTGTTGTGATACGTGTGTTAGTGAGTGAGTGTGTTTTTGGATTTTTTTTTCTCTTTCTCTTTCTTTCCTCCGACATACCAGTTTCTGATTGCCCCCCCCCCTGTATTGTTTCTATGGGAGGGGTAAAATTTTGTTCTTTCAATGCAAGAGGCCTCGATTCACCCTTTGAAAGATCTCAAATCCTAAATTAATTTCACAAACAAAAAATTGGAATTATTCTGTTTCAAGAAACACACTTTCGTTCAGATCACATTCCCAAAATAAATAATAGAAATTATGTTACCTGGATTCACGACACATTTTTCTATTCTAAAACAAGAGGCGTTTCTATTGCGTTCCACAAAGATATACCTCACTAAATAGTACCAAATTATGAACAGATTAAGTGTGGAATAAAATCTTTTCTAGAAGCAATGGATAAAGTAGAAGGAACAGTAATTATGGACGGAGACTTCAATTTTATAATGGATTAAAAAAAAAACACATATAGTACTCGCTCCCACAGGGAAAATAGTCAACTGAAAGAATTTAAATATCTACTGGGAAGACACCAAATGATAGACATATGGAGGGCTCAACTTTAGACGGAAAAAAATTACACATATTATTCAAATATACATAATTCATATCATAGAATAGATTACTTTTTTATTAATCAATCCGGCATGATGATGACCCCCTCAACAAATATTGGCAACTTTTCCTGGTCAGACCATGCTCCGATATACTTGGAACTCAGGATAGTTGAACATAAAAAACTAACGTGGAGATTGAATTATAATCTAACAAAAAACAAAGACTGTGAAAATGACATACGACAAACAGCGAGAGAATTCCTGTTAATTCATGAAAATGATAACACCTCAATCCCCATACAATGGGAAACACTTAAATGTGTCCTGCGGGTAGTGATAAGCCGAACACCCCCGGGTTCGGTTCGCACCAGAACCCGCGAACGGACCGAAAGTTTGCACGAACATTAGAACCCTATTAAATACAATGGATGCGAACGTTCGGATTCTAAAGTGCTAATTATAACGACTATTATCCATGTTATTGTCCGAAACAGAGTTTGGGAACCCGGGTTCTGCACCAGGGGACATGTATCAATGCAAAAAGAAGTTTTAAAAACGGACGTTTTCCGGGAGCAGTCATTTTAATGATGCATAAAGTGAAAAAAAAAGTCAAATATTCCTTTAAATATTGTACCTGGGGGGTGTCTAAAGTATGCCTGTGAAGTGCCACGTGTTTCCCGTGTTTAGAACTGTCCCTGCACAAAATAACATTTCTAAAGGAAAAAAAGCCATTTAAAACTGCTTGCGGCTTTAATGTAATGTCTGGTCCCGGTAATATGGATGAAAATCTTTAGGGAAAATGGCATAGCTACCCCATCAACCCCCCCCCCCTACCCCAGCCCATTACCAGCCCCTTTGGGTCTTGTATGGATATTAAGGGGAACCCCGTACACAAAATAAAAAAGGACCTATATACTCTGAACAGCCGTATACAGGCGGTGCATACAAGACAGGGACTGTAGGTTTGTTCTTATGTAGAATCTGTTTGTAATTTTGAACAGCTGCATTGTTTAAGTGGAGCTCCATGCCAAATTCCTTTTTTTTAGCTTTTTGTAAAACATAGGGAACGGTTATCACCCCTGTCACATTTTTTTTGCTGTCTGTGCCCCTGTTCAGAACATTTCACCTCACTTTGCGTCCCAATGACAACTGTTTTTGAAATGTGGTGTTTTTATTGAAACAAGGATTGGTGATAAAGCATCAGTAGAGAGGAGACACCTTTCTCCCATATTAATTCTTACAGGAGAGAATTTTCCTTCCAAGGGGTAGATTTCCTCTCACTTCCTGTTGTCTTCTTCCGTTTGCAAGTAGTAGTAGTTTGTAAGTTGGATGTTTGAAAGTAGGGACCTGCCGTATATACTCTGCAGAAATTGGCCCCTTAGGTGTTGGTGTTGGCACAACACTGAAAGCACTCACAGTTATTCTTGGTGGGTGCTGGAACGCCCTGCTGTCAACTATTATATCAGGAATTGTAATAACATATAATTGTTGATCAGTGGTAGTAAAAATTGGGCCTTTGATGGTGGTGCCGGTGCCACAACACTGTAAGGCCTGACAGTTACTCTTGGTGGGTGCAGCAATGGGCCCTGCTGTGAATTATTAGATCAATAATTATAATTGCATGCCCCTGTTGAATAGGGGCTGAAAAATTGGGCCTTTGGTGGTGGTGGTGGTGGTGATGGTGGTGCTGGTGCCACAACACTGTAAGGCCTGACAGTTACTCTTGGTGGGCGCAGCAATGGGCCCTGCTGTGAATTATTAGATCAATAATTATAATTGCATGCCCCTGTTGAACAGGGGCTGAAAAATTGGGCCTTTGGTGGTGGTGGTGGTGGTGATGGTGGTGCTGGTGCCACAACACTGTAAGGCCTGACAGTTACTCTTGGTGGGTGCAGCAATGGGCCCTGCTGTGAATTATTAGATCAATAATTATAATTGCATGCCCCTGTTGAACAGGGGCTGAAAAATTGGGCCTTTGGTGGTGGTGGTGATGGTGGTGCTGGTGCCACAACACTGTAAGGCCTGACAGTTACTCTTGGTGGGCGCAGCAATGGGCCCTGCTGTGAATTATTAGATCAATAATTATAATTGCATGCCCCTGTTGAACAGGGGCTGAAAAATTGGGCCTTTGGTGGTGGTGGTGGTGGTGATGGTGGTGCTGGTGCCACAACACTGTAAGGCCTGACAGTTACTCTTGGTGGGCGCAGCAATGGGCCCTGCTGTGAATTATTAGATCAATAATTATAATTGCATGCCCCTGTTGAACAGGGGTTGAAAAATTGGGCCTTAGGCACTGGTGGCACAACACTGCAACCCCTCACAGATACTGTGCTTGGAGCACAGCAATGAGGCCTGTTGCAAAGTATTGCATCAAAAATTTTAATTACACGCCCCTGTTAAACAGGGGCTGAAAAATTGGGCCTTAGCCACTGGTGGCGTCACCCATAAACCAAAATGATCTTCCAAGCTATCATCATTAATCGTATCATTGAGGAGGAGGAGGAGGATAGCCAGTCAACATAACAGCACAGGCACTCAGCATCAGCATCAGTCTTGAAGGGATGTGACATTTTAAAATCAATTAGTCTGTTATATCAGCATCTGGTGTGTGGTAGCTGGTGGTGATCCAAGACTGGTTCATCTTGATGAAAGTCAGTCGATCAACCGAGTCGGTGGACAGGCGCACCCTGTGATCCGTGACAAATCCTCCAGCAGCACTGAATGTGTGTTCTGAAAGAACGCTGGATGCAGGACAGGCCAGTAGCTCAATTGCATACTGTGCAAGCTCTGGCCAGTGATCCATCCTCAAGACCCAGTAAGCCAGAGGATTTTCGGTGGGGAAGGTGTCCAAGTCTGACCTTGCCCCTAGGTATTCCTGCACCATGTATATCAGACGCTGGCGATGGTTGCTGGAACCGATCATACTTTGGGGCTGCGGACTAAAGAATTGTCTGAACGCATCGGTCAGACGGCCACCTTCCCCACTGCTCCTTCTTTGACTGCCCGAAGCCTCAGCAACTCGTTGTCCAGGACCAGGAGTTTGTAACCTCCCAGTCTCTGGGAACGCGTTGCACAGACCTTTCTGCAAGGCCTCCCGGAGTTGTCTCATCCTCTGCTCCCTCTGCGATGGTACGATAAGGTCCGCAACCTTACCCTTGTACCGTGGATCAAGGAGAGTGGCCAGCCAGTAATGGTCCCTCTCTTGATCCGAAGAATACGAGGATCCTTCCGCAGACTTTGCAGGATCAGGGAGGCCATGCAGCGTAGGTTAGCTGAGGCATTCAGTCCGGAGTCCTCTGGGTCACTAAGGACGACATGATCCGCAGCCACCTCCTCCCAGCCACGTACAAGTCCACTGGTTTCTTGGGACTGTAAATCATCCCTAAAAGACTGCTGCTGATGATGCTGAGTGCCAGCCTCCACCTCCATGCTGACACAATCCTCCTCCTCCTCCTCCTCTTCCTGTGCGATGGGTGGGACAGAAGGAACACTGTCTGGGTAAAGGGGGCCTTGAGAGGCAAGGAAGTCCTCCTCTTCCTGCCTCTGTTCTGCCTCAAGTGCCCTGTCCATTATTCCACGCAGCGTGTGCTCCAACAGGTGGACAAGAGGTACAGTGTCACTGATGCATGCACTGTCACTGCTCACCATCCTCGTGGCCTCCTCAAATGGTGCCAGGACAGTGCATGCATCCCTGATCATGCCCCACTGGCGTGGTGAAAAAAACCCGAGCTCCCCTGACCCTGTCCTGGTGCCGTAGTCGCACAGGTACTCATTGATGGCCCTCTGCTGCGTGTGCAGCCGCTGCAGCATGGCCAACGTTGAGTTCCACCTGGTGGGCATGTCACATATAAGGCGGTTCTTGGGCAGGTTCAACTCCTTTTGCAGCTCAGCCAGGCGAGCACTGGCATTATAAGATCTGCGGAAATGCACACAGACTTTCCTGGCCTGCCTCAGGACATCCTGTAAGCCCGGGTACCTGCCCAAGAACCGCTGCACCACCAGGTTAAGGACGTGAGCCATACAGGGCACATGGGTCAGTTGTCCCTGTCGGAGGGCGGAGAGGAGGTTGGTGCCATTGTCGCAAACCACCATTCCTGGCTTAAGCTGGCGTGGCATTAACCACCTCTCGGCCTGCCCCTGCAGAGCAGACAGGACCTCTGCCCCAGTGTGGCTCCTGTCCCCCAAACACACCAGCGTAAGCACGGCATGGCATCTTTTTGCCTGCGTACTTGCGTAGCCCCTTGAACGCCTACGGAGCACCGCTGGTTCCGAGGACAAACCACAGGAAGAGGCCATGGAGGAAGAAGAAGAGGAGGGGGTGGAGGAGAGAGGTGTGTCACAACCAGTAGTAGCATTTTGGAGGCGTGGGGGTGGAACAACCTCCAACACTACTGCACCTTGTCCTGCATCCTTCCCAGCTGCCAAAAGAGTGACCCAATGGGCCGTGAAAGAAAGGTAACGTCCCTGTCCATGCCTGCTGGACAATGAGTCAGCGGTAATATGCACCTTACCGCTGACCGCCCTGTCCAGGGAGGCCAAGACATTGCCTTCCACATGCCTGTAGAGAGCCGGAATCGCCTTCCGTGCAAAAAAGTGGCGTTTGGGAACCTGCCACTGAGGAACCGCACATTGCACAAACTCACGGAAGGGGGCCGAGTCTACCAACTGGAAAGGCAGCAGTTGAAGCGCTAGCAATTTAGCCAAGCTAGCATTCAACCGCTGGGCATGTGGATGGCTGGGAGTGAACGGTCCAGCAGCTGGGGCAGGGAAATTTGCCTGCTAGAATCGGACGTTGGTGTACTGCTAGCAGAGTGCCCGCAAGTACTTGCCTGTGACACACCTAATTCTACACCTTCATTCCTCTCAGAGCAGGTTTCAGAGAGGAGTGAAGGTATAGTGGGGTTGGAGATCCCAGCTGATGCGGTGCAAGAAGAGGTCAGCTTTGTTCTTTGGTGTGGGTCTTTAAGGTAGGCTTGCCAACGAGCTGCATGGCAGGTCAACATATGTCTGATCAAGCATGTGGTGCCCAAGCGGCTGATGTTTTGGCCACGCGATATACGCTTGAGACATATGTTGCAAACAGCAGCTGTGCGATCTGATGCACTCGCCTCAAAAAAGGCCCACACCAAAGAACTTTTTGAATGACGGGCAGAGGCAGCGCCCTGCACAGGCGGAGCTCTGCGGTGTGATTCCGTTGGTGTGCTGCCCATACGCTGGCCACTCAAGGGCATCCTGCCTCGTTGGAGATGTGCCTCCTCCTCATCCTCCTCCTCTCTCCTATTAGGCACTAGGCTTGTGCAATTCGTTTCGTAACGAATCAAAATTCGTCTGAATTTAGCAACTTTCGGACATTCGGAAGCATTCGAATTTCCGAACAGAGCAATTACGAATAAAACCGAATCCGAAATAAATTATACCGCAAAATAGCGAATGCCCGAAGGTCTTCGGCATAATTCGTTATGAAAAAAGTTACGAATGTACGAATCCATTCGAAGCACAATAACACTCACTCTGCTCTCTGCTTCTCCCTCACCATGCTGAACTCCCTCTCAAAATGGTGTACAGGGGCGGAGGCTATAGCCGCATGAAAAAACGAAAGTAAAATACGAGATTTCAAATCCATTCGAAGCACAATAACACTCACTCTGCTCTGCTCTCTGCTTCTCCCTCACCGTGCTGAACCCTCTCAAAATGGTGTACAGGGGCGGAGCCTATAGCCGCATGTAAAAAACGAAAGTAAAATACGAGATTTCGAATCGTTACAAATAACCGCTATGTATTTAGAAAAGTACAAATCCATTCGAAGCACATTAGGCATAATAGGCAGCGTCGTTGTGAGAGAGACACGGAAAATTACGAATCAACGAACCCAAAAAAAGTTACGAAAGTAGGAGTTGTGTCCAGAATCAACGAAAAACAACGTACTCTACCGAAAGTACGAATTATAAAGCAACAAAAAATTCAACGAAAAATGTCGCTTGCAAAAATACGAATGAGTCCGAACACGAAAAATCCCGTCTAGCAAAATTACGAATGATTACGAATCAACAGGACCGGAAAGAAACGAACCGAAACGGAACGAATTTTTCCGTTGTGCACAAGTCTATTAGGCACCTACGTGGAGTCAGTGACCTCATCATCCCCTCCCTCCTCATCACTGGAGCCAATCTGGCAGTATGCTGCAGCTGCTGGAGCATGACTGCCAGATTGGTGTCCTTCTTGAGCATCCCCTCTCTCTGCTCTCACGCTGCTGCCTTCCTGTAGCTGGGTATCATCATCAGATCCTTCGAAACGCTGGGCATCCTCCTGGAGCATGTACCCAACACTGTGCTCAAACAGGTCGGGGGACTCCTCAGGAGGAGGACATGGTGGGTCTAGGGAAGGATTGACTAATGAAGATAATGATACCAGAGAAGAGGACGCTTTGGCAGCTGCTTTGCCAGTACCCTGAGCCTGGGTGAGAGAGGATGAGGAGGATGAGGTGGGCTTGGTCATCCACTCTACCAAGTCTTCGGCATGATGTGGCTCAACATGTCCAGCTGCCGAAAAGAAGGACAAGCGTGTCCCATGGCCATGTGCTGATGACAATGCACCGCGTCCACGACCAGCACTGTTGCCCCCAGATACAGAGCCTGCTTGCCCTCTTTTTTTGCCTCCTGACTGTCTGCCTCTCCTTGTTTGCCTTCCAGACATTTTAATGGATGGCCTGCAGGGAGATGGGAAAAATAGCAATAAGGGCTACCTTCAGGTGTATACTGTGCAGGAGGCTTAGCAACAATGACACTGACACTGTCCCCTGCCTATCCTTCTCTGTCCCTAAACTCAAGGATTTGAAATATGGAACAGCAAAATTGGTTTAGAACAGAATAGCACACTGTCAGTTTCACTCACTGTACCTCTCTGTCCCTAAACTCAAGGATTGAAAATATGGTTCAGCAAAATTGGTTTAGAACAGAATAGGACACTTTCCCTCACTGTCCTACTCTGTCCCTCCCTACAAACAAGATTTAGCACAGAATAGCACACTGATAATTTCCACGAGTGTCCTTCTCTGTCCCTAAACTCAAGGATTGAAAATATGGAACAGCAAAATTGGTTTAGAACAGAATAGCACACTGACACTTTCCCTCACTGTCCTACTCTATCCCTCCCTACAAACAAGATTTAGCACAGAATAGCACACTGAAAATTGCCACGAGTGTCCTTCTCTGTCCCTAAACTCAAGGATTGAAAATATGGAACAGCAAAATTGGTTTAGAACAGAATAGCACACTGACACTTTCCCTCACTGTCCTACTCTGTCCCTCCCTACAAACAAGATTTAGCACAGAATAGCACACTGAAAATTGCCACGAGTGTCCTTCTCTGTCCCTAAACTCAAGGATTGAAAATATGGAACAGCAAAATTGGTTTAGAACAGAATAGCACACTGACATTTTCCCTCACTGTCCTACTCTGTCCCTCCCTACAAACAAGATTTAGCACAGAATAGCACACTGAAAATTGCCACGAGTGTCCTTCTCTGTCCCTAAACTCAAGGATTGAAAATATGGAACAGCAAAATTGGTTTAGAACAGAATAGCACACTGACACTTTCCCTCACTGTCCTACTCTGTCCCTCCCTACAAACAAGATTTAGCACAGAATAGCACACTGAAAATTGCCACGAGTGTCCTTCTCTGTCCCTAAACTCAAGGATTGAAAATATGGAACAGCAAAATTGGTTTAGAACAGAATAGCACACTGACACTTTCCCTCACTGTCCTACTCTGTCCCTCCCTACAAACAAGATTTAGCACAGAATAGCACACTGAAAATTGCCACGAGTGTCCTTCTCTGTCCCTAAACTCAAGGATTGAAAATATGGAACAGCAAAATTGGTTTAGAACAGAATAGCACACTGACACTTTCCCTCACTGTCCTACTCTGTCCCTCCCTACAAACAAGATTTAGCACAGAATAGCACACTGATAATTTCCACGAGTGTCCTTCTCTGTCCCTAAACTCAAGGATTGAAAATATGGAACAGCAAAATTGGTTTAGAACAGAATAGCACACTGACACTTTCCCTCACTGTCCTACTCTGTCCCTCCCTACAAACAAGATTTAGCACAGAATAGCACACTGAAAATTGCCACGAGTGTCCTTCTCTGTCCCTAAACTCAAGGATTGAAAATATGGAACAGCAAAATTGGTTTAGAACAGAATAGCACACTGACACTTTCCCTCACTGTCCTACTCTGTCCCTCCCTACAAACAAGATTTAGCACAGAATAGCACACTGATAATTGCCACGAGTGTCCTTCTCTGTCCCTAAACTCAAGGATTGAAAATATGGAACAGCAAAATTGGTTTAGAACAGAATAGCACTCTGACACTTTCCCTCACTGTCCTACTCTGTCCCTCCCTACAAACAAGATTTAGCACAGAATAGCACACTGATAATTTCCACAAGTGTCCTTCTCTGTCCCTAAACTCAAGGATTGAAAATATGGAACAGCAAAATTGGTTTAGAACAGAATAGCACACTGACACTTTCCCTCACTGTCCTACTCTGTCCCTCCCTACAAACAAGATTTAGCACAGAATAGCACACTGAAAATTGCCACGAGTGTCCTTCTCTGTCCCTAAACTCACGGATTGAATATATGGAACAGCAAAATTGGTTTAGAACAGAATAGCACACTGACACTTTCCCTCACTGTCCTACTCTGTCCCTCCCTACAAACAAGATTTAGCACAGAATAGCACACTGATAATTTCCACGAGTGTCCTTCTCTGTCCCTAAACTCAAGGATTGAAAATATGGAACAGCAAAATTGGTTTAGAACAGAATAGCACACTGACACTTTCCCTCACTGTCCTACTCTGTCCCTCCCTACAAACAAGATTTAGCACAAAATAGCACACTGACACTTTCCCTCACTGTACCTCTCTGTCCCTAAACTCAAGGATTGAAAATATGGTTCAGCAAGATTGGTTTAGAACAGAATAGCACACTGACACTTTCCCTCACTGTACCTCTCTGTCCCTACAAACAAGGATTAGCACAGAATAGCACACTGTCACTGACACTCTCCCTACCTATCCTTATTTGTCCCTAAACACAATGAATCCAGGATTAGTAAAGGAAAAATAATGACACTGTCCCTGCCTATGCTTCTCTTTCCCTGCTCCGGAACACACTAC
The DNA here is from genome assembly GCA_029206835.1 of Rana muscosa. NCBI lineage: Eukaryota > Metazoa > Chordata > Amphibia > Anura > Ranidae > Rana > Rana muscosa. Next base: position 717,173,602 of record CM055116.1, on the reverse strand, counting down.
ACAAGGCCGCCGCGCTGGCGGCCTTTTATAGTGTGGGGCGTGTACTAAACCCCCTCAGCAATAATTGGCCACAGGCATCCTGCCTGTGGCCAATCATTGCTCTCCTCGCTGCCGGCGCTGTGATTGGCCAAGCATGCGGGGTCACAGTGCATGCTTGGCCAATCACAGCGCCTGGATGACACTGCGATGGCGTAGTGCATTGTGGGCCGTTCGCATCACTCGAATTTGGCGCGAACGGCCCAAATCGTTCGATCTTCGTCGAACGATCGAACAGCCGATGTTCGAGACGAACGTATGTTCGACTCGAACACGAAGCTCATCCCTACCTGCGGGGAATATATATCAAGCACGGATCTAGGCTGAAAAAGGAAAGAGATCAGAAGCAATCTCAACTAATGATGGAAATTATAAAACTAGAAAGTAAGCATAAACAGAGCCTCAAAATGGAGGACAAAATAGCATTAAAATAAAAACAAATGCAGCTACAATACTTGCTTGATGAAGATTCCCTTCGGGTGAGGGATAAAAATAAAACACAATGGTATAAACAAGGTAACAAAACAGGGAAATTGTTAGCTAGAAGACTAAAAAAAAACAACAACCTATGACTTCCATAGTTAAAATCCTAAAAGCAAATGGGGAACTAGCCTATGACCCAAATGAAATATCTAAATATATCTAAAACTTTTCATACATATTATTCTAAGTTATATCATTTAAACACTCAACAGGAAAATATGGAAAAAGACAAGAAAGGGGAAGAGATTTGTAAATATATTAAAGATGCAGCTCTACCGGTATTTTCAAGAGAAATAATGGAGGATCTGGAAAAAGAAATCTCAATAGAGGAAATCCAACATGCCATCTCCAAGCTGGTCCCGGGCAAAAGCCCTGGATCGGACAGGTATACTTCAAGATTTTATAAAACATTTCAAGACATAATAATACCCATTCTTAAAAAAAAAAAACATTTAATTATATATCTAAAACACAAATTTTTACATCACAAAGCATGGAAGCTCATATTGTATTAATACCAAAACCTGAGAAAGATCACACATTATGCAACAACTACTGATCCAGCTTCTTTGACAAACATCGATATAAGGCTATACTCAAAGATTATCTCCAATAGATTAACACCCATATTACCAGGGTATATAAACCTACAGTAGGTGCCGCCGATTTTGTGTCAATCTCGCCTCTTCTAGCGGCGAGATTGACACCCTACGAGCCCCGTCGCGAGAGCCAGCGCCAAGCTGTCTCGTCATCGGGAAAGGAAAAATTTTGTTTTTCCTTTCGCAATGAGCGACACGCATTGCTGACATTGAGGCCGGTGAACGGGGATCCGACGTGGATTCCCGCCAATACCAGGCACTGTGTTTGGTATTAATCCTGAGCGGGAACTCCACGCCAAATTTTAAATAAAAAACCGGCATGGGTTCCCCTCCAGGAGCATACCAGGCCCTTCGGTCTGGTATGGATTTTAAGGGCAACCCCCTAAGCCGAAAAAATAGCGTGGGGGGTCCCTCTCAAAATCCATACCAGACCCTTATCCGAGCACACAACCTGGCAGGCCGCAGGAAAAGAGGGGGGATGAGAGAGCGCCCCCCTCCCTCCTGAACTGTACCAGGCCGCATTCCCTCAACATGGGGGGTTTGGTGCCCCCACCCCAAAGCATCCTGCCCCCATGTTGATGGGGACAAGGGCCTCTTCCCGAAAACCCTGGCCGTTGGTTGTCGGGGTCCCCTTTAATAAGGGGGCCCCCAGATCCCGGCCCCCCACACTATGTGAATGAGTATGGGGTACATCGTACCCCTACCCATTCACCTGGTGGAAAAAAATGTCAATAAAAAAACACTACACAGGTTTTTAAAGTAATTTATTACACAGCTCCGGGGTCTTCTTCTGACTCCGGGGGGTCTTCTCCCAACTCTGGGGGTCTCTTCCGACTTCAGGGGTCTTCTTCCGACTTCGGGGGTCTCTTCTTCTGCTCTCCGGTTCTTTCTGCCTTCTGCCGGGCGCCTTCGCTATCTTCTACACAAGAAGACCCCAAAGTCGGAAGAGACCCCCGGAGTCGGAAGAAGACACCCGAAGTCGGAAGAGACCCCTGGAGACGGGAGAAGACCCCCAGAGTCGGAAGAAGACCCCCGGAGCTGTGTAATAAATTACTTTAAAAACCTGTGTAGTGTTTTTTTATTGACATTTTTTTCCACCAGGTGAATGGGTAGGGGTACGATGTACCCCTACTCATTCACATAGGGTGGGGGGCCGGGATCTGGGGGCCCCCTTATTAAAGGGGGCTCCTGGATTCCGATAAGCCCTGCCGCCCTCAGATCCTGAAAACCAACGGCCAGGGTTGTCGGGAAGAGGCCCTTGTCACCATCAACATGAGGGCAGGGTGCTTTGGGGTGGGGGGGCCGCAGGTCGTCCCCCTGCCCCAAAGCACCAAACCCCCCATGTTGAGGGCATATGGCCTGGTACGGTTCAGGAGGGAGGGGACGCTCTCTCGCCCCCCCTCTTTTCCTGCGGCCTGCCAGGTTGCGTGCTCGGATAAGGGTCTGGTTTGGATTTTGAGGGGGATCCCCCACGCCGTTTTTTCGGCTTAGGGGGTTGCCCTTAAAATCCATACCAGACCGAAGGGCCTGGTATGCTCCTGAAGGGGAACCCATGCCGGTTTTTTATTTAAAATTTGGCGTGGAGTTCCCGCTCGGGATTCATACCAAACACAGTTCCTGGTATTGGCAGGAATCCACGTCAGATCCCCGTTCAATACAGTGTCGCGTCGCCTTATTGCTATTGCAGCGAGCGTGAGATGTCGGCACCCTGTCGCCGAGATGTCGGCACCCTGTCGCCGAGAATCTGCGCAATGGGATCGCAATGGATATACAATGTCGGCGGCACCTACTGTAGATCAAACGGGCTTTACGAAAGGGCGAGAAACTAGGGACAACATTATAAAAACCTGTACACTAGTAGAACATGCTCAGAGAACTGCTATCCCAACATGCTTACTATCTGTTGATGCCGAAAAAGCGTTCGATAGAGTGGGATGGCAGTTCTTAGAGGAAACATTGGTTCAGATAGAAATGGGCCCAAAAATGCTTAATATGATTGTTGCATTGTATTCTAATTCACAGGCCAAAGTTAGAACAAACGGAATGTTATCAGAGTATATAGAAATTTGAAATGGAACCCGACAGGGTTGCCTATTATCTCCTTTATTATATATACTAGTGATGGAACATCTTATACAAGCTATAAGGAAAAATAAAGATATACAAGGAATTAGTATTAAAGATAAAGAATATAAAACTGCGGACGATTTACTAATATATGTGACTAACCCCATTATAACAATACCTAATTTGATAGAAGAATTTTAAAAGATTTGGGGAAATCAGTAATTTCAAAGTTAATTATGATAAATCTGAAATGCTAAATGTATCACTAACAGAAAAAACACAAATATTACTTCAAAAAGACTTTCCGTTTAAATGGCAGCAAATAGCAATCAAATATCTGGGAATCTATATCCCGAAAGATTTGAACAAACTACAAGAATTGAATTACAATGCGACAATTCGAAAGGTAATAAAATTACTACAAAAATATGAAAATGTAACATACTCATGGATGGGAAGAATTCATATAATAAAAATGGACATATTACCAAAACTGTTATATATTTTTCAAACTGTTCCTTTAGCCATTCCAAAAAACTACTGATTGAACTAAGGAGAGCATTAGGAAGCTTCATCTGGGCCCATAAAACACCACAAATTAAAAGAGAAATCTTAATTAGAACTAAGAAAAACGGAGGGCTATCATTACCCGATTTCTCAAAATATTTACAAGCAGCCTCCTTGACTAGGATAGTAGATTGGTATACAAATATGGAGGATAAACAATGGGTTTAACTAGAAGAAGATATTATAGGAATTCAACTCAAAGCGCTCCCCTGGATAAAACCTTACTTAAGACCTGGAAATAAAAAACTAACAATATTTTCAAGAGCCACATTAAAAATATGGGACGCAGAATTAAGAAAGGGGAACCTATCCACCATGATGGGCCCAATGCCCCCACTGTTCTCCAATCCAGAATTTCTGTCAGCTTTAGCAACCACAAAGTACTTAAAATGGAACATATTGGAGAACGCAAGGGTGGCCCAGATCTTAGTGGAAGGGAAAATACCAAAAATGCAAGATTTGGGACCTGTACATAAACACAAATTGCTATAATACCATCAATTAAAAACATACATCACAATAAATATAGAATTACCTTTAATAAATAGACCAAAAACGAAATTTGAACAAATTTTAATAGATGAACAAAAGTCAACTAAAAAACTATCTAAGATATATGGTCTATTACTCCCTTCAGGATCTCTTAGTGTCATGGATATGCAGTAGTGTTTGTCTGTCAGCTTACCTTCCTTCCCATGTGTTCATCTTAGAGGCCAGAACCCTTTCACCTGGCTTCCTTTATAATCTCCTCCCAGCCTGACTCCACCCCAGGCCCTATCACAGAACACTATATTAACCTGTGCACTGCAAGCCTGCTTTGCTGATCAACGTGTTTGTTAGGCATTGTGTGTTTGGGTTCCTGCCTGCCGTGTGCTACGTCTGTCTCTCTGTTACGTTATTGGCTTGTCCCCGACTATCCCTGTCTGCTCGTGACCCTTGACCTTCGGCTCGTTCTTTCGTTATCCTTGTCTGCTTGTGGCCCCTGACCTTCAGCTTGTTATTCGGTTCTCTCATATCTTGTGCTGCTGCTTCCCCTCTTTTCCCCTTATCCTACGGGGCGTGAGCTAGGAAACTGCAGGGGCCGCGACCTGGTCCCAGCCTGCAGCATAACATCCTCACCACTAGAGGCCCTGGAGAAGACCTGCTGGGTCTTAGACTCCGCGCCCTGGGGAATCTTGGCTCTAGCTTCCGTTAGGATCCCGGTTGTGCTCCTCTGGTCCCGCTTTCCACAACCACCCAGTTTCCTATCCGCAGCAGTCAGCCATAGGGTTCACTACCTTGCGGTGCACTCCTGTCCCCCTACGGTGTGCATCTGTCACCTGGCCACAGGTGACCTTGACAGTTTGATCAGCCATGGACCCGGCTGACATCCCGATCCTCGCGGATGATCCATTGCGGGGCATAGTCCACAGACTTGAAACCCAGGAATCGAATCAGACTCAGGTGATGCGATTCCTCCAGGATCTGGCTTCTCGATTCGAGCAGCTTCAGGCCTCCTTGGGAACCCCGAATCCGCAACTTCAAGTACAACCAGTGGTGGTACCTATCGCACCAGTCGCAGCCACACACTCACTAACACTGCCAGCTCCGTTCCGTTTCTCTGGGGACTCCAAGGCCTGCAGAGGGTTCCTTAGCCAATGCACGATTCATTTTGAGCTTCAGCCTCAAAACTTTCTGTCTGATAGGGCAAAGGTAGCCTATATCATTTCCCTCCTCTCCGGTGAAGCTTTAGCCTGGGCAGCCCCTCTGTGGGAACTGAATGATCCAGTGGTTTCTAGCCTGTCTGGCTTCTTGAAACTTTTTCAGAATATCTTTGAAGAACCGGCTCGTGTCTCTTCAGCGGCCAGCGCCCTTCTACGTCTCTGCCAAGAGTCTGCTTCAGTGGGACAGTACGCCCTTAATTTCCGCATACTGTCGGCTGAGTTGAGCTGGAACAATGAGGCCTTAGTCGCAACCTTTTTGCATGGCCTGTCTGATAGAGTGAAGGATGAATTAGCAGGAAGAACCATCCCCACTGATCTGGACGGAGTTATCTCCTTGTGTAACCAGATCGATATTCGCTTTCAGGTAAGGACCCTAGAAAAGCGGCGCCAGCACTCCTTGGTCCTTAGTCAGCCTGAGCTCCCCTCTCCTCGACCCGTGGAGCATCTCCTGCCAGCTGAGGAACCCATGCAGCTGGGCAGGACCAGGCTATCCCCAGAGGAACGTGCTAGGCGCAGAACTCTAGGCCTGTGTCTCTACTGTGGGGGCAAAGGTCATTTTCGTGAGACTTGCTCTCTTTGTCCAGAAAAACGTTTGGGTCCACTTCATCTGGAAAGTGGAGTATTGGACCCAGAAATATCACCTTCCCCTTCTCGTCTTCTGCTTTCTGTGTTCCTTCATGTTGGTGCTTCTTCTCATTCGGTCTCAGCATATCTAGATTCCGGAGCCGCTGGTAATTTCATGGACTGGGAAATCGCGTCGTCCATGAGACTTACTCTTTTGCCCCTCACCACGCCATTGGTGGTCTTGGCGATTGATGGTACTGTTCTCCCAGGGGGACCTATCCGCTTCCAGACCCTCCCTGTTAAGATGTCGGTAGGGACACTCCACCAGGAGTGGATATCCTTCCTTATCTTACCCAAGGCCTCAACGCCTATAATTTTGGGTCTCCCATGGTTACAGCTCCATTCTCCTCATGTGGACTGGACTACTGGACAGATCCTGGCTTGGGGTTCCTCCTGTTCCTCGTCCTGCCTACCCAAGGTTGCCCCCTGTGAACCTGAGCCGGTCATTCATTCCAGGTCGCATAACCATTTACATTTCTCTGTCCCTAATCGCCCTTGGATGCACAGCCAGGCTAGCTTGTCTACAAGTCCTGCAGTCGCTACGTCTTGCGATGCGATTCAGGTAGTCGCTACACCTGACTCTATTCACTCGGCCTCTGTACTAGTTATGCCAGTCCAGCCCATGCCCAGTGAGCCGCCTACTTTTTCTTGTTCAGGACATTCTGCTTGTCTTTCAGCTATTCAGCTTGACTCCTGTGACATGTCACCCTCTAACCAACCTGACTTCAGGGTTCCACTGACATCTGCCCAGTTTGATGGTCCTGTGCTAGATGACCAGTTCATCTTTAAGGGTCTAGGGGACCCTCCTCAGATTTCTGTTGATCCTCTCATGTCCTTGCTTATTCCTAGAGAGCCTTTGGTCCTCAATAGATCTTCTTGTCATCTCCCTACCTCGGTTCTGGTCTCTGAGGATAATCTAAAGTACGAGGTTAGACAAGTTCTGGATTCTCGGCTCTGCAGAGGTATTCTTCAGTACCTTGTGCATTGGAGAGGTTTTGGTCCTGAGGAGGCGTCTTGGATCGCTGCATCTGACATCGTTGCACCTCATCTGTTGAGGAGGTTTCATCTGAGATTTCCCTTTAAGCCTGGGCCCAGGCGGGGGAGGGCCCATAAGAGGGAGGGTACTGTCATGGATATGCAGTAGTGTTTGTCTGTCAGCTTACCTTCCTTCCCATGTGTTCATCTTAGAGGCCAGAACCCTTTCACCTGGCTTCCTTTATAATCTCCTCCCAGCCTGACTCCACCCCAGGCCCTATCACAGAACACTATATTAACCTGTGCACTGCAAGCCTGCTTTGCTGATCAACGTGTTTGTTAGGCATTGTGTGTTTGGGTTCCTGCCTGCCGTGTGCTACGTCTGTCTCTCTGTTACGTTATTGGCTTGTCCCCGACTATCCCTGTCTGCTCGTGACCCTTGACCTTCGGCTCGTTCTTTCGTTATCCTTGTCTGCTTGTGGCCCCTGACCTTCAGCTTGTTATTCGGTTCTCTCATATCTTGTGCTGCTGCTTCCCCTCTTTTCCCCTTATCCTACGGGGCGTGAGCTAGGAAACTCCAGGGGCCGCGACCTGGTCCCAGCCTGCAGCATAACATCCTCACCACTAGAGGCCCTGGAGAAGACCTGCTGGGTCTTAGACTCCGCGCCCTGGGGAATCTTGGCTCTAGCTTCCGTTAGGATCCCGGTTGTGCTCCTCTGGTCCCGCTTTCCACAACCACCCAGTTTCCTATCCGCAGCAGTCAGCCATAGGGTTCACTACCTTGCGGTGCACTCCTGTCCCCCTACGGTGTGCATCTGTCACCTGGCCACAGGTGACCTTGACACTTAGGGAGCTAACAGGAATGAAAAAATGGGAAAAGGAAATAGGGAGATCAATATCAGAGAAAGAATGGGAGAAAATATGTTCAATAGTTCATAAAACACATACAGCAAACAAATACCAAGAAAGAAACTATAAAATAGCAATGAGATGGTATTGGAGCCCAGTAGCGTTAAATAAAATAAATAGTGGACAAACAGATATTTGTTGGAGATGCAAGGTCGAAAGGGGGACTATGGACCACATCTGGTACTGTATGTATGTCGCCTGGTGAGAAACTTCTGGGACAAAGTGCATGAGATATATCCACACTATGATATGACCAACACTGCAAGAAATACCGTTTAAACACTGCAACATCCTAAATAGATGTTCCACATTACCTTTGGTTGGACCTCATACAGAACTTCTTAGCCATTGGTCTATAGCTCAGGCCTTAATAAAATACATGCAGTATTTGTAAGGAGGGCAAGATTACATCTACCTTGAGGTAGTCCATTGCTCACTGACTGCCATGCTATGCCATGCTATGCAAAGTATGATCCCAAAAAGGAATAAATGCCCATGTATAAATTCTTCACAATGCAATGCAATGCAATGCAATGCATATACACATACAGTATGACCTGAAAATAAATTTTCGTGCACAGAGGAGATTGTTTAGTCAAACAACAAAAAGTGTTAGGAAAATCCAAAGGAATTAAATATGAAATACAAATTCAAAGTATATACACTCACTGGCTGCTTTTTTAGGTACACATGTTCAATTGCTTGGTAAAAAAAGAAGATGACTTGGCGAAGTTCAAACCAAGCATCAGAATGGGAAGAAAGGGGATTTAAGTGAATTTGAATGTGGCATGGTTGTTGGTGCCAGATGGGCTGGTCTGAGTATTTAAAAAATTGCTGATCTACTGGGATTTTCACACATATCAATCTCTAGGGTTTACAGAGAATGGTCCAAAAAAGAGAAAATATCCAGTGAGCGGCAGTTGTCTGGATGAAAATGCCTTGTTGATGTCAGAGTTCAGAGGAGAATGGGCAGATTGAGATGATAGAAAGGCAACAGTAACTCAAATCAAAAGCAACCAAGTGCATCCCATGAAAAGCGCTACATGCAAACTTCTGGGAGTAAGAGTGGAATACCGCTAAGTCAGTTGTAAAAGACTCCAATGGTGCCAATGGCATCAAAACAAGGAGGTTTATTAGGATCAGAACGATAAACATTTAAAAACCATAGTCAGTGAAAAAAGTTATTTACAGCTGACTTAGAGGTATTCTGCTCTTACTCACAGGAGTTTGCATGTAGCGCTTTTCGTGGGATTTAATTGTTTGCATTTGGCTTTATATTTAGCACCGCTTCTGGTGCTGAACTTCCACACAGCTGCTTCATGATCACTCAACTAATCTATAGTGCCAGACTTTGTTGTGTTTAACAGTAACTCAAATAACCACTCATTATAAACAAGGAATACAGAATACCATCTCTGAATGCACAACACATAGAACCTTGAAGCAGATGGGCTACAGCAGCAGAAGACCACACCGGGTGCCTCTCCAGTCAGCTTTGAACAGGAAACTGAGGCTACAATTCGCACAGGCTCACTAAAATTGGACAATAGGACATTGGAAAAGCGTTGCCTGGTCTGATGAGTCTCGATTTCAATGGTGACATTCAGATGGAAGGGTCAGAATTTGGCGTCAATAATATGGAAAAATGGATCCAACCTGCCTTGTATCAAAGGTTTAGGCTGGTGGTGGTAGTTTAATGGTGTGGAGATATGTTCTTGGCACACTTTGGGCCTCTTAGTACCAATTGAGCATCGTTTTAATGCCATGGCCTACCTGAGTATTGTTGCTGACCATGTCAATCCTTTTATGACTACAGTGTACCCATCTTCTGATGGCTACTTCCAGCCAGATAATGCACCATGTCTCAAAGCTCAAAACATCTCAAGCTGGTTTCTTGAACCTGACAATGAGTTAGGCCTCGTACACACGACCGATCTTCTCGGCAAGAACCAGCAAGAAACTTGCTGGCAGACAGGTCTCGTGTGTACGCTGCTAGCGGGTTTCTCGTCGAGAAAACCGACAAGAAACCTCGACGAGAAAATAGAGAACCTGCTCTCTATTTTCTCGTCGAGATTCTCCTCGGCGTGTTTCTCGAAGAGAAAAGTGAGTGTGTGTACACTTACCTGTCCGCCCGGAAGCCCGCGCATGTTCGAAATGAATTTGACGCATGTGCGGTAGCTTCCTAGGCATACGTAGGGTATACCAAGATGGCGGCGACGGCATCGAATGTGACGAGCGCATGCTCGACGTAGTCGATGACGTCACCGCGTACACTCCTTTCAAAGAACCGCGGGTTCTTTGAAACGAGCGTGTGTACACTCGGCCGGGACAAGTTTCTTGTCCAAGAATCTCGTCGAAAAAAACGACATGTTTTTTTCAACGAGAATCTCGGCCGTGTGTACGAGGCCTCAATGTACTCCAATGGCCTCCACAGTCACCAGATCTCAATAAAATAGAGCACCTTTGGTATGTGGTGGAAAGGAGAGTCGTATCTTGGATGTGCAGCCGACAAATCTGCAGTAACTGCATGATGCTATCATGTCAATATAGACCAAAATCTTTGAGGAATGTTTCCAACACCTTGTTAAATCTATGCTACGAAGAACTAAGGCAGTTCTGAAGGCAAAAGGGGATTCCACCTGATATTAGCAAGGTGTACCTTATAAAGTGGCTGGTTGAGTGTATAATAGGCTAGTGCACTGCTAACCAAATATTTTCAGACAATAAATATAAGAAAATATTATTTACAAGTATAATGTGCTAGTCATAACTACCACAACAAAGCTGTGTAAGAATTCCAATGTACCCTCTTTTCTTTCTTTCTTCTTCCCTATGTCTGCTTAGTCTTTTACACCCAGGACTCCATGTCTAACTTGAGGATATAGGATTGACCAAAGAAGTATTTCCAACAGGTGCTTGGAAAACCCAAAACACTCCTTGATTTCCACCCATTTCTCATTTCTCTGCATGTAAGTTAACCCTGTATAAATGCAATCTAACTGCCTGAGGTTCATTATAAGCAAACTTTGATAATACTCTTGAAGTAAAAAAAGTGGCATAGATTTTACACAACAGTTGGTAATAGTCCCATTGTAGTGTGTCCTGAATACTTAATCTGTGTTAATATATTCAAAGCTATTGACTAGCAATCTGAGATACTATTCAATGCTGGAAAGAAAAAGGAACAGGCAGGTTCCAATGATCATGCAAAACAGATCTTGTCACAGTATAAGGAACAAACTTGATGTAAACAAAATATAAAATTACCATTTTCACGAGACTGACTTTGGGATAGGGCAGCAAATTCAGGTGAGAAAGGCAGGGTATGTAAGGCAGTGGGATGAAGGTTATTTGAAAATAAAAAATGGCAAAACATTAACATTACATCTAGTGAACTGTGAAAAATTAGGATATTAGGACTATGAATTGTCATACATTAGGCTTAAAGATATTTGCTATCCAGCTCTATTGTCAACACATTTATCTGACACTAGGTTGTCAGATAAAGAAACATATAATTTATTTAAAACAGAGTTCCATAATCATTCTTAGTCATTGCTTTACTACACTACCAACAAAGGAAACCCATAGTGGCTGGACACTCCTTTGTAAAAGCTAGTTGCCTGCCTGTCATACTAGGGGAGATTTACTAAAACTGGTGCACTCAGAATCTGATGCAGCTTTGCACTGTAGCCAATCAGCTTCTAACTTCAGCTTGTTCAATTAAGCTTTGGAAATAAAACCTAGAAGCTGATTGGTTTCTTTGCAGAGTTGCATCAGATTTTTCACCATGCAGTTTTAGTAAATAACCCCCATTGATTCATTAAATTCGTTATTTTTTAATCACTGGCTTGGACCAAATATGGAGACCAAGAATTATGACAGACTTCATTGAATTGAAACATCGAGGAGAGAGAAGGAGAAGACTGCTTTAAAATGAAGATACTTTAAAGACTAATGTAACACTACCCCCGTACAAGTTGCAGATGAAAAGGATCCCCCACTCCTGCACAGCCAGGCACATTACATTTTTACAAGCACCCAGAGTCAGAGAACAGTCCGTGGCTTTGTTTGTTATTTATTAGAGAGTTAGTAACTTGGATAAGGATGGAGGTTATGGGATGCCGATGCCCACTTGACTTCAACAATTTTAGGGACAATTTTCCTATATACATTTGTAGCGGACAGGGTCGCCCGACCCCCACCACACTCCCAATCCCCTCTATTAAAGTTCTCGCTTGCAATGTCTCTGGTCTAGGGGTATGATAGGAAAGGGAGTGCGGCCGCTACGCCAGGCCTCCACCACAGATGTATAAGTGGTATTAGCAGAAGTTTTTTTACCTTCGGGCCTGCATTGTGTATCGGGTCCTCCCTCCAGGAGTCATCTGCCAGGAAACGAGCCTCACACCGTTGCAAGTCCAACACTCCTTTATTTGAACATAGCATGGACTTACTTGCTTTACAAAACAGAACAGGAGGTGTGAATGTGTATATAGGCCCAGACACAAGTTCTTTCCTCCACTCTCCTCCAAAGAGTGGGCAATGGTCTCCGCACAAGGGAATTCACCTTCCGGATGGTCTCCGACAAGAAGCTCACCCGTCACCGGCAGTATGCTGCACCGGGTCTTCAGATGAGGAGCTCTTCCCGGTCCATTACATCCACCTCGGATTCAGGCGTCCATCTCCGGAGCACCCTAGGATCCTTCCCTCGCGGAACTCAGTGTTGGGCACTGAGCTCCGGACCGCCAACCGAGTACCTCACCCCAGGCTAAAGGTGCCTGAGGTGGAACACAACCTCGGGTGGTCCTCTAGGCCCAGTCCGCCTAGAGGACAAACACGAACTCCGTCCGCAGGCTGAAGGTGCCAGGGACAACGAACCCCGTGACAAAATGGCCGGCCCCCTTTATACCTTCCCCCGGCATGCGCAGTGGGTTCCCCGCCCCACCACACGGCTGCCGAGAAAAGACAAAAAAAGGATTCGACCCAGCAATGACTCTTCCGTCGGCCCAAAGTGACAGCGCCACCCGGTGGACCGCCGGAGATACACCACTGGTGTCACCGCAAAAATTCAAAATTACTGGCGGGAAAGTAAACACCCGCTACATACTCCCCTCTGTCTTTTGACACTGGTCCCCAGTGTCTGGAGCAAACCATATCCTCCACGGCTGACATGATTTGGGCCAGAAACCGTTAACAAATTGAAAAACCAACAAACTTTTGGAAACACTATCCTACTGTGAAGTTGTGTCTGAGCCCCTGTAACAGAAAGAGGACCAAAAGACAACATCAAACATTTCAAGGTTGCATATTAACATTTAGTTTTTCCCTCCCCATCCTGACTAAAGACCTCCCCAGAGTCTAAAATCTTGCTGGGATGTTCTCCTGCAGAGGGAAAAAAAACAAAAGAAACCAACACATAAAATCCTGACGCATGTATTCGTGTGTGTGAGTAAAAGAAATTTCTCCTAAAAGAAATCCCTCTTTCTCCAAAGAGTGGGTGCGTGAAAAGTGTTTGTAACATTGCGCAACACTGCCACCTGGTGACAGCATCACGGTAACTGCACCCGTTGAACATCTTCTCTTTTCTTTTTTTTTTCTAACACTATCTACCCCAGAGTCTGTGATCTCTTTGCGGGAAGAAACAAACAGGAACAGTTCTTTTCTTTTTCCTTCTGGGCACACTAAAACACAATTTCCCCAGAAAGTTCAGCAGCATGATACCAATGGAGTCTTTTTCTCCCTAGAGATAGAAACGTGGGTGCGGCAGAGTTAGTGGCTTTAGGTGCTGATCTACAGTCTCTAGATGATATTCCACATCTTCGCCTTCTTTGCGTTTTATCACCACTTTATCTGCGTGGATGTGTCTTCCCACCATCCATTCTGCCTTGCAGTCTTTGAAATGCTGTGAAGCCTTTGGAGAACACGCTAGGTATCTGCGAGCGTGCGGGACTTTGAGATGGGTCCAAACAAAATCATTGTACCAACGCTCCCTGCACACCTCCACCTCGTACAGCAGGTCCTTCGGTAAGTAGGGATACTCCCATCCATATTCCGCTGCAACTTTTTGACCAAACAGCCTCTGTAGTCTCGCCAAAGGAGGCATGGTTGATTTGTCCCCTTCACCAGACAGAACGACCGCATCTGGATGGCGAGGTGCCTTGGCCACCTCTAATCTAGGCATTGGAGGCCTCAACAACAGTCTTTTTACCCCAGCATCACATGCAGATGGTGCAGGGGATACGGGAACAGTTTGAGAGATAGATTCTCCTTCAGGCGCTGATGCCTCCACCCTTGGTGTGCTCTCACCCACGGACATAGGCGAATTCCGAAACCCACGGAATGCAGCAAGCGGCGCCTTGTCCCAGCCCTTCTCGGCAAACAGATCGTCAATTTGGACATCATCTCCCATATCAGAGAGAGATTCTAAGTCAGAAGTGTCACACTCCTCCGCGGGTATGTAGCCCTGTGTGGAAACAGAACATCCACACTCTGGAGACTTGCTAGGCCATGCCTTCCTGACACATCCTCCCTCACACCAAGTCTTCTCAGCCGGCTTACCTTGGCCTTTCTTGGGATGTCCGGAACTCTCGTCTACGGATCCATCCGGGCCTGGCGTGGGCATGCGAGACGGTCCATCACCACCGCTGGTCGGGGCTACCACGCTGGTTCTCTTCCTCGGTGGCGGACGCTGTGAGACTGTGGTGACCGAGTCAGCATCCTCGGATTTCTCCCGTTGGTGTTTCACGACCTCCTCCGCGGTCGTTGCAGTGTACGCAGGGGCGACTCTTACTGCCGTGATTCCTGCCTTCTGTGGGGCGATGCCTGAAGCCCGGCCTGGATAGATGGTTTTCGGCCTCTCCACCACCGGATCCACCTCGAACATGAATTCCCCGCAGGCGTCACATCGTCCGAAGGGCTTTAACAGACATACCAGTCCCGAGCATCCGTGACAAATCATGCCCAAAGCCTCCACGTCCATGCAGGAATATAGGGCGAATCGACCCATTAGCTTTAGTCGGATCCCCGTATCCATTATGGGAGCAGCAGCAGTCAATGTTGTAGTTGCCGGGTGAACCGGGATCCACGAGGCGTTTCCAAACATGGCGACCTGTTGCTGTTCCATCGTACACTGCAGTGTTTTCGCGCCAACGTCCCACGTGTAGTCCGTCACACGTACTGGACTCCTCCCCTTTTGCTCCAGTTCACGGGCTTTTCCACTTGGTTTGAGACACGCCCACGAACTAAGCGGTGGGGGTTATGTCTGTTGGCGCAGTGCAATTAAAAACCCCCACGTGTAGTCCGTCACACGGCTGGGTTTTCCCCCTTTCACCACTCTGCCTGCGCGGGCCTTTCCTCTTCCGAGGTCATGTCCACGACTTTCGAGTAGGGCTGCACTTTGGCCTATAGACTTGACTGTTTCCGGCAGATACGTTCTTCCAAGTGATACACAATTCATATCCCGGACGAGCCCCCACGTGTAGCGGACAGGGTCGCCCGACCCCCACCACACTCCCAATCCCCTCTATTAAAGTTCTCGCTCGCAATGTCTCTGGTCTAGGGGTATGATAGGAAAGGGAGTGTGGCCGCTACGCCAGGCCTCCACCACAGATGTTTAAGTGGTATTAGCAGAATTTTTTTTACCTTCGGGCCTGCATTGTGTATCGGGTCCTCCCTCCAGGAGTCATCTGCCAGGAAACGAGCCTCACACCGTTGCAAGTCCAACACTCCTTTATTTGAACATAGCATGGACTTACTTGCTTTACAAAACAGAACAGGAGGTGTGAATGTGTATATAGGCCCAGACACAAGTTCTTTCCTCCACTCTCCTCCAAAGAGTGGGCAATGGTCTCCGCACAAGGGAATTCACCTTCCGGATGGTCTCCGACAAGAGGCTCACCCATCACCGGCAGTAAGCTGCACCGGGTCTTCAGATGAGGAGCTCTTCCCGGTCCATTATGTCCACCTCGGATTCAGGCGTCCGTCTCCGGAGCACCCTAGGATCCTTCCCTTGTGGAACTCAGTGTTGGGCACTGAGCTCCGGACCGCCAACCGAGTACCTCACCAAAGGCTAAAGGTGCCTGAGGTGGAACACAACCTCCGGTGGTCCTCTAGGCCCAGTCCGCCTAGAGGACAAACACGAACTCCATCCGCAGGCTGAAGGTGCCAGGGACAACGAACCCCATGACAAAATGGCCGGCCCCCTTTATACCTTCCCCGGCATGCGCAGCGGGTTCCCCGCCCCACCACACGGCTACCGAGAAAAGACAAAAAAAGGATTCGACCCAGCAATGACTCGTCCGTCGGCCCAAAGTGACAGCGCCACCCGGTGGACCGCCGGAGATACACCACTGGTGTCACCACAAAAATTACTGGCGGGAAAGTAAACACCCGCTACACATTTATATACCTCTCTCCTCCAGCACACATACTTCATTGCCCCAGCTGAATCACTCTTGAGGTGATCTGACAAGCTCAAAGTTAGATAACTCCTGACAAGTTCTCCATCACATATAATAAAAGCAGCCAGAGTTTTGTGTTGGGGAGGATGTTATGAATTAATTAGCACTGAGCTGAACGATTCAACAAACAGAGCTGAAAGTCTCTACCTGTGAGGAGAGGGGCTGTGTGCCTTTCCTCCATTCAGCTGTCTTGGCTGTATGCCCAGGCTTCACTGCAGTGCTAACAGGAAGAGAAAACCTGGTGTCCTGATGAAGTCCCGGTGTATAGGAACGAAACATGTAGACTTTGACGCTGGGACATGCACCCCCCTTTATTGGCCTAGCCACCATGAATTTTAGGGACTTTAAACCTGATTTTTTGATGCACTGACCAGAAATTCCATCTGACCACCTCTTTGGATTAACCACTTAACGACCGCCCACTGTAAATATACGTCAGCAGAATGGCACCGACAGGCAGAATCACGTACATATACGTGATTGCCTTTGTATAGTTGGGGGGTCCGATCGGACCCCCTTCTTTACAGTGGGTGGTCGTTTTACCTTCGGGAGCGATCCGGCATGAGGGGACGGCCGTTCGATTCCGGCCACCCCCTCTCGATCGCTCCCGGCGAATGAGAGAGCTTCCCCTGCCTGCCAGGAAGGAGGAAGTGATGTCATCTCTCCTGGGGCGCTCACATATACCGAGCGCCGTACAGGAGAAGATGCCAGGTTAGTACACACAACACTACACTGACACCAGGACACATAGGCACATAAATCGCCCCCCCAGGCCCCCCAGACACCCCCAGATCACCCCCCAGCCCCCCCAGCCCCCAGTCACAGTGTCACTGATTGCAATGACCATTTATTTAGTGATCACTGCAATCAGTGACATTTGTGACTGTAAAAGTGTCACTACATTTAGTTTTAGGTCCAGTGTAGCCCCCTAACCCCCCCTAATAAAGGTTTAACCCCCTGATCACCCCCCAGATAACCCTTTCACCCCCTAGCACCGCCGTCACTAAGCAATCATTTTTCTGATCGATGTCTTAGCGTCGGTGATGCTGATCGGTAGCCAGTAATTTTTTAACCCCCTTGATCGCCCCACAGGTAACCCTTTCACCCCCTATCACCACTGTCACTAAGTTATAATTTTTCTGATCGATGTCTTAGCGTTGGCGATGCTGATCGGTAGCCAGTAATTTTTTTTAGGTTCGCCGCAGGTTTTTATAGCGTCGGGTACCCCCATATATTACCTAATAAAGGTTTAACCCCCTTGATCACCCCCCAGGTAACCCTTTCACCCCCTAGCACCGCCGTCGCTATGCGATCATTTTTCTGATCGATGTCTTAGCGTCGGTGATGCTGATCGGTAGCCAGTAATTTTTTTTAGGTTCGCCGCAGGTTTTTATAGCGTCGGGTACCCCCATATATTACCTAATAAAGGTTTAACCCCCTTGATCGCCCCCCCAGGTAACCCTTTCACCCCCTATCACCACTGTCACTAAGCGATAATTTTTCTGATCGATGTCTTAGCGTCGGCGATGCTGATCGGTAGCCAGTAATTTTTTTTAGGTTCGCCGCAGGTTTTTATAGCGTCGGGTACCCCCATATATTACCTAATAAAGGTGTAACCCCCTTGATCACCCCCCAGGTAACCCTTTCACCCCCTAGCACCGCCGTCACTATGCGATCATTTTTCTGATCGATGTCTTAGCGTCGGTGATGCTGATCGGTAGCCAGTAATTTTTTTTAGGTTCGCCACAGGTTTTTATAGCGTCAGGTACCCCCATATATTATCTAATAAAGGTTTAACCCCCTGATCGCCCCCCAGGTAACCCTTTCACCCCCTATCACCACTGTCGCTAAGCAATCGTTTTTATGATCGTTGTCTTAGTGTCGGTGATGCCGATCGGTAGCCAGTAATTTTTTTTTAGGTTCGCCGTCAGGTTTTTATATAGCGTCAGGTACCCCCATATATTACCTAATAAAGGTTTTAACCCCCTAATTGCCCCTAGTTAACCCTTTCACCAGTGATCATCATATAAGTGTTACGGGTGACGCTGGTTAGTTAGTTTGCTTTTTATAGTGTCAGGGCACCCGCCGTATATAACCCAATAAAGGTTTAACCCCCTGATCGCCCGGCGGGTGATATCAGTTAGGTTTTAGCGTCAGAGAGGGTCTGCGTCACACCCCAGGCAGCGTCAGGTTAGTGCCAGTAGCGCTAACACCCACACGTGAAGCATACACCCCCCTTAGTGGTATAGTATCTGAACAGATCAATATCTGGTCTGATCAGATCTATACTAGCGTCCCCAGCAGTTTAGGGTTCCCAAAAACGCACTGTTAGTGGGATCAGCCCAGATACCTGCTAGCACCTGCGTTTTGCCCCTCCGTCCAGCCCAGGCCACCGAAGTGCAGTATCGATCGATCACTGTCACTTGCAAAACACAACACACATAACTGCAGCGTTCGCAGAGACAGGCCTGATCCCTGCGACTCCAGTGCTGTAGGAGGTGATTTCACCACCACAGTTAAAAAAAAAAAGCATATATGCCGAAGCATTGGGGCAGCAGGAGTGGAGGAGCGATTTTGCTCCTAATGCCGCGTATATACGGTCGAAATTCCGACGGAGGCTTGCCCGTGGAAAAGTCTGACCATGTGTACGCGGCATAACTTTTGCGAGAAGATGCCCCCATGCTTCGGCATATATAAATGGTGCATGTATGCCCATCATTAGAAGTGGGTGGATGAAGGGCGGTATTCTAATGGTGGGCATACCCACCGATCAATCTTTTTTTTTCGTTCAGCCAACAGGCTGCATGAAAAAAAAGATTACAATACATGTCCAACAAGGACCAGCAACGTACTGGTATGTTGCTGGATTTGAATGTTTATACCAGAATGATGCCTGCGGGTTTAGGTATCATCTTGGTATCATTCTTTTCAGCCAGCGGCCGGCTTTCATGTAAAAGCAATTCTAGTGGCTAATTAGCCTCTGGACTGCTTTTACAAGCAGTGGGAGGGAATGTCCCCCCCCGGATATAAAAAGCGCCATTGGGAAATTGGGAAAGCATTTTATCACACCGATCTTGGTGTGGTCAGATGCTTTGAGGGCAGAGGAAAGATCTAGGGTCCAATAGACCCCAGTTTTTTCAAAAAAGAGTACCTGTCATTACCTATTGCTATCATAGGGGATATTTACATTCCCTGAGATAACAATAAAAGTGATAAAAATAAATAAATATGGAAGCAACAGTTTAAAAATAAAATAAAAAAGCAAAATTAATAATAAAAAAAAAAAAAAAAAAAAAAAAGCACCCCTGTCCTGCCCTGCTCTTGCCCAATGGCGAACGCAAGCGTCGGTCTGGCGTCATATGTAAACAGCAATTGCACCATGCATGTGAGGTATCACCGCGAAGGTCAGATCGAGGGCAGTAATTTTAGCAGTAGACCTCCTCTGTAAATCTAACGGGGTAACCTGTAAATGCTTTTAAAGGCTTTTAAAAATGTATGTAGTTTGTCGCCAATGCACGTTTGTGCGAAATTTTAAAGCATGTCGTGTTTGGTATCTATGTACTCGGCCTAAGATCATCTTTTTTATTTCATCAAACATTTGGGCAATATAGTGTGTTTTAGTGCATTAAAATAAAAAAAGTGTATTTTTTCCCCAAAAAATGCGTTTGAAAAATCGCTGCGCAAATACTGTGTAGAAAAAAAAAATGCAACACCCACCATTTTATTCTGTAGGGCCTTTGCTTTAAAAATATATATAATGTTTGGGGGTTCAACATAATTTTCTTGCAAAAAAAAATATGTTTTCATGTAAACAAAAAGTGTCAAAAAGGGCTTTGTCTTCAAGTGGTTAGAAGAGTGGATGTAAGCTTCCTAATGTTGTGTATAAAATGCCATAACAGTTCAAAACCCCCCCCAAATGACCCCATTTTGGAAAGTAGACACCCCAAGCTATATACTGAGAGGCATGTCGAGTCCATGGAATATTTTATATGTTGACACAAGTTGCGGAAAAAATACAATTTTTTTTTTTTTTGCACAAAGTTGTCACTAAATGATATATTGCTCAAACATGCCATGGGCATATGTGGAATTACACCCCAAAATACATTCTGTTGCTTCTCCTGAGTACGGGGATACCACATGTGTGAGACTTTTTGGGAGCCTAGCCACGTACTGGACCCCAAAAACCAAGCACCGCCTTCAGGCTTTCTAAGGGTGTCAATTTTTGATTTCACTTCTCACTGCCTATCACAGTTTCGGAGGCCATGGAATGCCCAGATGGCACAAAACCCCCCCAAATGACCCCATTTTGGAAAGTAGACACCCCAAGCTATTTGCTGAGAGGTAT
The DNA here is from genome assembly GCA_029206835.1 of Rana muscosa. Classification (NCBI taxonomy): domain Eukaryota; kingdom Metazoa; phylum Chordata; class Amphibia; order Anura; family Ranidae; genus Rana; species Rana muscosa. The sequence goes on along the minus strand of CM055116.1, from coordinate 717,152,832 downwards.
TGTGAGTATTTTGCAGATCTCGCTTTTTGTCACAAAGTTTTGAAAATTGAAAATTGAAAAAAAAATTGAAAAAAAAAAAAGGTTCTTTCTTCATTTTCAAAAACAAATGAGAGCTGTAAAATACTCACCATGCCTCTCAGCAAACAGCTTGGGGTGTCTACTTTCTAAAATGGGGTCATTTGGGGGGGTTTTGTGCTATTTTGGCATTTTATGGCCTTCAAAACTGTGATAGGTAGTGAGGAGTGAAATCAAAAATTTGCGCCCTTAGAAATCCTGAAGGCGGTGCTTGGTTTCCGGGGTCCCGTACGTGGCTAGGCTCCTAAAAAGTCCCACACATGTGGTATCCCCGTACTCAGGAGAAGCAGTAGAATGTATTTTGGGGTGCAATTCCACATATAACCATGGCATGTGTGAGCAATATATCATTTAGTGACAACTTTTTGTAATTTTTTATTTTTTTTTGTCATTATTCAATCACTTGGGACAAAAAAAAAAATATTCAATGGGCTCAACATGCCTCTCAGCAATTTCCTTGGGGTGTCTACTTTCTAAAATGGGGTCATTTGGGGGGGTTTTGTACTGCCCTGTCATTTTAGCACCTCAAGAAATGAGATAGGCAGTCATAAATTAAAAGCTGTGTAAATTCCAGAAAATGTACCCTAGTTTGTAAACGCTATAACTTTTGCGCAAACCGATAAATATACGCTTATTGACATTTTTTTTACTAAAGACATGTGGCTGAATACATTTTGGCCTAAATGTATGACTAAAATTGAGTTTATTCGATTTTTCTTATAACAAAAAGTAGAAAATATCATTTTTTTTCAAAATTTTCGGTCTTTTTCCGTTTATATCGCAAAAAATAAAAATCGCAGAGGCAATCAAATACCATTAAAAGAAAGCTCTATTTGTGGGAAGAAAAGGACGCAAATTTCATTTGGGTACAACATTGCATGTCCGCACAATTTACAGTTAAAGCAGCGCAGTGCAAAATTCTGAATTCACCTCTGGTCCTTTAGCTACCAAATGGTCCGGGGCTTAAGTGGTTAAAGAGAGCAGCCTCCTCTGATTACACTGGAGAACACCAGCTGATCGGCACAGACAAGAGTATCCCAGCCAAGGAGATCATTTGCAGGAGATCCGTATATACTGGTAGTATACTGAAGGGCTTGCTCACTTATCCATCTGTGGGAGACTGTGAACAGTGATCTGTGAGGTTTGTGAGTACACTGAGCATATTGAAGCTGTGAGGAGTTTTGTTACATTTGTGATAGATCGGAATTACCTACACGCTGCGGGAATCCCTTCATGCTGTCATGCATTATCACACTTGACACTGTGGCAACCTCTCAAGTGCGGTGTACAGATAATTGAACTCATACAACACTTATTCCTCGCTTCAATCATCTCCGCATTTCATTTTTCCCTCTTTCTATATTTCCACATGGACAGCCTGCTTTGGGCAACAGTAGACCGGACTGACGGGATATTTGATTGAACCTTACCTGTGTTAACAGTGTTTATCAGCTGGATATCGGGCGAGCTGACATCGATTGAATATCGGAGTGTCTATTCCAAAACATTTTTTGATCAGCTCCATTTTTTCACATGACTGACTGACCTATGACAGTGCAGATTTACCTGTGGGTTTAGTAGAGCGTGGACATATATCGGCCAGTGCATCTCCGTTCCATTATGGGGTAGTGTGTTACAGGCCCTTTGTATTTACAAAGTTGATCACTGCCCCGTTTTAGGAATGAGTTCTGGGGGTCCCTAATAGGTTGGCTTAGAACCATCTTCAAAAAGGGGAGTGTTTGTATTGGGTAGGGTGGGTCTAGCCCCCTGTGGGGATTGTGTCTCCTGCCCCTTGGTTTCTTTTACGAGGGGTGGTGCATCATTGTCCCATACAGGGTGCGGTAATTAAGGTTTTTTTTAGAGGGAGGGGATATAATTTGGGGGGGGGGGTTTGGATATGTGGGGACTCTAGGGTTGGTGCTAGAAATGTTTTGTATAGCTTTTTGATGCAATAAATTATGTAGTTAACTTTATAGGGTATGTAGAATCCTTTGTTTTATATCCTTGTCTAGACTGGCTACATGTGGCAGCCCCCCCCCCCCTTGTTAGTTCCCACAGTGTTGCATTGCTCACGCTGTCCTCTCTTGCTCCCATTCCTCGAGGAAGGGCTTCCTCCCATGTGTTTTGGCTAGAATCTTCCAGCACCCAAGCCCCAGCTCAAGGCAGGACAACCCCCCCAGACTAGGGGTACCCCTGAGGACCACTGACAGCCTCCTCAACACTGCATCTCTATCTTCCATCTTCCACCTGACTGCCCTTGCTGGTATGGCCCATGTCTACTCTTGGAGCATCTCTGTCCCCTGCCAGCCCACTGCTGAGGATTGGCTGAGGCTCCATAAGTATTCAAGGCAGCTCCTCCTAACCCCCACTTTCTAAATCTAGAACATTCTCCAATGTTCTAGACCAGGGGGAGGCACGAGAGAGCTTCCAGGACGACAGCCTCCTCAACACTGCATCTCTATCTTCCATCTTCAACCTGACTGCCCTTGCTGGTATGGCCCATGTCTACTCTTGGAGCATCTCTGCCCCCTGCCAGCCAACTGCTGAGGATTGGCTGAGGCTCCATAAGTATTCAAGGCAGCTCCTCCTAACCCCCACTTTCTAAATCTAGAACATTCTCCAATGTTCTAGACCAGGGGGAGGCACGAGAGAGCTTCCAGGACATGTCACCCAGCCCTGAACTCTAATAAACCCTGACCCAATTAGGACTCACCAGCTTCACTGTGAGTCAGAGTATGGTTTTCCTATACTCACTTCTAGCACACAACTTTTTTTTCTAAATTTCAGCTTCACTACTACCAATATACCATTATTGTACTTCTGCAGAAAATAAAAAAAACATTCTCTATAATCTAGAGCAGGCTTTACCTCAGCCTCCATTGTCTCCTATAGAAAATTCCTCCATTACTTTCTGGTATTCATTTATAGTACATGAATACCATTAGAGGGAAGTATTTCAGCCACTGACCTCATTTACACACACCCTGCACCTGCCCTCCCCCTCCAGGAGATTGCTCCCACCCACCTCTGTACTCACATACAATCAATGTCAATGAACACTATTCTCACTGAATACACAGCCTGGGTATTCCTCTGCTGAATAATTGTTTTGTATCTTACCTTCTCCTTGCATAGATTGTTCATTTGGTAGAGTGTGCAGGAGCTGAGCGATCACATAACAGTTTATGTGGAGCAGAGCTGTATTGCTAAAAACAGGAAACAGTGCCTTGGAAGTCTGTAAAGCTCACTATACACTATACAATCTGATTGTTCAAAATCCTTTAGATCTACCATCAACTATGTAGTGCAAGGTCCTGTCTGGCTGGATACAGGGTGATTGGATAGAAAGGTATGTCCACCTATTAAATAGTTTTTCTAGATCTAAAGGAGATTGTACAAACTGATTGTATGATGTATGGCCACTTTTATGCCTTTATATAGCACTTTCAGTGCCATTAATTGTTACTGGCACCCCAAATGGGGAAGCATATGCGCATTTTGCTGTGTGCAAAACAGGCAGCAAAAAATATGCAAACTGCAACTCACCAAATTGCATCATGAGCTGCTTTGCCACATTTTTTGCATGTTGGGGGAACTCATTTAAATCAGTGGGCTGCCCTATGCATGTCGTGGGAATAATATGCTTAAAAAATTGGTGCTCTCGCTACACTAGACGTAATGAGGCCTGAAAGTGAAATTGCTGTGTCTCCATCCACTCCCTCCCATGTACATGCATAAAGCTAACAATATAATATGCAGTCTGATTGTACAATCTCTGAATAATTTCCTTTAGAAAACAATCTCTAAGGGAGATCAGATCAGATTGTACATTGTATGGCCACCTTAAAGGAAGTAGTGGGAAAGTGGGTGGCAATAAAAAAGAGTTGGTGTAGTGACGAGGGAGGTGTGGTAAACATGCCCTATTCTTTGATGCAGTAACATTCAAAGGTCACATGATGATACAGAAAGTGATGGGCCCAGAAAGCAATTTTTGGAATTTTGAACTGAGAGGTGCAGATTCAAAGCTGCCATGGTTTAGGTAAGTGAAAGATAAGCACTGTGGGATGGCTTGGGCAGAAAAGACATTGGAAAAGGTTTCTATTGATTATGAAAAGTGAAATTCTGCCTGAAAAAGTTAACTTAGCCTTTATTACATTTTGTTCTCTTTTTCTTATTCTTAGTGTTTGTAGTAGTATCACAATTGAAGCAATAGTAACTGTAATATCCCCAATTATCTTTAAAGTAGATTTTGTCATCCATTGAAGAAGGTCCTTAAAACGTAATTAGGTTATTTTTAAATGGCAAATACGCCTTTAATAGCCACTTGAATGAGAAATAGACCACTCGTTCACAATACCTTCCAAAGCATAAGATAACCAAATAAATCCCTTGGCACATACAGTAGGACAAACATCCATTCAGTTTCACTATTAATGTATTCATGAATTTGCTATTTTTTTTTTCCATAAATGATTTTATTGAAAGAAAAGTAAGGTTACATGTACATACAAGACATACAGGCTCATGGACATTTCAAGACTAACCAACACTAACACAGAGCAATAACCAGTAACTGAAAGAGAGCAAGTAAATCCGTGTAAGAGTGCAAGGACCCGCCCTAGGCCAATATCAGCAGGCCTATCCGGGGTCATGGTAAAACTTCTGAAATCGGAAACTGCACTGGTTGTATAGGTATTGGGAGCCCCTAGTAAGGCTCCAGGCTATCTTTTGGTCGGTTAATTCGGTATTGGAAAAGACAAATAGAGAAAAATAACAATCATATCGGGGGGGGGGAGCAGACAGAGAAGAGGTTTACATTGACATAGGCGTGGGAAAGGGGTAAAAGGAGAGGAAGAAAGGTAGGTAGAGGGTAGCAGTCAAGAATAGAAAATAGAGAGAAGTGGGGCGAAAAGAGAAGCGTGAGGTGGGGGGTGGTGGGGGCCGCTCTCCGTCCCAGGCCCCTGCACCAGCTCAAAACGCAGGAAAGATTACTGTGTGAACTGTTTTTACTTCAAATACTTCAGGACAGCATTCTAGAAGAAGGACTTATAGTAATCCGTAGTCCTAAAATGCGTCCAACAGGACCAGGTCAAACTAAACTTCTGTAAGCGGTCATGGGCTGTGTGTATCAATTCCTCCATCTCCTCTATCTTAGCGACTCTGATCAACCATTCTCGAATGTTCGGGATATCCTTTGAACGCCAATGTGTAGGGACGCATAGCCTGGCTGCATTAACCATATGCATAGCCAATGATTTTTGGTAATTTTGTTTGGGTAGAGTAGTATGATGTAGAAGGTATTGAGCAGGAGTGTAGTCTAGAGTGAAAGTGGTGACCCGTTTAATGATGGAGTGGACTTCCCTCCAAAAAGGTTGGAGCAAGGTACACTCCCACCAAATGTGGATCATAGATCCTACCTCTTCTGTACACCTCCAACATGTATCCGGAATAGAGGGTGAGAATTTATGTAGACGAGATGGGGTCCTATACCATTTCGTGATAATTTTATAACCGTTTTCTTGAATCGCAACGTTCATTGAGCCTTTATGCGCAAGAGTGAATATGGATTCCCAGTCATCGTCCTCAAGTGTGATTTGCAGGTCCCTTTCCCAAGAAGCACGTATATTCTGCATCGTGGGAGTACCAGGGACATCCTGTAATAGGGCGTAAATGTGTGACACGAGGTGTCGTTGTGGTGCATTGCGTGAACAAAGTACTTCAAATGGTGTAAGTTGTCTATCCCACGTGTCCTTCGCATCTTTGGAGGTAAGAAAGTGAGTCAGCTGTCTAAAAGACCAGAAAGGAAAAGTGTTAGTACGTGATTCAGAAGTAAGCTCCTCATAGGTTCGTCTTCGGCCCTTATGAAAGAAATGGCACGCCAGAACCTCCTCGTGTGGCCATTCCGTGTGGAGGAATGAATTAGAATCTCCCGGAGGGAACTCAGGGTTGCCTCTCAGAGGGGTTAGTGGACCCGGTTGTGAGGAGAGGTTAAAGAGAGCGACCGCTTTCCTAAAGGCCGATAGGGAAGGTGCAATGAGCGGGTGTGTCTTGAGGATCAGGGGCCAGCATCGAGGTGACAGCCAAGGTAATGTGGCAATCGGAGTTTGCGTGAGAGAATTTTCTAGCGTCACCCATGCTTTCCTTAGTTTATGAAGTTTCCAGTCCACCACTCTAGTTAGGTGGCAGGCCAGGTAATATTTATAAAGGTCTGGTAACCCAATCCCACCGGTTGTGTTTGGAACATGTCAGCCGTGAGTATTTTATTCGTGGGGCATTATTCTTCCAAATAAAGCTAGTGCATGCTTTTTTATATGCCGCAAAGAATGAGGGGGGTAAGTGAATCGGGATTGTCTGCATTAAATATAATAGGCGGGGGAGAACAACCATCTTAATGAGGGCCGAGCGCCCAAACCAAGAAACGTTAAGGTTGTCCCAATCCTTCAAATTTGCCTGGAGCTTAGAGAGGGCGTGGAGGAAGTTGTGGCTATAAAGATCCGTTATGTTCTTAGTGATCTGGATGCCTAAATAGGTAATGGCTGTCTTCTGCCAATGAAAGGGAAAGGATTCCTGACAATGTGTGACTTCATGAGAGGTAAGGGATACATTTAGGGCATGCGATTTGGAATAATTGATTTTGAGATTTGATAGCTTGCCAAAGTGTTTTATGTCTTTCAAAACATTGGGTAGCGATATCCGAGGGGATTGCAAGGACAATAAGATATCGTCAGCAAAGGCCGCAACTTTAAATTCTCTGTGGGCAATGGAGATTCCCTTGATATCCGTGTTGGACCTCAGTCTGTTTAGTAGGGGCTCCAGAGTCAAAACAAAGATCAGGGGAGATAACGGGCAGCCCTGACGGGTACCATTGCTAATCGAGAAGGCGTCTGACAGGAGGCCATTAGCCCTCACCCTCGCGGAGGGGTTAGTATAGAGGGCAGTGATATGTGCAAGCATACGTGGCAGGAGGCCTATGCCTTCCAAGACCGCCCGCATGTAATCCCATGACACCCTGTCAAACGCCTTCTCAGCATCAAGGGAGAGGAGGAATCCCTCGGTCTTCGATGAGGCCAGCCAATGCTGCAGGTTTAAAGTGCGGATAGTATTGTCCCTAGCCTCCCTACCCGGGATAAAGCCCACCTGGTCAGATGATATGAGGCCAGGGATCAAGGGGAGTAACCTATTTGCTAGCATCTTGGCGTAGATTTTTATATCCACGTTAAGCAGGGAGATCGGCCTATAGTTAGAAACTTGTGTGGTATCTTTCCCATCTTTCGGGATAACTGCTATATGGGCTTCCAGTAATCTGCCTAGGGAAGTGTGGGGGGACGAAAGGGAGTTAAATGTGTTTAGCATTTTGGGAGTAAGGTCCTCCTGAAAGCATTTGTAGTACAGCAGCGGGAGGCCATCGGGGCCTGGGCTTTTCCCCACCTTCATCTGTTTGATTGCTAAGTGAAGTTCTTCCATGGAGAAAGGGCTCTCCATGGCTTCAGCCTGTTGGGGGGTGATAGGTTTGGGGCAGTAATCCGCCAAGAAGTCCGATATTTGAGAGGAACGCCCGGCCATATTGGTCACCCCTCCCCCATCTTGCGCCAAATTGTACAATTTGGAGTAGAATTTTTCAAAGTGTTTGGTTATTTCTTCGTTCTTTGAAAGGAGTGTACCTTGGCTGTCACGAATATGATGAATCACTGACGAGACCTTATCTGCCTGTATCGTGCGAGCCAACAGTCTCCCACTTTTGTTACCGTGTTCGTAGAACACTTTCTGTCTGAGGACGTATCGCCTTCTAGTGCGCTTCCCCAACTCACCCACCAAATCAGAACGTGCCTGCAAAAGCTCCTGCAGTGTAGCTTGCATGGATGACTGTTTATGGGCTCTTTCCAGGCGGTTTATTTTTTCAATTAATGATTTAACGTCTTCCTGGTGTCTTTTTTTGGCTATCGTGGCTAAAGAGATTAATTTTCCCCTTAGGACACATTTGTGTGCTTCCCAAAGTGTTATGGGAGAGACATCTGGGGTAGAGTTTTCTTGAAAGTACAATTGAATTACGCACTTGTCTAACATTTTCAGGGTCTTTGAATAGCGTTGGATTCAGTCTCCAGGTTTTCGTTGTCCTATGGACGTCAGGAAACGTAAGAGTTACTGTTATAGGGTGGTGGTCTGATAAGAACATTGGCTCTATAGTGGCCTGCGAGAGAAAGGATAGGTCAGTCTGCGAGAGAAAAAAGTAATCTATCCTAGAGTACTTCTGGTGGGGTGGAGAGAAAAAAGTGTAATCTTTATCGGTAGGATACATGGTACGCCATGTGTCATGGAGCTTTAGGTATTGCATTTGGAGTCTAATCTGGCGAAGTGCCCGGTGTGTGAGGATAGATGTGCCAGTAGAGGAGTCTATAGTTGGGTTTAATGGAACATTGAAGTCCCCTCCCAAGAGTGCAATACCCTCCTGGAATGTGGCAAGCAGGTCACAGACATTCCTAAAGAACGACACTTGGTGCTCGTTTGGGCAGTACACATTGGCTAGTGTGATTGGTTTAGAGGCAAAGGTACCTTTAATAAAAATGTACCTGCCCTCCGGATCGATTATCGAGTCCGACAATCGAAAATCAGCGCGTTTGGATATCAGTATGGAAACTCCCTTCGTCTTGGACTCTGGGTTCGTAGAATGTATTACCTGCTTGTAAATATGGTTCCCCAATTTGGGGATTGCATCAGATCTGAAATGAGTTTCTTGGAGCATAAGAAAGTGAGCATTGTGTTTAGTCAATGCTGACAATACCTGTGTTCTCTTTTCAGGGAGATTTAGGCCTTTGACGTTGAGTGAGAGACATTTCAATGACAGCTGTTGTTTAATTATATTCTCCTTCTGCATGGTGTAATCCAACGGAGAATATAATATTTATGAGCGAAGTCTGATTGTCAGTGCGGTGAGCATGAGCCACCGCACTGTCCCTGACAGGAGAGAGGAAAGAAGAGCGGCCCCCACGAAAATGAAGAAAAGAAAGGAGAGAAAAAAAAAAAAAAAGGGGGGGAGGGGACACGTAGGATCTAGAGAAAGATGGGAGGGAGTAAGTAAGGAAGTCAGGAAGCAGGGGGGGAGAGGGGAAACGCACGGAGAAGAACAATGCACTAACGCTGGGAAGGTCTACAGCGCGTGCGTGATAATACCGGAGGCAGTTAAATATAAATCTAACCGCCTAATAAGGGAAAATCCGGAGTGTCAGCTTCCCGCCAAGTGGGAGGCTGTGGAGGGGTAGAAAGACCAGGACGGGATACTGGAATCCCGCACAACGGTGGACGTAAGGAGATAAAACAGGTGCTTAAAAGACAATGGACGGCGTAAAGGAGAATCATGGGATTAAAATACGAAAAGTACAAAAGGGAATCGAGAAGGAATAAATGAATATTGAGTCGTGGAATTCCCCTGCACAGGTTGTTACTTCGGGATATACTGTTGCATAATGGTAACAGGGGCGGTCCAAAAGCCTATCCGAGTTATATGATAGACCAGTCTAAACCTATTGTGACCGGAATCTAAACGGACCCCCTACCAAGAGCTTAGGATGGGCAATATTCATCCTTAAACATTATCACACATTTGTGGAGATCGGTGTGTCCCTGAGCCCACAAATATGTAGGCCCCTGAACCCACCGACCAGAACCATATAAACAGATAAACAAATAAACAAACAGGCATTGAAACATTGCAACGCTGCTCCCCCCCCGCGCCCCCCAAGGGGTTCGGACTGTGTGTCAATCCAGTAGGGCCTCAATCTGAAAATCCATTGTCCAGGTCTAGGACCAGTCTCAGGAGATACCCCAGGGTTGTGTTCAAGGTAAGAGTATACTCTTCCCCTGAGACCCAATGCCATCCCGCTTAAGCATGGTCGTAGTTCAAGTTAGGTCTTATTGTGAAAGAAGTAAATGCCTAGCATGGAGAGCTTATCACAAGCTACAGAATAAGTGCAGGTTCAACCCATAAAAAATCAAAAACGGGAAAGTGGAGAAGTGAACCCGGCCCCACCGTGAAAGACGGTAATCTGGCTTGGCGAATCCCTTAGCATAATCCTACAACAGGGGCCAATATAAAAGACATTATGTCTAGATTGTAGAGACATTCCTCAAGCTGTCAGGAGCCGAGTCCACCTCCCCAAAGTAATCAGCAGGCATAAAAACAAAGCGATCTAAGTAGGCAAAGGCATATCCCTGGCAAACCATGCGTGTGAGCATCTGTTACCTTCTCGGTAGTATACATCACCTAGACCCTGGAAGGAATGGACCCCGAGAAGGCCCCCCGGAGAAACTGTAGGAGCAAATCAGAGTTAGTCATGTCTGGAAGAGAAAAAAAAAAGGGGGGGGCACCGAATGCTTTTGGCGCTTTGGAGGGCATCAAAGGGCCACAGCTTAGAAATAACCGTCTAGGTGAAGGTGAAAACTCATTTGGCTGGATTCAAAGGGGGCAGTAAGTTCCAATCGGGCTTGGGGGGTGAGGTCAGCAAAGAGAGGAGAAAAAAAAAAAACATCTTCCCCTCTCTCCTCCTTCCCCCCCCCTCCCCCGTGCGGGAATCGCAAACAAATTTAAACAGCAACAGAACGTTTCTGTGTAATCTCAACTAGGTAGTGTAGAGGCTTGATGTAGAAAGGAGCAGAGTTAAGCATCTTGAAGTCCCCCTCTCGGGGTTCCAGCCGAGTCCGGATGTTGCAGGAGGTTGTCACGGCGGGCATAGCGGTCTCCTGGTGATGTCGGGTCCAATCTGCGGTGTCTGCTGCGTTGTCGCTGAGCTTTTGGTGAGGAGTTGTGCGAGAGAGGTTTCCAAGGCTCCCTGGGAAAGTAGAAAGAGTACCAGTCAGGCAGGTCAATCAATGGTATGTCTAGTTGTTCGCAGAAGACAGGCAAATCTTCCGGGGTCCGTAAGAAGGCTGTACGGCCCCTGGTGGACGCTGAGAGGCAAAATGGGAACTTCCATCTATACTGTATATTGCGGGCCCGCAGTGTATCCAACAGGGGACACAGAGTGCGCCTATTCTGCAAAGTTATTTGAGAGAGATCTTGGAATAATTTAATGTCTGTGCCATTAAACAAAATTCGGCCTCTATCTCTTGCCTTCCTCAGTATCTCCTCTTTGAGGGGAAAATTTACGATACAGCACACAATGTCCCTGGGGGGCTCAGAGTCTCGGGGAGGGGGTCTCAGGGCCCGATGCAGTCTTTCCATCTCGATGGGGGAGTCAGCCGGGCGTCCCAAGAGGTCGTTGAAAATGGAGCAGACCGTTTGTGGTAGAGTAGCCGGGTCTATACCCTCGGGGACCCCCCGAACCCTAACATTATGTCTGCGACCCCTGTTATCTAAATCCTCCACCTGTCTGTGGAGTTCAAACATGTGAGACAGTTGTGAGTCATAAGTCTTTTGTACTTGCCTGATTGCTACTGCCTGAGTTTGGGTGGTTTCTTCCACCTCGGTGAGGCGGTGGTTCATTGTGTGAATGTCCGACTTCAGATCCGCAATGGCCGTTGTTAGAGTATGTTTGATGTCTAGTGCCACTCTCTGCAGATCTCTTTGGAGGTCGAGTAGGCTCGGGTTAGGGTCTGTGGCTGATCTCAGACCAGCGGTGTTTTCAAGCGGGATCAAGGATGAGGCCTGTGAGCTCTGTGAATTCTGCATCTCCCCGTGGTCCCCAGGGGGCCGATTCTTGAACATCTCCGGAATATTGTTGCTCAATTGTGCCCCTGAGTCTTTGAGAGTGCGTGGTGTGGAGGAACTTCTAGTGGATTTCCCCATGATTCAGCTGATTGTGGTGTCTAAAGAAAGCGTTTCACATCCCCGTCATGCAGGAGTCCTATCTTCATGCCGCCATCCCGGCCGCCGTCTGAGCAGATCCCCACCTAAATAAGTCTTCTAGCATAGCAGAGCATAGCAGCCCGGTTCACCCCTCTTGCAGGCGGGGTGTCAGGATTAAGCCTTGATGTTAATGCAGGGGAGGACGAAGAGGCTGTCTGTAGGCCTGAGGTGTAGCAAGATGGCCGCCGTTCCCCTGCTTTAAACAGCACTATTGGGTGCCTCCACCAGCCTTCAGAACTCCCCCTCTCCAGCCTGACTGTCCAGGAGAGGTGGGATAGCTGTGGCCAGAGATGTTCCCCCCTCCTCCCGTAGCCGCCTTACCCGAGTCCCGGGGAATCGGAGGGCCCACAGGCCTCAAGATGGCGGCGGATCTCACGTGGATGGGATCAGCCCAAAAAGTTCTTTAAGTGCCCCCGGCACAGACAGGGCCCAGGATGGGGGATCGGGCGGGTGCCGTGTGTGGGATCTGGCCCCCAGAGACGGATCGGGTCGGCCTCACTGCGCTCTTGCGGGGGTGCAGTCCGCAGGAAAGAGCGGGGATTCAAGGCCTCACAAGGCCGCGTGGAGTCGCGGCCACCACAGATGGCTCCGAGAGTCGGCCCTGTCTTCGTGCTGTTCCAGGTAGGAGGATGGGTGGCAGGTGGGGATGGATGGTGGTCTCTCACCTCCAAGAATGCCGGGGTCTGGCTCCTCCGGGAGGGCTTGGGCCTACAAGATGGCGGCGGCTGCAGAAACTGGCGGCTACGGATTTCGGGCTTCCCCCGGTCGAATCGCTCCGCGATAACGGCCCAGGACACTGCGGTGGGGCAAGGTGAACGGGCTGGGATGAGATTGGGACGTGGATGGTCGATTTATCAACCCGGATGGCGGTGGATGGAGTTCGGGAGTCCCGGAGCTCCCCTGAAGCACGTCCGCCGCTGCACATGTCAGGACACGCCCCTCAGGTAGGTCGTTTTTATTGGCACCCTCGGCTGTAGATGGGTCCAGGATGGGTGCCTGGCGAATGTTGTGTGGAGACCCGTGCCTCTGGAACGGAGGTGGACCGGCCGCGGAGCGCTCCAGCGGGGCACAGCTTCAGGAAACACTGGGGATCCGAAGGCCCCACTAGGCCGCGCCGGCCGCGGACTCTACGTATGTCCCCGAGGCTCAGATCTTGCTCTGGACTGCTCTAGGTGGGTGGATGGGTGGTAGGGAAGGAAGCGTGCCGGTTTCTTTACCTTGCGGGCTGTTAGAATCTGGTTCCTCAGGAAGGCCGCAGGCCTGCAAGATGGCGGCGGCCTCAGGATCCGCCGATGGCGAAACTCGGGCGTCCTCTCGAATTTGCTATTTTTACTGACAACTGGCAGAGTGCTACATGTCTACATTGCTGAGTAAATTACATGCAGATGACTGCCCAGCTTGCATCTCCAGGAGGTATAAATAAAGGCATTTTAGCCACTATGGAATAGATATTCATAGAAATTGTATGTTTATTGGTCCAGTAAGGAAAAAAAATATTTTTGGGATGAAAAAGAAATTGCTCAGTGCCATTTGAATATGTATTTACTCACTAATGAGCCTAATCGTAATTAGCTAGCAATAATACTTTTGTATTTCCAGATGTTAAGCTTGAATTATAAAAAATAATGAGTTAATTATGAGGCTATCTAGCTTTCTGAGCCATCACTGATTTAGCTCCTGCTAACTGTGCATCTTAGCTCTAGTAGATACTAGTAACCACTTAGCATGACACAAGAATTTGGCTATTTATTATCCTATTTAATGTATTTATTTAATTCAGTTTGAAAGCAAATTTTAAATCTGCTTTACATCCATGAGATATTTGCATGACCTGCTTTTAATGGTTCAAATCTGTTCTTATTCTGGAAATGCTTTGCTACTTCCTTGCAGCCTGTTGGTGTGTGTGCTTTAGGGATGGAACTATTCTTGTCAGAAAAATGTGTCACTTTATTAAAAACTACAGTAGCTGCTTAGAAAAAGGCCCAATAGAAGTCTATGGGGTTTTACTGCCCAGGTGTAACCAGTAGAAAAAAAATTTCTTCCCATACTGCATCCTGGTGCCATCTCTTCTGCAGGGAGTTACTGAACCTGTCAGTGGTCATGAAGTTTTGTCTGATTGGTATAATGTGCGTGTAATATATATATATATATATTGTGACAGGGGGTCACTTTGGAGCACAGGGTGAGCAATGAAATAATGGACATTGAGAATATGTATGGGATTGTTTTAAAATGGGTCTGTAACATTATTCCCCAATATTGCCCAGGATCTGTAAATAGTTATTCTGTTGGTGCTGAACTCAACAGGTTAAATTAAGAGAGGCTGATGTGTCTCCTGTCTCCTTGTGTAATGCTAATGAGCCTCACCTATGCTACAGGCCCTTTCATTGTGATGATGTTGATTGGAGCTTGGTAGACCGGCTGGCTCCATATTATGGGATGTGGAAGTGTCTTCTGTGAGGAGGGGGGGAATCAACCCTTCTGCCTAAGACTGTTTATCAAAGGAGAAGTTTGATAACCTGACCTGTATCACCATTGTCATTGGACAGTTTAACCCGCCCTGTTCCCCAAAGGATGGGAGGGGAGGGTTTTGAAGAGAAATGTGTTACCATGTGTTTTGAAAATAAAGTCATTCCCTGTTTTGGAACTTGAATACAGAGCGTTGTCTCGTATCTGGGGGGAGAATCATTCGTATGGGGTCTTATTCGGCTGGTTGGAGTGTCTGGTGGCTTTCGTGTGGTTGGAAAGGGAATATCCTAACGGTGTTGACCCTTTCATACTTGGGGTGCCGTTACAATTGGTGGCAAGCAGTGGGATTGATCCCCACAGCCGGAAGGACAGCTACAAGAGGACACAGGCCAATGGAAGCACAGTATAAACGGCTAAAGCGTTTTACCCTCAAAGACTTACTGGAGAACCGGGGAAGACCGGCCAACAACCGTAAGAAAAGGGACATTATCAGAGAACTAGTCGAAATGGATGGAGCTGAAAGACCCCACATAACAGAAAGGCCCAGCGTAACAGACAGGACACCCGAAGAGGCAAGTTTTGATCGGGCTGTTAACATAAGATTGGCACATTATGGTCCTAACCCTACAGCGGAGATCATAGAGCGAGTTATAGCGGCGGTTGACATAAATTTGCTACAGCAAAGAGGTTCTGCAGCAGCAGAAGTCACAGCAGCACCAACTGAAAGGAGAAAGATACATTTTATTGCTTTTAAAAATTTCATTGAAACTGAAGGGGAGATTGATGGGTACCTTGCTGATTTTGAACGGCAATGTGCCCTACACCGGGTGCCCACAGAGAAATGGGTTACCATTTTGTCTGGGAAACTGTCTGGCCGGGCCAGTGAAGCGTTCAGGGCCATCCCAGATGAGGATATTATGAACTATGGACTGGTAAAAGAAACACTGTTGGCCAGGTATGCCGTCACACCGGAGGCATACCGGAGGCGGTTCCGAGAGACGAGCAAGCAGACTGGAGACTCGTATACCGAGTGGGCATGCCGCCTACACCGCACGGCCTCTCACTGGGTCGCTGGGTGCCAAGCAGAATCTGGGGAAGAGGTGCTGCAGGTGTTCCTGCTGGAGCACTTCTTTGACAAACTGTCCCTGGAAGTCAGAGAGTGGGTCCGGGACCGAAAACCTTTCACCTTGCCTGAAGCAGCTCGCTTGGCGGATGAATACACAGACGCCCACAAACTGGATACCCCTGTGGTCAAGGCAACAGCTCGGGTGGATTATCGATCAGTGGCACCCCCTCTGGCTATCGCCTACCAACCACAGTCGTACTGCCCTACAGCACCACCTCCAGCGGCCACTTATTCTCAGCAGCCCAGGTTCAACTCCCAGGACTACTCACAACCCATCAGGTGTTTCGGGTGTAAACAGCTAGGGCACAAAAAGCCAGACTGTCCGTTGAATCCAGCCAGGCAGTCCCAGTCATGGAGACAGCCAGCAAGGGGGAACCGCAACACATCCATGCCTGCGGCCCACTGCGTTGAGGAGGAAGAACATTGGGGCATCCTGCACGAGGCTGATCCAATACAAGCCGCTAACCGGGACAACAGGCAGCAACACAGGCAGACGGTCCGGGTTAATGGAACGGTAGCCATTGGCTTGCGTGATAGTGGCGCTACCATGACCCTACTACAGAAGAACCTCATCCCAGAGAGCCAACACACCGGAGACACTGTAGCCGTAAGAGTAGCGGGAGGTACCGTCTTCCGGCTACCTGTTGCCCGTGTTCACCTGGATTGGGGGGTTGGTTCGGGACACGTGAATGTGGGGGTGATGAAGGATTTGCCAGCGGATGTATTACTGGGGAATGATTTGAGCCCCCTCCTTTCTGCTTACGCCCCGATGGGCCCCGATGAAGTCAACCCCGTGACTACCCGTGCCCAGACAGGTACTGCTGGAACCGGCCCGCTTGCTGCTGAGACACAGGTGAGACTACCTTCCCCGACACGTACCTTAGATCAGGCGCTCTTAGGCTGGGATACCCCAGAAGCATTCGGGAGGGAAACTTGGGAGGACCCGACCTTACACAAGTATAGGGCTAAGGCAGATACTCAGGAAAGGGGAATAGATGGGGAGCTTTTTGAATGGGTGGGGGATAGACTGTATAGGATCCCTAAGCCAGCTCGGAGAAGTAAGGCCCCTTCGCAGAAACGACAGCTGGTGGTACCTAAGAAATACCAGCTGGAGATTCTGCGAATCGGGCATGATGTACCGCTAGCAGGACATCTAGGGTTCCATCGTACAGCCCATAGGATCACACAGAATTTCTTCTGGCCCAATTTTAGCCAGGATTTGCGACAATACTGCAAAACGTGTGACACATGTCAACGGATAGGTAAGAGGGGGGACCACCCTAAGGCTAAACTCATGTCCATGCCTATTATTGGGGAGCCCTTTTACCGCATAGCCGTTGACATTGTGGGTCCCCTGGCCAGGCCTAGTCCATCCGGGAAGAAGTATATTCTCACCGTGGTGGACTACGCCACCCGTTACCCAGAGGCAGTGGCTATGTCTAACATTGAAGCAGAGACAGTAGCTGATGCCCTGGTTAAGATTTTTACCAGAGTGGGGTTCCCTAAGGAGATTCTCTCTGACCAGGGAACCCAGTTTACTGCGGTGCTCACCCAGCAGTTGTGGAAGGTGTGCAATATTAAGCCCTTGCTGAGCTCACCTTACCACCCCCAGACTAATGGTCTCTGCGAACGCTTTAACGGGACCCTGAAGCAAATGCTGAGGACCTTTTCAGACGCTTGCAGAGACTGGGAGAGATTCCTGCCTCACCTGTTATTTGCGTACAGAGAGGTACCCCAGGAATCTACGGGGTTCTCGCCCTTCGAGTTGCTCTATGGGAGAAGGGTCCGCGGACCCCTCGACCTCATCAGAGGACACTGGGAGGGAGAGACAGAGCAAGAAGGGACCCCCATAGTGCCCTACGTTCTGGAACTCCGGGACCGCATGGAGCAACTGTCTCTGATGGTAAGGGAGAATCTCCAGGCGGCCCAGGGAAGACAGAAGAGATGGTACGATCGGGGGGCCCGACAGCGTATCTTCCAGGTTGGGCAGAAGGTCTTAGTGCTCAAACCTGTGAAGACCGACAAGATGCAGGCATCTTGGCAGGGCCCGTATAAAGTAGTAGCCCAGGTATGTGATACTACCTATGTTATTGCCAGCTGTGCAGATGAAAGAATCCAGTGAACCTTTCATGTGAACATGCTGAAGGAGTATCAGGAACGGCAGGAGGATGTTGCTGCAGTATGTGCCCCTGCTGCGGACGACTCAGAAGGTTTACCCCTCCCTGACTTACTAGAGAGAGAGCCCCAGACTGACCTCATTAGCCTTGTGCAGCTAGGAGACCGGTTAAGCCCCACAAAGAAGGAACAGGCTAAGCGGCTTCTGGGGGAGAAACAGGCGACGTTCTCCCAAAAACCGGGCTATACGACCCTAGCTGTGCATAAGGTAGAGACCCCTGGACAAGCATCCCTTCAACAGCCCCCCTACCGTATCCCTGAAGCAGTCCGAGAAGAAATGCGGAAGTAGATACAGGAGATGATTCAGTTAGGAGTCATTGAGCCTTCTGACAGCCCTTGGGCCTCGCCTGTAGTCCTGGTGCCTAAGAAAGACGGAACTACCCGGTTCTGCGTGGACTACAGGCGACTCAATGAGAAGACCACCACCGATGCCTACCCGATGCCCAGGGTAGACGAACTGCTAGATCGGATAGCCAGGGGACGTTATTTAACTACAATAGACCTGTGTAAAGGTTATTGGCAGATCCCCCTGGCCGAGGATGCTATCCCCAAGTCGGCATTTGTTACCCCATTTGGCCTGTACCAGTCTAGGGTCATGCCATTTGGGATGAAAAATGCCCCGGCCACCTTCCAACGTATGGTGGATAGGCTCCTCGATGGCTTCCAGGATTTTGCATGTGCATACCTGGATGACATTGCGATCTACAGTGGGTCTTGGGAGGAGCACCTGGTGCACGTAGGGGTGGTTCTGGACAAAATTCGGGACGCAGGTCTGACCTTGAAACCAGACAAGTGCCATCTAGGTATGGCGGAGGTGCAGTACCTGGGACACCGAGTGGGGTGTGGGAATCAGAGACCAGAGCCAGCCATGGTAGAGGCAGTAGCTAACTGGCCCACGCCCCGTACTAAGACCAAGGTATTAGCCTTCTTGGGAACTGCAGGGTACTACCGACGTTTTGTGCCTAATTATAGTGCTATCGCCAAACCCCTGACGGACCTGACGAAAAAGAATTTACCTAGGCAGGTCCTGTGGTCTCCAGCTTGTGAAACCGCGTTTCTAGCCCTCAAGCAAGCACTTGTAAATGCTCCTGTCTTGGCTGCCCCAGTACCTAACAAACGCTTTCTTGTCCACACAGATGCTTCCATGTTTTGACTGGGGGCTGTGCTGAGCCAAGTTGGGGAGGATGGAGGAGAACACCCTGTCGCATACCTGAGTAGAAAGCTGTTACCCCGGGAAGTGAGCTATGCGGCAGTGGAGAAGGAATGTTTGGCCCTGGTCTGGGCCCTTAAAAAGTTGAACCCTTACTTATACGGACAGGAATTTTCACTGGTCACCGACCACAACCCATTGGTCTGGCTTAACCGGGTCTCAGGAGACAATGGCAGGTTGTTGCGGTGGAGCCTAGCCCTACAACCTTACAATTTCACCATCAGCTACCGACCCGGTAAGCAAAATGGCAATGCTGATGGGTTGTCCCGGCAAACAGACGTCATCTCGGGCCCCTAGTGGTGATGGGTTGTCCAGACATTAGAAGAATGGAACTATGGACTAACTTCGGAATCAACCCGTCTGGGGTCCCCTCCTCTGTTAGTCTCCTGCCGAAAGGGGAGATGTGTGACAGGGGGTCACTTTGGAGCACAGGGTGAGCAATGAAATAATGGACATTGAGAATATGTATGGGATTGTTTTAAAATGGGTCTGTAACATTATTCCCCAATATTGCCCAGGATCTGTAAATAGTTATTCTGTTGGTGCTGAACTCAACAGGTTAAATTAAGAGAGGCTGATGTGTCTCCTGTCTCCTTGTGTAATGCTAATGAGCCTCACCTATGCTACAGGCCCTTTCATTGTGATGATGTTGATTGGAGCTTGGTAGACCGGCTGGCTCCATATTATGGGATGTGGAAGTGTCTTCTGTGAGGAGGGGGGGGGGGAATCAGCCCTTCTGCCTAAGACTGTTTATCAAAGGAGAAGTTTGAACACACCTGACCTGTATCACCATTGTCATTGGACAGTTTAACCCGCCCTGTTCCCCAAAGGATGGGAGGGGAGGGTTTTGAAGAGAAATGTGTTACCATGTGTTTTGAAAATAAAGTCATTCCCTGTTTTGGAACTTGAATACAGAGCGTTATCTCGTATCTGGGGGGAGAATCATTTGTATGGGGTCTTATTTGGCTGGTTGGAGTGCCTGGTGGCTTTCGTGTGGTTGGAAAGGGAATATCCTAATGGTGTTGACCCCTTTCATACTTGGGGTGATTTTTATTTATTTATTTAAACTTTATTTTGTTTTGTTTATTTAGAAATAATTCAACATACATGCAGAAATACTTATACATATACAATCTTACATACCTCCTATGTTTAAATTAACCTACTCCACCCCCACCCACCCATTTCCCCTCCCCACCCTTAGATCTGCTATTTCGCCATCTTAAGTTATCTCAGGCCCTTCCCTTTCTGTCATAGCTACTGCGTATTTCTCTGTCCGCTTAAACTCGGTCCATTTCTTCCAGATTGCTCTATTTCTATACTCCGTTCCCTGTTCTCTGGTGCACAAGTACTCCATTTCATTTACATAATCTACTCTCTGTATCCATTCTTTTATAGATGGCTTCTATGCTTGGAGCCATTTTTTTGGAATCATAGCCTTTGCAGCATTGAGCAGGGGAGGGACTAATGTTTCTTTATATTGTTTTTTTGTTTTATTTGACCCATGGAACAACACATTCCAAGCATTTAAAGGGATCCTTTCCCTGGTTATTTCCTCTATGTATTCTAGTATACTATGCCAGTACTCTTTTATTTTTTGACACTCCCACCATATATGTATTGTTGTTCCCCTTTGACCACACTCCCTCCAAAATTGGGGGGATCTACTTGGCTGGAATTGATTAATTTTCTCCGGTGTCAGGTGCCACCTTACCATACACTTGTAATTAGCTTATATCGTTGTAATATCTGTTGCATATTCATATACTGCTCCTATCATTTGTTTTTCATCTAACTTCATTACGCGGTCTTGTTCCCATTTTCCTATAAAGGCTAGGACCCCATTTCTTTCTAGTTCAGTAAGTATATCATACATTTGTGAGACTCCATGTTTCATAGGCGTTTTAATATTGCAAAGTTTTTCGATTGGGTTCAGTGTTTTCTCTTCTCTGACTGGTTGAGGGATTGTGCTACAAAATGTTTAAGTTGTGTATATTCCAATTCATTTATCGCCTGCCTCCCATACTTTGTGATTAGTTATATTCTTGTCCTTATTTTTCCTTGTGTCATTATATCTTTTAATTGTGCTTCCCCTAAGTGCTTTCCCATCCGTGTCCCATTGCCTTTTCCCGTCAATATATTCTATCCCATACTTTAAATATGATTTTTGTTAAGTCATGTGTATCCAAGCTATGCACTCTATATTTCGGTGGAATCCAAATACCTTTCCCTGACACAAAGGGGTTTGAATGGCTATTAAAGGTAACCATCTTCACCTGTGATCTGTTTTCTTGTAATTAATGTGTATGTGTGTGTGTGCGTGTATAAAAGGTCAATGAGTTTCTTAACTTCTGACCGACCCTTACATCTTTCATCCAGTGCTGCACTGACGTTTCTGGATTCTGAGTCATGGGGAAAGCAAAAGAATTGTCAAAGGATCTGCGGAAAAAGGTAGTTAAACTGTATAAAACAGGAAAGGGATACAAAAAGATATTCTGTTGAAATCAAACCACGGTCAGGTAGACCAACTAAAATTTCAGCCACAGCTGCCAGGAAAATTATTGGGGATACAAAGAAAAACCCACAAATAACTACAGGTGAAAAACAGGACTCTCTGAAAACATGCGGTGTGGCTAAGAACAAAGAATACCCAAAGGGCAGAAAGATGGAGTTTTGAGGTACAGAATAATTGATCAACATCAAATTATCAAGAAATAGAATTAATTTTTTTATTATATTACATAGACAATAAAAAATTACCATAAAATATTTTGGGCAAAAACAGCCCTGTGGTTACAATACAGAAGAATGGTTGCCCCCCCCCCCCCCCTTGTTAGTCCCCACAGTGTTGCATTGCAATGGTTGCCTCAATTGTGGCTTCGTCTGGAGCTTCTGTAGTACCTTTACATACAATATCGCTAAAAAAAAAAAAAAAAAACATAATACGTTTTACAATTAATAAACACCATTTAAATATGGGGACCCTGAAAGGAGTCCCTATTCACATAAATTCAACATAATAAACAACAAATATAGGTCATCTGGTGGACACATTCTCACCCCTTAATGATTATGGTTCCAAATCATCCCTAAACCCCTCCAGGAGGTCTGATCGGGGATGTCTGTGCCAAGAGCAGGAGGGAAGAACAAATACCCTCCAGTTAAGCCTAGAAAGTAGATTTAACATCAGAAATTTCCCTAATTTAAATCAAATCCACGTCCCAATATTAAAAGGTACATTATATATTTAAAATATATCTCTTACCCAAGTGCTTCCTAAACTTTGAATTGCCTCTGTTCCTTAATTCAGTGTCAATAAAACACCTATTAAACTGGGAAGATCAGCATTAAAGTTGATCCAATCCAAGGAAATAACCCCTAAGAAAGAAAAATATTTTTGGTTTTTATATGCCAGTTAACCAATACCCCCAGATACTAAGAATCTTGCTACTAGCAAAAAGGAGGGGAGAATCACTTTCTTTTTGAGCAGTTATTAAACGCTTTACTGGCAGCGTGGACCTGGGCTGAGAGAGCCCTTAAATTCTTAATCCCAGGTGAGTCTAACATCACTGCTGGGAGAGAGCAATCAAGGGACAATCTCCAACAGGTGATTAAAAAACTGATGTATTGGCAACATACGAAGCATGTGCAATCCCGCAATGGCCATTTTGGAAAATCCTATTGCCCTTTCATGAGCTTAATGGCAGGAATGGCTCCACAGGGCAACCAATTAGGTCACCAACACTGGGGAGCCAGAAAAATAATTCAGCTGGGGCCCAAATTGACACCCGATCAGCGGCGCCGTACTGCGCATGTGCAAAGCCGCCGCGGCCATCTTAAGTATTCCTGTGCAGATAGAAATTGATTCCACAGTTGTAATAAATCCCAAATTGACACCCGGCCAGCGGCACCGTACTGCGCATGCTGCCCACAGTGGCCACAATAATTCAAGTAGGTGCCAGCCCACCAGGGACCATTCTGAATGTGGTGTGGCTATTTCAAGATGCACAATAAGGAGGCACTTGAAGAAAGATGGGCTGCATGGTCGAGTTGCCAGAAGAAAGACATTACTACACAATTGCCACAAAGTATCCCTCTTACAATATGCCAAACAGCACAGAGACAAGCCTTAAACCTTCTGGCACAAAGTCATTTGGAGTGATGAGACCAAAATAGAGGTTTTTGGCCACAACCATAAACGCTACATTTGGAGAGGAGTCAACAAGGCCTATGATGAAATGTACGGAGGTGGATCGTTGATGTTTTGGGGATGTGTGAGCTGCAAAGGCACAGGAAATTTGGTCAAAATTGTTGGCAAGATGAATGCAGTATGTTATCAAAAAATACTGGAGGAACATTTGCATTTATCAGCCAGGAAGCTGCGCATGGGACGAACTTGTACATTCCAACATGACGATGATCCAAAACACAAGGCCAAGTTGACCTCTTATTGGCTACAGCAGAATAAAGTGAAGGTTCTGGAGTGGTCAACTCAGTCTCCTGACCTCAATATCATTGAGCCACTCTGGGGAGATCTCAAATGTGCAGTTCATGCAAGACAGACCAATAATTTACAGGAACTGGAGGCTTTTTGCCAAGAGGAATAGGCAGCTTTATCATCTGAGAAGATAAAGAGCCTCATCCAAAAATACCACAAAAGACTTTGAGCTGTCATTGATGTTAAAGGGGGCAATACACGGTAAAAGAACTGGGGTATGTAACCTTTTTATTAGGGTCATTTGGGTAGTTGACCATTCTTTTGCTTTCCCCATGACTCAGAATCCAGAAACGTCAGTGCAGCACTGGATGAAAGATGCAAGGTTTTGTCAGGAGTCCAGAAACTCATTGACCTTTTATACACACACACTAATTACAAGAAAACAGATCACAGGTGAGGATGGTTACCTTTAAAGAGGTTGTAAACCCACTTTTGCAACTTGCACCTACAGGTAAGCCTAGATTAAGGCTTACCTGTAGGTGCAAGAAATATCTCCTAAGCCTACACGGTTTAGGAGATATTTGCTAAAAACGACATGCATCCGTGTCTACGGCGCATGCGTGCCGTAGACAACGGCGCATTCATGGGGTTAATCCCATTCACAAATCCAGCTAAGTCCCATCATTCGACGACTTAGCCGTATTCGACGGCTCACGCGCGCATGCCCGGAGTCACGTCTTCGCCGCTCCGGCCAATCACAGCGCCGGAGCGGCGCTGTCATTGGCTGGAGCAGCGATACCCAGAAGTAACCTTCCGGCTATCGCCGCAGCGATGGCTGCGGCTGGAGAGGGAGATCAGGACGGCTTCGGGGGCCCCGATCTAAGGTAAGTGATGCATAATGAGCTATTATGCTAGTCATATTAGCTCATTATGGCTTTCTCTTACAGGTGATTTAAAAAAAATTCACATGGGTTTACAACCACTTTAATAGCCATTCAAACCCCTTTGTGTCAACTTGTGTGCATGTTATCAGGCCAAAATCACCAGGGTATGAAAACGTTTGATCAGGGTCATTTGGGTAGTTTCTGTTGCCATTATGATTTAAAATGAGTAAACACAGTTGATTGATAATAAATGGCTTTCAGCCAAACACTAACCACGAGTGAAAGAAAAGTTTTTGACTTATCATTCATATTCTCTGAAAAATGGCCAAGAAATCATAAATTCTTCCACGGTATGTAAACTTATGAGCACAACTTGTATATATGCACACACATATTTTTCTTGCCCACTTTTATTAACCATTTGACCTCCAGAACATTTACCTTTCCCTTCATGACCAGGCCCAAACAAATTGATATAATTTTTTTCCCACAAATAGCGATTTATTTTGGTGGTTTTTGATTACCACTGGATTTTAATTTTTTTTTCCGCTATAAATTAAAAAAGACCAACAATTATGAAAAAAATAAAATAATTATTTCTGTCATAAAACATATTCATTAAAAAATAAATAAAATCAAATGTCTTCATAAATTTATTCTGCTACATTTTTTGGGCAAAAACAAACCAATAAGCATATATTGATTGGTTTGCATAAATGTTATAGCGTCTACAAACTATGGTATACGTATATAGTATACTGATAGTGGGGCTGCGAGTATGGCGGGCAATGTGACACTGACACTTTTGACACTTTGTGGGAACCAGTGACACCAATACAGTGATCAGTGTTAAAATATGAACTTTCATTGTACTAATGACAATGGCTGGGATGGGGTTAAACATCTAGGGCGATTAAAGGGTTAATTGTGTGCCTAACCAGTGTTTATGTGATTACTGTGAGGTTTTGGTGCTTTGCAGGGGAGCAAAAACCAGCACATCCCCGCTGACAGGACAGAGCTCCCTGTATGTAAACAATACAGAGCTCTGTCCTGACATGGGAATGTGCTGTTTTTTTTTGTACTTTGTGCTGTCTTCCTCCTCTCCAATCAGGCCAGCACCCGCAGATTGGCTTGTGCTGTGACTAATCACAGGACAGCCTGGCTACCCTACCTTTAAATGCAGAAACACATATCTGTATGTGATTCTGCGTAGCCAGCCTGCACTGTAGCAGAAAAGCCACAGTGCGTGGTCAGCAAGTGGTTAAACAAAAGTTCAGCAAAGTTCCAGATATCAAAATCAAAGAGATTCCCTTGCAGGGATTTTCAGCAGTTTTCACTGTTTCAAACAAATACACAATCAGCCTACTGGCTTACACATATAGCACTGCTGTTCTGGATTTCCATTTCAGCCCTTTCTGTCTCCTACAGACCGATTTCTCATCAACTGTGTCCGTATAGCCCCCCTGCTGTCCTGGCTCCCACATCTCTCTTAGGTGAAGGCCTCCTGACTCCTGGAGAAGACCTCCTGTCTACCGAGGTGGAGCCCAGAACCCTTGTCAGTTCTCTCCCAAAAGCCCAGCACACACATGCCCAATTAGCATGCTGATGGTTCTTAAAACACAGACTCAGGAATGGAGATTTCATCCCACCCAAACTCTAAGAAATCTCTAGGATCTAGGTCCCAAAGCATGTTTTACCAACCAGTAAGGAAACTGAAAGACCAGTTTCCTTAATGTGAGACAAGTACCCTGGAGTCCCTCAACCTGCCTGGATGAGAATCCTGGGTGAAACCAAACCCTTTTTTGCACAATGGCAGAGCATAGCACTGTCACAATAACCTGATGCTCTGACTGTCTATCAAATGTCTTGAGACCCTAACATGCCGTGACCTCTTTTTTGAAAGTAGACATTCCAATGTATTTGGTAAGAGCGAGGCATGGCGAAGATCCATTTTTTGCCACTTTTTTGGGGGAAAATTAACAAAAAGAAAGACATTTTTTTTCCCACAAAATTTTAATTTCAATAAGATATTTCTCACGTACATTGTAATAGTTACGATTACACCTCAAAACATATTTTGTTACTTTTTCTGAGTATGGGGATATTACATATGTGGGACTTTTTCTCTGCCTAGCTGCATAGAGGGTCAGAAAATCCAAGCAGCACCTTCAGGATTTTAAGGTATATAAATTAATGCATCTGATTTACTGACTACCGATCAGATTGTCACTTTTTTTTCAGGCATTGTCTGTAATCTGGTGCTGCCTGTAATCTTGCACTGGTTGTAATTAGTCTCTGGTTGCAATCTGGTGCCAGCTGATACTGGCACTAGTTGCAATTTGGCACTGTCTAATAAACGACTGTCTGTATTTTGGTGCTGGCTGTAATCTGATGCTGGATGTAATCTGGCACTGACTGTAATCAGATTCTGGCATTCATTTGTAAATTGTGCATTGTACTCATGGCTGAAATTGGCACCTAGCTCTTCCCTTCATCCCACAATGGCTCTGCATGGGTGACAGCAAGGTGACAGCCAGTGCTTACAATTGTGATTGCCATGATCTCATTGGCTCTGTATTTGCTGCCTGTGATTAGTACTTTTGACTTTTGAAGAAATTTGATATGTACATTATGGTGTTAGCTCCTTGAGGGCTGGGACTTATGTGAATGTATAATATACAGTATGTGTAAAGTGCTGCGTAAATTGAGTAAATTGCGTATATAAGTACCTGTAATAGATAAATATGACCAGGGTCTACAGGAGGCAGATACAGAGGCATTTTTTCCTTTTATAGAAATCACCCATATATCTTTTTTCCACAGCCACTATATTAGGGCCAATTCACTAAAAGTTAAACATTTTATATATTGTTTATTATATATGTAAAGCATGAGTTAAATATTGCATGTATTATCAATTCACCAAAAAAAAACACACCTTATTAAACAAACGCATTACCTACTTTATTTTGCAATATTTGCAATATTTGGCTTTAAACTGACTGTTTGTGTACCTTGTTTTATGGAAAATCGTTCTGTAAAAGAGGGCACACAGAAATATTGTAAAACTATGAAAACATTCTTAGTGTGCCTCACAGAATGATCTCCCTCTGGAGCAATGTTACAAATTATTTACATTCCTGAGCTAACAGCATTGCATTTAAAGTCTGTCTTACATTGAGATTATGTTTTCTTTTCACTTACTGGCAAGCACAGTGTTATTTTTCATTGTTATTTTGTTTTCATTGTTATTTTGTACATAACTAAAACATCAAGTACTTATACCATGAGATAAATATATTTTATAGGGAATAAGTTTGAAATAACGTTAATATTTATCAAGCGTTATGTACCACAAAAAAGTTGGATGCCTTTTTAACCTCATCCAGTTCGCACATGTGAATCGGACCGGCTTTCAATGGAGCCAATTAACACATTTGAAAGGGTGGCCGCGGTGCCGTTCTAAAAAGGGTCCTGTGCGATTTTGGGTTCCGGTTCAGGTGCGATTTCAGGTAAAAATATGCACCTGAATTGCACCTGAACCGCTGAACAGAACTGCCCTGGACTGCCGCACCGAAACCGCGGCCGCAGATATGTGTGAACCCAGCCTAATGCAAATGTGATCTTTTTTAATAACGAGTTGGCTCTCATATTATTGCATGTTACATGCTAATGAGTGTAATAACTGTTAATGAATCATCCATTGCCCTACTGACACCATCCACTGCCCTACTGACACTGTCCACTGTTCTACTGACACCGTCCACTGCTCTACTGACACCGTCCACTGCTCTACTGACACTGTCTTCTGCTCTACTGACACTGTCTTCTGCTCTACTGACACCGTCCACTGCTCTACTGACACCGTCCACTGCTCTACTGACACCGTCCTCTGCTCTACTGACACCGTCCACTGCTCTACTGACACCATCCACTGCTCTACTGACACCGTCCTCTGCTCTACTGACACCGTCCACTGCCCTACTAACACCGTCCAGCTGCCCTACTGACACCATCCACTGCCCTACTGACACCGTCCACTGCTCTACTGACAACGTCCACTGCTCTACTGACACTGTCCACTGCTCTACTGACACCATCCACTGCTCTACTGACACTGTTCTCTGCCCTACTGACCCCGTCCACTGCCCTACTGACACCATCCACTGCCCTACTGACACCGTCCACTGCCCTACTGGCACCGTCCTCTGCCCTACTGACACCGTCCACTGCCCTACTGACACCGTCCACTGCTCTACTGACACTGTTCTCTGCCCTACTGACCCCGTCCACTGCTCTACTGACACCGTCCACTGCCCTACTGACACCGTCCACTGCCCTACTGACATCGTTCACTGCCCTACTGATACCATCCACTGCCCTACTGACACTGTTCACTGCTCTACTGACATCGTCCTCTGCCCTGACTGACACCAACCACTGTTCAGTTAGGCTAAGTTTATATTTTTGCAGTGACATTTGTTTTATTATATTTTTCCCAGGTTTTCCTTACTGCCCACTGCCCTACTGACACCGTCCACTGCCCTACTGACACCATCCACTGCTCTACTGACACCGTCCACTGCTCTACTGACACCGTCCACAGCTCTACTGACACCGTCCTCTGCCCTACTGACACCATCCACTGCCCTACTGACACCGTCCACTGCCCTACTGACACCATCCACTGCCCTACTGACACCATCCACTGCTCTACTGACACCGTCCACTGCCCTACTGACACCGTCCACTGCTCTACTGACACCGTCCACTGCTCTACTGACACCGTCCACTGCTCTACTGACACCGTTCTCTGCCCTACTGACACTGTCCACTGCCCTACTGACACCGTCCACTGCCCTACTGACACCGTCCACTGCCCTACTGACACTGTCCTCTGCCCTACTGACACTGTTTAATGCTCCACTGACACCGTCCTCTGCCCTGACTGACACCGTCCACTGTTCAGATAGGCTAAGTTTATATTTTTGCAGTGACATTTGTTTTATTATATTTTTCCCAGGTTTTCCTTACTATTTAGTTAGCTTTGCTAGTTAATTTATTTTAAAAAAGGTGCAGAATCTCTGTGATCTTTGATCTCTTTCATATTGTTCAGGTAGATTTCCACCTCTCAAAGGGTGCCTACCCCCGTTTCAGGGTATTCAAAAGAATGGGAGAGGTATGACAAAATGTGGACAATTTCTCCAAAATCTTTTGAATTACTTTCTCAGCATGTAAACAAAGATCTGAAATAACTCTTTAGCCACTTGGAATATCTTGGCAAGTGTTGGGAGTTACTTAATGTGCAGTGGATGCGGTGAGTGGTAGTCAAGGGGCCCAAGGTCAACTTTTGCACCAGGGCCCACAAGCTTCAAGCTACCCCTCTGATTAGTACATATAAAATTCCTAAAGATTTCTTGTTTGTAAAATAAGGGAAATCTGTAATTATGCACTTGCTGTAATCTGGCACTGGCCTTAGTCAGGTGCTGTCTGTATATCAGGTTCTGCCTGTAATTAGGCACTGGCTGTAATATGTTACTAGCTGTTACCTTGCACTGTCTGTAAATATTCACTGGTGGTAAATAGGTGCTGGCTGGAATCTGGCACTGGCTGTAAAGCCAATTTACCATACAGATGGACTCTTTATAAGAGGAAACAAACTGGAAACTCAAAGGAAATGTCTTCATAAAAGACCCACCAGGGGTTCTAACACCATGAAATTAAGTTCACTGATTAATGTGATCATCCTTTGCAAACTTGGACATAATCAGGAAGCCTTTTAATAAATGACAGCTGCAGAAACTGCAGGCATGACACAAATTTGGAGAAAATGTATTCAATTGCAGGAATCACCATATCTATGTGGTCAATAGCCTTAAAGAGAAATGGCCACTAGTGATACAATTCACTATTGTCAGTGATGATAAGCACTTTAATGCGGAGTTCCTCCCAAAAGTGGAACCTCTGCCTTCTATGCTTCCCCTCCCGTGCCACATTTGGCACCTTTCAGGGAGGAACAGGTACCTGTTTTGGACAAGTACCCTTCCCCACTTCCGGGAGACAGCGCTGCGGTGCTGTCCCTCAGAAGTTTGGCCCCCTCCTACTTCCTCTGTTGCCAGGCCAGTTAAAAAGTGCAGCGAGCTTCACGCATGCGCAGTAGGGAACTGGCTGTGAAGCCAAAAGGCTTCACTGACAGTTTTTCTTACCTTGAATGGGGCGGCAACACCCAAAATCCCAAAATCTGCTTTGGGTGCCGACATTGTGGGAAACCTCGACAGGTAAGTGTCCTAATATTAAAAGTCAGCATCTGCAGTATTTGTAGCTGCTGACTTTTCCTTTTTTGTGGGGGGGGGGGAATTTCTCTTTGGGGCATCCCAGTCTTGGTCTGTAGGGTTCAATATTGCATTGGCCCACTCTTTGCAGCTATACCAGCTTCAACTCTTCTGGGAAGGCTATCCACAAGGATTAGGAGTGTGTCTATGATAATGTTTGACCATTTTTACAGGAGTGCATTTGTGAGGTCAGGCACTGTTGTTGGACAAGAAGGCATGGCTAACAGCCTCTAAATCCTCCCAAAGGTGTTCTATCAGGTTGAGGTCAGGACTGCAGGCCAGTCAAGTTCCTCCACCCCAAACTTGCTCATCTACAGTATGTCTGTTAGGACCAGGGCTTTAACCTGGGACCGATGGTGTGTCTGGTGGTGATTCTGCTTGCCGAGCCACCTGGAATGCTGGACAGCTCCTTGGATAGTTCCTTAGACAATTCCTTGAATGATCTTGTCTTGAATCTTATTTGCCTTGAACCCTTTGCTCCTCCCATGAACTTCCTGATTTAAGCCATGTCCCTGCACTTCCTGGTTGCCAGAATATTGTGCCTTCACCAGCCAATATCTTGCTCCTGAATCTCCTGCTGCCAATCGTATCTTTGCTACCATTTGCTACCAACATTTGGCTCATCCCCTGACTACGCTTCTGCTGAATCCCAACCTGCAACTATTTGTTACCGACTTTTGGCTCGTTCCCCCGACTACGCTTCTGCTTGATCCCTATCTGTTATATCTGCTTCCGGACCCTGGCTTTCTCACCTCCTGGTGGGGCTATTCTGAGGAGCGCGACCTGGCACTAACATGCAGCGAAGCCCATCTCCACCATCAGGAGCTCTGGTGAATACCGGTTAGTGCTTAGACCCTGCACCTCAGATGAACCTGTGTCATCAGCCAGGGTGAACTGTGTGAATACCTGCTCTGCTGCTATAGCTACTGCTACTTATGGACCTCCTACAACATGTTTAGTTGCCATTTGGCAACCTTTTCACTAAAGAAACAAAACTGTACAGTTAATACATGACAACTATTTGTAAGCAACCAAGAACTTATAAGCAGAAGTGAAATCCAAGGATGTAAGGTTTACTGAGCTGCTCAGTTGGAAGCAGTTTTGTTCCGATGTAACCTAAGGTAGGTAGACACTATAAGAAAATCAGGTGAACGATCTTCCTCAATGTTTCACAGCAAGTCAGAACCGAGGGTGGAAATAATGTACGAAAATTCTTGTATGACAAAGGCTTTTTTTGTTGTTTATTGTTTCTGATTATGCGCAGTCTTTCGTATCTGATTTTTCTCATATGAAAACAAAACACATTAAACGAAAATAGTTTGTTCTGTTCATGTATGAGAAAATTTTGTTTGTCCCTTGCAAATATTTCATTTGGAAAGTCTGAATAAGATGTCGAAAGTTGTGTACACACTTTATGAAAATCGACCAATCGTGCCTATACAGAATTTTTCTTCTGATTTTCTTGTAGTGTGTACCCAGCTTTATAAACTTGGCAGTGAAAAGGTAAAATCATTCTAGTTCACAGATTTTTTTCCAGAGTAAACAACTAAAAGATCACATAGGAATTAACAGGCATTGGCCCATCCTAGATAGGATCCCTGAAAGGTCAGAAGAAGAAGAAAAAAAAAAAGATAAATCTACATTTACTTTTGAATACACCTCCATGGCAGATGTTATTAGGAAAACAATGTATTAGAATGGAGATATTATCAGTAGGGACCTAAAGTGAATACTGTATTCATGGATACATGTAGAGGTCTGCTTATCTTTTTTGCCACAAGATTCACACAATTTTAAAACCCTTTCATGACTAAGTCTATTTCTGACATTTGGTGTTTACAAGTTAAAATCCGTATTTTTTGCTAGAAAAATTACTTAGAACCCCCAAACATTTATATATATATTTTTTAGCAGAGAATCTGGAGAATAAAATGGTGATTGTTGCAATATTTTATGTCACACAGTATTTGTGCAGCGGTTTTTAAACGCAACTTTTTGGGAAAAATGAACTTTCATGAATTTAAAAAAAATGAAAAAGTAAAGTTAGCCCAATTTTTTTGTATAATGTGAAAGATGATGTTACGCCAAGTAAATAGATACCAAACGTGTCATGCTTTATAATTGCACGCACTCGTGAAATGGCGACAAACTACGGTACCTAAAAATCTCTATAGGCGACGTCTTACATTTTTTTTACGGTTATCAGCTTAGAGTTACAGAGGAGGTCTAGGGCTATAATTATTGCTCTTGCTCTGACGATCGTGGCAATACCTCACATGTGTGATTTGAACACTGCTTACATATGCGGGCGCGACTTCCGTATGCATTTTCTTTGCTGCGTGAGCTCGCGGTAACGGGGAGCGTTAAAATTATTATTATTTTTTTATTATTTATTTTATTTATTTTTATGTTATTAAATTGTGTTTTAAAAAAAATAAAAAATCACTTTTATTGCTGTCACAAGGAATGTAAACATCCATTGTGACAGTAATAGGTGGTGACAGGTACTCTTTATGGAGAGAACGGGGGTCTAAAAGATCCCAAATCCCTCCTTTACACTTCACAGTATTCAGATCGCCAAAAACAGCGATTCTGAATACTGTATATTTTTTTAAATCTGGCGCCATTGGCAGCAGAGTAAACCGGAAGTGATGTTGTGACGTTGCTTCCGTGTTTACATTCAGGAGACTGGCACGGAGCCGTTTACGGCTTCGTG
The DNA here is from genome assembly GCA_029206835.1 of Rana muscosa. Classification (NCBI taxonomy): domain Eukaryota; kingdom Metazoa; phylum Chordata; class Amphibia; order Anura; family Ranidae; genus Rana; species Rana muscosa. The sequence goes on along the minus strand of CM055116.1, from coordinate 717,119,568 downwards.
CCAGTCTCTGTCTAGGCGCCGGAAGTGATAGATCATGGATCGGGTCTCCGGTGGGACAGGAGGCCCGGTCAGAGCAGCGGGAGGCGGCGGGAGGGGGGGTGTATAACAACTGAGCGGCTTTTAGCCACATCGGTTGTTATGCCTGGATAGCCAATCGCCCGCTCTAAACAACAGTACCGGGATGATGCCAGCAGCTGCGGGCATCATCCCGTTATAACCCGCGAAAGCCGAGGACGCATATATGCGTATGCTCGGCGCGAAGGGATTAACCCAAGATAAACATATTTCCTAATCCTATTTCCTATCTCAGGTTTTAGGCATCGTTTGCAACATAAATGTATTTTTTTGGGGAGATACTCTCTAAAGCAGGGGTCTCAAACCTGCGGCCCTCCAGCTGTTGCTGAACTACAAGTCCCATCATGCCTCTGCCTATGGGAGTCATGCTTGTAACTGTTTAGCCTTGCAATGCCTCATGGGAATTGTAGTTCTGCAACAGCTGGAGGGCCACCAGTTTGAGACCCCTGCTCTAAAGGTTAATCACTTCTAAAGAGATGCAGACACTGCAACTTTTGTCATTGAAATACATCAGTGTGCATCAGCTGATTAAAATTAAGAAGTCACCCTCATTCAGAATCATTGTACACAGAACCTTGTCTAACAAAGAGTTATTCCTTCAAAATGTTGTTAAAATCCTTGCAGCGTACATTGATCACCCAGAAAGGATTGTTTATGTGGAATTACTATTACTCAGTAAAACAAGATGACTAAAGGTTGGGACTTTATATGAAGCAGGCAGGTGTAAAAAAAATTAACATTTATTGGAGATCAATCATGAGTTGCATGAAGGTAATTATGGGTACACATAGAGAACCAATAAATTCCATTTAGAGGATATCCATACAGCATTTACAATTTACCATTCAGTAATAATGCAAATCACATGGTACAGGTGATCATTACATGGTTAAAACATATAGTTGGTGTATAACACGACATATAGTAGCTCTATGCATTTCGTGGATTTATCCACTCTTCAGGAGCATGCGCATGGAAATTGAATGCTGTAATATATTTGATAACACGTATATCTGCAAGGTCTGACCCTGTCACGGAAAGAATGTTTAAAATAAGATATTAGGGAGGTAATATAGCCTAGGATAAACCCCCCACAACCACTCTCAATAATACTTACATAATCTGTGTCTATACAGTAGCAGTGCATCAACATAAACCAGAAAACCCCCCTGGGGGTGGTGTCGCTGATGGGAGCTGAGGTGGTAGTGGCAGACCGGGACTCAAACAAGATGGGTGTCCAAAAGTGCATCCTATACTTGGTAAAGGATAGGATAGTAAGATGCTAATAAGTATATAAACTATATTAGGTTGGTGAGAGTGGAAAGTAAGAATTATAGAGGAGTGAGATACATAAGACCCTTACCCAGAGGAAGATAAAGGTCAGGAAAAAACTAAAATAAAAGTGCAGCATAGGTACACAGGATCAATTTACCTGGTAGACCAGGAAAAAAATAGAATAGAAAAATAGAAAAAAAATACAATAAAATTATTTTAGTGCACACAAACACAATATAATTTTTTTTTTTGTTAAAATGTAAAAGAAAGGGTTGCAGCTAGCAAATAGAAACCAAACATGTCAGGACTCAAAATTTCTTGCACCCATGCAATAGCAAAAAACTATAGTTCCTAAACTTTTTATTAGGTGATGCTTTAAAAGCCTTTACGATATGTTCACCTTCTGTATCAGTATATTTAACATATGACATGCATTTATGTCTGTATTCTGCATATTCTTTTTGAAATCTCAATAAATATCAAGTAAAAAAAAAAAACTTTACAGGTTATCAGTTTAGAGTTAACAATGATTTATAGTTATTGTTCTCGTTTAGATGTTCACAGTAATTTCTCACATGTGTGGTGCAATCGCTGTTTACATACATGTGTGGGACCTAGGAGCGTTTGCATTATCGTGTATGCATGGAGGGAATGGAACTGCTTTAATTTTTTTGTTATTTTTATTTATTTTAGAACAATTTATTTTTTACACTTTTTATTTATTTATTTATTTTATCACTATCACAAGAGGCTAAAAAATACCCTATGTGATAGCACGGGCAGGTGACAGGTTTCCTTTAAAGCGGTGTTCCAGCCGCAATTTTTTTTTTTCAAAGTCAGCAGCTACAAACACTGTAGCTGCTGACTTTTAATAAGGACACTTACCTGTCCTGGGCGCCCGTGATGTCGGCCCACCGAGGCCGATCCGTCCTTCGGATCGTGTCCCGGCGCCGCCATCCTCACTAAGGGAAACAGGCAGTGGAGACTTGCGGCTTCACTGCCTGTTTCCTACTGCGCATGCGCGAGTCGCGCGGCGCTTTGTGAATGGGCGGTTGTCTTCTAGGACACAAGCAGGTCCCAGAAGACAGTGCACCCCATTCCCCAGAAGACAACGCGAGGACAAGAAGGAAGACCACCGCGGAATAGGAAGTGGCAGATTAGGAAGATCTGCCTAGCAACCGCCATTTCTGGTAAGTAAATATTTTTTCTTTCACATTTTATTTTTTTGGAACATTTTTTTTTTTTTTTTTTTTTAGGGTGGACCTCCACTTTAATGTACATCAGGGTCCATTAAAACCCAATGTCTACCCTGCCCTGCAATGTAGCAGATCAGGCAGAAATCATGCTTGATTTGTTGCAATTTCGGCTACAGTAATCGAGAAATTACAGCTGTGAACCGGAAAGTGACATAATACAAATAGCTTCTGAGTTCATTATTTCCAGGAGGCAGTTTGGGGAATGGATGTCCCAATCACCTTCTGCTCCCAAAGTTAGCACAGGAGGAACGGAAGAGGCCAGGAATCACCAGCATGTCCCTTTGATATAAATCTATAAAACAAAACAATATTTATTAAAGCCTTTGCAATCCTGTGGCTTTTCTGGCTTGGAGATTCCTCCCACTATACATAACCCAATGAGCATGCCACTAGTGCACACCTTGGTTCATTAGTTTGCTAGTGAATGTTGGGATAAGGCAGAGATCGAACGTTCATGGCCTCTAGTCAGAGTGTGCCCGGTATCTGTGGGTATTTCGGAGTGCTACAAATGACAATGATGATGATAATAATTTTTGTTGATATAAGAGCCGGTTCACACAGGGGCATCCTGGGATCCGACTTCAAGTCGCCCCAAGTCGCCCCAAGTCGCACGCTTTAGAAAAGTAATGGAAGTGAATGGAGCCGTCTTAATGTACACTACTGCAGTCGCTCCGACTTCAGAAAAGGTTCCTGTACGACTTCAATCCGACTTCTAGGCGACTTGTACCCATTGATTTCAATGGAAGTTGCCTCCAAAGTCGGATCCCCTGTCTTAACTGAAGCAACTTTCCAGGAAGTAAAAATTGTTTTCCAGGCAAACCTCTCCCTCCCCCCTCCCTCCCACAGAGCTGATTATTGTTTGATTGGCCACTGGAAAGTAGCCTGTCCTGTAGGCAACTTGAAGTTGCCTTGTAAGTTGCCTGGAGTCGCGCTGTGATTCAGGCTCAAGTCGTGTCCAAGTTGCCTCCCAAAGTCGCGCTGGAAGTCGTGTTGCCCCTGTGTGAACTGGCTCTAAGGAAAATATTGAAAATATAATTATAAAAAGATACATTTAAAAAAAATATATACATCACATAGCAATTCTCATATTTCTTTAGCTTTCTGTAAAAATGTTGATACCACCCTGATACATTAATACACTAGAACGCCATATACATTTTTTGATTAAGTTGTTAACTCTTCATGATGGTTGTTATAAAAATAGCAAAACTATGTTTTGTATATAATAACAGGAAAGAGCATGCAATGCTGCCCTCCACTGGCAACAAAATAGTCGTCCATACACAATATGCTGTACTTGGTTAAGGCATGTCAACATACAATATTAAATTATATTTTATTTTCAATCATATTGTATATCTATTTCAAATGTGAGCATGTAAAAAGCCTGTTATGTGCAGACATTACATATCTATTTTTGGAATAAAAGTACAACTATATTTTACATACAAACAAGTAAAATGGCATAACCTTTAACAACCAAATGTTTGTTTTTACTTTAATAGTATCATTTACATCTCAAATGTGATATTTAAAAAAAAAGAGTGATTTACATCAGGCAAACCTGTTCTTTTTTAGCATTCAGTTTATAAATAAGCTTTTTTTTATGTTATATGGAATAGTCAGAATTACTAATATATTGGTACATTTAACGTGTATCATCTGACCTTTTCCTCTCTAGTTGCAACTAAGTTATTCGATTCAACTTTACAGAAAAAGGGAAAACAACTTTACAGAAAAATGGATCACATTTGCTAAAATAACTCCACCTTATATGCACAATACTGGAAACCTAAGAAAAAATGCATAAATAGGTCTATTTGAGACCTCCCCTCTTCCTCCGAACTACAAGCTGTACTGCAAAGTTCATAAAAAAAATTGTATAGGTTTGAAACTAAGGAGATATAGTGCATTTACTGTGATTTTGAAACCCCCACCATTTTTTTAGCAAGAAAAAAACATAATATTCCTATGACAGATAATAAATCTGTCAGTAGTTACATTCATCATGCAGTTACAGAAACACTATTGTTCCAGAACAATAAATAGAATAGCTAATTAGTCATAGAAAGGAGTTTTAATGTAACCCTTTCATCATTTTACAGGTTAATGTTGACAGCAACTAGCCCTTTCTACACAAGATATTTTACACTTTGTAAGAAAATACTTTTTTTAATATGAATTTGATGTTTTCACTTCTGTACTGCGAGACACATTCCGTGATGATATTTAATATGCAGATTGGAAGGCTTCCTCTAGTGGCCTATATGTCTATATGTCAAATAGTGCAGTACTGTACTTAGAAAATGTGTAATATTCAGTGGGCCTTTATTCTTCTGAGCTGACCCATACACTGACTTTAAAACAGAGTAAAACACCACCATCATGCTGCTTTATTAAAGTGGTTGTAAAGGCTACCTCGGACCTCCTCTTCTGGCGTTCCCTGCCAGCAGTCTCTGCTCCTTTTTTCCTGTGGGTGCCCTTTCGGCAAGCTGTGTGCTGAGAGAGCACCCGTGAGAGCGCACTCCTGAGATGGGTTGTGTGTGTCCATAGACACAGTGTAGCTCATCAACACGCCTCACTCTCTGCTCACAGGATTTGACTGACAACAGCAGGCAGGGCCGGGACAAAGGGTGGGCAGGAGGGGTGGCTGCCCCTGGCGCAATGGTTTATTGCAGGGATGGGGGGGGGGGCACCCTGACCCTAACCCTAAGGGAAAGGGGGGCGCAGTTTGGCATCTTTGCCCTGGGCGCTTGATGACCTTGTCCCCTCACTCACAGCAGGAGTCAAAGAATCCTGCTGCTCTCAGAGCCTCCTGTAAGACAGGGAATAGAGAGCAGGAACGCTGCAGATGGGCACAGCACTGGGTTAAGAGGGAACTGTTTAGGGAGATGGTATGGGGAACAGATAATGGATTTGAACCTTAATGCACAGGAATGCATTAAGGTGTAAAAAAAAAAAAAAAAAACTTTTGTGTTAATAATCATTTTACAGTTTAAAATCTTCTTTAAAATCATTATTTCATAAACATTCATGCTTGTATCGGTCACATGTGCACATTTATGCATTGAGAAGACCCATTATAGCCTTTATTTTGGAGAAAAGAAGTGCAAGTCAAGTCATTTTTTTCCCCTAATATTGTTCAAATAGAGGGTGTTTGTAGATGTCATACCGCGCCTATTGATACTGTATGTAATTCTTTCCCAATTTGAGTTTTTCTTTTACTTCCTGCTCCAGTGGCAAATCTGAAATGCTGGATTTGTGTATGCAGAATTACAAATTCCCTGACAAGTAAAACGTTAACCCTGATAGTGTACCTTGCACTCAGAGCTTTTTTCTGTATAGTTTATGGACACACTTCAGTTTTCAGTCTTTTTTGGTTAATATTTGGTTAATCACACCTACTTTTAGACAAATATACACACTATTGTTAGGTTCAGAATTTGGAACAGCCAAGCATTCAGGTACTCTTGTATATAATTTCTTCTAGTTCAAATGCACAAAAAATGGCTGTAGTGGGACTATCCCCGCATGAGCCACTGGTTAGGATGGGTTCTCTATTCTTTGCCTTGTCCTCGTTTAGAACTTCAGCCCCTCTGACACACTTAGGGCTCATGCAAACTGCAGCTCAAAAAAAAAAGAAGCTTTTTACTGGCATTTGAGCTTTTATTTCTGCTTGAAGAAGCTTGTGCTTTTTTGTGCTCTTGTGCACGTTTATATTGAGCTTCTTTAAGCTCCTTTGAGCTACTTTGAACTATTTTGAGCATAAGTGTTTTTTTCACAAACCCTCTTAGATAGTATTATCTTAACCAATGTACAAACAAAACAAAAAGCTTGAACAAATGTTTTTGTGCATTTTTCAATGTCGGTTGAGCTTTTTTTTTAGCTCTTTTGAGCTCTTTTGAGATCTTTGGGGCACTACTCCCTCTCAAAAACATGAGTATGGTGCGGGGGGGGGGGGGGGGGTTCTGCCTGAAGGAGAATATGCCTGAAAATGCCTGAAAAAGCCAAAGTGTGCATGGACACATTGGCTAACATGGAGAGGAGTTTCCAAGCAGAAAAAAATGAGAGCTCAAAAGATCTCAAAAGCCTGTATGAGCCACTTCTTTGAGCTCCTTTGAGGTACATAGTGCACGAGCCTTACATTGTGTGTGCAAAGCATGCTATATCACAGAAAATTAATTAAAATGATACCTAGTACCCAGCAGTAGTACTATATCAAGGAAAACAGGCACTGGACAAATTAGTAAATGCAAACTTAATATACTGTCACCTGAAGTAAGAATAGAAATGGGTTAACAATGGTAATAACACAAGGACTAGGCATAAAATGACACTTGGTGTCTGTTTCCACACTTTAGCCACTGTCAGCTTTTTAGCTATCAATGTATGCCAAAGGAAGTATGTATGTAGAGGCCAAAGCTTGATTCTTATATTAAATAATGCTAGTGCTGGGTCCGCAGAGCAGGATATATGGGTTTTGGATATAGGTTTGAATAAAAGCTTTAGCCCTCGTGCAAGTGTTAAATTATTTGTTTCGACCCTCTAAGGCAGGGGTCTCAAACTGAACGCCTCAAGCTGTTGCGAACTACAAGTCCCATGAGGCATTGAAAGGCTGACAGTTACACGCATGACTCCCACAGGCAGAGGCATGGAGGGCCGCCAGTTTGAGACCCCTGTTCTAAGGCTAGCCATATACACTTTGATTTCTGTCATTTATCCCAAAGGCTGAACGAGAAAAAATCTATAGATTTCTCCACCCATTGTAAAGAAAGTGGATGGAGGACTCTGCAATGCTGTCTATTCTATGTAGACAACTACTGCACCTATTGCTGTCTGAATACCTAAACAGTGACTGCGTTCGGATCAGTTGATTAAAATACACTGTTGCCAGGTGGTTCCAGCAGGGCCTCCCACTGCTTGAATTTCCACTGATTTGGCAGTAAAAGACTAACTGTAATAGATTTTTGTAAAGACAAATAGATAAATATTCTGTTCACTTTGCAAGGGAATTCTTACTTTGCTGGGGGATTTTGCCATAGCTTAGTAAATAGGGTGAAGTGTTGGTAAATCCCATCATACAGTCATGTGCTGAAAAAAAAATACAGTACTACTTCTTTGCAAACTGAATTGTCACCCTATTAACTAATCTAAAGGGACAATTTGTTTGCGAAAAAGAAACCCCGGCTTCAAAGTTAACGGCCTATTTGGCTTTAGTAAAGCAACCCCGGTGAAAGCATCATCAGGCAGTGCAACTATGTTACAAGGGGGACTTAGAAAAACAAAGACAGCTGTGTTAATGCAATTGACAGACTGCAGCATACAGTATATGTCATTTTTTTACTTTGCATCGTTCTGCTTCTAATTTAATATTTTTTAACGTATTTTGATTGTCACCTTTTCAGTAGAAGCTTTGTGACGGAAATTATTAAGGATTAGCTAATCTTCCTTTAATTGTTTATAAATCAATCTCCTAGTAAGCTACATCTCAGATATCATCCACTGAGCACAGCAATGTTCACCCATGTAGATATACATGCTTGTGTATAGCATGAGTAAAGGAACATTTTACTGACAAGGGTGATTGAACACTGCTTTCATTTAGAACCCTTACACACTGTGGCCGCGGCCGCTTTAGCGCTGTTTAAGCAGTAGTTTTTCGGGCGATAGAGGGGCGCTTTTAACCCCAAAGAAGGGGTTAGAAAACGGCGTTGCCGAAGCCTTTTTCAGGCGCTTTGGAAACGCTGCCCAGTCATTCAATTATTTTTCAAACTGCCCTAAAGATGCTGCTTGCAGGACTTTTCCTAGCGTCCCGCAAGTGCACCCCCCCAGTGTGAAAAGAAACACTGTAATAAATGGAGGTGGTTTTCAGGCACTATTTAGAGGCTATTTCAGAGTGAAAGGGGTCTTACTGTCAGTGTGAGCTTGGCGTTAGTAAATCAAGGTCAAAGTATTTTTATAATCTTAATACAAACACCAAGGCGTAAATTAAATATAATTGACAGTGTGTAGTTATTTAGCAATTTAGCTTGGTTTATCTTTTAACTAAAATTTGCATCTATAATGGATTTGCAGCTTTTGTAGTGCCTGTTATTTTAAATTGATAGCCTGCATTTGTTATTTCTCCATTTTCATACCGGTGTTTGCAAAATTTCACATTCAGCAAAACATCTAATTTTCACTGTGACTGAAATAGCTACTTAACCTTATACTCGTAATCAATTTACAGAAATGCATATTTGGAATTAGGTATCACATGATTATATCTTTGTGTGTCTTACCAGCATCCATTAGCTGACACTATCACCTTACAAGCCATTAGTTAATTCAGTTTTAGGTGTCAGGGTGGAATTATATATTCCATAGAATATTTAGCTCAGTTTAAAGGAAATGGATAAGCTAAAAATCAGTCCACAAAACCAGTATCTTTACACTTACACACACATGTATATAGTAATGGACACCTATATTTTTGTTTTCCATAATAATCACTCTTGAAAATTACTTAATGAACTCATTTCTAAAGGGAATATTTTATTTAAATGTCTTGAGCAACCATTCTTATGCCGTGTACACACGACCGGTTTTACCGATGAAAACAGTCCGATGGACTTTTCTCATCAGGCTAACCAATCGTGTATGGGCCCCATCGGTCTTTTTTTCATCAGTGAGAAAAAAAAATAGAACATGTTTTAAATTTATCCGATGAAAAAAAAAAAACGATAGCAAATTCCAATCGTCTGTGTGGAATGCCATCGGACAAAAAACCCACGCATGCTCAGAATCAAGTCGGGCCCGCTGTCTCCCCTGCTTTTTGCTATTTCCATAGAGCCTCTGGCTTGCCTTCTACGGACCTCTCTGGATCTTACTGTGCTGGTGAGAGGTGCACTGGAAGAAAAGATAGCACTATACACTATTCTAACGAACATCCGTTCATCTCTACCGGCAGCAATGAAATATGTTAATGAATTTGGCAAATTTCCAGGGCTTGGCATAAATTGGGAGTAATCTATGTTACTGCCTTTACACCCTTTCCCTGACTCTTTACCACCTACATTGTCTCATATTAAGGTAGTGTCTTCTATAAAGTACTTGGGTATAACTATATCAGCCTTTCCCCAGGCGTTCTTCCCAGATAATATTGATTCACTATTGTGTAGATTTCAAATCCAAAATAAAACTTGGAGTAAATGACCTCTATCTGTAGTAGGTCGTATTAACCTACTTAGGAAGAAATGGATGCCCCAGCTCCTGTACTACCTATATAACTCTCCCGTTTGGTTACCCCAAATACCCCAAATAGTACCGTAGGAATGCTGGAGGATTAGCAGTACCCAACCCTAGGATATATTTTCTTTCTGCCCAACTACAAAACTTAGCAGGATTGGATACTGAACTAGCATCAAGTGCCTCTTATTGCTTATTTTCCTATGCGTTTGGAGGTCGGCCACCATTGTGTGTACTGGAGGGTTCAGAAGGGGGTGCTTCACTTGGTACTATGCCTACATTGGGCTTAATGTGCAAGGTATGGGATGCTGTCAAGAAAATGATAGGGAACTCCTACCCAAGCTTTCTACTCTGCAGGGTTTTCAGAGATGGGAGAGAGCTGGGGTAAACTACCTTAGCACAATTATATGAAAATGACTCTCTTAAAACCTATGAGCTGTTGAGGGTAGAGTGTTCTCTACATCCAAGATGGTTCTATCAGTTTATTCAATTGCGTCATGCATTACGTGCCCAGTTCCTTTCAGATGAAGTGGTCTTTTCTCCAACCCCTGCTCTGGATAGAATAGTACAAGTGATACGGTATTACTAGATAGATTTTACTGATTTTTCCTATTCATTCCAGGGATGGATGGGAACAGGATATTGGCCCTATCCCTGAATAGATATGGAAGGAAATCCTCTGGTCTCTCCCTTTTGTCTCTCTCTATCCATCGCACAGACAAACTCAGATCTTTATTCTTCATAGAGTATATATAACCCAGAGTTTCTAAACGATATAGGTCTGAGATCCAAATTGTACTAGGTGTGGTAATACAGGTACTCTTATACATCTTCTATGGCGGTGCTCCAAACGCCAGAGATACTGGACAGGAGTGGTTGGTCCACTTAATGGGCTTTTGGATATAAACATTTATGTCAAACCACTTACATGCGTACCTTGACTCTTATTTTTATACCCCCTCTATGTAAAGTACTATTCTGCAGGCTCTGTTTGTGGCCCGCAGACAAATTGCTCTTAAGTGGATCTTTCCACACCCTCCTACTTTAAGGGATTGGATTTTTGGCCTTAATGGGCTTATCGCTTTTAAAAAACACACATATTTTCAGAGAAATTTAATGAAGAAGTTTGATGCTATTTGGTCACAATGGCTTAAGTTTATGTCCCCTATATTGAAATAGGCCAACTTGTACCTTAGCGATTCTCATTTATATATATCAAGAATTGTAATTACATGCCCCTGTTAAACAGGGGCTGAAAAATTGGGCCTTTGGTGGTGGTGGTGGTGCCACAACACTGTAAGCCCTCACAATTACTCTTGGTGGGCACAGGAACGGGCCCTGCTGTTAAATATTATATCAAGAATTGTAATTACATGCCCCTGTTAAACAGGGGCGGAAAAATTGGGCCTTTGGTGGTGGTGGTGCCACAACACTGTAAGCCCTCACAGTTACTCTTGGTGGGCGCAGGAACGGGCCCTGCTGTGAAATATTATATCAAGAATTGCAATTACATGCCCCTGTTAAACAGGGGCAGAAATATTGGGCCTTTGGTGGTGGTGGTGCCACAACACTGTAAGCCCTCACAGTTACTCTTGGTGGGTGCAGGAAAGGGCCCTGCTGTGAAATATTATATCAAAAATTATAATTACATGCCCCTGTAGTGGTACTAGCAACTGCACTATGGCTGCGCTGTATTGTGTACTGTGTACACCACCAGAAAAGTAGTAGCAACTGCACTATGGCTGCACTGTATTGTATACTGTGTACACCACCAGAAGTGTAGTAGAAACAGTACACCATGGAATGCACTGTAGATATAGGCTACACTGGATGCAGAATATATATATATATATATATATATATATATATATATATATATATATATATATGAGACTATGTATATATATATATATATATATATATATATATATATATATTAATACACCGCCTGAAGTGTATTAGAAATAGTACACCACGGAATGCACTGTAGATATAGGCTACACTGGATGCAGAGTATATATATATATATATATATATATATATATATATACACATACACACATATATAATAGACTGACTGTATACATATATCAAATACACTGCCACTAACTGACTAACCTGCCTGCTTAATCTAAATCAAGCTATCTCTCTGTCCACACCAACAACACTACACAGGGCCGCCGTGTAGGCAGCCTTATATAGTGTGGGGCGTGGCCAAAGGCACCCTGCCTTTGGCCAATTATGGCTCTCTTAGAAGAGGGCGCTGGGATTGGCCAAAGCATACAGGTCAGGTGCATGCTTTGGCCAATTATCATACAGCAATGCACTGAGATCTCGCAGTGCATTATGGGGCGTTCCGTGGTGCTCAAATTTTCCGCGAACGTCCCATAATGTTCGCTGTTCGGCGAACGGGCAAACCCCCGATGTTCGAGTCGAACTTATGTTCGACCCGAACATCGAGCTCATCCCTACTAGCCAGTGCCTCACCAGCCACTGACCTCACTGCACGTCCCTGTTAGATACAACTCCATAGAACACACTTAACCCCTTGATCACCACCTACTGTTAACCCCTTCCCTGCCAGTGTCATTTATACAGTGATCAGTGGATATTTTTAGTTCTGATCATTGTAATAATGTCATTGGTCCCAAAAAAGTGTCCGATCTGTCCGCAACAATGTAGCAGTCCTGCTAAAAATCGCTGATCACATTCATTTACTAGTAAAAAGAAAAAATTATTATAAAAATGCCATAAATCTATCCCATAGTTTGTAGACACTATACATTTTGTGCAAACCAATCAATTTACTCTTATTGCTTTTTTTTACCAAAAATATGTAGAAAAATATATATTGGCAGTAACTGATGAATAAATTTGTTTTTTTATATTTTTCTTTTGGATATGTATTATAGCAGAAAGTAAAAAATATAGTTTTTTTTTTCAAAATTGTCAGTCTTTTTTTGTTTATAGCGCAAAAAAAAAATGCAGAGGTGATAAAATGCCACCAAAAGAAAGCTCTATTTGTGGGGAAAAAATACATACATTTTATTTGGGTACAGCGTTGCAGCGTCGCAGCGTCGTATCGCAAAAAAATAGCCTGGTCATTAGGGGGGTAAAACCTTTCCGGTCCTTAAGTGGTTAAATGTGTCTGGTCCAAGAAAGCATAGGCTTTTTCTAAATGGGTGTGGATTAGAGATGAGAGACTTTCTAAAAAAGTTTAATCCGTTGTGGTCCAGAAAACCTTTTAAAAAACTTGCCAGGCTGAATTTCTAAACTGGAGATCCCATTATGTTTATTGTGAATTCAGACCAGGCTCCAAAATAGACAAATTGGTTTGTAGTCTGTGGTAAAAATTGTCTAGAAGTCTGAGGTGATCATAAAAACCAGTAACGGCTGCTAACAGCCATGGAAATCTCTTACACTTTTGGATTGCTCAACCTAGAAATAAAGACACCCAAACATTTGACAAGTTCTTTATTTCTAAAAAAATCCCCAAAAAGTCCTCATTGTAAATCCATCATCAATCATACAGCAGTGCAGATTGACATCAGTCATGATGCTAGACCACACCGAAAAAATAAATAAATTGCAGAAGCTGAGACAGGTCCTGCTTGTTCTCTTGTTTCTTTTCGGTGGACATCTAGCATCATGACTGATGTCAATCTGCACTGCTGTATGATTGATGATTCAAATGACAAGTCAAGTTGATCACAGCTGTTATATCCAAGGACATGGTCTCCCGGGTGATGTCATTGCGCAAATATGGACATGACATTGCTGCCTCAGTTTGACAATGTATTTAGAACCAGGTACTTTTATTTGGATTTTTTTTTATAAAGGACTTGTCAAGCAGTTTGGTGTCTATATTCCTAGGTTACAACTTTTTTTGCAAATGAGTAGGGGGACTATGTATCATATACTCATTCACATCGGGTTCATCATCTGGGTACCCTCTTATTGTTAAAGGAGGCAACTTCCTGATTTCCAAAAATCCCCCCACCTGCAGGCCCCCACAACCAGCAGGCTATGTTGTGGAGATAAGGCCCTATTCCTCATCAACATGTGTCCCCCTGGCAAGGTACCTTCCCCCATGTTGGGGACATATAACCTGGTAAGGTTCAGGGAGACAAGGGTGCACACTTGTACTACTATTTCCTTTGTTAGAAAAAAGGCCAGGGTGCCTTGGCGGGGCTCTGTAGCTTACGCACACATTTGCAAATTTGTGCAGACTAAACCCCTGTTTTTAATGCATACTGTTAGACAGGTTGATTTGGTTGTCCGTGGGTTGGTAAGTGAGCTTGGAATTTTCCTTGGATTTATTCTTGGCCTTTTTTAAAACATATGTTGCCTTCCAATGCTGCTTGCTGCAATAGCCAGTTATAGGTGGGGGCAGTGGCTTCTTTTTTGTATTACTATTATATTGGTCCGGCAACGCACTGACACCTTTGAAGCCATTGTGCTATGTGCTGGGTTCTCAGTGTGCCCCTGTACCTTTAAGAAGGGGTGGGCTCCTTTCAGTCCACCTGCCCTCCATCTATTCATCAGAATGCATGTGCTTCCATTGTAGAGTCACTCATGAGCTAGTGATAGGACTACAGGTGCCTTGGCGGGGCTCTGTAGCTTACGCATGTATTTGCAAATGTGTGCAGATTAAACCCCTGTTTTTAATGCATACTGTTAGACAGGTTGATTTGGTGGTCCACGGGCTGGTCGGTAAGTGAGCTTGGAGTTTTCCTTGGATTTATCCCTGGCCTTTTTTCTAACATATGTTGCCTTCCAATGCAACTTGCTGCAATGGCCAGTTATAAGTGGGGGCAGTGGCTTCTTTTTTGTAGTACTACTATTTCCTGGCCATCTATTCTGCATGCTTGGATTAAAGGTCTAGATTTTTAGGGAGACCCTACATAATTTTTTGTGTAAGGTCCCCCTTAAAATCTGATTCAAACCTACAGTGTCTGTTATTGATTTCTTAGGAGACGTCACAAATTTGAGTGTGTCTATATGTGTATATATATAATTTATTTTTTATTGGGTACCCCTTAAAATTCACTCCAGATTCAAAGGGTCTGAGAATGTGTTCTTTGTTTTGGGGGGCTCTGTGTTTTTTTTTTATATTATTCATGTACTATACAGCAAAAGTGACATTTTCCAATAAAAAAAAAAAATGATACCATTTAAATTACTGGCACATGAAAAACAGCATTCTGGCTCCTACAGAGGTACCCTAAAATTGGACGGGTCTGTGTTCTGTTTTTCCTTAAAAACAAGACAACCTAATTATCAATGACATGTCATTTTTCCTGCAATTTTAAACACTTTTTTTTTTCTTTTGTAAATGTACATCTTTAGCACTTTTTGTATATCACAGATATGCACCCCTTCACATGCAGGATTAGGACACCCCCCCAGGCACGTTATTTTTTTTTTTTTTTGCATTAATACATGTCAACAGGGAGGTGCCCACCCCATATTATTTGACCCTTTCTTACATATTAGCCCAAAAAAATGGGCATTTTTGATTTAACAAATTCAGCTCCCATTGATTTCAATAGAGTTGAGGTTTGGCATCTAAACTTTTTTGAAGTTCGACGAACCCTGGCGAACCAAACCCAGGGCAGTTCAGCTGATCACTTCCTACACTGCCCTCTTTCTCTCAGCCACAGTAAACAGTGAGAAATTGTGGGAAGAAGTTCCCTTAAAAATCAGAGGGGTTAGAACTTTCTTCAGCCTCCAGATTAGTCCATTGGAAGTCACATGGCTTTCAGAAATCTTTTGGAAAACCACAAAAAACATTTTGTATTCATTTTGGGACATCCAAATTCATGGAATTTCATCTCAACCTAACTTTGTCAGGATAAGCTTTAATGTGGAAGCTGTCTTGGTGTGCAGCCAAGAGGCTTCTAGGAGGAGATAGGAGGACATAGTAGGGAAAATGGGGGAGGGTGGTAGAGTAAACTGAGTTTTTAAGAAAATTACTTAAACATCTTCAGTGCTTCTGCTGTAAATATTAAGAAATAATTGCTCCACAGTGCCTAAACCTACAGAGTCCAATAAAGTTTTTTTTTGTGTATGTTCTGCTTGTTAAGAATATGTTGTTTTTTTTTTGCCTGGGCACAATTTAGATTTTGCAAACTTTTATGTTTAAAAACTTACAATACTTAGTTTTTTGCATTACGTGCTTCAGCCAATGTTGTATTCACTGGGTCATTAAGCTGCTGAACTTCTTGAACTTGTAAGTAAATACCAACAATGTGTTTCACTTTTGTTATTTTATACTTTGATTGTATTTTTATTGGCACATTACAACAAATACAACACATTTTGCTTTTATGGGCAAAGTCGTGTGGTTGACAAACTTAATATTCAATACAGTAAATCTAAAAGTGTTTTTAAAGTTGCTTGTTAAGTAGCACTGACTATAATATACTATGTAATTATAATTTGCAAAGTAATATGCAGACTCAATTCTTATCAAATTACTTTTACAAGACTCTCATTAAGTTTTCTGTAATTTGAGCATTACATAATTTTCTGTGCAATATTCTTATAAAGAGCTAAAACTTGCTTAATTTGTCAAATTAGATTTATTAATAAATACTTCATATAAATATGAATATCAGTTGGAGGTGAACTTTGTATTTTGTTCTTAATTACTGATGCAAGAAAACAAAAAGTCAAGGAAAACTTTCTACAAGAAAGTTCCATCTCACCCTCGCTTTCATGCTTTACATATCTATTGATGTACAGTATGTTTTACCATATGGCTGTAAGTCATTAGATATGTTTTATGTATATGTACTATATGTATTCTTCACACCTATTTGTATTTGATGATGATGCATATCTTGAATCTTAGACTAGATTATATTCCCACCCATAGAGCTGATCCTGATTGGAAGATTTCAATGACTAGTTAAAGCCAAACAACATATGGAAAATAATTCCAGAAGAGAGGTAGGTTTGTTAAAGGTCTTAAATGCTTGTGAGACATTAATTGACTTTATTGGATTAGAAAATATGGTCATATGCAGAACATAGGTCACACTTATATATCTAGAATCTAGAAGTGTATGATGGGACCAGACTAAAGAGCGCTTTGTAGGTACGAGTTAGAAATTTGAACCAGTGCTGTGTATTGGGACATAGATATAAACTATCCTGGTACTCTCTTGTGAGGTTATTCAATTTATTACATAATATTATATTATATTATACTAAAATACAGCACAATGGTTTGGGTGTGTCTTCCTCAAGTGCATTTAGCATAGAGGATATATAAAAATTCTCCCAAAATGCCAAGAACAAATATAATCCATTGGAATTGGTAGGTACGGAAATGCAACAGCAAAGCATTTCACACTAAGATTGTCATTTAACCCTGCAACTTTATAAGAAGTCAATTATCATGTTAACATATAGTTACATAGTTGATAAAGCTGAAAAAGACACAGGTCCATCCAGTTTAACCTATGTGTGTATATGTGTGTGAATTTGAGTCTCTAATGCCCTGTACACATGATCTGAAATCCAAAGAAGCTGACTTTCATCAGTCTTGCCTACACACCATCAGTCAAAATTCCGACCGTCCAAAACGCTGTGACGTAAAACACTCCGACAAGCCGAGAAAAATGAAGTTCAATGCTTCTGAGCATGCTTCAACTTGATTCTGAGAATGCGTGGGTTTTTTATCCGTTGGAGTTCCACACAGACGATCGTAATGTGCTATCGTTTTTTTTCCATGGGTAAAATTTAAAACAGGTTCTATTTTTTTATACCGATGCAAAAAAGACTGATGGGGCCCACACACGATCGGTTTGTCCGATGAAAAAAGTCCATCGGTCTTTTTTCATCAGAAAAAACGATCGTGTGTACGCAGCATAAGAATTCCAATACCGCTGTAGATTCTGCTCAACCTTCTCAGCTAATATCACTACCTGGGGAAGAGAATTCCATATTTTTACTGCTCTAACAGTAAAGAACCCATTACACAATTTCAAGCTCATCTTGTCCAGTCTCAGATTGTGGCCGTGTTTTCATCAGGCCCGCGGTCCCTGCCTGCAAAGGGCATCTGCTACCGGGATCTAGGTTGGATCATCTTTTCAGTGCTAGTTGGTCCTGGGAGATGTAGTTCTACAAGCAAGATTGTGCTGGAGGTAGTAGAGGAGAAGTGTATATACTGTGCGTATATAGTTTTGTCCCTGAAGAATATTTTCTGTGCTGATCAAGTGGGCATCCCATAATAACCATATCCCCTATCCAAGTTCAACTTGGATAAAAAAAAAAAATACAAAAACAAAGCTGCAAGGACTGATTCCTGACTCCAGCGTGTGTAAAACTTGTGTGCCTGGCTGTGCAGGGTGGAAGATACCCATAATCACCAGTGGCTCTTACGAGGGTAGCGCTATATCTCTCTGGGATAGACATTTGTTCCAGCACCCTCCATCTCATATCAGTAACATTATATTTGCACATCAAAAAAGTTTTTGCTTAGAGTAAGGTTGCCATTCATTCTTGGAATAAAACAAACCACACAGACACCTCAACTAGCCTGAAATGGTGCTTCTTACATCTTTTGCCTATTAACCATACACATCAATACAGGTTTATTTTCCTGGCTTTTGGATATGAAGCCCATCAGTGGCATTTTGGGATGGGTAAGGTGCCTATGTAGTGTAATGTTTACACTGCAGCCTTTTGCAGCCAGGGACATGCTTGGGACATGGTGCATGAGAAGGGATCTCTACTCTACTGGTAATTCATCTGATGGGTAAAATACCACTACTTTCTAGTATTACTCACTCCTGACCTCTGCACTCCATGTGATACTTACTCCTAATGTCTGCTCTCCAGACAATACTTACTCTTGACCGCTGCTCTCTGTATGCCACTTATTTCTAACCTCTGCACTCTCTGTGTTATTTTTTTCTGCACTCTGTGCATTACTTACTCTGAACCCTGTGTGTCTCTGTTATCTCTGATCTATGAACTCTGCACTTCACTTACTCCTTAAATCTGCACCGTGTGCATTAAAGAATAAGTCCAGCCAAAGCTTGTTTGGCTGTACATCTACTGTGGATCACAAGAGTAAAGTTCATTCTGCACTCCATTGACCCATTTTCAGCAGATAGTGGGCTGAAGTATGCTGTTTGCTGACGTCACAGAGCCAGTCCAGGCTCAGGCAAGATTGTGACACTGGAGTTGGGATCAACCCACATGCCTGGACTGGCACCCAGCTCAGCCTCTCAGTGAGCTGCTGAGAGCCTGAGTTGGTTTCTCCAGCCCCCTCCACTGCCCAGCGCTCTAGTGGCGGGGGCAGTGCAGCAGCTCCCTGCTCTGGGAGCTGGGAGAACCAAGTGATTTGTGGTGTTAGATCACTCAGTTCTCAGTGTTAGAGCCGGCAGAGGACAGGTGCAGCATTGAACCAATGTGGCATGCACCTAGGTACATTAAGTATAACTCTGCAAAAGCCCAAAACCACGTACTTCTCTTTTAAGCATTTCTGAACGCTGTATAAGCTCTTGACCTATAGCATAGTAAGCTCAGATCTTACTCTAGTTTACGGAGAGCTGGCAGTGTGTAGGGAGAGTTCATTATTATACAGTGTTATTCTATGCTAGATTATGCTAATTTACTGTGGAATGCAGTGTGGCAGGCTACATAGTACTTCCTCTGCGATCACAGTGCATAGACTGAACATTCCTTCTAGGAGGAGCTTCTAATGTTCTTTTCTTTCACATTTATCTTTTTTTTTTTTTTTTTCTGCTACGTTAAAAAAAATGTATTGGGGTTAAGTGTTCCAGGTTTAACTTTTTTTAGGGGGAAGATGTGTTTTATTTTACTCTTTTATTTTTATTGCCTTAGTTTCCAATACATTTAGGCAAATCTCTTTATTGGAAATATCAGGCAGGAGTAATGTGAGAGGCAGAGGCTTTGCATATGGAGGTAGTAGGGGTCGAGCAGGGTCTGCAGGACAAAGTGATGGTTGGCTACATAATTTAAAAGCAGGGTACATCTGCAGCAAGGGTTTTGTTTCAGAGAGGCAAATCCACCTTTCCCTTGACAATGAGGACTAGATCCTTTTTTATTTTTTTAATTCTGTAAATTTTTATTGTTGTTTACATATCAAAAACAGCGTACATCACAGGAACATATTAAATAGATAACCAATGTTATACAATGTGAAAAAAGAGACCCTGTTCCCATTAGTCTTGAGGACTAGATCCTTAAAATGAACCAGTTTTCAATTACCAATGACTACAACCCCCCTGCTGCTAATGTTACAGATTAAATGTTGTCACCTGTCCCCACAAAAAAGTGATACTTGCCACCATTACCAACTCCTGCCACCTCCCCTGGCCTATTTCAGTGCTCTGGTACCATAAAGATGCACAATTTTTCTGCTCCTGGATCTAAGTTATCTCATTTGTGATGTTTCCTGCAGGGCAAATCCTGCATTGCACTTCAAATTGTCCTGCCTATTCCTGTGCTTCAGCACTGCTGATAATGCAGAGAAAATGGCTGCTTCAGGGTTGCTGCAGGGTAAATCCTGCTTTGTGTCAGAATGTTTTCAGCCTAGTCCAGTGCCCACACAGGCACTGTAAAAGCGGTACCCAATGTTTCTACAGCTCGACCAAAGCTACCAAATCTAAAATGTTTGCTGCAGGGAAAATTCTCTGTTGCACCTTAAAGTTTACAACCTATTACGGAACTACAGCATTTAGTGATATTTGTACTTATTGTCTCTCAGAAAATACACTGTCATTTTTATTTTCAAGATAAAACCTGCCTCATCTCTATCTCTTATATTGCAGCCTGACCAAGCTGCTCACATACTGTCCAGCTACTGAACAATATTTGTGACTATTATCTCTCAGAAAATAAACTGCATTTTATTTTCAAGTTATTATCTGCCTTGTCACATTCTGTTTCCTATTTTCTAATTTCTACCAAACAAATGAATTCTAGGATTTGAATATTTTGGGAATAATTGTGGATACAGGGATGGAAGGGGGTGAGGGAGTGAATGAGGGTTTGTCGGTTTTGTGCACCCAGTTTCAACATTTTATTAAAAAAAAAACATAAAACAATGCAGCATGATACTGCTATAAAAAAGAAGTCCACAAACAATACTAATAAATTGATTTCCACTGTCCAATTTGTATGAAGTTAGGGGTTTAGGTTTATTTTTTAAACTTCCTATAGTTTATAGATCTGTTGTGGCTGTTGCTTCTACTGTTCAATTCAGGCTTGTTATTGCTGGCTAATAATCTAATATTCCAGTGAAAACTATTAAAAAAAAACTTGTTCAAGTGAAATTAATGAGATTGGGGTGCTGCTGTATTTAAGCCAAGCTAAATGTAAAAGTGAAAGAAATCACACATCCAAAATATGGTGTCACTGATGTTGTCTGTGAAAATCAGAAAATCTGTAACACCACATACAGCTTAAAGACATCTCCAAAGCACGTGAATTAATTTTTTTTCCGCAATGTCCATACAGTGTTCATACCTAGAGAACCACTTCCATCTGGCTAGGTCAGTATTCCATATGGACATGACATACCTGAGCTTATAGCAGAGCTACTCAACAGACTCTGCTTAACAAACCAATAGCTATGATCATTGTCTGACAAGCTACTGTTCCTAGCTATTTATCTAAAATGTAACCCTCCCCAGTCACTGCTGCTACTGCTCTTCTCCCACTTATGCTCTGTCATCTCCCTGCCACCTCTCTAAATGCCCCCTGCAACACTTATTTCTCTTCTCCTACCCTTCTCCTCTCCCTGACCTCTCATTCCCACCTTTAGGTCCTCAGGACTGATCCTATGCTTTCATAACATGTTGTTTTTTTTTTTTGGGGGGGGGGAGTTTGACTTTTATAAACTTTGAAAGCTGAAGGTGAAAAATACAAATGAATGTCAGAAATGCTCTGGCTGCCTACATTTAAAAGTGAAGCACAGGACCTGGCAACAAATTGGTTAAAGGCACTAAAAGCTAATGGAAATGTCCTCAGCACAAAAACTAAGGTGGGAGTACACAAAACAATACACCCCGAAGTAAGATAAATCACACGTGTCATATGCAATAAAAAAATGATAATAAATAAACCCCATTGTGTACATAAAAGTGGGGTATGCCTGTATAAGGACACACGTATAGATACCTTTAACTTTGCTTGGAATTACTACCAGAAAATAGACACACGACTGTTTAGTAGTAAATTACCTAATATATTGTTTTGAGTTAGAATAAAGGGTGGTTTGAGCATAAATTAGCACACAGACGGTAGATTTTGACATGGTATTCTAGACAATATAATAGCTATGTCAAAGTAACTTAGAGTAGATTATGTACAGGGCCGGACTGGCCTACCGGGATACCAAGACATTTCCCAGTAGGCTGCCTGCCCTGGGGCCACTTTGAGGTAAGCTGTGGCTGTGGGTGGCTGCAGCGCTCCCCTCCCTCCTCCTGTCACACACAGCGGGCGGAGTTCTGTGTGAAAAGTTTGGCCGCGCTGTGACAAAAGTCCCGCCCTCCTCCTAGACCAGCTCATGTGATAGACGCAGTGTTCTGTCTATCACAAGAGCTGGTCTAGAAGGAGGGTGGGACTTTTGTCACAGGCAGCGCGGCCTGCTGAGGGCAGGTCAGCATTGTAGAATAGTCCCCGGGAGACGGAGGTAGGTCCCGATCCCTCGCCTATTGCAGACAGGCCACTTCCCTGAGCGGCGGCAGCAACTTTAAACCGAGAATGAGGCATCCGCAGGTCAGAGCACCAGCAAAGCCCCGCCCCCCTCCCTCCCTGCACGCAGACTCGCCCACCTATGTGTCTACACAGCCACTTTCACCTGCTTCCCATCACTGGAGCTCCCACATAGGCAGTGGCGGTGCTGCGCATGGAGGAAAGGAGCGGGGGCAATATTTACTTGCCAAAGGTGGAAGATCTGTTGTGACAGCAAGTTGTTCAGAGAGTGGCTTGTTAGTTGTTACATGACAACTATGAGATATTTGGATTTTTGTATTATTATTATATACAGTATTTATGTGTGTATTTATTTTTGTATGTATTTATTTATGTGTGACTTCTATTTTTATTTTTTTATGTGTGTATTTATTTATTTTTGTATGTATTTATTTGTATTTATTTATGTGTGCATTTATTTTTATTTATTTATGTATTTATTTATTTTGCTAAGGACAAATGCAACTGTCTGTGTAGTACACCGATGAAAGGAACTTGGAGTGTCCGCATACACACTTTAACCGCTTCCCGCCCAGTCCATAGTCAAATGACGGCCTCAGGAACCTTTCGTCCCTCCGGGCAGCCGTCATATGATGTCCTGGGATTTCCGCAGTGTGGAGCGCGCGCGAGAGCTCGCCGCATCACTGGCGACCCGATGCGCGTGCCCGGCGGCCGCGATGTCCGCCGGGCACCCGAGATTGCTCGTCACAGAGCCAGGGACGTGGATCTCTGTGTATAAACACAGAGATCCACGTCCTGTCAGGGAGAGGAGACCGATGGTGTGTTCCTTGTGCATAGGGACACCGATCGGTCACCTCCCCCAGTCAATCCCCTCCCCCCACAGTAAGAATCACTCCCAGGGTACACATTTAACCCCTTGATCACCCCCTAGTGTTAACCCCTTCCCTGCCAGTGAGATTTATACAGTAATCAGTGCATATTTATAGCACTGTTCGCTGTATAAATGTGAATGGTCCCAAAATAGTGTCAAAAGTGTCCGATCTGTCCGCCGCAATATTGCAGTCCTGACAAAAATCGCAGATAACCGCCATTACTAGTAAAAAAAAAAATTTTTTAAATGTCATAAATCTATCCCCTATTTTGTAGGCACTATAACTTTTGCGCAAACCAATCAATAAACACTTATTGCGATTTTTTTTACCAAAAATATGTAGAAGAATACGTATCGACCTAAACTGAGAAAAAAAATTGGGATATTTATTATAGCAAAAAGTAAAAAATATTGTTTTTTTTTCTAAATTGTCAGTCTTTTTTTGTTTATAGCGCAAAAAATAAAAACAGCAGAGATGATCAAATACCACCAAAAGAAAGCTCTATTTGTGGGAAAAAAAGGACGTCAATTTTGTTTGGAAACCACATCGCACGACCGCGCAGTTGTCATTCTGAGCGTGACAGTGCTGAAAGCTGAAAATTGGCCTGGGCAGGAAGGGGGTGAAAATGCCCGGTATTGAAGTGGATATTAAACAATCAATTTATTTACTGTACAGGATTTATAATTTCATCAACAGTTTGCACTAGACATGTGCACACTGAAATATTTCGTTTCGGAATTTCGTTTTCATCCAAAAAATAAATTTATTTAGTTACTCCCGAAATTCGTTTTTATTTATTTCGTTTTTCGTTAAAAATTGCATTCGTCCGAAAATCTGAATTAATTAAGGTCGAATCTGTCATTGAAGGCTTATGGTGTCTGTCGAATGTTCAAAGAAGATTCGACGGAGCAGCGAAACTGTACGACTCTGCAATCATACATTTCCGGTCGAATGTTCCGCCCACAAGCAGTGATCTTTTCTCTCTATGTCGAATCTTTTCTCTCCTATGTCGAATCTTTTCTCTCTATAATGTCAAATCTTTTCTCTCTATAATGTCAAATCTTTTCTCTCTATAATGTCAAATCTTTTCTCTCCTATGTCGAATCTTTTCTCTCTATAATGTCAAATCTTTCCTCTCCTATGTCGAATCTTTTCTCTCCTATGTCGAATCTTTCCTCTCCTATGTCGAATCTTTCTCTCCTATGTCGAAACTTTCTCTCCTATGTCGAATCTTTCCTCTCCTATGTCGAATCTTTCCTCTCCTATGTCGAATCTTTTCTCTCCTATGTCGAATCTTTCCTCTCCTATGTCGAATCTTTCCTCTCCTATGTCGAATCTTTTCTCTCCTATGTCGAATCTTTCCTCTCCTATGTCGAATCTTTCCTCTCCTATGTCGAATCTTTTCTCTCCTATGTCGAATCTTTCCTCTCCTATGTCGAATCTTTTCTCTTCTATGTCGAATCTTTCCTCTCCTATGTCGAATCTTTTCTCTCCTATGTCGAATCTTTCCTCTCCTATGTCGAATCTTTTCTCTCCTATGTCGAATCTTTCCTCTCCTATGTCGAATCTTTTCTCTCTATAATGTCGAATCTTTTCTCTCCTATGTAGAATAATCTTGGACTAATAGAGTTAAGGTTAGGCACATTCGACCACAGGTTCGATAGACACAGATTGTTATTGTCAGCGTCACGTCGAATCTCCTATCTATATCGAACTGTTGTAGCAACGAAAACGAAAATAAAGCATTTGTTTATGTCGGATCTTTCGGTTTTCGGATTCTGTGCTTTCGTTTTCGTTTGTTAAAACGATAACGAAAATAGCTGAAATTCGGACGAAAATGCATTTGGACGAAAACGAATGCACATGTCTAGTTTGCACAGTACTTTACACTAATGAGGGCAAACAGGACATTTATTATAGAATTCAATATAGGAAGAATCAGAGGTCCCTGCTTGTTATAGAGCTTACAATCTACGAAGGGAGGGTCAGGTGATACAAAAGGTAATAACTGGTGAATGAACTGATGGAGAAAATAGAATTGAGCGATCATGCGACTCTGTTCCCAAACAAAATGTATGCCCCTTTTTTCGAAAAAATAGAGCTTTCTTTTGGTGGTATTTGATCACCACTACGGTTTTTATTTTTTGTGCTGTAGGCAAAAAAAGACCAACAATTTTGAAAAAAAAACATAATTTTTTACTTTCTGCTATAAAACATACCAGTCAAAAAATGTCTTCATCAATTTAGGCCAATATGTATTCTGCTACATATTTTTGGTAAACAAAATTACAAAAAGCATAAATTTATTGGTTTGCGCATAAGTTATAGTGTCTACAAACTATGGGAAATTTATTTTTTTGCCAATTTTTTTTGCTGCACTTGTGGGCACGGTAAGGCTGCAATGGGCATGGTAAGGCTGCAATTTTGGGCATGGTAAGGCTGCAATTGTGGGCACGGTAAGGCTGCAATTGTGGGCACGGTAAGGCTGCAATTATGGGCATGGTGAGGCTGCAATGATGAGCACAGTAAGGTTGCAATTGTGGGCAGGGTTAGGCTGCAATGATGGGCACAGTAAGACTGTAATTATGGGCATGGTGAGGCTGCAATGATCGGCATGGCGAGGCTGCAATGATGATGCACGGGCAGGCTGCAATGATGGGCACAGTGAGGCTGCATTGATGGGTATAGTGAGGCTGCATTGTTGGGTACAGTGAGGCTGCATTGATGGGCACAGTGAGGCTGCACGGATGGGCACAGTGAGACTGCATGGACTGGCAGAGAGGCTGCATTGATTGGCACAGTGAGGTTGCTTTAATGGGCACAGTGAGGCTGCAATGATGGGCACAGTGAGGCTGCATTGATGGGCAGTGAGGCTGCATTGATGGGCACAGCGAGGCTGCACGGATGGGCACAGTGAGACTACATGGACTGGCAGAGAGGCTGCATTGATGGGCACAGTGAGGCTGCATTGATGGGCAGTGAGGCTGCATTGATGGGCACAGTGAGGCTGCATTATTAGGTACAGTGAGGCTGCATTGATGGGCACAGAGAGGCTGCATGGATGGGCACAGTGAGACTGCATGGACTGACAGAGAGGCTGCATTGATGGGCACAGTGAGTCTGCCTTGATGGGCACAGTGAGGCTGCATTTGATGGGCACTGGTGAGGCTGCATTGATCTCCTGTACCATGCCCACAGCCTCCAACATCTCCTGTACCATGCCCACAGCCTCTGACATCTCCTGTACCATGCCCACAGCCTCTGACATCTTGACATCTTCTGTACCATGCCCACAGCCTCTGACATCTCCTGTACCATGCCCGCAGCCTCTGACATCTTGACATCTCCTGTACCATGCCCACAGCCTCTGACATCTTGACATCTCCTGTACCATGCCCACAGCCTCCAACATCTCCTGTACCATGCCCGCAGCCTCTGACATCTCCTGTACCATGACCGCAGCCTCTGCCATCTTGACATCTTCTGTACCATGCCCACAGCCTCTGACATCTACTGTACCATGCCCTCAGCCTCTGACATCTTGATATCTCCTGTACCATGCCCGCAGCCTCTGACATCTTGACATCTCCTGTACCATGCCCACAGCCTCTGACATCTCCTGTATCATGTCTGCAACCTCTGACCATCTCCTGTACTATGCCCGCAGCCTCTAACCATCTCTTGTATCATGTCCGCAACCTCTGACCATCTTGTCTTATATCATGTCTGCAGTCTCTGAGGGAGTCTGGAGAGGAGTCAAGAATGGAAGCGCCGCTGGGATGGGGGTCATGGGAGAAGTCAGACTTGTGTGAACTGTGGAGAGGAGACTATAGGAAAACCAGAGCCACCAAGCTGGAGCCGACTGCTTGAGCCCTGCAAGGTGCACCTGAGAGGAGGTCAGTGACAGCGCCACCAGGCCAGTCTGAGAGGGGGTCACTGATGTAAGGGGGAGTGAATACAATAATGTAAGGGGGCACTGTTATAAAGGTTTCCCCCTTATATCAGTAACCCACCCCTTACCTTAGTGTATTATTTCTGCGGAAGGTCGTCTCTGGTCATCAGAGTCCCCCCACATTCCCAGAGTCCCAGGTGTCCCCCTTGATAATTGCTCCACTTTTAGCACTTTCTAACTGGAATTTGCTGTTTTATATATATATATATATATATATATATATATATATATATATATATATTATAGCCCTATATGCTTTTATATCTGTCTGTCTTATCTATATATAATACTCTCTTCAAATGAGTTTTAAAATGCATGGTTTTCCCTTTTATGAATAAGAAAATAATGACGTTATGCTGTTGGGCTGGTATAAAAATGCTATGGGGCTGGTATGACATTTTTTCCAGGGCTGGTTTTTATTCCCAGTCCGGCTCTGGTTATGTACCACAAAACTGGAATCAACATATGAATCAGCAAATACAGCAATCAACGGTGCATATAAACATTACCTTCAATGTGAATAATAATACTGCAATTGGGTTAGAGTGCACTCTAAGAAAATGGCTAAATCTGGTGTAGTGTCTTCTTTAACCGGTTCCTGACCGGCTCACGCAGATATACTGCGGCAGAATGGCTCTCCTGGGTGAAATCCCATACATATACGGCTTTTCCCAGGAGAGCCAGCAGAGGGCGTGATCGCCGCCAGGCCACGCGCGATCGCGTGCATGAGCAGCAGCATGGGGATTTGTGTGTGTAAACACACAAATCCCTGTGCTGTCAGAGGAGAGAAGACAGATTGTGTGTTTCTACAAAGTAGAAACCATGATCTGTCATCTCTCCTAGTTAGTCCCATCCCCCCACAGTTAGAACACACAAATAGGGAACACGGTTAACCCCTTGATTTCCCCCTAGTGTTAACCCCTTCCCTGCCAGTGACATTTACATAGTAATCAGTGCATATTTATACCACTGATTGCTATGTAAATGTCAATGGTCCCAAAAATGTGTCAAAAGTGTCCGACCTGTCCGTCACAATGTCACAATACCGCAAAAAATTGCAGATCACCGCCATTACTATTAAAAAAATAATAATAATAAAAGCGCCATATCAATGCCATAAATCTTTCCGATAGATTGTAGACGCTATAACTTTTGCGCAAACCAATCAATATACGCTTGCGATTTCTTTTACCAGAAATATGTAGAAGAATACATATCAGCCTAAACTGAGGAAAAAATGATTATTATTTTTTTTTAAATTGGGGTATTTACTATAGTAAAAAGTAAAAGATAGTGCTTTTTTTCAAAATTGACGCTCTTCTTTTGTTTATAGCGTAAAAAATAAAAACCGCAGAGGTGATCAAATAACACCAAAAGAAAGCTCTATTTTTTGGGAAAAAAAGGACATTGATTTTGTTTAATTACAACATCGCATGACCGCGCAATTGTCAGTTAAAACGACACAGTGCCGCATCGCATAAAATGGCCTGGTCATTGAGCAGCCAAATCTTCCGAGGCGGAAGTGGTTAAGGTAACTATAAACTAACTTTACCCCTGGTTGGTTTTGGACCTTGATGTCCATCACCCGCACATACAGGTCACTTGTAAGTAACAATGGACAATTTAAGGCTACCATCCTTAGTCCATGATGTATATTCATTATTATTATTATTATTATGATTTGTATTCATTTTTCCCTGCCTGTACCTTTGGCTAGCCCCTTAACTTATTCTATATATTTTTTATAGACTGTGATACTGCAACTGCTCCTGACGATTGGAGGTATCCATGAAACGCGTCAAGCTATATAGATTGCCTATGATCATTAAATCAAGATTGTTACCAACCTATTTTTATAATATGCTGTATTGGCCTAGACATATATGTTATGGTTTTGTTATATGTATGTGTACATGGATGTTTGTGTCTGGTGGTTCCAACATCATCATTGAGTCATTTCTTAACTTATTGCTACCTATGCTATGTGCTGTCATGCTATTTTATGATGTTTATTTAATAAGCTTAATTACAACTTTATATAATGTGTTTATGTTATGCCATTATGTATACAAGATGACACAATGTTATTAGGTGTATTTTATTGCCAGCCACTCCACGTTCACATTGCCAACTCGGCCGCACACTTCATATAGAGTCCCAAATCTTTTCCCCAAGCTACCAGCTACCAGGGATGGAGGCACTTGACGTTCTTTGTCTTGGCCTCACTCAAAGTCCCAAATTTATTTTCTTTGTAACTCTAAACTAAGTTATGGGCAATGGTCTCTCAATGATAGCTGTAATGGACAGTTCTTAGTCCTGAATCTTCCGCCGGCTAATGTTAAGGCCCAATGATATGGTTGGAGTGCATAAGAACAGTCAAAATAAGGCCTGCAGACAGTAATAGATCCATAAGGTAGCTGGGTAGTCAGCCCCTAAGGGCTCAGACTCTAGCGACAACAGGTCATTGCTGCAAAGCCCTCTCACCAGACCCAGCGACACATCGGCAGTGATCATTATGGTTAGATGTCTGATCACTCTGGGTCGTCTGGGGCGACTCCGGTCCACAGAACAGCATGGTTTGTATCCTAGTAGTGGCTGTGTCCCTCAGCACATAGGTCACAGCTCTACAGTCTCTGGATATAGGCACAGAAAAAGGGTTTTATAATGGCTCAGTCTCTCTCTCTCTCTCTCTCTCTTTGTCAACCGGCTAAGGCACAAACCACCGACCTTCCACTCATTGCCCTTCCTCCACTGCACTTCTCTCTCCCTGATCTCTCCAGGTTTGCCAGTAAAACTCCTGTGTTCTCTTCCTCTGGCATTCCCTGGAAGTCTGGGAGATGAAATCAAAGCCCCCATCCATTTGTACTGTGCGGCGCCCTTTTAAAACTACTACAAAGGTCAGGTTCCATTGCAGCTGCATTATCATCACAGAGCCTCCTCTTTGCCGCTGAATGGCTCAAGTCACTGCTACCAAGGAGGGGTAGGATCAAGCAAGGGGGATCTTCACACAGAACCCGGAGCTGTACCTCTCTCCTCTCTGCAACAGCGCCAAGGAGGAGGTGGAAAGTGGGAGGGGAGATTTGACACAGCCCACAGCACAGCCCCTCCCCAAGCTGAGGCAGCACCCGGCTTCCTATAAAAAATAGTTTTGACCTTTTTTTTATCTTTTGATGGATCTCGGTGCTGCTGATCCCCCTGCAGCCTCTTTGAAGCTAATTCCTGTCTACATGCATATGCTCCAGCACTGGTCGCATGGCATTTCTCAGGGTGGGCTTTCTGGTGTTGACAGGGGAACATGCCTGTGCAACGTGCTTGAGAGAGCATGTACTACAGTAATGATTCAGTAGAAAAATGGGGTGACAAGAAAAAAAAAATTCTCATCCTATACTAGGAATTGCCTGTCCGAGGATCTTCATGACAGGTATTATTTTATCAAAAACAAAGTGTACAAAAACTAAAAATGACTTTTGAAATTATATTAACTTATTAAAGCTTAGATTAGTTTTTAGTGATTAGGTTTACATACACCATATTACCAAAAGTATTGCTACACCTGCCTTTACACGCACATGAACTTTAATGGCATCCTAGTCTTAGTCCGTACGGTTCAATATTGAGTTGGCCCACCCTTTGCAGCTATAACAGCTTCAACTCTTCTGGGAAGGCTGTCCACAAAGTTTAGGAGTGTGTCTATGGGAGTGTTTGAGCCTCCTTCCAGAAGCGCATTTGTGGGGTCAAGCATTGATGTCTACGAGAAGGCCTGGCTTGCAGTCTCCGCTCTAATTCATCCCAAAAGGTGTTCAAAGGCCAGTCAAGTTCCTCCACTCCAAACTCATCCATGTCTTTATGGACTTTACTTTGTGCACTGGTGCACAGTCATGTTGGAACAGTAAGGGGCCATCCCAAAACTGTTCCCACAAAGTTGGGAGCATAAAATTGTCCAGAATGTCTTGGTATACTGACGCCATAAGAGTTCCCTTCACTGGAACTAAGGGGCCAGGCCCAACCCCAACCCCTGAAAAACAACCCCACACCATAATCCCCCCTTCACCATATTATTTGGACCAGTGCACAAAGCAATGTACATAAAGACATGAATAAGCGAGTTTGGGATGGAGGAACTTGACTGGTCTGCACAGAGTCCTGACCTCAACCCGATAGAACACCTTTGGGATGAACTATAGCGGAGACTGTGAGCCAGTGTTAATTTCTTCAACGAAAACGTTTTCGTCATAATTTTCGTCAGAGGCTTTTTTACAGTGACGAAAACGAAACTAAAAGTACAGCACATTTTCGTCAACTGACGAAAACTATGACGAAAATAAAATCAGTTTTCGTTAAGGAATGAAAACGGGACGTTAATGGCAAGGAGGGACGTTTACCCTCATGAATTTACTGTATATATCGGTGTATAACACAGTG
Source organism: Rana muscosa (assembly GCA_029206835.1). Classification (NCBI taxonomy): domain Eukaryota; kingdom Metazoa; phylum Chordata; class Amphibia; order Anura; family Ranidae; genus Rana; species Rana muscosa. Next base: position 717,087,790 of record CM055116.1, on the reverse strand, counting down.
TATGCGTGTTATACGCCAATATTTGTTTTTTTACTAATAGGGGGGCGGGGATCGGGCGGTCCGCCCCCGGGTGACACACATTGGGGGGTGGTCAAGCCAGCTGCCCTGCCTCTCCTGGCCTTTGGACAGCACTGCCAGCAAATCTATCATTAGGAAAAAAATCATTGCCAGCCCCTCCTCATAAACCACCCCTCCTCCTGTGTCATTCTAACCTCAATAGCTTCATTCTTGTTGGCCGCTCTCCACCTCCTGCTCCTCCTCCTCGGAGTGTTGCTTTAGATTGGAGGAGGAGAGCTGTCACATGACCATCCATGAATCTTCAGAGGAGAACAGCCCTGTGACCGGGTTCATGCAAGAACGGAGCTATGAGGTAAGTTTAGAGACTTTGATTTACAATGAGAGTGACAGGAGGAGCTGTGAATGAGAAAGGGCTGGCAGTGATTTATTCTTAACTTTAGAGTACGCTGGCAGTGCTGTCCCAGGAGACTGGGGGTCTCCTGGGAATGCAGGGGGGCTGTGCTGTGTATTGTGGGGGGTTTGTATTGTGCAGAGGGTGGGTGGCTGTGAACTGTGGGGGGGTTTGTATTGTGCAGAGGGTGGGTGGCTGTGTATTGTGGGGGGGTTTGTATTGTGCAGAGGGTGGGTGGCTGTGTATTGTGGGGGGGTTTGTATTGTGCAGAGGGTGGGTGGCTGTGTATTGTGGGGGGTTTGTATTGTGCAGAGGGTGGGTGGCTATGAACTGTGGGGGGGTTTGTATTGTGCAGAGGGTGGGTGGCTGTGAACTGTGGGGGGGTTTGTATTGTGCAGAGGGTGGGTGGCTGTGAACTGTGGGGGGTTTGTATTGTGCAGAGGGTGGGTGTCTGTGAACTGTGGGGGGGTTTGTATTGTGCAGAGGGTGGGTGGCTGTGAACTGTGGGGGGTTTGTATTGTGCAGAGGGTGGGGGCTGGGGCTGTGCTGTGTACTCTGGGGGGCTTTGTGCTGTGGGGGGCTGTGTATTGTGAACATTCAATTTTAGTTGACTAAAATGATTATATTAGACTAAAATGTACTGGAGATTTTAGTCGACTAAAATACCATGACTAAAATGGGACTAAAACTAAAATAGCATTTTAGTCAAAGACTAAGACTAAAACTAAAACCCTTTCAGAAGACTAAAATGGGACTAAAACTAAAATTCCATTTTAGTCCTAAGACTAAAATTAAAAATAAATCAAAATTTGCTGCCAAAATTAACACTGCTGTGAGCCAGGCCTTCTCGTCCACATCAGTGCCTGAGCTCACAAATGCGCTTCTGGAAGAATGTTCAAACATTCCCATAGACACACTCCAAAACCTTGTGGACACACTGGACAGCCTTCCCAGAAGGGTGGTCCAACTCAATATTGAACCAATTTAATGTGCATGTAAAGGTAGGGGTCCCAATACTTTTGAAAATATAGTGTAAATTTTCACAAATGTCCCTGTTTGCTTCAGCACTAACTGGTAATAGTAAAACCAAGAACAAAACCTCATGCCGCGTACACATGGCCATTTTTAATGTCATTGAAAAAAACGACGTTTTTCTCGACGTGATTCTTCTCAAGCCTGCCTTGCCTACACACTAGAAAGGGAAAAATAACTGCACTAATGAATAGATAATACAAATAAAATAAACTAAAAAACACCCCCTCTAAGTTGACAGCAAGCTCCAAATGTCAGACAAAACATCAATAGATATGGAAAAAGGGGGAAGGGAGCTGCGCAAAAAATAATAAATACCTAAAAATTAATTGTGTAACACCATTAGTGAAAAAGGTATACATATATAGAGAAAATCACCAATATGAATAAAGTGAATAATTAATAAATATCCAAAGTAATATCAAATGTCAAATGAGTCCAATATATATTGAAAACAAAAAGTCCATGCAGTTCACAGTGGAATCTTGAAAGTAGAAAAGAAGGTGAATCCTGAAATCAACACCAGTAAAACACTTGTGTACCACCACCATTAAAATGCGCTTACCAAAGGCAAGCTGGATACATACATATTATATGTATATGAGGCTTATGACCTTCCAAATCCCGGCACACGAATCAGAGCAGGTTCCTGTCGGTGGCGCTGCCTATGACTCACATCGTGGGCGTGTTTAGTGTTGTTATTTAAATGCGATTAGTCAGTGCGTCGCCCGTTCCCCAGACGATGCTATTGTGTAGCGAAACGTACGTCGGGAGGCAGACGTACTGACGTCATCGCTCTAGAACGGAAGACTGCATGCCGGCCGGCTCTTCAATTTTATTATGCTGTTTATCCACCGCATGGATGTAAGTTGCCATTTTTAGCTCTAATAAATGTTTTAAATGAACGTTACACACTATGCTGGTCTCTCCTTCTAATTTTTGGCATTGCTGGGTCATTGAGTCCTGACTCCTGAGTGTGCAAATCCCTGCTCATCTACCCATCGTGAGGACGGAGATCTCCTATGTGTTTCTTTGGGCTCGTATCCAGCTTGCCTTTGGTAAGCGCATTTTAATGGTGGTGGTTAGTGATGAGCCGAACACCCCCGGGTTCGGTTCGCACCAGATCCCGCGAACGGACCGAAAGTTCGCACGAACGTTAGAACCCTATTAAATACAATGGATGCGAACATTCAAAATCTAAAGTGCTAATTATAATGACTATTATGCATGTTATTGTCCTAAAAAGGGTTTGGGAACCCGGGTTCTGCACCAGGGGACATGTATCAATGCAAAAAGAAGTTTTAAAAACGTCTGTTTTTCGGGAGCAGTCATTTTAATGATGCATAAAGAGAAAAAAAAAAAAAGTCAAATATTCCTTTAACCACTTCAATACAGGGCTTTTTGTACCTATTCAATACCGGGCCTATTTTGGCACTTCTCTCCTACATGTACAAATCATCATTCTTTTGCTAGAAAATTACTCAGAACCCCCAAACATTATATATGTTTTTTTAGCAGACACCCTAGGGAATAAAATGACGGTCATTGCAACATTTTTTCTTGCACAATATTTGCGCAATATTTTTTCAAACGCCTTTTTTAAAAAAAAAAATGGTTTCATGAATTAAAAAATAACAAAACAGTAAAGTTAGCCCAATTTTTTGGGAACATATGAAAGATAATGTTACGCCGAGTAAATAGATACCTAACATGTCACGCTTTAAAATTGCACACACTCATGGAATGGCGCCAAACTTCGGTACTTAAAAATCTCCATAGGCGACGCTTAAATTTTTTTTACAGGTTACCAGGTTAGAATTACAGAGGAGGTCTAGTGCTAGAATTGTTGCATGCGCTCTAACGCACGCGGCGATACCTAACATGCGTGGTTTGAACGGCGTTTACATATGTGGGCGACTTACGTGTGCATTCGCTTCAGATCGCGAGCTACCGGGGACAGGGGCGTTTTAATTTTTTTTTTATTATTTATTTATTTATTTTACTTATTTATTTATTTTTTTACAATGATTTTACTTTTTTTTTTTTGATCACTTTTATTCCTATTACAAGGAATGTAAACATCCCTTGTAATAGGAATGTGTGTGACAGGTCCTCTTTATGGAAAGATGCGGGGTCAATAAGACTCCACATCTCTCCTCCAGGCTGGAAAGCATGAGATCAGTGAAAAAAATTTCACTGATTTCATACTTACAGCCGCAACGGCGGCTTTGTTTACATTTTTGAGACCCGGGCGTGACGTCATCACATCGCGCCCGGGCCTCCGACGATCATAGAGATGACTGGTGACCATCTGGTCACCAGTCATCTCTATGCTCATCAGGTGACTCCACCAACGATGCCGGAAGATTCGCTCCGGGTCCCCGATCGCACGGGGGAGCCCGGAGAAGCACCGGATGGCGGCGGGAGGGGGGGGTGTCCCCTCCCGCTGCCTATAAGAACGATCAAGTGGCGGAACCGCCGCTATGATCATTCTTATGGTGCACAGAATCGCTGGCACTTCAAAAGGATATCTGAATGATGCCTCTAGCTGCAGGCATCATTCAGATATCCCCCTACAAAGCCGAGGACGTCATATGACGTCCACCCAGGATGGGAGATCCCATCTGTGGACGTCATTTGTCTATGGCTGGGTAGGGAAGTGGTTAAATATCGTACCTGGGGGGTGTCTAAAGTATGCCTGTGAAGTGCCATGTGTTTACCGTGTTTAGAACTGTCCCTGCACAAAATTACATTTCTAAAGGAAAAAAAGCCATTTAATACTGCTTGCGGCTTTAATGTAATGTCTGGTCCCGGTAATATGGATGAAAATCTTTAAGAAAAATGGCATAGCTACCCCATCCATCACCCCCCCCCCCCCCCCAGCCCATTACCAGCCCCTTTGGGTCTTGTATGGATATTAAGGGGAACCCCGCACACAAAATAAAAAAGGCCCTATATACTCTGAACAGCCGTATACAGGCGGTGCATACAAGACAGGGACTGTAGGTTTGTTCTTATGTAGAATCTGTTTGTAATTTTGAACAGGTACATTGTTTAAGTGTAGCTCCAGCCAAAAATTTCTATTTTTAAGCTTTTTGGAAAACATAGAGAAGGGTTATCACCCCTGTAACATTTGTTTTGCTGTCTGTGCCCCTGTTCAGAACATTTCACCTCACTTTCCGTCCCAATGACAAATGTTTTTGAAAAGTGGGGTTTTTATTGAAACAAGGATTGGTGATAAAGCATCAGTAGAGAGGAGACACCTTTCTCCCATATTAACTCTTATGCCGTGTACACACGACCGTTTTTCTCGTCGAGAAAAATGAAATTTTTTCCTTTTGACGATAAAAACGATCGTCTGTGGGCATTTTGTCATTTTTCCCGACGGGAAAAACGGAATTAAAAACGACGAGAAAAATTAGAACATGCTCTCATTTTTCTCGTCGTTTTTCTCGACATTTTTTTCCGCGGCAGTTTTCCCATAGGGAAACACTGCCGCGAAGCCCACAGACGGTTGTTTTTCTCGACAAGAGAAAAAATGACGTGAAATACCGTGTGTGGGGAACTAGCCGTTCCCTCGTTTTTAATGTCATTATTCACGGCGGTTTTTTAACCGCCGTGAATAATGATCGTGCGTACGCGGCATTACAGGAGAGAATTTCCCTTCCTAGGGGTAGATTTCCTCTCACTTCCTGTTGTCTCCTTTCGTTTGCAAGTAGGAGTCGTTTGTAAGTTGGATGTTTGAAAGTAGGGGCCTGCCGTATATACTCTGCTGAAATTTGCCCCTTACGTGTTGGTGTTGCCAAAACACTGTAAGCCCTCACAGTTACTCTTGGTGGGTGCATGAATGGGCCCTGCTGTGAATTATTAGATCAAGAATTGTAATTGCATGCCCCTGTTGAACAGGGGCTGAAAAATGGGGCCTTTGGTGGTGGTGGTGGTGGTGTTGACACAACACTGTAAGGCCTCACAGTTACTCTTGGTGGGTGCAGGAATGGGCCCTGCTGTGAATTATTAGATCAAGAATTGTAATTACATGCCCCTGTTAAACAGGGGCAGAAAAATTTGGCCTTAGGCACTGGTGCCACAACACTGCAACCCCTCACAGATACTGTACTTGGAGCACAGCAATGAGCCCTGTTGCAAAGTATTGCATCAAAAATTGTAATTACAAGCCCCTGTTAAACAGGGGCTGAAAAATTGGGCCTTAGGCACTGGTGCTGGTGCCACGACACTGCAACCTCTCCCAGATACTCTAGTTGGAGTGCAGGAATGAGCCCTGCTGCAAAGCATTGCATAAAAAATTGTAATAACACGCCCCTGTTAAACAGGGGCTGAAAAATTGGGCCTTAGCCACTGGTGCTGGTGCCACGACACTGCAACCTCTCCCAGATACTCTAGTTGGAGTGCAGGAATGAGCCCTGCTGCAAAGCATTGCATAATTTTTTTTAATTACATGCCCCTGTTAAACAGGGGCTGAAAAATTGGGCCTTAGCCACTGGTGGTGGCACCCAGAAACAAAAATGTTCTTCCAAGCTATCATCATCAATCGGATCATTGAGGAGGAGGAGGATAGTCAGTCAACATAACAGGACAGTCTCTCAGCATCAGCATCAGTCTTGAAGGGATGTGACATTTGAAAATAAATTAGTCTGTTATATCAGCTTCAGGTGTTTGGTAGCTGGTGGTGATCCAAGACTGGTTCATCTTTATGAAGGTCAGTCGATCAACCGAGTCGGTGGACAGGCGCACCCTGTGATCCGTGTCAAATCCTCCAGCAGCACTGAATGTGCGTTCTGAAAGAATGCTGGATGCAGGACAGGCCAGTAGCTCAATTGCATACTGTGCAAGCTCTGGCCAGTGATCCATCCTCAAGACCCAGTAAGCCAGAGGATTTTTGGTGGGGAAGGTGTCCAAGTCTGACCTTGCCCCTAGGTATTCCTGCACCATGTATATCAGACGCTGGCGATGGTTGCTGGATCCGATCATACCTTGGGGCTGCGGACTAAAGAATTGTCTGAACACATCGGTCAGACGGCCACCTTCCCCACCGCTCCTTCTTTGACTGACCGAAGCCTCAGCAACTCGTTTTCCAGGACCAGGAGTTTGTAACCTCCCAGTCTCTGGGAACGCGTTGCACAGACCTTTCTGCAAGGCCTCCCGGAGTTGTCTCATCCTCTGCTCCCTCTGTGACGGTAAGATAAGGTCCGCAACCTTACCCTTGTACCGTGGATCAAGGAGAGTGGCCAGCCAGTAATGGTCCCTCTCCTTCATCCGAAGAATACGAGGATCCTTCCGCAGACTTTGCAGGATCAGGGAGGCCATGCAGCGTAGGTTAGCTGAGGCATTCGGTCCGGAGTCCTCTGGGTCACTAAGGACGACATGATCCGCAGCCACCTCCTCCCAGCCACGTACAAGTCCACAGGTTTCTTGGGACTGTAAATCCTCCCTAAAAGACTGCTGCTGATGATGCTGAGTGCCAGGCTCCACCTCCATGCTGACACAATCCTCCTCCTCCTTCTCCTCCTCCTCCTCTTCCTGTGCGATGGGTGGGACAGAAGGAACACTGTCTGGGTAAAGGGGGCCTTGAGAGGCAAGGAAGTCCTCCTCTTCCTGCCTCTGTTCTGCCTCAAGTGCCCTGTCCATTACTCCACGCAGCGTATGTTCCAACAGGTGGACAAGAGGTACAGTGTCACTGATGCATGCACTGTCACTGCTCACCATCCTCAGGGCCTCCTCAAATGGTGCCAGGACAGTGCATGCATCCCTGATCATGCCTCACTGGCGTGGTGAAAAAAACCCCGAGCTCCCCTGACCCTGTCCTGGTGCCATAGTCGCACAGGTACTCATTGATGGCCCTCTGCTGCGTGTGCAGCCGCTGCAGCATGGCCAACGTTGAGTTCCACCTGGTGGGCATGTCACATATAAGGCGGTTCTTGGGCAGGTTCAACTACTTTTGCAGCTCAGCCAGGCGAGCACTGGCATTATAAGATCTGCGGAAATGCACACAGACTTTCCTGGCCTGCCTCAGGACATCCTGTAAGCCCGGGTACCTGCCCAAGAACCGCTGCACCACCAGGTTAAGGACGTGAGCCACACAGGGCACATGGGTCAGTTGTCCCTGTCGGAGGGCGGAGAGGAGGTTGGTGCCATTGTCGCAAACCACCATTCCTGGCTTAAGCTGGCGTGGCGTCAACCACCTCTCGGCCTGCCCCTGCAGAGCAGACAGAACCTCTGCCCCAGTGTGGCTCCTGTCCCCCAAACACACCAGCGCAAGCACGGCATGGCATCTTTTTGCCTGCGTACTTGCGTAGCCCCTTGAACGCCTACGGAGCACCGCTGGTTCCGAGGACAAAGCACAGGAAGAGGCCATGGAGGAAGAAGAAGAGGAGGGGGTGGAGGAGAGAGGTGTGTCACAACCAGTAGTAGCATTTTGGAGGCGTGACGGCGGAACAACCTCCAACACTACTGCACCTTGTCCTGCATCCTTCCCAGCTGCCAAAAGAGTGACCCAATGGGCCGTGAAAGAAAGGTAACGTCCCTGTCCATGCCTGCTGGACCATGAGTCAGCGGTAATATGCACCTTACCGCTGATCGCCCTGTCCAGCGAGGCCAAGACATTGCCTTCCACATGCCGGTAGAGAGCCGGAATCGCCTTCCGTGAGAAAAAGTGGCAATTGGGAACCTGCCACTGAGGAACCGCACATTGCACAAACTCACGGAAGGGGGCCGAGTCTACCAACTGAAAAGGCAGCAGTTGAAGCGCTAGCAATTTAGCCAAGCTAGAATTCAACCGCTGGGCATGTGGATGGCTGGGAGTGAACTTCTTTCGACGGTCCAGCAGCTGGGGCAGGGAAATTTGCCTGCTAGAATCGGACGTCGGTGTACTGCTTGCAGAGTGCCCGCAAGTACTTGGCTGTGACACACCTAATTCTACACCTTCATTCCTCTCAGTGCAGGTTTCAGAGAGGACTGAAGGTATAGTGGGGTTGTAGATCCCAGCTGATGCGGTGCAAGGAGAGGTCCGCTTTGTTCTTTGGTGTGGGTCTTTAAGGTAGGCTTGCCAACGAGCTGCATGGCAGGTCAACATATGTCTGGTCAAGCATGTGGTGCCCAAGCGGGTGATGTTTTGGCCACGCGATATACGCTTGAGACATATGTTGCAAACAGCAGCTGTGCGATCTGATGCACTTGACTCAAAAAAGGCCCACACCAAAGAACTTTTTGAATAACGGGCAGAGGCAGCGCCCTGCACAGGCGGAGCTCTGCGGTGTGATTCCGTCAGTGTGCTGCCCTTACGCTGGCCCCCCGAGGGCATCCTGCCTCGTTGGAGATGTTCCTCCTCCTCATCCTCCTCCTCCTCTCTCCTATTAGGCACCCACGTGGAGTCAGTGACCTCATCATCCCCTCCCTCCTCATCACTGGAGCCAATCTGGCAGTATGCTGCAGCTGCTGGAACATGACTGCCAGATTGGTGTCCTTCTTGAGCATCCCCTCTCTCTGATCTCACGCTACTGCCTTCCTCTAGCTGGGTATAATCATCAGACCCTTCGAAACGCTGGGCATCCTCCTGGAGCATGTACCCAACACTGTGCTCAAACAGTTCGGGGGACTCCTCAGGAGGAGGACATGGTTGGTCTAGGGAAGGAGTGACTGATGATGACATTGATACCAGGGAAGAGGACGCTTTGGCAGCTGCTTTGCCAGTACCCTGAGCCTGGGTGAGAGAGAATGAGGAGGATGAGGAGGGCTTGGTCATCCACTCTACCAAGTCTTCGGCATGATGCGGCTCAACACGTCCAGCTGCCGAAAAGAAGGACAAGCGTGTCCCATGGCCAGCACTGTTGTCTCTAGACACAGAGCCTGCTTGCCCTCTTTTATTGGCTCCTGACTGTCTGCCTCTCCTTGTTTGCCTTCCAGACATTCTAATGGCCTGCAGGGAGATGGGAAAAACAGCAATAAGGCCTAGCTTCAGGAGTATATTTTGCAGGAATCACACTACGCCTGCTGTAAGTGCTGCAAATGCCTGTTGGTGTAACACACCAGGAAAACACAGCAATACGGGCTAACTTCAGGTGTATAATGTGCAGGAGGCACACTCCGCCCGCTGTAAGTGCTGCAAATGCCTGTTGGTGTAACACAGTGTTTCTCAACTCCAGTCCTCAAGGCGCCCCAACAGGTCATGTTTTCAGGTTTTCCATTATTTTGCACAGGTGATTTGATCAGTTTTGCTGCCTTAGTAATTACCACAGCCGTTTCAACTGAGGGAAATCCTGAAAACATGACCTGTTGGGGCGCCTTGAGGACTGGAGTTGAGAAACACTTGTGTAACACACCAGGAAAACACAGCAATACGGGCTAACTTCAGGTGTATAATGTGCAGGAGGCACACTCCGCCCGCTGTAAGTGCTGCAAATGCCTGTTGGTGTAACACACCAGGAAAACACAGCAATACGGGCTAACTTCAGGTGTATACTGTGCAGGAGGCTTAGCAACAATGACACTGACACTGTCCCCTGCCTATACTTCTCTCTCCCTGCACACAAGGTTTATCAAAGAATATGACACTGACACTCTCCCTGCCTATCCTTCTCTCTCCCTGCACACAAGGTTTATCAAAAAATATGACACTGATACTCTCCCTGCCTATCCTTCTCTCTCCCTGCACACAAGGTTTAGCAAAGAATATGACACTGACACTGTCCCCTGCCTATCCTTCTCTCTCCCTGCACACAAGGTTTAGCAAAGAATATGACACTGACACTGTCCCTTGCCTATCCTTCTCTCTCCCTGCACACAAGGTTTAGCAAAGAATATGACACTGACACTCTCCCTGCCTATCCTTCTCTCTCCCTGCACACAAGAATAGCACAAAGAATATCAACACTGTCCCTGCCTATCCTTCTCTTTCCCTGTGTTGGAACACACTACACAAGGCCGCCGCGCTGGCGGCCTTTTATAGTGTGGGGCGTGTGCTAAACCCCCTGAGCTATAATTGGCCACAGGCAACCTGCCTGTGGTCAATTATGGCTCTCCTAGCTGCCGGCGCTGTGATTGGCCAAGCATGCGGGGTCACAGTGCATGCTTGGCCAATCACAGCGCCGGGATTACACTGCGATGGCGCAGTGTATTGTGGGCCGTTCACGTCACTCGAATTTGGCGCGAACGGCCCAAATCGTTCGATGTTCGCCGAACGGTCGAACAGCCAAAGTTCGAGTTGAACGTATGTTCGACTCGAACACTGAGCTCATCCCTAGTGGTGGTACACGAGTGTTTTACTGGTGTTGATTTCAGGATTCACCTTCTTTTCTACTTTCAAGATTCCACTGTGAACTGCATATGGACTTTTTGTTTTCAATATATATTGGACTCATTTGACATTTGATATTACTTTGGATATTTATCCATTATTCACTTTATTCATATTGGTGATTTTCTCTATATATGTATACCTTTTTCACTGATGGTGTTACACAATACATTTTTAGGTATTTATTATTTTTTGCGCAGCTCCCTTCCCCCTTTTTACTTGCCTACACACTATCGTGAAAAAAATGCTCGAGCAAAGCGCGGTGACGTACAACACGTACGACAACGCGCACGACGGCACTATAAAGGGGAAGTTCCATTCGGATGGCGCCACCCTTTGGGCTGCTTTTGCTGATCTCGTGTTAGTAAAGTTTGGTGAGAGATGATTCGCGCTTTTCTGCCTGTGCTTTTCAGTCCGTTACAATGTGACGAATGTGCTATCTCCATTACGAACGCTAGTTTTACCAGAACAAACGCTCCCATCTCATAACTTGCTTCTGAGCATTCACGTTTTTTTTCCGTCAATAAAGCCTACACACGGCCGTTTTTCACGACGACGTGAAAAATGACGGGAAAAAATAGAGCATGTTCTAAATTTTTAATGCCCATTTTTCGTCGAGAAAAATGCTCAGGAGCCTACACACGATCGTTTTTAAAGCAGAGCTCCACCCTAAAGTGGAACTTCCGCTCATCGGAACCCTACCCCCCTCCAGTGTCACAATTTACACCTTTCAGGGGGGAGGGGGTGCAGATACCTGTCTAATGCCGCGTACACACGACCGCTTTTCATGTCAAGAAAAAAAACGTTGATTTTCTCGACGTTATTTTTCTTGTTTCCTCTCAAGCATGCCTTGCCTACACACGATCGTGAAAAAAACTGATCTAGCAAAGCGCGGTGACGTCCAACACGTACGACGGCACTATAAAGGGGAAGTTTCATTCTGTTCGCGCCACCCTTTTGGCTGCTTTTGCTGATTTCGTGTTTCCGCGTGTTAGTAAAAGTTTGGGAAGAGACGATTCGCGCTTTTCAGTCTTCGTGCTTTAAAGATCGTTTTCGGGAGTTCAGTTTGTGCTTGTGGGTTCGTATCTGGCTTTCAGTGCGTGTAGTGAGTTCGTATCTGTTTTTGCAGTGCGTTCTTGTCTGCGCGTTACTGTTTTTCAGCTCATTCTTCATAGGCCTTGCTGTTCTTCAGTGCGTTCTTTTAGTTCGTTCTGATTAGACGACCGTTTTGAAGCCATGTTGAACGTACGTTCTTGTCGCCGAGATCGTGCTGTGCTTGCTGCTGGGCTTGTTGCTATGTCCCAGATCCGGTCCATGAGGAGGGTGAGGAGGAGTTCATGGACCAAGAATTGGTTGCTCCAGAGGGACCAATTATGTCATATGCCTCTGCTGCGGGAGATCCGGGAGAATAACCCTGATGATTTCAGGAATTTTCTTAGGATGTCTGACCCCGTTTTTCAGCAGCTCTTGGCTTTGGTGTCCCCCTATATCACCAGGCAGGACACCGTTATGCGTGAAGCCATTACTGCTGAGCAGAGGCTCATCGCCACGTTGCGATACCTTGCGACTGGGAGAAGTTTGCAGGACCTCAAGTTCTCGACAGGCATCTCCCCCCAGGCTCTGGGCGTCATTATCCCAGAGACCTGCTCTGCCATTATCCAGGTCCTTCAGGAGGACTATCTTAAGGCAAGTTTTCTCCTTTATAAACATCACAATCTATGTTTTTTTATGCTTGATAATGTATAGTATATTTTGAACTGTCTCTAATTACCATGATTTGAATATGCTGTGAATGTCCCCTTTGTCCCCCTGCATGTTGTAAGCTTTGAATGTTCTATGTTTTTGGGCTACATGCATATTTTTTGGTCAAGCAATCTCCAGCATTAGATCCTGGGCCCAAACACACCTAGCCTAGTCAATCCTCATTTTTGTTTTGTACGCTCCATTGTAGTGCTTAGATTGCCTGATTCCCACCCCCCCCCCCCCCCTAATTTTTTACGTTTGTCTAATCTACCCAAATAAATTACATCGTACTATAGATTTTAATTATGATGTCCCCAACTCATCTCAAACCCTCCACCCTCTCCGAATTTCTCAGGTCCATCAGAGTGGGTGATGTTTTTGTTGCTTATTTTTCTATCTTATTCAAGCGGACCTCCATCCTAAATTTTGTGGGTCCGCTCATTGTAACCCTCCCCCGGTGTCAAAATTGACACCTTTCAGGGGGGAGGGGGGTGAAGATACCTGTTTAAGACAGGTATATTCACCCACATCCGGGAGTCATCTCTGCGGCAAATCTGCCTGAGCCAAGTCACTTCCCGCAGAAGACCCGTAGTGTTCTTGGAAACACTTGTCTCACAGAACACAGGAGGACCAGTCTGAACTGCGCAGCGCTTCTCGTGCATGTGCGTTTGGGAACCGGGCAGTGAAGCCGCAAGGCTTCTCTTCCTGGTTCCCTCACTGAGGATGGCAGAGGGGGCAGCAGAGTGACGAGCAATTGTTCGTCCTCTGCTGCGGACGTTGCTGGACTCCAGGACAGGTAAGTGTACAATTAGCAAACCTCTGCAGCTGCTGTAGCTGGAGCTGCTGTGTTATTTTATATTATTTTGGCTGCGTAGCTCCGCTCTAAAATCCTCCTTACAAATTAATGCTATCCTGATGTTTTGCCCAGAGTGTTTTGTGCTAACATGCTTGCAATGTATAGGTAGTAAAGTATATATATATATTTTTTTCCTTTGACTCCACAGTTACCATCGACGCCACAGGAATGGCAGAATGTGGCATCTGATTTTTCTCAGCGGTGGAACTTTCCCAACTGTGGAGGAGCCATTGATGGCAAGCACGTCCGCATCGTGCCACCAGCCCATTCTGGGTCTTTTTTTTGGAATTACAAAGGCTTCCACAGTATTGTGCTCATGGCGGTGGTGTCTGCGAACTATGAATTCCTATTTGTTGATGTTGGGAAAAATGGGCGGATGTCTGACGGTGGTGTTTTCGCCCAGACCGAGTTTGCAGACCGGCTTCTTTCAGACGACCTGGCATTGCCACCTGCTGAAGATAATGAACATGGCCTCCCTTTTGTGTTCCTGGCAGATGAGGCTTTTGCGCTTGGACCACATTTGATGAGGCCTTTTCCCCAAAGGTCCCTCACCCCTGAGAGGAGGGTGTTTAATTATCGTCTGGCCAGAGGGCGAAGGGTGGTGGAAAACGCCTTTGGCATCATGGCCAGTCGCTTCCGGCTTTTTCTGACTGCAATAAACATGGCGGAGTATAAATGGAACCATTTGGTCATGTGTTGTTGCATACTGCACAATTTTTTAATAAAACACTCCACAAATTATCTTGCTACACTTGACCTTCAGGGCACACAGGGTTTGGATGGACCATTGCCAGCCCAGTTAGCTGGCCCTACAGGCTTGGCCCCCCAAAGCGGCCGTGATGTGCGGCAACGCTATGTCGAATATTTTATGGGTAGGGGGGCCATTGCAATGCCTGATCAGTTTTAAATCAATGTTGCTCATAATAAAAAATAATATCTTGAAAACATCTTGTTTGCTTTTCTTTTGTTGTATTTGTTCTTTCTTCTAGGTCAGTGATGGTGAACCTTGCCACTCCAGATGTTTTTCAACTCCATTTTCCATGATGCTTGCTCAACTACACTGCAGAGTGCCTGAGCAACATTAGAAATGTAGTTCCAAACCATCTGGGTTGCCAAGGTTCACCATCACTGTCCTTGGTTATACTAGTGCAGTTGTAGTCCCATGTTTTTTCCTAACAAGTAAATTACAAGCATTTATAGAGTCTAAACACACACATTTTTGTTGGGGGGGGGGTCAACATTGATATAAGAAGCCACACATTGTTTACTGTTTAAAAAAAATTATGAGTATAAAATTGGTAAGGTTTGTATCAAAATATAACCCCATTTTTTTGAGGAATTTCTAAAACATTTGCTTTTTACAACTCAGTACAAAACTGTACAACACGAACAATATCCCTTTATAGAAATAAAACATTTCCCCCCCAAAAAATAAACTTTTTTTTTAAAATATATACAAGTTTTAAACACTCCCAAGAATATGCTCAATTTTTTTTAATTTTTTCGCCATCATTTTGTTTGTTTGGTACATCTGGACCAGGTTGTGTTTGATGGTTTCAACCTCCCGAGAGCAGACCCTCACTTCTTTAAGCAACATCTGGGCAGTGGCTCTGGTGAAGGTTGCTGGTGCCGCAGGCATTAAAGTCCCTTTAAGTTGTGAAAAGAAAATGTCTTACTAAATATACAGGCAAACATCTATTACGTGAGGCTGTGGTGTATGACACTGACCTGGTGAGTTGTCATTTCCCTCTTCTGCCACATCCTGCGGTTGTGGGTCTTGAGTTGGTGGTGCGGGGTTTGCAGCCTTGTGTCTCTTAGCTCTTTGAAGCCCTAGGAGATATAACCAAAAGGTAGACTTGTGTAACTAAATATATTTTGGCGTGAAAGAGGAATATTAATCATTCTTGGGAAGTGTGTTACAATTGTATTAGTGATAATTTTGGAGAAGATGAACACATGATTGTATCCATTTCCCAAGATGGTAGATTAATCTCTTTAGGTCATGTTTCACACATGGAAACACACCAGGTATCCACTGGATCACCTGTGTGTGACACCATCAAAAGGTTGTTCTTGTGGCCCACACTTGTGCTAATGAGTCCAGATGTGTAAGCAGCTGCTGAGCATACTCTTGTAAACGTACACTGAATCTAGTTACATTAGCCAAATATAATTACCAACAACTACACAAACATGTTTATAATTACTTCTCACATAAACATTTCATGATGTCCTGTTTCATGTTCTTGGGCACAAGAATCCAACATTGAAATCCTCGTTCAATACCACCCAAACGATGTTTTGGTGGAATACATTGCTAAAAACATTAGAACATGCCTATTATTTTGTGATTGATAAAATGTCGTTCGAACAATGATGAATCGTGGCAAAAGCTTGTGATTGAGTGAACGTTTGAACGACCATTTATACGATCGATTCGTGTGGCCAAAAACATGAAACATGAAATTTTTCACTGTAATACATACATTATTTAAAAAGCACATGCAACACAACGTTATTAGGCAAAATCACATTTAATGTTAA
Source organism: Rana muscosa (assembly GCA_029206835.1). Taxonomy (NCBI): domain Eukaryota; kingdom Metazoa; phylum Chordata; class Amphibia; order Anura; family Ranidae; genus Rana; species Rana muscosa. The sequence continues at coordinate 717,071,896 of CM055116.1, read as the reverse complement.
TCTACTTACTTTTTTTGATGACTTTTTTAATCTTTTTATATTGATCCGGCTCACGCAACTTAATGTCCGACCATCGTTTCCGGATCTGTTCCCGCGACCTGCGAACCCCAAATTTTACAAAGAGCGTTTTGACCACTTTATCCATGATCTTGGCCTTCACTTGATTTGGCTTTTTGTAGGGCCCATGTTTGGCGTCGTAATCATCCCGGAGCAATATGGTGACCATCTCCACCATCTCCTCAAAGCTCATGTTAGTGGCTTTATACCTTCGGGTTCGGTGCCTGCTTTCTTCCCCACTTTCCACATCCTGTTGATTCGCCGCCATGTTTACACTCTCCGTCATTAAGGAGTAGCGAGAAGGGGCGGGGAAAGTAGTGTAACGAACGTCAGGGGCGGGAAAGCGTGCGGAGCGTCACGCATGCGCACTGTATATAACTCCAAAAAACATTGTTGAAAGCGACGTTCAGTGAGTGGAAGAAGGTCGGAGGAGACGAACGTGTAGATCGCGGGTACGTAACATTTTTCTTACTTAATATGGCTGTGTCCAGGAGCATTAAACCTATAAACATTCATTCACTGTATGTTCGGGGCCGGGGTTGGGCAATATGCATGTAACTTGGTGGTTGCTTCCCGTGCTTTTAGTACTGGCCGTGCACAAAGTGTCATTTTTGAATTGGGTCTATAAACTTTGAAAAGTCAATCGCGGCTCTAAATGAATTCTTGCCTCCCGGCAAATGGCAAGACTTTGAAAACTGATTTGTACCTGAAATAAAAAAACGTGGGGTTCCCCCAAATTCGAGTTGCAGGCCCTTCAGGTCTGTCAAGGATTTTAAGGGGAACTCCACCCCCAAATCATGAAAAAAAAGGGCGTGGAGTCCCCCCCAAAATCCACAACAGACCCTTTATCCGAGCACGCAACCTGGCCGGCCGCAGGGGAAGAGGGGGGGACGAGAGCGGCCCCCCCTCCCTCCTGAACCGTACCAGGCCACATGCCCTCAACATGGGGAGGATGTCCCCATGTTGATGGGGACAAGGGCCTCATCCCCACAACCCTTGCCCGGTGGTTGTGGGGGTCTGCGGGCGGGGGGGCTTATCGGAATCTGGAAGACCCCTTTAACAAAGGGGCCCCCTAGAGCCCACCCCCCCCTATGTGAATTGGTAAGGGGTAAATTGTACCTCTACCATTTCACGAAGAAAGTGTACAAAATGTAAAAAATGACAAGAGTCAGTTTTTGACAATTCCTTTAATTTTTAGTTTGTCTTTCTTCCTTCTTCTTCTTTTCTCGCTTCGTGTTTCTTCATCCATCTTCCTCTTCCTCTTCATCTTCCTTCTTCCTTCGGTGTTCTCGTCCGCATCTTGCTCCGGGTTCTTCTTTCTCCGGCCGCTCCATTTGAATTGGAGGTTCCCGCTGTGTGACGCTTCAGTTCATCAGTTCTCCTCTTGGTCCGGCGACCCCGACCCCCTCTGACGCACAGAGATTTCACAGGTACTTTCCCCGTGCAGTCAGAGGGGGGCGGGTCCCCCGGCTCGCAGCGGACCTAGAGGAGAACTGCCTAACTTTGCGTCACACAGCGGGAAACTCAAATTCAAACGGAGCAGCGGGAGAACAAAGAAGAAGCCGAAGCAAGATGCGGACGAGAAGCCCGAAGCAAGAAGGAAGATGAAGAGGAAGATGGAGGAAGAAACTCCAATGCAGAAAAGAAGAAGGAAGAAGATGGTTGAAAAACAAAACCAATAATAAAGGAATTGTCAAAAACCGTGTACTGTCATTTTTCAGATAATGCAATTTTTTAAGGTGAAATGGTAGGGGTACAATGTCCCCCATTACCATTTCACATAGGGGGGGCAGGATCTGGGGGGCCCCTTTGTTAAAGGGGTCTTCCAGATTCCGATAAGCCCCCTGCCCGCAGACCCCCACAACCACCGGGCAAGGGTTGTGGGGATGAGGCCCTTGTCCCCATCAACATGGGGACATCCTCCCCATGTTGAGGGCATGTGGCCTGGTATGGTTCAGGAGGGAGGGGGGGCGCTCTCTCGTCCCCCCCCTCTTCCCCTGTGGCCGGCCAGGTTGCGTGCTCGGATAAGGGTCTGTTATGGATTTGGGGGGGGGGACTCCACGCCATTTTTTAAGGGAATTTGTGGGGGAGTTCCCCTTAAAATCCTTGACAGACCTGATATGGATATTTGGGGGAACCACAATGCTTTCCCAATGTTTGTATCAATGACTTTTCTATGTATTGCAATTGACAGGAGACAACAATTAATTATACCCAGGAGTGAATTTAGGGTTAATTAAAATTTAATAAAAAATGACACTTGGTGCAGGGACAGTTCGAGGTACTCCTTTATTTTTGGGGAGTCCTTTTATTCACCCTATTTACAGGGCTTAATTTACTTAAATGGGGTTTGGGTTCGGGTAAAGTCAGGTCACGAACTCTAGCTTTTTACAAAGTTAGCTAAAAAGAGTTCAACACAAACATCCAGGTGTCCACTCAACTCTATGATGACTGATCAATTGGTACGTTAATGGCCTATATATGGTTAGAAAGATTTGGAGTAGTCCTGACTGACATTCCTTTTTTGGTTTTGGGTTTTGAATTGCACAGATAATGAAGGCATTTAAGGACCCCGATTTTATGCTGGAATTCCTCCAAAGATGGAAAAATCTTCCAATTTTATGGGAGACTAAAAATAAAAATAATAAAAATAAAGAAGCCAGGAAGAGAGCACTGGAGACCTTGCTGGAATTTGTGAAAACTCAGATCCCCACAGCAACACTACAGGATCTGAAGAACAAAATTGGGACCATTAGGGGCACATACCGGGCTCAAAGGAATAAAGTTCAAAAATCCCTGCGGTCAGGAGCAGGTGCAGAGGACCGATACATACCAAATCTGTGGTACTATCAGCACCTGAGTTTCCTAGATGAACATCTGGAATCCAGGGAATCCCTTTCCAGCCTTCCACCCAGAACGACCTCCAGCCTTCCTTGCAGCCAACCCTCCAGCCAACCCTCCAGCCTTCCCTCCAGCATTCCATGCAGCCAAGCCTCCAGCCAAGATGAGGTCTCTTTGGAGGAACAACCTCAAGTCCTGGAGGAGCCGGATTTAAATATTTGGAGCCAGGTATAATATTTCACAAAATATTTAGAGTAATAAAAGTTGAATGTTGTAAACGTTTAAAAAAAAGTGTGAAAAATATTAACAGTTTAAAAAAAGTGTCTGACATATCAATAGACAGCAGTGGCCACAAATTAAGGGCACCAAAAAGATATATACTGGTGTCAGAATGATTGACTTTAATATTTAGTAGCATTCAATTACCAAATGTCATGAGGTGACAAATGTGTGTGAAAGATGAAGGCAAAACTAACTCGATGTACCTTTTTTTTACAGGATGAGGAGGCAGGCCCCAGTGGGACCCAGGAAGAGGCAGGCCCCAGTGGGACCCAGGAAGAGGCAGGCCCCAGTGGGACCCAGGAAGAGGCAGGCCCCAGTGGGACCCAGGAAGAGGCAGGCCCCAGTGGGACCCAGCACAACACCAGGCCCCAGATCCCTCTGCTGCGGATTCCTGCCAAAAGATCTAGGAGGCTGGTTCAAATGGAGGAGGAGACACAGGCCCTAATTAGGGAGGCTACTGCTGCACTCCGAGAGCCCCCCACCGCTGCAGAGGGATTTGCTGCCCTTATTGGGGAGAAACTGCCACAAATGGGACTGGACCAGAGGCTGAAGTGTGAAACACTTATATTGAAGGTGGTCAATATGGGCCTGTTGAACAAACTAAAGGAGTTCACAGATGTTGTGGACCTTTCCTATTTTTTTGCCCAAGTTCCTGCCCCACTCCATGCTCCTGCCCCACTCCATGCTCCTGTCCCAGGCCCTGCTCCCGTCCCAGTCCCTGCTCCTGTTCCAGACCCTGCTCCTGCTCCAGTCCCTCCTCCACGGACACAGCCTCCAAGGAAGGCTGCAGGGAAGGTCAAACAAAAAAGACGAAAATTAACCCAGGATATGTGCCTCACATGGGGCCAGTTTTGGTCTTCAGATGCTTTGGTGTTTGCTGTGGTGATCTGGGTGTGCACTAATTTCAGCAGGGTCTCCAGTGCTGTCTTCCTGGCTTCTTGATTTGTAGTTTACATATGGTTTTGTTTTGGCTTACCTTTTAATTTGTTATTAGGCCATAATAAATGGGATTTTTTTTTGAAGATACAAAATTAACATGTGTTTTTCTTCTAAATAGCCAGTTTGTAAGTGAGTAGGCAGGGACAGTGGATACAAAATTGAGAAATTAACAAGGGACACTAACCTCATTGAGGCAAAATTAGAATAAAGAATAATGTTGTGGTAACTTGACACACTCCAAAATAGCAAATAATAGGTAAAAACAGTCTAAAATCTAAGACCACAAATTAAAGCAAAAAAAATTAAATATAAAAATAAATTTAAAAAGTTTTGGGTATTTAGGGAGATCTGGCTCCCCAAAATAGAGATTAATCATGATAAAACAATAAATCATAAAGACCAAAGATTGTCCTAACTCTGGGAGAATATCAGCAGCAAGAGAATTGGAATATTGCAGCATTAGAACGAAGAAAAGAATGCGCTGCATTAAACGATGTAATAATTTCATGCATGACGAATGTGCCATCTCCATTCCGAACAGTAGTTTTACCAGAACGAGCGCTCCCTTCTCCTCACTTGCTTCTGATCATGCGCGCTTTTTTAACGTCGTTAAAGCCTACACACGATCATTTTTCATGATGAAAAAAACGACGACCTGAAAAACGGCGTGAAAATTTAGAACATGTTCTAATTTTTCTCGTCGTTTTTCCTGCCGTTTTTCTCAACGAGAAAAACGGCATAAAGCCCACAGACGATCGTTTTTCTCGGCGAAAAAAAAAAATGTAATTTTTCCCGACGGGAAAAATGATCGTGTGTACGCGGCATAAGACAGGTATTTTCACCCACTTCCGGGAGTCCTCTCTGCGGGAAATCTGCGGGAAGCACGTCACTTCCCGCAGAATACACGTAGTGTTCTGGGAGACACTCGGCTCCCAGAACACACGGGGACCAGTCAGAACGGCGCAGCGTGACTCGCGCATGCGCCGTAGGGAACCGGGCAGTGAAGCCGCAAGGCTTCATTTCCTGGTTCCCTCACTGAGGATGGCGGTGGGGGCAGCAGAGTGACGAGCGATGGCTCGTCCTCTGCTGCGGACGTCGCTGGACTCCAGGACAGGTAAGTGTCCTAATATTAAAAGTCAGCAGCTGCAGTATTTGTAGCTGCTGGCTTTTAATTTTTTTTTTTCGGCGGAGCTCCGCTTTAATGACCAATTTAAAAAATGCAATTTTTCTCGTCATGAAAAACAGTTGTGTGTACGCGGCATCAGGTACACCAAGAAAAATTATAATTTTTGTAATTTATCTAAAATATATGGAAACCAAGAGAAATAACACCTGGATGTCTTTTACTAATAGTCAGCAGTTACGGATCAAACTAAAATACTGCACTCTATCATTTATTTTTTTAATACAGTCGTTAGTGCTATCTTTAATATGGCTATAAATAGATGAGAAAATGGAAGGTAATAGATTGTTCAGCGCTATGCCAAATTCTTATTCTTTTAATTTAGTATTCCTTTATTTTCCAATGTTTCCACCTTGTTCCCATATACATTGTTGTATGAAAAGAATAGGAAACTTCTAGACACAGCATCAGCAATAATGCCCATCATCCATCAGATATGAATTTAGAAACAATCATTGTATGTTGTGTTAGTTGGGAAAGATTTGATGAAATAAATAGAATTGTGACATGATGTCTCTTTCATCATTAAAATATCAGCTCAGAAGTTATGCTTCATTAGCTTCCAATGTAGCATGCATAATAAAGGAAGAAGACACTCAGTTGCCTTTTTGATTCATTGTGAAAATGCAGCTTATTCAATATTCTTTAAACTGTCAGCATCTCACATAAGGTGCAGGGTGAAATCTTTCCCATCTATCTTTCATTCCATTGTACCAAATTATTCTCTGAATTATTTCCGTATATTCAGCAGCTTTTGCTAACGTTAGGGCACATTTAATATAATATACAAAACATTACCTTGTTATCTTAAAGGGCAAGTACACATTTAATCCAAAATTATATATTTTCAGAACAAACCCAATACTTTTGTACAAACAATGCACTATTGTATTGTGTGTTTAACTTTTCTTGAGTATAAGGGATGCAGGACTTACCTAGAGCTAAATTTTGTTTTGGGGGGATTTTGAACAGTACAGTGATAATCATTCCATGCAGTCATGCTAAAATGCAAATTGAGAAGCACACATAGGATTTTCTGCTCCTCTGTTATCATTTTTATCCATTGTTTCACAAAGCAAAAGCAAATAATAAGGTACACAGATAAGACAGAAGGGAGAAAGAGGTGACAAACCTCAGAACTTTAAAGGCATTCAATGAAGAATATCTAATAACAATTACAAATAGATAACATTTATTATTTTATTACAACAATAAAAACATGATATAAATACAGTGGAACCTCGGATTGCGAGTAACGCGGTTAACAAGCGTTTCGCAATACGAGCACTGTATTTTAAAAAAAAACCTGACTCGGTTTGCGAGTGTTGTCTTGCAAAACGAGCAGGATTCAATCAAAGGTGGTGTGCAATACCGTGTTTGGCCTTAGGTGGGGGGGGGGGGCGCCAGAGTCGAGCAGAGCCAAACGGCGCAGTTCGGAAATGCTCCGAAAATCGTGGAAATACTCTGTTTTCTGAGTTCAGCCGAGGTGTCCTTGGCCCTTTCCGAGTGTTTTTACGAGGCTCTCCCACGCCCCCCGCCTCTGGCCATATGCGGTATTGCATGCCATTGAAGTCAATGCGGAACAAATTATTTTTGTTTCCATTGACTTCAATGGGGAAACTCGGATTGATATGCGAGTACTTTGGATTATGAGCATTCTCCTGGAACGGATTATGCTCGTATTCCATCCTTTGGCCTGAGGTGGGGGGGCGCCAGTCGAGCAGAGCCAAACGGCGCAGTTCGAAAATGCTTGGAAAATCGTGGAAATACTCTGTTTCCAAGGTTTTTACGAGTTCAGCCGAGGTGTCCTCGGCCCTTTCCGAGTGTTTTTACGAGGCTCTCCATCACCCCCCGCCTCTTGGGAAGTCGTGATGATGCGCTGCCCTGACTGATGGCAGTGACGTCAGCGGAGAGCGGACTTCAGACTGCTCTCCGCTGAAAACGGGTCACAGGAGTGCAAAACGAATTGCACTCCTGTGACCCAGAGGAGAAGCCCAGCCGAAAAAGCTCAGGCTGGACTTCTCCTTTAAGGAAGGAGTCCCCAAATCCCCACCATTTGAGAATTGTAAACAAATAAGTTCAGGATACTGAATCAAACGTTTTCTGAAGGTTCAGCGAAAGCAAAAAAATTCCTGAGCATTTCCAGCGTCCCAGTTGGACTGTAAATAAGAGATAATGTTGATTGCCCTTCAGATTTGGTCAGGCCCCTGCCTCCCTGGAATAAAGCCCACTTGGTCTTTGAGGATGTATAGGCTAATGAAGGAAGATATACGATCAGCGAGGATCTTAGTTAGAATCTTCAGATCATTATTTATTAGAGTTAGGCCGTTAATTACCAACTGAGCTTGTGTCTTTACCCGGTTTAGGTGTTACCGATATAAACGCAGAGTTGAGCGATCATTCCATGGGAGAGCCCATGTCGTAATGCATTTAGGAACAGGCAAAGTAAGGGGATAGCGTAGTACCAAATGTTTTGTAATATGGAACAGAAAATACATCAGGCCCCGGAGTCGAGTGAGCCTTCAAATATATATATATTTTTTAACAATAGAAAAAGCCTTCAAATATTTAATAACCTGCGCTACCTCTTCAGCAGAGCTTGGAGCCTCTAATTTTTGACGCTGATGGTACTCTAGATTCGGGAGCTGAATCTCATCCAGGAAGAAATCCAGCTCAGATTGTATGTGATTAGCTTTGGCACAGTATAATTTTTGATAATATTTGTGAAATGCCCCCATGATACGTTGCGTATCCTGAGATAGCAAACCACCCGCTATCTTAATTTTAGGTACCTTGAGGGTCTAAACTTTCGGGGACAATTTCCCCGCAAGCATGGATCCCAATTTGTCCTTTTGGTGATAGAATTGCACACCGATCCAGCGTATACTTTTCTCTGTCTTAGAGGTAAGCGCCAGGTTGAGAGCAATGCGAGCATTTGTTGGTAGGGACAGAAGTAGGACTTGTGTTTCCTAGTCAGTGTCAAAAATTCCTTCTTCAGTCTATCAAGATCCACAAATTTACCCTTGTGAATCTGAGAGGCTATTTGTGTGAGTTTCCCCCTCACTGTAGCCTTATGTGCAGCCCAAACTGTTCCCTGAGAGACCCCCGGAGTATCATTCATAATAAACTATTCATTGATAGCCCTTTCAATCTCTAGGACCCTTATGGGGTCACTAATAATGGACTCATTAAGCCTCCAAGTCTCCCATGCTTCTGACCTGAGGGGTGTTGGAGGGTCACGAACACTGCTGAGTGATCTGACCACACAGAAACCCTGATGAAGGATTTAGTGACTAGGGGAATGTGAGCCGTAGAGATAAAAATGTGATATATCCTAGCAAAGGAATTGTGAGGACAAGAGTAGTGGGTGAAATCACGCATTGTGGGATTGATTTCTCTCCGAACATCTACCAGTCCCTGTTGGAATATAATTTTAGCGATCCGAAGGCTCTGTTTAGACGGGCGGGTAAGGCAATCTCCAAGGGGATGGGATTCATCAAGGCCCTGATTGAATGCCACGTTACAGTACCCTCCAATAGGGATGTCAGAGTCTGAAACATAGATCAAAAGAAAATGGCCTGACCCTTATTTGGGGCATAGTAGGACACAAAGGAATAAATTTGGTCTTCAAGAGTTCCTTTATTAAGAATAAACCTCCCTTCTGGATCACTATGGGTTAGATTTACTAAAGCTGGAGCACTCAGAATCTGGTGAAGCTGTGTATGATAGCCAATCAGCTTCTATCTTCAGCTTGTTCAATTAAGCTTTGAGAATAAAACCTGGAATCTGATTGGTTCCCATGCAGAAGTGAGCCTGATTTTGCACCCTCCAACTTTAGTAAATAAACCCCCATGTTCCAGCAGTAAGAATAATTTACATTTGTTGGTGAAAAGGATTTCCAACCACTTACTTTTATCTTTTGCATTGGCCATGAAGAAATAAAGAAATTTGGGATGGATAAAGGAAGGCAATATCGCATAGGAAAATGTGTCTCCTGAAGGAGGACCAAATTGTTGAAAATGTGTCTCCTGAAGGAGGACCAAATATCACATTGTTTGCATGTGATATTGTTGTAGAGCTTTCCTTCATTTAATTGGTGGTGAATTTCAGCCTTAAAGGTTAGGGGAAAAACTACCTGCAAGGGAGTCTTAGTTAGGTCGACATGAGCCATGGAGCATGAGGGTAGGAGAAGCCAGCATTATAATAGCACTCACCAGGGTCCACCAAAGAAAAATAAGGTTCTGTGGTCCAGCAGCACTTCCTCCATAGCAGAGACTTGCCAAGCCAATAGCTCCAATCTGGTCACTAGAAAATAAATAAGGTTAGATAAAAAAAAGAACGGGGAGATAGAAGAGATAAGAAAGAGTAGATGGGGGATCACAATCGCATCTGAAGGTGAGGGGGAATACTTCCCTCACAACCTTCAAACACCATCTACAAGAAAGGGGGAAATCCTGTCCAGGAGAGAAGAACATTTGTGTCTCTGAGACAGGAGGAGGAGCATGAGTACCACTCCAGCTGCAAAACTCCCTCTAAAACCATAAAGGTTACAAAACCATAGGCCAAAGGCCAACATTGAGTTTAATGCACCCTTAGAAAATACTGAGCTTTAAGTACGATCTTATGTAATGCTTGGAAATGAGAGCTCCCTAAAAAGGATATGAGCAAGGGAGGGGTAGGGACCAGAGAGAGAGGGGACAGGAAGGGAAGTCTGGGGGGATGAGAGACTTCACTGGGGAAGCCAGATGTAAATTGGGGAAAGGAGACTGTGTAGCGGTCGCCATCTTGGAGGCCTTGTCCGGAAGCTCGCTCGCAGTAAATTGGCCCAAGGAGATCCCGGTGGGCTGTCTCCGTTGACATAGGTAGGACCAGCAGGTATTCCTCTGCTTATGGCCACTGAAAGTGCAGAGAAAATTGCGTACTGGTAGCTGCAGAGAGCCTCAGACGACTGGAGCGTGACGTAGATCCCGAGTTACGCATCATATCAGAAGCTGTCATGCATGCGCCTGACATTATTACTTTTTATTACTCATTCCCCCAAAAAAGTAAATAAGGGAACCCCATGATGAAAAAGTCCTTTAACAGCCAAAACATTTAAATAATGTCAATTAAAAGCAAACACAGATCCGGCGCTTCTGGACTAATGACACTTTAAAGCAAGAAATAAAATTAAATGTATGAGCTGCTGCTATAATAAACTGTTACTAATAAAAAGCAACCCAAAAAGTCCATGTATGTAATTAATAGGTTGGAGCAGTGCTTAAAAGTGATATAAATAACCACAGAATTGTGATAAACAGCCCTGTAAAGGGCAAGTCCAATAAAAACTTCAAGAAATTCTAAAGAGTGTCCATATGGGATCTCGTCAAACAAGGATGATAGGCCTTCACCGCACCACGAGACACCGCTCCCCTCAGATTTAACACTCACTGGAAGGATCTGATAATACAGCTTTAGTGTATCAAGGGATCTCTAGCCAGCATTGACTCCACTTCCTTAAGTCCTTATTTGTAGTCACAAGGGGTTAGTGCATCATTCCCAATAGATACGATCAATCAGCAAGGATTTCCACATACAGGTTAATTGCTGGCTTATTGGCTCATAAGGAAAAAGAAACAATCCTCATAACGTGAACCTGATTTAAAAGTTTTATTTCCAGCAAAAACGAACCCCCCTTTAAAATTTACACTTACAAACTATTAGATATAAAAAAACATTTAATGGTATAACCATCTGGTCTGTACAGCACAGCACGATACTCTCTCACTGTTCAGAAGATGTCTCATCCACGGTGATGCCGGGGTGGTGATAGTAGCAGCTGACAGATACAACGAGCCGTCTGGTCACTCCTTGACGCGTTTCGTCATTACATCTTTCTCAGTAGGCGTGACTAGATGGGGCGGCCGCGCAACTCTTATAGTGCATGTGTTTATTTTTACCCCTCATACACACAACGAGCAGCTCCACTCTGGTTCTCACCGTGGGACGCTATCTATAGGTCATGTATCACATTACTTCACATGTACTATAAGACCGCATTAAATATTATTAAATGCATATATAGAAACATTGCAAAACAAAAATAAAATGTTACAAAAACTTAAAATTGTAAACTGGAGATTAATGACATAATTGCAATTAAGTCCATTGATCCATTAATCACCTTGTGTGTCTCTCATAATAGAACAAAGACCAACCTTATTTTGCAAGACAGTTAAAATGTCACATTGAGAGTCACAATCGGGATCCCTAATAAACAATATATGAAATATATGATGAGTATCTAATAGAACTTTCATACTGACAATGCCTGATATAGACTTCTACTGGAAATCGTTGACAAAAAAAAATTGTCGAAAGTTCTGCAATTATTGCTTTCCCGGGATAATGGATAAACAATATAACAGACTATCGCTGGATCACTATTTTTGCTGGAAATAAAACTTTTAAAACTTACCACACACAACAGAACAGTGACATAAGTGCACATGCCATTAAATGAGTACAGAGGTGCGCTAGGTGCAGAGTACAGTGGTGCGCTAGGTGCAGAGTGCAATGGTGTGCTAGGTGCAGAGTACAGTGGTGCGCTAGGTGCAGAGTGCAGTGGTGCACTAGGTGCAGAGTACAGGGGTGCTCTATGTGCAGAGTGCAGTGGTGCGCTAGGTGCATAGTGCAGTGGTGCGCTAGGTGCAGAATGCAGTGGTGCGCTAGGTGCAGAGTACAGAGGTGAGCTAGGTGCAGAGTGCAGTGATGTGCAAAGTGCAGAGTGCAGGGGTGCACTAAGTGCAGTGGTGTGCTAGGTGCAGAGTACAGGGGTGCGCTAGGTGCATACTGCCTGTGTTGCGCTAGTTGCAGAGTGCAGGGGTGCGCTAGGTGCAAAGTGCAGAGGTGCACTAGGTGAAGAGTACAGGGGTGTGCTAGGTGCAGAGTGCAGTGATGCGCTAGGTGCAGAGTACAGGGGTGCTCTAGATGCAAAGTACAGTGGTGAGCTAGGTGCAGAGTGCAGTGGTGCGCTAAGTGCAGAGTACAGGGGTGCGCTAGGTGCAAAGTGCAGTGTTGTGCTAGGTGCAGAGTACAGGGGTGCGTTAGGTGCAAAGTGCAGGGGTGATCTAGGTGATGAGTACAGGGGTGTGCTAGGTGCAGAGTGCAGTGGTGCGCTAGGTGCAGAGTGCAGTGGTTCCATTCCAGAGCTCTCCTAACACCCCCTCACCCCCCCATTATTCACCACCCATTCCTTTCACTCCCCCCGCCCTCCAAGTACAAGGCTCTCCTCCCACCCCACCCCCGATTCCAGTACACAGTTTTCCTCTGTCACAAATCCTACTCACAGCATGTCCGATGTCCGTGCAGCCTGCAGGTTTCAGAAGCAGCTTCCCCTGTGCAGATTCCCTGCCCTCTTCCTCCTCTGCTCTCATAGAGATCAGTGTATTATACCCGAGGGATCTGAATGGTCGCCGGGAGAGGAGTGCTATCACTTGTAAATACAGAAGCAGTGCTTCTGTATTTACAAGTGACAGTAGGTGAGCAGCCAGCATGCGAACAGCACCAGAGGTGTCCGAACTCCGGCGGGCAGCATTGGGGTTCAAGGGGCGGGAAGCACGATGCCCCCCAACATTGACAGCGATCTTGGCAAATGCCACTTTTGCCCAGCGTTAAAGACGGGCCTGCCAATGACACATAAAGATAGGTGTTCTCTTCCAGTACTCCACACATTTCATTGCATTGCAGCCTCTTACCAGGAGTCTGGAAAAAGCATTGGAAGGAATAGTACATGGACCAAAGCTTTTCCATCTATGGTCCCCCATAAATCCTATGATTATAGATGGGCTGCAGCGGAACTTTCCAACAGGGGAAAAGTTCTAACACAAGCGGCAAACCCCATTGAAAAATCAAAAGTGCCCACTTTGAAGGCTTATATGCAAGTGATTGTCCAAAAAAGGGGAATGGGGATTCAGGTTTAAACAATCTTTTTTTTTCAGGAGCAGTGATTTTAATGATGCTTAAAGTGCACCAATAAAAACCAGAAATTCTTTTAAATATAGTGTCTGGGGGTCCCCTTAGTCTGCCTGTAAAGTGGAATATCTGTAGCATTTCTAAAGAAAAAAAATCGAAACACATTTAAATTGACTCACTGGCAATTGCTGGCACCTGGCTATTGATTTTTTTTTTTTAAATGGCATGCCCCCCCACCAAAATCCCCACCAGACACTTATCCGGGCATGCAGCCTGGCAGGTCAGGAAAGGGGGAGGAGGAGCGAGTGCCCCCTCCCCTCCTGAGCCATACTAGGCCACATGTCCTCAACATGGGGGGGTGTGTGCTTTGGGATGGCCACCAACGGTGGCCGGTGGTTGTGGGGGTCTCTGGGTAGGGGGCTTTTTGGGCCAGAACCCGCCCCCCCTATGTGAATGTGTGTTGGGTACATAGTACCCATTCACCAAAAAAGTGACAAAAAGTATTAAAAACACAGAGACAGTTTTTGACAATTCCTTTATTAAAAAATAAAAATAAAGAAAAAGCAGCATCCCCCAATGTAAATCCATCGTCAAACACGTTGCACCCAGAAAAAAAAAGGCTCCCGCCATCACCCAGAGCCCAATCCCCTGCCCAAAAGCACCCACCCCCCCATGTTGAGGGCATGTGGTCTGGTATGGTTCAGGAGGGAGCTCACTCACCCCCCCTCTTTCCTGACCTGCCAGGCTGTATGCCCGGATAAGGGTTGGTATGGACTGGGGGGGGCAAGCGTTTATTTTGTATTTGTTTTTTAACAGGCACATTTTTTTTATTATTCAGCTGTCAACAGGGAAACCCATTGACAGCGTATGACTCATTGGTCCCACTCCTTAACAAACAACCAGCTTATACTGCACCCTGATTGGGCAAAGCTTTTGGGGGGTTGGGTGGGTCTTTGCAGTAGCAAGATCTCTCACCTCGAAACCCTTTGGATTTATTTGTTAAAAACATATAGCCCATTGTATTAAACATAGAGCGGGATCTCATTTGCTTTATCAATAATAGTTGTTTTTTATTCCACCAGGATTTTTAGTTATTTAATTAAAGTATTTTACTTACCGTATATACTTGAGTATAAGCCGACCCGAATATAAGCCAAGGCACCTAATTTTACCACAAAAAAATGGGAAAATGTATTGACTCAAGTATAAGCCTAGGGTGTCCATCTGCATGCCTCACTGTGCCTCACTTTCCCTCACTTTGCCTCACTGTGTCCATGTGCATGCCTCACTGTGTTCATGCCTCACTGTGTCCATGCCTCACTGTGCCCATGCCTCACTGTGTCCACGACTAGACTGACGTTTAACATGGGAGTCTATGGAAGTGGTTCCCGGTTTTAAAAATCAGTTCTCCCCAGCTGTAGGTCCCCCGGACAACAAACTTTGCACACTTGTAGAGGAAGAGTGGGACTACATGTGTGCCTGTACCGGGCCCACAAAATCCGGGAGATCAGGCGCAAAAAGGTGACTCGAATATAAGCCGAGGGGGGCATTTTCAGCACAAAACAATGTGCTGAAAAACCCGGCTTATACTTGAGTATATACGGTATGTAGTTATGTATTCGCCTTTGTTCTTCATGATCAGTATGATCAGTGCTCTGTGTCTTGATGTTTATTTTTCTCTTAATTTGGTAAATACAGGTACTCCTCACTTAACGACCAGGTTTCCATTCCAGTGACCAAGTTGTTAAACAAATTGGTCGTTAAACGAGGAGCCACAAGTAATCAATATTTTAAGCATTATTAACTACTGTACTGTACTGTATTGTGAAAAAAAGTCTAAACACAAAACTCCAGCTCAATAACGTTGTTTTAATTTGCATAAGTACAGAACACCAACGAAAATTGTGTACTGTTCTGTACAATACAATGATGTACAACGTTCGGGTGGGGAGAGCTGGTCGTAAGTCTGAGCGGTCATTAAAAAGGTAAGTGGAACAATTGATTTGGGGTACTGTGGGGATACCGGCATTGGAGGAATGGACCTATGGACTAACTTCGGAGTCAACCCGTCCGGGGTCCCCTCCTCTGTTAGTCTCCTGCCGAAAGGGGAGATGTGTGACATGGGGGTCACTTTGGACACAGAGTGAGCCAGGAAATAATGGACATTGAGAATATGGCTTGGATTGCTTAAAATGGGTCTGTAATATTTATCCACCATATTCCCCAGGATACCTGCAAAGAACTATCTACTGTTTTATGAACTCAACAGGTTAAATTAAGAGAGGCTGATATGTCTCCTGTCTCCTTGTGTAATGCTAATGAGCCTCACCTATGCTACAGGCCCTTTCATTGTGACGATGTGGATTGGAGCTTGGTAACCCATCTGGCTCCATATTATGGGATGTTGAAGTGTCTTCTGTGAGGAGGGGGGGGGGAATCACCCCTCCTGCTAAGACTGGTTATCAAAGGAGAAGTTTGAACACACCTGACCTGTATCATCATTGTCATTGGACAGTTTAACCCGCCCTGTTCCCCAAGGATGGGAGGGAAGGGTTTTGAAGAGAAATGTGTTACCATGTGTTTTGAAAATAAAGTGATTCCCTGTTTTGGAACTTGAATACAGAGCGTTGTCTCGTATCTGGGGGGATAATCATTCGTATGGGGTCTTATTCGGCTGGTTGGAGTGTCGGGTGGCTGTCGTGTGGTTGGAAAGGGAATATCCTAACGGTGTTAACCCCTTTCATACTTGGAGTGCCGTTACAATTGTTGGCAAGCAGTGGGATTGATCCCCACAGCCAGAAGGACAGCTACAAGAGGACACAGGACAATGGAAGCACAGTATGAACGGCTAAAGCTCTCCACCCTCAAAGACTTACTGGAGAACCGGGGAAGACCGGCCAACAACCGTAAGAAGAGGGACATTATCAGAGAACTAGTCGAAATGGATGGAACCGAAAGGCCCAGCGTAACAGACAGGACACCCAAAGAGGCAAGTTTTGATCGGGCTGTTAAACTAAGACTGGCACAGTATGGTCCTAACCCTCCAGCGGAGATCATAGACCTAGTTATAGCGGCTGTGGACGCAAATTGGCTACATCAAAAAGGTGCTGCAGCAGCAGAAGTCACAGCAGCACCAACTGCAAGGAGCGGAGAGGTACAGATACCAGCCGCCATGGAAGAGGAAGTCAGAAGGAGGTTACAAGAGATGCAGATACAGCATAGAGGACCAGTTTAAGAGGAGGTCCTGCTGGGATGGTCTGATTCAATCCGCTGCGAACTCTGGAAGAAAGCGCTAGCTCTCGAACAGCAACACCAGGGAAAAGTTCTCCCCTCCATCTATGTAAGGTACTGGTCGCAGTATGATGTATGAATGCCGTTATTGGGGGAACAACCAAAGCAGGAGTGGACAACTGAGTTAAGCAGGCTGATCCGGGCAGAGATGCGGTTGGACGAGAGCTACAGAGCCCTCCGGTGGTATGTAGCCCAAGAGTGCCCATGGTCAGTGGATGACAGCCCCACGGAAGGCTTTGACTATGATGGCCTGGGATTGTTGTATTGGAGGCTATCCAGTGACCCTGACTTTGGGAGTGATCGGGAGTGGCGTTTTGAGGAAATAATGGAGCACAGAGAGCGAAAACTGAATGTCTCGGAAGGGCACTGGGCAGAGGAAGATTTGGAGTTTCTGGCCGTTCAGGAATGGGAGCTGGAGATCGCCTACAGACAGCTGCTAGAATCTGCTCAGCAGCAGGGTGGTGCTACCTGTGCCTGGGACTATCAGGAAATACCAGTGGACAGCTATGAAATCCTGGCTGAAGAATCGGCAGTGGAAAATCTGAAGATTGCCATCACTAAAGCCGAAGTGGATGATATGGAGTTCCAGGGAGCTAGCCTGGCTGAAGAATCAGCAGTGGAAAATCTGGAGATTGCCATCCCTAAAGCCGAAGTGGATGATGTGGAGTTCCAGGGAGCTAGGGCAGTTGGCTCATCTTCCCAGCTACAGATTACAGAAGGTATGGACTTAAGGGACTGTTCAGAGGATGTTATGGATTATGCATCGCCTGCCCAAGTACTGGCAGCAGGACAGAGTACTGCAGACCCCTGCTCTACACCCATGGCAGTTTTGGAGGCCCGAGATGAGAAGGTGATGGTTCCTCTTTCCCAGGGGATTTCAGAGATGCAGGGGGGAGAAGCAGCCCTTTTCCCTCCCCAACAGTTAGCCAGAGCAGATGGGGTGGAGTCCCCAGCAGAAGTGCTGGCAACCGGGCAGAGTGATAGCAACCTCTGCCCAGCACCGGAAACAACTGTGGAGATTCAGGGAGCCCGGGGCAGTTGGCCCCTCTCCCCAGCAACCAGCTAAGGTAGTAAAGCTGTTACTCCCAGCTGAATCACTGGCAGCAGGGCAGAATGCTATGGGCCTCTGCTCTCAACTAACGGAAGAGGGAGTTCCTGTGGTACTGGATGGGACTTCGGTCCTCACTGACACAACCCCAGAAAATGGTGTGACACTGGGACAGGAGAATGTCAGACTTGCTTTGCAAGCACTGGGGGATTTTCACCTACCACAAGTGGATGGGACTTCAGTCTCCACTTGTATACCCCAGGGAGGCTGGGCAGTCGGCCCAGATCCCCAACAGCATGACAGACTGAGCCCAGTCACCCTGTCTTCTCTCCAGCGGCTGAAAGGACTCCAGGGAGAAGGGCCAGTCCAGGCCTCTCCCCAGCGGTGGGTATGTTCTCTAAGAGAGGCAGAGGTTGGCTGGGTAAGTAATGCTCTGCTTGGAACAATTGATTTGGGGTACTGTGGGGATACCGGCATTGGAGGAATGGACCTATGGACTAACTTCGGAGTCAACCCGTCCGGGGTCCCCTCCTCTGTTAGTCTCCTGCCGAAAGGGGAGATGTGTGACATGGGGGTCACTTTGGACACAGGGTGAGCCAGGAAATAATGGACATTGAGAATATGGCTTGGATTGCTTAAAATGGGTCTGTAATATTTATCCACCATATTCCCCAGGATACCTGCAAAGAACTATCTACTGTTTTATGAACTCAACAGGTTAAATTAAGAGAGGCTGATATGTCTCCTGTCTCCTTGTGTAATGCTAATGAGCCTCACCTATGCTACAGGCCCTTTCATTGTGACGATGTGGATTGGAGCTTGGTAAACCGTCTGGCTCCATATTATGGGATGTTGAAGTGTCTTCTGTGAGGAGGGGGGGGGAATCACCCCTCCTGCTAAGACTGGTTATCAAAGGAGAAGTTTGAACACACCTGACCTGCATCACCATTGTCATTGGACAGTTTAACCCGCCCTGTTCCCCAAGGATGGGAGGGAAGGGTTTTGAAGAGAAATGTGTTTCCATGTGTTTTGAAAATAAAGTGATTCCCTGTTTTGGAACTTGAATACAGAGCGTTGTCTCGTATCTGGGGGGAGAATCATTCGTATGGGGTCTTATTCGGCTGGTTGGAGTGTCGGGTGGCTGTCGTGTGGTTGGAAAGGGAATATCCTAACGGTGTTAACCCCTTTCATACTTGGGGTGCCGTTACAAGGAGTATCTGTATTTAGGATGATTATTGGGCTCTTTTGCAAGCTTTAATGATCTTCTTTGTCCACAAGATCACCCAGTACCATTTTTTTTTTTTTACATTTTTTTAAAAATGGATTATTCAATTTTATATTATATTCTTTATCTGCTTAATCTGGGTGATTTTATATTTCTTTCTTTGACTGTGAGGTGCTCATAAGAAATTATAAAGCTGGCTTCTTTTTTGTCTGTTTTTAATTTTTCCTTTTGTAATACCCTTCTATGAAAATCAATAAATCATATCTTAAAAAAAAAAATATGGTTGTGGACAATCTGGAAAGATGTTGTCCGAAGTGTTTGTTGTTGTTGTTTTGTTTTTTGGATTATATAACATTTTATCTTGTGCTTTTTTTTTTTTTTTGTAAAACAGAGAAATAACAGTTTTGACTTAAAAAATATCTGTAGTTTTTCTCCTTTTTATATAGAAGCTACCTGATATCATGTTATGATATATTGAATTTCTTTGGTGCACAGTTAGAACAGTAATACAGGAAGAGGAAAATAATATGTTAAAGAAAGCTGTTTGTAAGTTAGAACATTATGTGAAAGTTCATAAGGAACTGAAAGAACTTTTGAACACAGTAGTAGGCAGAAGAAGTGCAGAAGCAAAATAAATTACTGGAGCAGCTGTACATAGGATTGATTGTATAGGTAAGGTATATAAGTTAAGACAAATCCACAGATGTTGCTATATTTTAGGGAAAAAGTATAAAAACCTCAGCACATGTCAGTAAACTGATTTTTTTATTTATTTTACATTTAATTTAAATGTAGGTGCAGAAGAACAGAAAGGGAACTTTTACAACTTGGATGACATAATGAATGGTAATATCTGTTCATAAAAATTGAATTCATGTTGTCTACACACCAATAATTTTAGATCATACATTCTAATTTCAGCAGGACATTGATAATTTTGTGATATTCTGAACTATTACATACTGTATTTTATCTCCCCAATTATAAGATGAGGAAAAATCTGACTGTGCAACAAATTCAAATGTAAGGTACCGTATATACTCGAGTATAAGCCGAGTTTTCAGCACATTTTTTTGTGCTGAAAATGCCCCCCTCGGCTTATTCTTGAGTAACCTTTTTGCGCCTGATCGCCCAGATTTTGGGGACCCGGTACCGGTACCTATGGCCGGGAAGCACAGATTTTTCAAAGCCTGGCCCCCCTTCCATAGACTCCCATGTTGAACGGTAATTTCTCCGGTAACTTTGGGGACCCAGTACCGGCCGGTTGTAGGTCCCCTGGACCCGAAACTTGGCACACATGTAGCCCAATTTCTCCTCTACAAGTGTGCAAAGTTTTTTGTCTAGGGGACCGACGGCCAGGAAGCACCGATTTTTCAAAGCCGGGCACCCCTTCCATAGACTCCCATGTTAAACGTCAGTCTAGTCATGGGCACAGTGAGGCATGGGCACAGTGAGGCATGCACATGGACACAGTGAGGCATGCAGATGGACACCCTAGGCTTATACTCGAGTCAATACGTTTTCCCAGTTTTTTGTGGTAAAATTAGGTGCCTTGGCTTATATTCGGGTCGGCTTATACTCGAGTATATACGGTATTTAACAAGTCCATTACACAATTTAAAATGTCTCTAAACAATAGCTCAGTTATTTTCTTCTTATTCATTCCTCTCCTGATTGCTGTTTTTTTGTAAAAAAGCTATAGAAATGTCATTATCTTCTACTGGACTGAACATATTCAGAAACCCAGTCTTGGTGGGTTGTCTCCGTTGTCTAGGTAAAAATCTCTTGGAATAAATAAGGCCAATGTCCACACAGGAGTAAAAACCTAATCAGCAAGGTTTTATTCTTTATATTTTAGTTAAACTTGAAGAGAGATAGTAGGAAGTTGAGAGAAGTTGGGGAAGGGTTCAGGCACGCAACACTTAAAGCTCAATGTCAATCTTTCGTCGCCACTCAAACCTGAGTGGGTATTGCTCACCCGGATAGTCCCTATGAGAGCGGTCCTAGCAGCCGGGATGGAGCACAAATCAATCTTTTTCTTGTCCTGAACCTCCCAGCTAAACAATACTGAACAAGAACCTCTGTGCCAGACCGGTGCATTGCAGGCTTTGTAACTGTTGAAAATGGATCCCTCCTTAGGCGAGTTTCCAGGACTCTTCCCAAGACAGCAGTACCGTCGCTAGTCTCCTCTGGGACTGATTCTCCCCTGGTCTCCTTTCCTAAAGTTGGGCCACCTAGAAGTGGGCAGCCTGGGATCCCTCTCTGAGGTGTATGCCCTTGTCATCGGAGCCGGGCCTACCTTGAAACAAAGCAGCCTCGGGCTGAAAGTGTTCGAGGCCCGAACACACCCACGCACCTCGTGCCACACGGGCCACGAGGCATACCTTAGGACCAATGGGTCCCCTGGAACTACCCTTACCTAATGGCGTCTGCCCCTTATGTACCCTCTCCCAGCATGCACAGCGGGTAGACCACGCCCACTGTACGGT
The DNA here is from genome assembly GCA_029206835.1 of Rana muscosa. NCBI lineage: Eukaryota > Metazoa > Chordata > Amphibia > Anura > Ranidae > Rana > Rana muscosa. Next base: position 717,050,588 of record CM055116.1, on the reverse strand, counting down.
TGCCGAAAGAGGACACCCAAGTGTAGTAATTGGCATGGCATAAGGACCCCCACTATGGTGATATGGGGTCATATATTCTAGTTTGGACCCACTGGTTAAGGAAATTGACTAGTATTATAAGTTTTATAAGTATTATGAAATAGGTTGAAATCTTGTATTTTGTATGGAGCAGCAGTTTTGCAAAAGCATGCATAATTTGCAATGAGTAGCATAATTTGCAGAGTGCTGGTCTATTTTTTTAGCCACTGTCTGGGGTCCTTTCATGTGCAACTGTCTGGTAGGCATTGGTACAGGGAAGTGAAACCTTGTGACTATGAGCTATAGCACTCGTGTTAATTCTTGTGTTGATTCTTATTAATAACTAAACTGTTGGCCACCTTGAGAGGGTCAGGGCGAGTGTCGGCCATCTTGAGAGTGGCAAAATGTCTACTGTATAACAATAAAATATATACCCACTGTATTAACCACACCCCCCTCTTCTATGATTGGACTATGATAATGACTATATAATGTCTACCCCTGCAAAAGAGTAAACAGATTTCATTTTAAGCGCAAATCCTGTCTTGTCTCTTTTCTTGCGTTTGAAGAAATCTCTCAGTACTGATCCCGTACCTTTTGGGTGTGGCAATTGGATTATTTCCAAGCTGGTCTGAGGGGGTAGAGGTACTACATGTTCTATTTTTCCTACACCAAGGTGTTGTGATACCCCTCCCGTAGTTCAACCTATGCCGGTGGTGACAGTGCCACCTACCGGCAACAGAGAACTCTACTGCCAGGCAGTATCACACTCAGAGCAGAAGCAATATTGAATCACTGATTGGTCTGAGCCCAACTACTGGCTCAGACTACCCCTAAACTTCCACATAGCGCCCCCAAATATTGGGGGGGGGGGCGCTACACATAAATACAACCACCTCCAATATGACACAGTGCAATAAACCAACCAACAGACAGAGACCCATATATAACAACAGACAGGTATGTACAATAAATGGGAAATACCAGAATCATAAACAATAGCCAGGCCAAGGTCATACACAGAGGATCAGCAGATAAACAAAGGGCAGTTCCAGAATCACAAACGTAAGCCAGGCCAGGGTCATCAACGGGAGATCAGCAGATGGGTTAAGGAACAACAGGACAGGGAGAGGATGGATGGATCAGACTGCAGGGCAGGGATGCAAGGTAACAGGGGAGACAGGATAGGGATCAGGACAGGGAGACAGGATCAGGTACTCAGGTAACAGGTTCAGGTCTTCAGGCAGCAGGTACGGATAAGAGCATAAGGAAAATACCAAGGTGATGGGAGCAACCATCAGCAGGGTATTTATTTGAATGCCTGTAATTAGCTTCAAGTGACACCTGAACACAGGAGGTGCTGTCTGCTCCACAGTGCCGGCAAGCACCTACTGGTGGACACCGGTACTACAGCCAAAGGATTTAACAGAGCCACCAGCAGGTGAATCCCTCCACTACAGATCCTGAGTGTTGGAAGACACCCGCTGGTGGACACTGGTACTGCGATCCAAGAGACAGACAGTGCCACCAACGGGTGAACCCTTTCCCGACAGTACCCCCCTCAAAGGAGCGGCATCCGGATGCTCCAACTAGTTGTAATTGTCCATAGTCTATGGCATAAAACAGAAAAACAGATGGGTGCACATCAGGCTGGGCATCAGGCACTTCAAGCTGGGCATCAGATACGTCAAACCGGACAGCGGGCACATCAGGGCAGACAGCGGGCACATCAGGGCAGGCGGCGGCCACATCAGGGTAGGCAGCGGGCTCCGGGTCATCGAGCTAGGGCAGCAGGCTCTGGGTCATTGAGCTGGGCAGGCGAGCACCGTAACGGCAGGCTGGGTAACGGGCACCGGCCCAGCAAGCTGGGTAGCAGGCCCTGACCCAGTGGGCTGGTTGGCGGGCACCGGTTCAGCAAGCTGTATGCCGTGCACCGGCTCAGCAAGCCGGGCAATTGGCACCGGCTCAACAGGCTGAATGATGGGGACCAAATCCACAGGCCGGGTAACGGGCACCGACTCAACATACCGGGACACGGACACCGACTCCTCAGGCTGGGACACGGGCACCGACCCCACAGGCCGGGACACGGGCACCGGAACTTCAAGCGGGGACACAGGCACCAGAACTTCAAGCGGGGACACAGGCACTGGAACTTCAAGTGGGGACACAGGCACTAAGATGTCAGGCTGATTAGCAGACACTGAGACGTCAGACTGGACAGCAGGCACAGGCATTGATACAACAGGCAGAACAGCAAGCGCATCAAACTGGACCGCAGTCACTGGAACGTCAGGCTGAAACATGGACACCAGAACATCAGGCTGGGACATGAGGACTTCAGGCTGGATCACTGGCACAGGTCATCAATGGGAGATCAGCAGATGGGGTAAGGAACAACAGGACAGGGAGAGAATGGATGGATCAGACTGCAGGGCAGGGATGCAAGGTAACAGGTGACACAGGATACGGATCAGGACAGGGAGACAGGATCAGGTACTCAGGTAACAGGTTCAGGAACAGGTTTAGGTCTTCAAGCAGCAGGTATGGATCAGGGCACAAGGAAGATACCAAGGCGATGGGAGCAACCATATAGCAGGGTATTTATATGAATGCCTGTAATTAGCTTCAAGTGACACCTGAACGCAGGTGGTGCTGCCTGCTCCACACTGCCGGGAAGCACCCGCTGGTGGACAACGGTACTATAGCCAAAGGATCTAACAGTGCCACCAGCAGGTGAATCCCTCCACTACAGATCCTGAGTGTTGGAAGACACCTGCTGGTGGACACTGGTACTGCGATCCAAGAGACAGATGGAGCCACCAACGGGTGAACCCTTTCTTGACAATCCCTTTGGTGGACAAAAAGATAGTCCAAACAACCATATTTCTTATGAGGGGCAGAGTAATGGGGACAGTCTCTACAGTCTACATGAAGCATACAACAAATATCTACTAATCTGTGAGAGTGTAGAATTCATGTATCTAGAGGGTAAAAGAGGGAGGAAACGATTGACTCCTAAATGTGATTACAAACTTTGCCGTGTATGAACCTATGGGCCCAATATTAAGTAAGATCCATAGGGGAATACAGCTCAATGTGGGGAGGTATCTTGCCAACCAGCAGAAGGTCAGAGTTCAATCAGTTAATGCCAGACAGCAAGATTTTAATCATAAACAGCATTTCAACTAGCCAGCTAAAAACTATATGATCGAAAGGGGAATCCATATCAAAACAAAATAAATGAATGGAAACAAAACATATACAAAATACCTTTTGTAATACCCTCTCCTGGAAACAGCCTCCTCCATAGCTTATCCATATACTCACAGAGTTTGGGATCCTACTTGTGAACAGAAATCTAGGGACCCGTTTGGCCCTCTGCCCTTGACTTCAAAGAATGGTGCTTGTCAACTAAGAGGGTGCCAAGGTGGAGCCTGAATAACACATCTACAGTGGGGCAAAAAAGTATTTAGTCAGCCACACGAGAGACCTGTAATTGTCATCATAGGTAAACCTCAACTATGAGAGACAAAATGTGGAAACAAATCCAGACAATCACATTGTCTGATTTGGAAAGAATTTTTTTCGCAAATTATGGTGGAAAATAAGTATTTGGTCACCTACAAACAAGCAAGATTTCTGGCTCTCACACACCTGTATCTTCTTCTTTAAGAGGCTCCTCTGTCCTCCACTCATTACCTGTATTAATGGCACCTGTTTGAACTTGTTATTAGTATAAAAGACACCTGTCCACAACCTCAAACAGTCACACTCCAAACTCCACTATGGTGAATACCAAAGAGCTGTCGAAGGACACCAGAAATACAATTGTAGACCTGCACCAGGCTGGGAAGACTGAATCTGCAATAGGCAAGCAGCTTGGTGTGAAGAAATCAACTGTGGGAGCAATAATTAGAAAATGGAAGACATACAAGATCAATGATAATCTCCCTCGATCTGGGGCTCCACGCAAGATCTCACCAGTGAGGTCAAAATGATCACAAGAATGGTGAGCAAAAATCCCAGAACCACACTGGGGGGACCTAGTGAATGACCTGCAGAGAGCTGGGGCCAAAGTAACAAAGGCTACCATCAGTAACACACTACGCTGCCAGGGACTCAGATCCTGCAGTGCCAGATGTGTCCCCCTGCTTAAGCCAGTACATGTCTGAGGTTTGCTAGAGAGCATTTGGATGATTCAGAAGAGTATTGGGAGAATGTCATATGGTCAGATGAAACCAAAGTAGAACTGTTTGGTAGTAAAACAACTTGTCGTGTTTGGAGGAGAGAGAATGCTGAGTTGCAACCAAAGAAAACCATACCTACTGTGAAGCATGGAGGTGGCAACATCATTCTTTGGGGCTGTTTCTCTGCAAAGGGAACAGGACGACTGATCCATGTACATGAAAGAATGAATGGGGCCATGTATTGTGAGATTTTGAGTGCAAACCTCCTCCCATCAGCAAGGGAATTGAAGATGAAATGTGGCTGGGTCTTTCAGCATGACAATGATCCCAAACACACCACCCGGGCAACGAAGGAGTGGCTTCGTAAGAAGCATTTGAAGGTCCTGGAGTGGCCTAGCCAGTCTCCAGATCTCAACCCCATAGAAAACATTTGGAGGGAGTTGAAAGTCCGTGTTGCCCAGCGACAGCCCCAAAACATCACTGTTCTAGAGGAGATCTGCATGGAGGAATGGGCCAACATACCAGCAACAGTGGGTGACAACCTTGTGAAGACTTACAGAAAACGTTTGACCTCTGTCATTGCCAACAAAGGATATATAACAAAGTTTTGAGATGAACTTTTGATATTGACCAAATACTTATTTTCCACCATAATTTGCAAAAAAAAAATATTCCAAATCAGACAATGTGATTTTCTGGATTTGTTTCCACATTTTGTCTCTCATAGTTGAGGTATACCTATGATGACAATTACAGGCCACTCTCATCTTTTTAAGTGGTAGAACTTGCACAATTGGTGGCTGACTAAATACCGTATTTATCGGCGTATAACACGCACAGGCGTTTAACACGCACACTAACTTTAAGAGGGAAGTTTCCGGAAAAAAACTTTCCACAGCCCCCTGCGTAGAACACGCAAGCACAGTTTACCCTCTATTTTCAGGGTAAAAAAGTGAGTGTTATACGCCAATAAATACAGTACTTTTTTGCCCCACTGTATCTGTTATAGTCTCTGGACATTGATGAACTGTAGAATTAATATAGGTGAGCTTTCCTTAAAAGGTCAAGGGCAAGGCTGTAACCAAGGCTGTCTAGGTGTTGGTGTCAAAAAAATAAGGACAATTCACTCAGTAGGATCTGTTATCTGTTGGGAAAAGTTGTTCAATGATTTAGACTGTCTCCCTAAAGGAGTTTGGACTACTAATAGTCCTGGACTATTAGGGTCAGACGAAAGGAGATGCAATGACTCTATAGATTTTGTCAATGATAATCTAATTACAGGCTGGGTGTATTGGTCCCTTATGGGATCCCTTTCAATAATTTTTTTGGTGGGAGTGTTTGGTGTGTAGATGCCATGTGGATCAGGATGTGTTGACTGGGCTAGGAGGACAATCTCGTACCTCCATTTTCATACTCATAAGACCATTGAACAGGGAAACTGATGAAGTGTGCCCCCTTCTGTGCAGGCTAGGGAATGCAAGAGTCTTTGAGATGTGGAGCAGGGAGCTGAGGAATCAGTGTAGGTGTGGAAAATAATTATTTTATTGCCATCCCACAGGTCCCTTGGGAGGCGCTGTTTTGATTCTTGGGCATGAAAATCAGCAAGTGAAAGTACTCTTTGTATGTGAGGTCAGCATGGAGCTCTGAACTATGCTTACTCATTCTGCAATAGCTGGGCAGCATGAGGGCTATTAAAGAGCTATTTTTCACTGGAATTTTGCTATAATTTGAATAAGCCAAGTTGTGACCTTTTTAGATTAGGACATATATGTAAAGATATTTGCTAAAATCTATTTTATTTTTAATCAGCAAATAGAAATAAATATGAGCTATAGACCACCATGCTTTAATATGATCACATTGGCCTTTCACACTTATATGTATATACATAACTTTTTTTTCTGATAAGCATTTCTAAAATTAACAACGAAAGAGAACTTTGGAAATGCAGTCGTAAGCACATTTACAGAAAAAGCACCTTGTCACAATTTATGAATGTTCTGAGCTTGCGCCTGGTGCAGATAAATGATCTACTACAGCAAGAAGACACTGAAAATACAAAATATATTGCTATTTGCTCACACATGCAGTTCGCTATGTGTCCCGGGTTAAATACAACTTTCTTATTTGAATAGAACTATATATGTCTCTGGAATATAAATGACAAATGCAATGTAATAAAATCATACCATATGCTTAAAATGTTTATGATTTTTTATTTCCAAAATTCAATTATAACTGTTTATTGTTTCCTTTTAAAACAAAGGTTTCTTGAAAGCAGAGAAGAGGAAATTTGTTTCTGCCAAAATTCTATCCCAGAACAGCAATACTGTGTGTTATTTTTAAGTGCAATGTTTAGATGGGAGCTTGAACCTTAATGAAATTTTCAGGACTGGCTATAGAGATTTCTTTTCCAAGTTACTGATCTTTGTGAAGGATTGCTGGCATATAGTAAATAGCTTTAGGAACATTTTCAGATGATATAAACCTTTACATAGCAGCACTAATATGGCAAAAAACAGTATTTATACCTTAAACAAAAATAACTGAGACCCTAGATTGAACAACTGTTGTTGTTATTTTTATTACTATTATTATAAAATGTTTCTTTGAAATGAGCTTCAACATGAAAATCTTTCATACAAGATGGTAAATTACAAAGGGTTACAAAAAAATCATCTAACAGTATGACCAGATTGGTTTCCACCTTGCAAATAATTTTTTTTTGCAATTGCCTACATAGAAAGCATTTTAGTTAAATTTGCTCAATAATTGAACCTGGTTTTACTTTAACCTGTCGGAGAGGTTAAATGAAAGTGAAACACAGACATTCTTCTTACTCATCTATGCTAATTGAAGCAAATATACATTCCAGGATCATAGCTAGAGATTCACTAATACCAAAGCAGATCCTGCATGTCAAAATTTGTGGTCCTAGTATAACCTGGACTGGAGCTAATAACTACTAGACATGTGCACACTGAAATATTTAGTTTCGGAATTTCGTTTTCGTCCGAAAAATACATTTATTTAGTTACTCCCGAAATTTGTTTTTATTTGTTTAGTTTTTCGTTAGAAATTGCATTCATCCGAAAATCTGAATTAATTAAGGTCGAATCTGTCATTGAAGGCTTATGGTGTCTGTTGAATGTTCAAAGAAGATTCGACGGAGCAGCGAAACTGTACGACGCCGCAATCGTACATGTTCGGTCGAATGTTCCGCCTACAAGCTAGCTATAGTAGAATTCTAATGTTTTGTTTTATGACTAATAATAATTATATTTATTAATTATTATTACTAGTCAACCAACATTAGAATTTTTCTATAGCCTATGGGAGGAGCATTTGACTGGAAATGTACGATTGCAGCGTCGTACAGTTTAGCTACTCAAATCTTCTTAGAACTTTCGACAGACACCATAAGCCTTCAATGACAGATTCAAAGTTTGTATGTTTTTCGATGCTTTGTCGAATCTTCGTCGTTCATGTTGAATTGTCAAGTTAGTTCTAGCTATTTTACTGCTCCTCCTCTTTGGTTACAATCAGCCAATAACATTCATCATCATCATTATTTTTATTTTACTTCCCCCACCCAATTCCAGCAGTGATCTTTTCTCTCTATGTCAAATCTTTTCTCTCTATGTAGAATAATCTTGGACTAATAGAGTTAAGGTTAGGCACATTCGACCACAGGTTCGATGGACACAGATTGTTGTTGTCGACGTCATGTCGAATCTTCTATCTATATCGAATTGTTGCAACGAAAATGAAAATAAATCATTTGTTTATGTTGGATCTTTCGGTATTCGGATTCTGCGCTTTCGTTTTCGTTTGTTAAAACGATAACGAAAATACCTGAAATTCGAACGAAAATGCATTCGGACGAAAACGAATGCACATGTCTAATAACTACTATGGAACTTCTTTGTCTGTTGCTGCTGTATTATCCTTCTGCAGTGTGGACAAGGTTAAACTGAATGTTTAGTAATGCAGAATACAGCCATCTTTAAGGAAACCACTTTGTAATGCTCAATTATGGAGTGTCTCCAGTTCAAGGGGCGTCCATCTTGGCTGGGTCTGATTTATTCAAAAAAAAATGAATTTTTTTTCCTTTGGACGAGAAAAACGATCGTCTGTGGGCTTTTTGCCGTTTTTCCCGACGGGAAAAACGGCATTAATCACGATGAGAAAAATTAGAACATGTTCTAATTTTTCTCGTCGTTTTTCCTGACATTTCTTCCGCGGCAGTGTTTCCCATAGGGAAACACTGCCGCGGAGCCCATAGACGATCGTTTTTCTCGTCATTTTAAAAAATGACGAGAAAAATGACCGTGTGTGGGGAACAAGCTGTTCCCTCGTTTAAAATGTCATTATTCACGGCGGTTTTTAAACCGCCGTGAATAATGATCGTGTATACGCGGCATTAGACGAGGGTGTCCTGGGTCTGACAAGAGACTAGCATTGTACAAATTAGTCTGTTGAATGCTGCAAACTGTTGTGCTTTCTTCAAGGGCCCCAACTTTGCCAGACAGCTTTTTTAGTTTTTCATCAATCACTGTCCAGTGGGATAAAACTGGGACTGTTATAACAAGGTAGGACTGTCTTTATATACTGTTGCTAGGTAAATGCAGTTCAGTTCTGTTGATTACTTTTAGTCAAAATACTGCATGAGTTTAACCATATCTCAGAGTAATGTTATTGTCTTATTGATAGTTTTTTTTTTAAGTACACTTGCTAATCATCTTCTCTTTTAGTCTACGCTAGACCTAATAAATTTTTTGAAATACCTTAAAGTGTGTCAATAAAGTGCTGAGTGAGAAAGGGGTGTCATCTTCAGGTGCACTGCCTGGCCTTTGAACGTAGATCTGATGACCTAAATAGGCATGTAAAGGGGATTTTGGATATGCCAGGCCACCGACTATATAAAGGTGAGGTCATAGCAGCCATATTGACAATGTGCTTTATCTGTGACAGAAAAAGCTTTGGGAGCGCTGCTAACAAGCTGCATAGGGACAGATTAGTGTAGAGCTAGTAGGCACTGGCAGTTCTGTTAAGCCTCATACACACGATCGGATTATACGGTAGGAATTGTGTGATGACAGGGTGTTTGTATGCTCCATCGGACAATTGTTGGATTTTCCGCCAACAAATATGAGATAGCATGCTTTAAAATTGTCCGCCAACAAAAGTGTGTTGTCGGATTAGCCGTTCGTGTGTACACAAGTCCGTCGGACAAAACTCCAAAGTACAAACACGCATGTTCAGAAGCAATGCTAACCATAACACAACATTAGCAGAAGTTCCCCAAAGGGTGGCACTAAAGAGCTGAAAAACCACGTAGTTTTGTGTTTGTTGGCCGACAATTCTTTGCTGTTTGTATGCAATACATGTTCCTGGCCAACGCCCTTCGGACAAAAGTCCTCCGCTTTGTCCACGGAAAATCGATCGTGTGTACCAGGCTTTAAAGTAGATGCAGACCAAGGGGTGTCAAACTCAATTCCATCGTGGGCCGCATCAGCGTAATGATTTCCCTCAAAAGGGCCAGTATCTGTAAGATTAGATGTGCAGCGCATCCCCTCCCCTTACATTAGATGTCAAGAGTCACCCCACCATCAGAAGTTGAGTCCCCCACTCTCCCTTACATCACAGTGCTCCCCCTTTCCTTATGCTGCTGCTGGAAAGAAGATGGATGCATTGATTGAAAGCAGAAAGTAAGGGTCTGGAGTAGGATCAGAGGAGGGCTGGAGGTCTCCTGCAGCTGCAGGAGAGGTGCGAGGGCCACATGAAATGGCCTGGAGGGACGGATTTGGCCCGCAGGCCTTGTGATTGACACCTGTGATGTAGACCATGCTGTGTATCTTAGAAAAATTGGAAAGGGGGAAGTAGGAGGAGGAAGGGGGTTTAACCGTTTTTATTTTTGTTACATGATCAGCAGCAGCCTCATTGTTACAAGTGGCTGCTGATGTCCTGCAGGCTCTATACACTCCTGTCCCTGACCACATGTACTACAGTGATAACAGGCTACGTGTGTTTTTTTTCACAGGGCAAGTTTTCAAATTATTGCTAGCAGCACAGAAGGTTATAGTTTCTTTTGGGAAGCATGCGACTTGGTGATTTACAATCAGGATGTTGTGGAAGATGGGCAGAGCATTACTACCACATAACACAAAGTGCTCAAACAAGGACCTTTATATCAGAACTACCATGTGTTATTTCCATTAAAGCTAGCACTTAAAGCAGAAGTAAATCCATTGATCTAACAATTTCAAAAAACAGTTACATTCCTGACATGTGCTGGAAAATGTAACTGTCACATTGGTTGTGCTCTCAACCAAACTTTCAAACCATCCAATGGCTGATGTCATAATAGGTCACATTTGCAGCATTATGGCAGTTGAAAATGTAAAAATAGAATTTCTAAATAATATTAATATGTTAATGATCAAATGACGTTATGAGGTTTTAGCAGATAGGTTTATATCTACTTTAACAAACTGCCTGAGTTCCTTAACCACTTAAGTACCACCTCACGCCGATATACGTTGGCAGAATGGCATGGCTGGGCACATCAACGTACAGGTACATTGCCCTTTAAGAGCCCAGCCGGTGTCCCACGATCGGGTCACAGAGCTGAAGAACGGGGAGAGGTGAGTGTAAACAAACCTTTCCCCGTTCTTCTCCGTGGCATGTCAGTGATCGTCTGTTCCCTGTCATCGGAACAGACGATCAGTGATGTGTAACTTGTAGCCACGCCCCCCTACAGTAAGAATCACTTCTTAGGGTACACTTAATCCCTACAGCGCCACCTAGTGGTTAACCCCTTCACTGCCAGTGTCATTTTCACAGTAACCAGTGCATTTTTATAGCACTAATCGCTGTGAAAATGACAATGGTCCCAAAAATTTGTCAAAAGTGTCCGATGTGTCCGCCATAATGTTGCAGTCATGAAAAAAAATGCTGATTGCCGCCATAACTAGTAAAAAAATTTTTTTTTACAAAAATGCCATAAAACTACCCCCTATTTTGTAAACGCTATAACCTTTGCGCAAACCAATCAATAAACGCAGATTGCGATTTTTTTTACCAAAAATATGTAGAAGAATAATACATATCGGCCTAAACTGAGGAAAAAAAATGTTTTTTTTTATATATTTTTGGGGGATATTTATTATAGCAAAAAGTAAAAAATATTGAATTTTTTTCAAAATTGTTGCTCTATTTTTGTTTATAGCGCAAAAAATAAAAACCACAGAGGTGATCAAATACCACCAAAAGAAAGCTCTATTTGTGGGAAAAAAAGGACGTCAATTTTGTTTGGGAGCCCCGTTGCAAGACCGCGCAATTGTCAGTTAACCACTTAAGCCCCGGACCAACATTCAGCTTAAAGAGGTGTTTTTACAATTTGGCACTGAGCTGCTTTAACTGGTAATTGCACGGTCATGCAATGTTGTACCCAAACAAAATTTGCGTCCTTTTCTTCCCACAAATAGAGCTTTCTTTTGATGGTATTTGATTGCCTCTGAGATTTTTATTTTTTGCGATATAAACGGAAAAAGACCGAAAATTTTGAAAAAAAAAATATTTTCTAATTTTTGTTATAAGAAAAATCGAATAAACTCAATTTTAGTCATACATTTAGGCCAAAATGTATTCAGCCACATGTCTTTAGTAAAAAAAATGTCAATAAGCGTATATTTATTGGTTTGCGCAAACGTTATAGCGTCTACAAACTAGGGTACATTTTCTGGAATTTACACAGCTTTTAATTTATGACTGCCTATCTCATTTCTTGAGGTGCCAAAATGGCAGGGCAGTACAAAACCCCCCCAAATGACCTAATTTTGGAAAGTAGACACCCCAAGGAAATTGCTGAGAGGCATGTTGAGCCCATTGTATATTTTTTTTTGTCCCAAGTGATCGAATAATAAGAAAAAAAAAAATCAAAAAGTTGTCACTAAATGATATATTGCTCACACATGCCATGGTTATATGTGGCATTACACCCCAAAATACATTTTGCTGCTTCTCCCGAGTACGGGGATACCACATGTATGGGACCTTTTGGGAGCCTAGCCACGTACAGGGCCCCGGAAACCAATCACCGCCTTCAGGATTTCTAAGAGCGCAAATTTTTGATTTCACTCCTCACTACCTATCACAGTTTCGAAGGCCATAAAATGCCAAAATAGCACAAAACCCCCCCAAATTACCCAATTTTGGAAAGTAGACACCCCAAGCTATTTGCTGAGAGGCATTTTGAGTCCATGGAATATTTTATATTTTGCCACAAGTTGCGGGAAAATTACAAACTTTATTTTTTTGCACAAAGTTGTCACTAAATGATATATTGCTCACACATGCCATGGGCATATGTGAAATTACACCCCAAAATACATTCTGCTGCTTCTCCTAAGTACGGGGATACCACATGTGTGGGACTTTTTGGGAGCCTAGCCACGTACGGGACCCCGAAAACCAAACACTGCATTCAAGATTTCTAAGGGCATACATTTTTGATTTCAATAATAATGGGTGTCACGCCTAAATCCGCGCTTGCTACAGACACGACATCTTCTTTGGGGGGCTCGTTGGGTAGGGGTACTCTCGAGGATATACGGAAAATGCCTCTAATGCAGCCGGCTTACTGCATTTGGTTGGGGATGGTGAGGTACAGAACCGCCTGGATACAGGAGGTCTGTGACTATCTCATCTTGGAATTTAAGGAAGGATAAAGTCCCGCCTTAAGCTCTGTATAGCACATGAGCGTTCAGCAAAGCCAATTGAAATAAGGATAGAGACACTTTTTTGTACCAGCGTCTCGCCTTACGGGCAATGTGATACGGCGCCAACAACTGGTCGTTGAGGTCCACCCCTCCCATATTTTGGTTATATTCATGGACACAGAGGGGTTTCTCCACAACACCAGTCGCCGTACGAATTTGGACTGTCGTGTCTGCATGAAGGGAGGTAAGAAGGAAAACATTCTTATTAACCCTCCACTTCACAGTGAGCAAATTATTACACTTCAAGCAGGCTCTCTCCCCCAACCTAAGACGAGAATCTACAAGCCCCTGGGGAAAGCCCCGGCGATTAGGTCGCACGGTGCCACATGCTCCAATCTGATGATCAAACAAGTGACTAAACATTGGCACGCTCGTGTAATAATTGTCCACATACAAGTGGTACCCCTTTAGGAATAAGGGTGACACCAAGTTCCACACTATCTTGCCAGCGCTCCCTATGTAATCTGGGCAGTTCTCCGGCTCTACGTGACTATCTTTTCCCTCATAAACCATAAAGCTCCATACATAGCCTGTTGCCCTGTCACAGAACTTATAGAGCTTGACCCCATATCTGGCAAGCTTGCTGGGAAGGTAGTGTTTGAAAGACAAGCGGCTAGAAAATGTAATCAGGGACTCATCAACGCAGACAACTTGATCGGGAGTAAACAAGGCTGCAAAACGTGCTTTGAAGTGGTTTATGAGGGGCCGAATTTTGTAGAGCCGATCGTATTCAGGGTCTCCACATGGACGACAAAGTTCATTGTCATTGAAGTGCATGAACCGCAAGATCTGCTCGTATCGTTTCCTGGACATGGAGGCAGAGAACACGGGCATATGGTCAATTGAGCGCGTGGACCAATAGGCGCGCAATGACGAGAATTTATGTGTACCCATGTTGAGGGAAAGGCCCAGAAAGGTTTTAAATTCGGAAACCGTAATTGGTTTCCAATCTCTGGCAATGGAAGGCAACTGGGTATTAGCGACGATGAATTGACCAGCATATAAATTACTCTGGTCCACAATAGATCTATAGAGATCTTCCGTGAAAAACAGTGAATAATAATCAAGTGGCGTAAAATCAGCTGTTTCCACCTGAATACCGGGTTGGCCAGTGAATGGGGGAAGTACGGGTTCTGCAGAAGTGTTGGGCACCCAATCAGGATAGGCAAGTTCTGCAGGAAGGGCACTATGGGCACGATGGGCCTGCCATTGTCTTCTTCTTGGTGGCAGTGGGACACTATTTGTGCTTGCCACCTCGCCAGCTTGAACTGCACTTATGGGACTCGCCACGTCACCAAGTGTTACTGCAGTGCTGGATGTACGTCCAGGGTGTACTAGGCCGCTGGTGCTTTCCAGTTCACCAGAAGGAATAGCGACGCTAGTACTTCTCTGCTCCATAATACGAGAGCCCTGCGGTTCTTGCTCCTCAACAACATCAGAAGATCGGGATCGGGTACGCCTGACCTCAGCAGGAACCTCATCTTCGTCGTCAGAGCTATTTGACATGAAGCCACTGTCTTCTACGGGGTTGTATTCTGAGCCGGAATCTGACAGATGCGTGACCTCCTCTTCACTATCTGTCATGCTCAGAATCTCGTAGGCCTCTTTACTAGTGTACCTTCGATTTGCCATTTTGGGCTCTAAATTTAGTGGTACACTAGTAAGGACTCACAGGTAAAAAAGCACCTGACTGTCAGCAAATGTATAAAACGCTACCAAAAAAACTGTTAGCGATCCCAGGGATCAGGCCTGTCTCTGCGAACGTTGCAGTTATGTTTGCTGTGTTTTGTAAGTGACAGTGATCGATCGATACTGCACTTGGGTGGGCTGGGCGGAGGTGCAAAACGCAGGTGCTAGCAGGTATCTGGGCTGATCCTGCTAACAATGCATTTTTGGGAACCCTAAACTGCTGGGGATGCTAGTATAGATCTGATCTGATCAGATATTGATCTGTTCAGATACTATACCACTAAGGGAGGTGTATGCTTTGTGCGTGGGTGTTAGCATTACTGGCACTAACCTGACGCTGCCTGGGGCGACGCAGATCCTAACTGATGCTAAAACCTAATTGATATCTCCCGCCGGGCGATCAGGGGGTTAAACCTTTATTGGGTTATATACAGCGGGTGCCCTGATGCTATAAAAAGCAAACTAACAAACCAGCGTCATCAGTAACACTTATACGGTGATCACTGGTGAAAGGGTTAACTAGGGGAAATCAGGGGTTAAAACCTTTATTAGGTAATATATGGGGGTACCTCACGCTATATAAAAACCTGACGGGTAACCTAAATAACGAAATAACTAACTGGCTAACCAGTGTCACCAGTGACAATTATACGGTGATCACTGGTGAAAGGGTTAACTCTAGGGGCAATCAGGGGGTTAAAACATTTATTAGGTTGTATATGGGGGTACCTGACGCTATAAAAACCTAGCGGCGAACCTAAAAAAATAACTGGCTACCTAGCGGCACCAGCGACACTAATACAGCGATCAGAAAAACGATCGCTTAGTGACACTGGTGATAGGGGGTGAAAGGGTTACCTGGGGGGCGATCAAGGGGTTAAACCTTTATTAGGGGGGGTTAGGGGGCTACCCTGGACCTAAAGGGGCCTAAACCTAACTGCCCTGCAACTTTTTACTGTCACAGATGACACTAAATGCAGTGATCAGTAAATAAATGATCACTGCAATCAGTGACACTGAGACTGGGGGCTGGGGGGTGATCTGGGGGTGACTGGGGCGTGAAATGTGTGCCTATGTGTGCTGGTGTCAGTGGACTGTTGGTGCACTAACCTGATGTCTTCTCTCCTCGGCGCTCTGGACGAAAAGAGTGCCGCATGGAGAGATGACATCACTTCCTCCTGCCTGTGTTTACATTACACAGATAGGGGAAGCATTTCTTTTGCCGGGAGCGATCACGAGGGGGTGGCCAGAAACCAATGGCCGCCCCCTCATCCCGGATCGCTCCTCAAGCGATACCGACCGCCGCATGTACCGGGGGGGTCCGATCGGACCCCCCACCCTCGGGAAGGCAGCCACGTACAGGTACGTTGATGTGCCATTCTGCCGACGTATATGTACATGCAGCGGTCGTTAAGTGGTTAAAGCAACGCAGTGCCGAATCGCAAAAAGGGGCCTGGTCCTTTAGCTGCATATTGGTCCGGGGCTTAAGTGGTTAAATTGTAGTGCTGGAGTACGTTCTTGCCTTGTGTGTACAGATTTGTACACCAAAACAATATTTTAAGAACTATTTGGGTTTAGCTTTTTGCATGGACCGATTAGAATGCCTCAGACAACAGTTTCTGACAGTTGGTTCAGGAGCTGCCCTTTTTTGCAGCACCTTACTATGAAAAAAATTAAAAGTACTGTGCACCCAAAAGACCACATAGCTCCACATACCATGTTTAGCGGGGTCTCCTTTAAGGCCCCGGGACTACGTTACCCAGAACCCTGTTCGGCACCCAGAGTGCAGTTAGCCACCGCAGAGACTCATTGGAGGGGTTATTTAAGGAGGAGGCGAGGCGGAGCTCGGTCTCTTTGGACACCGCGCTGCAAGCAAGAGTTTCTTCCTGTGCAGATCTGCTGCAGTGCAAGGCCTGAAGCCTGGGCCTTGCGCAACTTCCAAAGAGCCTTCCACCCCACTGCGGAGCCTGGGTGGCATCTGACTTGTCGAGTGAGGACATCAGTTGGATCGGGGACCCGATCATTGCAGACGCTGTGTGCGGAGACACAGCAGGTGGAGGTCCCGGGCTGGGATCGTGCCCGGAGTGGTGAGCGAGCACTTGCTCAATCCGATAGACTTTACCGATTCTAGGCCTATAGACTGCCGTGGCTCACCGATCGTTTGCTTTTTGTTCCATTGGGGGATCGGTAGCAGGACAGAGTTGAAGTGTCCCCCCCAGCATAGTGTTCTTAGTGATTGCCAGTTAGTGGATTACAAATGCCATTCATCAAGTGCACAACCGAAAGTTTGCATGCAAAGAAATCCCTATAGGAAGGACTGAGATTTATTCTGGGTCAGGCCTGGCCAGGGTGGGGAGATAGGATATTGTTTAGTGCGCCACAGGGCGTGTATACCATAATAGCTACGCGTGGTGGATTACCGCGCAGTGCCATTATTGTGTGCTATATTGATTGCTGCAGGGCTCTGCAAGCCGGTTGTGTGTATTATATTCTGCTTAAGCCTTTTTACAACCAAAGTAAAGCTGTTATACTTAATCTTTAACATTTGTGTGTTGTCTTACTGTAAAGAGGGTGCCTTTACAATACCAATTGATTACAATAAAAATATAACCCCTAGACTAGCTGTGCCAGGGTGGGTCGAGCAGATTGCCCGGGGTTGGTGGTGCTGTACAAAGGCCCGAAAACAAATCCAGCGGCTCTCTTAACTGGGGGTAGCGCTACACGTGGGGGCTCTTGAGTCCGGGATCCTGTTGCAGCAAGTAACGCACCAAAAGTACCAGCATGGACCCACTAGAAGTAGGACAGTGGTGTAAAGCGGTCGGCACAGATCCAGCCGGGGTAGTAGTCATAGAACTCCCAGGGATCTGGCAAGAAGAAGCGGTGAAGCAACTAGTGATGTCACTGTCACCGTATCAGAAAGCATGGGTGGTGGATGTCAGGACAAATTCCTCACTGACCCACGCATTAACAGAGTGGAAGGACGGAGTCCCAGAACATTTCAAGAACCCAAGTGTAGAAGCTATAGATGATCAGACTTATAGCCTAATACACGCGCTGCCGCTCAAGCTAGGAGGACGGTTTCAGACACCGAAACTATCTCCATCACCCACCTCAAAAGCAGAAAAACAGCAGAAAAGGGAAAGTCCCGGGTCGCCATCTGCCACTCTCAGCGCAGAGTTGTGCGCGGTCCTAGGGGAACTTGTAGCCCAGTGTAAGAAAGATCCTACAGATTACGGGTGAAGAGGGGTTCGAGGAGTGGTTAGACGGTGCCACTCAGGCCCTAGAAGAATGGGAAGTCCCAGACCACAGAAAGAAGCAGAGAATTGCTGAGAGCTTGAAGGGGCCTGTGCTAGAGGCCATACGCAACCTCAAGATGAGTAAGACAGACTGTGATGCACAGGACTATCTGGACATTCTGCAGAATGTGTTCGGTGGAACAGAGAAAATCACTGAGCTCACTTATCAGCTGGAGCACTGCTACCAAAAGACAGGAGAGAAACTGTCAGAGTTCATGAGGCGCCTGGACAAGATCCTGCATAAGATGATTCTTAAGAAGGGGATTGACCCACGGAAGGTGGATGAGGCCCGTGTTCAACAGGTGATGAGAGGATCTCAGCCCTTGGACCCCATCGCATTGGCGCTACGCACAAGACAGGACGGGAAGAGCCTGGAGTACCCTTACTTGATTCGAGTGGTCAGAGAGGAAGAAGCTATGCTGGAGGAGAAGAAGAGGAGCCTACCAGTTAAGTCGGTAAATCCTCCTCCAGTGATGGTCAGGACGGCCATGACCCTGGAAAGAGACTCAGAGGTGGATACCTTGAAGTCACAGATGTCCCAAGTATTGGGGATGCTGACCTCCCTGATGGAAAAGAAGTCAAGGGAACCAGAGAGGGAAAGTCAGAGGAAGGAGCTGTTTCCCAACACCTCAGCGCCCGCGTCCCTGGAAGATTGCGGGGATGTGATTTGTTTCAATTGTGGAGGAGCTGGCCATTTCGCCAAAGTGTGTGCCAGCCCAAAGAAAAAAAAGATGAATAACGGCAAGCTGCCGGAAAACTTCAGCGGGCCCCGGTGAAGGAGTCAACCGGGTGCCCATCATCTCCAGTGAGCTCCAAACTGAATGAGAAGCACATGAAAAGAGTGGAGAAGACCCCTCAGAAGAAACGCAAGGTTCCTCAGAAGGAACGCACCCCAAAGAAAGAGAGTAGTGTCCCTCAGCGGGTAGTTACACCCATAAAAAGGAGGGAGATCAATGCATACCAGGCCCAAGAGAGACTTAAGTCCAAAGAGAAATGGAAGAAAGAAAGTAAAAAGGGAAAATGCAAAGATCAAAAGAAAGAGACCCCTTCGAAGCGATATCCAGAGAAGCTAGTGGGTCCCTCCCCAATAGTACCAGTTCAAGTGGAGGGAGTCTACACAAGAGCCATATTGGATACTGGGGCGCAAGTTACCCTGTTGTACCGGGACTTTTATGACAAGCATTTAAGTCACCTACCCATCCAGAAGATTGAAGAGTTGGAGATATGGGGAATTGGGACAGAGAGTTTCCCTTATGATGGCTATCTGCCTATAAAACTGACTTTTGACCCGTCCATAGCCGGAAAGGCTGAAGTGTTCGACACCTTAGCTGTGGTGTGCCCCCGACTGCCTGGAGCTAACAAGAGTTCCCTGATAATAGGGACGAACACGGATCTGGTCCGAAGACTTCTGGCCCCTCTGACAAGAAGGAAAGACCCCACAGTCACTGAGATCCACCCAATGTTGAAGACAGCCTACCAGCGGCTGATCTTGGAACAGAAGGCCCCGGAAGAGGGGGTAGGGAAGGTCTGGAGGCTGGGGAGAAGGGGAATAGTGCTGCAGCCCGGTGAAGTACCCTGCTTGAAAGCCACAGTGAAACTCACTTGGGAGCAGCCTGGCCCTTTTGTCATGTGGGAACCCGACCCAAGGGAAGAACATTCGGGCTTAGAAGTAGTCCCAGAAGTGGTCCCGGAGCGGGCCCTGAAGAAGGCTAACTGTAAAGTGCCTGTGAGTGTCAGAAATACCACGGATGGTCCCATGGAAATCCCAGCCAGGCTGTTGCTGGGCAGGGTGAGCCCGGCTACCCTAGTTGCTTCATCAGATGTGGAGAAGACAGATGGAGAAAGTACTGTGTGGGAGAAACTTTCCATGGAGAACACAAATCTGCCCAGGGCTTGGAAAGAGAGAGCCAAGGCCCAGTTGACCAGGTGGGAAAGGATTTTTTCCCAAGATGAAATCGATGTGGGGTGTGCTAGGAGTGCCACCCACCGAATCCGCCTCCAGGAAGACAAGCCCTTCAGGGAGAGGGTTAGGCGGGTTCCGTTGGCAGACCTCGAAGACTTGAGGGAGCAGCTCGCCGAGCTCAAGCGAACAGGGGTGATTCGAGAATCTAGAAGTCCCTATGCCTCCCCTATAGTGGTGGTCTGGAAGAAGAATGGGTCACTGAGGCTGTGCATAGACTATAGGACCCTCAACAGGAGAACCATGCCGGACCAGTATACCACTCCGAGGATAGAGGATGCCCTACAGAGCTTGTCTGGAGCCAAGTGGTTCAGTGTTATGGACCTAAAGAGCGGGTACTATCAGATCCCGATGCACCCAGAAGACAAAGAGAAGACGGCTTTCATAACCCCAGTAGGGTTCTTTGAATTTGATCGGATGCCTCAATGTCTGTCTGGAGCCCCAGCTACCTTCCAACGTCTTATGGAGAAGACTGTAGGAGACATGAACCTCATCAAAGTCTTAGTATACTTGGATGACATCATTGTCTTCGGAAGAACCTTGGAGGAACATGAAAAGAGGCTGGAGAAAGTTTTGAAGAGACTGAGTGAGGAAGGACTCAAGCTCGCACCTGAAAAATTCCAATTCTATCAGTCATCAGTCAACTATCTGGGGCACATATTGTCTGAAGATGGGGTAGCTACAGACCACGAAAAATTGGAGGCAGTCGCCTCCTGGCCCATGCCCACCACTGTGACAGAGCTCAGATCCTTTCTGGTGTTCTGTTCCTATTACAGGAGGTTTGTGGAGGGGTTTGCTCGGATAGCCAGGCCTCTGAATGAGCTGCTTAAGACGGAGGGGGAAGAGGATGACACAGGCCCCAGAAAGCCAGGGGAGTCAGTCAAGGACCAGTGGAACGAGAAGTGAGAGGATGCCTTTCACATGTTGAAGAAGACATTAACCACTGCCCCTGTCCTGGCCTACGCAGACCCTAAGAAGCCTTATGAACTTCATGTAGATGCCAGTCATGATGGTTTGGGAGGAGTGCTGTACCAGGAGCATGAAGAGCAACTGAGGCCTGTTGCGTATGTAAACAGAAGTCTGACTCCCTCCAAGAAGAACTACCCCACCCATAAGTTGGAGTTCCTGGCTCTTAAGTGGGCGGTAGTTGACAAACTCAGAGACTATTTGTACGGGGCGGAATTCACAGTGAAAACCGACAACAGCCCCCTCACCTATCTTTTCACCACAGCAAAGTTGGATGCCACAGGACATAGATGGCTGGCGGCGCTGTCTGCCTTCAATTTCAGTCTGAAGTACAGACCTGGGGCTGGAAACCGAGATGCAGACGATTTGTCTAGAAGATCTCACGCCTCCACTTGCAGTACAGAAGACTGGACCCAAGTGGCACCCGACGGGGTGCGGGCCCTCTGTCAAGGGGCTGAACTCCAAGCCAGTGGCGGCTCAAGAGCAGAAGAGATAGGGGTTACCATAGTAGGAGTTCCAAAACAATACTGTGGAGTAACCCAACTGGGGGAAGATAACTTGCCAAAACTGTCCAAGAAGGAGCTGAGATCCGACCAATTGGAAGACCCCATGGGGAGATTGGTCCTAGAGGCCCTGGAGAATCAGGACCCGAATAGACTCTTACGCCACCCTTCAAAGGAAGCTCGCCTGTTGAGGAAAGAGTGGGACAAGTTACAGGTGCATCAGGGAGTGGTCTACCGAAGGGGCCCCTCTGATGACCTAGAAGACAAATGGCAATTGTTTTTGCCTGAGAAGCACCGAGAGACAGTTCTGGTTGCTCTGCACGACAACCATGGCCACCTAGGGGCGGAAAGGACCTTCCAACTCGTTAGGGACCGTTTCTTTTGGCCCTGCATGAGGGCTGAAGTTGAAGAATACTGCCACTCATGTGCACGATGCATCCAGAGAAAGACTTTACCTCATCAAGCTGCCCCAATGGGCCATCTGCAAAGTCAAAGCCCACTTGATCTGGTATGCATTGATTTTCTCTGCCTCAAACCCGACCTGAGTGGACTAGGAAATGTTCTGGTAGTAACCAACCATTTCACCCGGTATGCCCAGGCCTTTCCAACCAAGGACCAGAAGGCTTCCACTGTGGCCAAAGTACTGATGGAAAAATACTTTGTACACTTTGGGCTACCACAACGGCTCCATTCAGATCAGGGAAGGGATTTTGAAAGTCGATTGATCCGGAAACTCCTGGATTCTTTGGGGATCAAGAAGACAAGAACTACCCCCTATCATCCACAAGGTGATGCTCAGCCGGAGAGGTTCAACCGAACCCTGCTCAACATGCTGGGGACCCTAAGCAGTGAAAAGAAGCAGCATTGGAGCAACCACATAGCAGCAGTTGTGCATGCATACAACAGCACCATCAGTGACGCTACAGGGTACTCACCCTATCGACTTATGTTCGGGAGAGAGGCAAGACTACCCGTAGATCTGGCCTTTGGCACTTCCATAGACCATTGTTCTGCTGCTTCCCACAAGGGATATGTCGATAGGCTCAGACGCAATTTGAAATTGGCCTATGAACAGGCCCAGGCGGCCTCGGACCAAAGGGGGGCCCGCAACAAGAAAAATTTTGACCTGAAAGTTAGGATTCAGGATTTGCAACCAGGAGACAGAGTGTTGCTACGGAACTTGGGGGTCCCTGGAAAACACAAGCTTGCAGATAGATGGAGACCTGAACCTTATGTTGTTTGCAAGAGGCTACCGGGCCTGCCCGTTTACAGACTTAAACCAGAAGGGAAGGTGGGATATTGGAAGACCTGGCATCGGAACCACCTACTCCCACTAGCGGAGGCAGTTCAGATACCCCCTGTGACGGATTCCCAGAGCCAACTTCCATCCTGGATACTCCCAGACCGAACACTCGGTCCCAGACCCCTCAGATTGGGGATACAGAGACCTCGGAGATGAGTGAAGATGAGGGAGAAGAACTTGACTGGCTTTGGCCTTCACAGGCCCCAGGAACCTCTGCTATTGATCTTCCACCTGAAGAAGACACCATAGATCAGACGCTGAATGCAGAAGCTACTGAGTTCATTCCGTCCAGTCCTTGGTCAGATTCTTGGGAGAGTGCCTGTGACTTACTCCCAGAAGAAGATCCAAGGGAGTCTCTGTACCTCCCTGCTCCAGAGTCCCGTGCTCCCGAACCAGAGGAAATTTCTAAGTTGGTTCCAGAGGAGGAGCCTGTTCTAACAGAGAGCCCAAGAGGACAGAGGAAGCGAAGAGCCATAAAGCCTCCCAGAAGATTAACTTACCCACAGATGGGGAGAAGTGCGGAAGACACTGTGGTTACTGCCAGAAGGAGTACGGAAGACCCTGACCCTCCCACTGTTCAGTTAGTGGGGGGCAACCCCAGCTCACTCTCTGGCACAGTTAGGCAGGACACTAGTGATGGTGTGACCTGTGGGCAGAGGAGTTCACCGCCTCGGTTTTGGTGGGAATTTCCTCTGCCAACATCATACGAAACTTTGATTGATGTTGTACGTTCTGTGATTTAAGTTTATGTTATCTTTGGGGACCAAAGAGTTTAAGTGGGGGGAGTGTGTAGCGGGGCCTCCTTTAAGGCCCCGGGACTACGTTACCCAGAACCCTGTTCGGCACCCAGAGTGCAGTTAGCCACCGCAGAGACTCATGGGAGGGGTTATTTAAGGAGGAGGCAAGGTGGAGCTCGGTCTCTTTGGACACCGCGCTGCAAGCAAGAGTTTCTTCCTGTGCGGATCTGCTGCAGTGCAAGGCCTGAAGCCTGGGCCTCGTGCAACTTCCAAAGAGCCTTCCACCCCACTGCGGAGCCTGGGTGGCATCTGACTTCTCGAGTGAGGACATCAGTTGGATCGGGGACCCGATTGTTGCAGACGCTGTGTGCGGAGACACAGCAGGTGGAGGTCCCGGGCTGGGATCGCGCCCGGAGTGGTGAGCGAGCACTTGCTCAATCCGATAGACTTTACCGATTCTAGGCCTATAGACTGCCGTGGCTCACCGATCGTTTGCTTGTTGTTCCATTGGGGGATCGGTAGCAGGACAGAGTTGAAGTGCCCCCCCCCCAGCATAGTGTTCTTAGTGATTGCCAGTTTGTGGATTACAAATACCATTCATCAAGTGCACCACCGAAAGTTTGCATGCGAAGAAATCCCTATAGGAAGGACTGAGATTTATTCTGGGTCAGGCCTGGCCAGGGTGGTGAGATAGGATTTTGTTTAGTGCGCCACAGGGCGTGTATACCATAATAGCTACGCGTGGTGGATTACCGCGCAGTGCCATTATTGTGTGCTATATTGATTGCTGCAGGGCTCTGCAAGACGGTTGTGTGTATTATATTCTGCTTAAGCCTTTTTACAACCAAAGTAAAGCTGTTATACTTAATCTTTAACATTTGTGTGTTGTCTTACTGTAAAGAGGGTGCCTTTACAATACCAATTGATTACGATAAAAATATAACCCCTAGACTAGCTGTGCCAGGGTGGGTCGAGCAGATTGCCGGGGGTTGGTGGTGCTGTACACAGGGCCCGAAAACAAATCCAGCGGCTCTCTTAACTGGGGGTAGCGCTACACAAGTTTTATAGAAAAAAATTAAAATCGGAGCTAAATCTCTTAGACATGGTCCCCAGGGGTTCTGCCACAATCTACCTGTCAGTTTCAGACAGCCGATAGGTAGATCGCATTCCCAACATACAAGGCAGTGCAGGCAAGCAAGGAGATCCTCCACTGTTCATTGATGGCCCCTCCTCCCCTCCAGTTTATCCCAGGTGCTTGTATGTGACTTCACCTGGGATTGACAGGAGGGGAGGAGGGGCAAGGGAACAAAACACCACAAAAGGACTCTTTGCAGCTTCCTCCTACGCAGTCTGTCTTCCCCTGCAACAAAATATGTTATGCACAAAGGAATGGCTTGCCTTACATTCTGCTGCAAAGCTGTGTTTCAAGATCAAAAAAAGTATCTCTGGAATTTTAATTATTACAGAAAACAGCGTTATTCTGTTTTGGCAAATGCATTACGTTTTTTTTTATTTTCTTTTATAAAAATCTTTTTTTTAAAGTTAAAGAGGAGGTCCGGCGGTAAAAAAAATAATAATTAAAAGTCAGCAGCTACAAACACTGTAGCTGCTGACTTTTAATAAGCACACTTACTGTACCTGTTCAGGTTGCCCGCGATGTCGGCCGCCGGAGGCTGATCCGTCTCTCGAACCGGGTTCCTGCCGCCGCCATCCTCACTAAGGGAAACAGGCAGTGAAGCCTAGCGGTTTCACTGCCAGTTTCCTACTGCGCATGCGCGCCTCCATTTCCCAGGAGGCAATGTGAGGAGGAGAACACAGAACCTCACCGCGGAAGAGGAAGAGGCAGATTAGGACGATCTCCCTAGTAACAGGTATTTCTGGTAAGTATAATTGTATTATTTTTTTCAATTTTTTTTAAACCTATCTGGCTATTTTATTTTTTTAGGGCGGAACTCCACTTTAAGTTTTAAGAAGCCATGAAAACAATAGCAATCATTGCAGATGTGTGTTTAACCCCTTTATGCCCACCCCAGCATTCCTTTAACACTTTCGCTGCCAGGCCCTGTGCTCAATTTTGTACACTCAGGTGGCCAGATCATTTTTGCAATTTTTCCTTTGCTTTTGTATTTTTCACTTATAGCTTTCAGAATTTGTGAAAGACTCCCAAAATCATATATTTTCTGAAAGCACATGATCAGTAGAATAAAAAGAAGGTGCTACTGATTTTTTATATAATGTTTATCAAACCAATATATTTGCAAAAAATACAATAAAACCATTATTAGCAGATGAAAAAAAAACGAATTTGACAAAATTCCTACTAAATATAAAAGCTTACCTGTATTGAGTTAATAAATAACAAATATTTGTAACTTTTGAATTGTGGCTTTTTGCGAAATGGTGAAAATTGAACAGGCGCAAAAGTGTAAATATCCAAATTTCTCAAAAAATATGAAGGTTTTCATTTTTCCCTTACAACTTTTAGAATATTTTCTGAAAGCATATAACCTCTAGAATTAAAAGAAGGTGCTACTGATTTTTTAGACCCTGTGATATTTGCGCAAATGTTTATCAAACCAATATATTGGCAAAAAATACACTAAAAGCATTATTAGCAGATAAAAACACAGCTAATTTTACAAATTCCTGCTAAATCCCTACTAAATATAAAAGCTTAAAGGGGTTGTAAAGGTTTGTTTTTTATTTTCTAAATAGGTTCCTTTAGACCCCATTCACACAGGGGCGACTCGTCAGGCGTCTCAGCCGCCTGACGAGTCGCGTCCCATTCTGTACAATGGAACCGTTCTAAGCGGAGCGACTGAAGTCGCTCCGACTTAGAAAAAGGTTCCTGTACTACTTCAAGACGACTTCAAGGCGACTTCCATTGACTTCAATACAGGAGTCATTTTGGAAGTCTCCTTTGAAGTCGTCTGCAGATCGCCCAGCACAGTCACGGCACAAGTCGTGCCGCCCCTGTGTGAATGGGCTCTTAAGCTAGTGCATTTTTGGTTCACTTACCTTTTCCTTCGATTTCCCTTTTTCCGTTTTTTTCTTTGTTTCCTTTGTCTGAATTTCTCACTTCCTGTTCCTCCTCAGTAAACTGTTCAGTAAGCTGTTCTGGCTGACTAACCACCGCTCGAGTGATGGGGGCAAGCTTACTGAGTAGAAACAGGAAGTGAGAAATTCAGACAAAGAAAAAAAACATTTAGAAGGGAAATCGAAGGAAAAGGTAAGTGAACCAACAATGCACTAGCTTAAAGGAACCTATTAAGAAAATTAAAAACAAACCTTTACAACCCCTTTAACCTGTATGAAGTTAATAAATAACAAAAAGTTACAATTTTTACATTGCGCCTTTTTGCAAAATGGTGAAAATCAAACGTATACAAAAATGTAAATATCCAAATTTCTCAAAAAATCAGAAGGAATTAATTTTACCCTTACAGCTTTCAGAATTTGTAAAAGACACCCAAAACCATATATTTTTTGAAAGCACATGACCTCTAGAATAAAAATAAGGTGCTACAGATTTTTCTAGACCCCGGATTATTTGCGCAAATGTTTATCAAACCAATATATTCGCAAATAATACACTAAAACCATTATTAGCAGATAAAAATACAGATAATTTAACAAAATTCCTGCTAAATACTTATTAAATATAAAAGCTTAACCTGTATGGAGTTAATAAATAACAAATACATTTTAAATTGCGCCTTTTTGCAAAATGGGGAAAAACAAACGTACCCAAAAATGTATTTAAAAATCTGGAGGTTTTCATTTTTCACTTACAGCTTTCAGAATTTGAAAAGACCCCTTAAACTAGACATTTTCTAAAAGCACATGACCTGTAAAATAAAAAAAAAACAGATTTTTTGGGCCCCGCAATAATACACTAAAATCATTAATATTGCACATAAACACAACGTAACTTACAAAATTCCTGCTAAATTAGTACTAAAGCATCATTCACATGTGGCATACTAAAGTGTATGCCCCTGGGGGGCCATGTTTACCCACACAGGGATGCACAGGTGTTCCGTGCATCCCTGTATAGGCAGTCCCATTTATGTCAATTGGGATGCAACGGTTGCACATGCATCTGACATCTGTGTGGGCGTGGTTACATGACCCCGATCACAGACAGTGTGAGCTCAGAGACATGCATGCGAACCTACATGGATGTAAAATTGGGAGCAACGGCTCTGTTCGTGCCGTTGTTACATCCTAAATGACATCAATAGGACTGCCTGCACAGAGATGCACGGAACACCTGTGCATTCCTGTAAAGGTACGCTGTGTATGTTCTGTGTGAACAAGGCCTTAGGCCCCTTTCACACAAGCACACTGATCGGGTCTGCTGCCTGTCCATTTTTCAGGTGGGCCCAATCGGACCACCCATTGTTCTCTATTGAGAGACTGGTGTATATGGACATGTGTCCGTTTACACCCGCCTGCATCCGATCCAGTCCACTAAAAAGCAGATCGGATCGGATGGCATCCAATGGAAATGGACAGGCGGTCTGTTTTCATCTGACCGCCCCATAGAGAACAGCGGGCTGTTCTGCAGAGCGGACACAAATCTGTCACTTGCCTGCTCAGCGGGGATCAGCAGACAGATCTCCCGCTGTGCAGGCGGATCTGCTTGACAGAGTCTGCTCCATATGTATCACTTTACTTGAATGAATGGAATCTGTATAGATATTCCATTCATTCATTAACTGACAGTCTGATACACAGTAACTCTCGCGGTTACTATTTCCGATGTCAGTGGGCATATAGGAGCGATCATAGTGATTGCTGCCTGTGCCCAGGGTGCTACACTGAGGGGGGTGGTAAACACACCTTTACCAAGCCCCCCTAAGCCCAAACATCACCCACACCGATCCCCCCTCCCCCGTCGTGATCGCCTGCCTGTCAGTTTACCGGAGCAGAAGCTGAAGGCTGCGGGAGGGGAAGGAGGGATGCAGCCAGAGCAGGGATGGATCCGGGGTGCGGGGGCCAGTATGGGGGGCTATCTGAGGGATGGGGGACACATCTGGACCCCCCAAGCTCCCAGCCGCACCTGAAGTGGGGAATAGTTTTAGATGGAAGGGAGCTGCAGGAGGTGGAAAGCCTGGGGGGGGGGCAGTCACACTAGGGGTTAATAACTCTGATCAGCAGGTTGTAATCCACTGATCAGGGTTATAGATTTGTTAAGCAGAGTCTGCTGAACAATTTTGATATAAGCTTATGGTCATTGAAGTGACAATAAGCTTATAGGAGAGGGAGAAAAGAGGTCCATACGCTGTACTGACCTGGCATACGAACTCGGCAGTGAAAGGGATAAAGGAATGGGAGTGCTTTAAATTGACTCTATGCTAACACACTGCAAAATATATTCCCATGTGCCATGAGTTTAAAAGGCTCACGTCCAAAGTTAAAATAGCTATGAATAAAAAGAAAAGAGCCTTTAAAAATATAAAAATTTGGGAACACTATCAATCAAAGTAATCAAAGCTGCAAATTTTGAAAAGGAACGTCAGATTGCAAAAGAGAGTAAGAAAAAAAAATTACAAAATTATTCAAATACAGTACAGTACAGACAGTAAAAAGGGTGATATCTGGACATGAAGGCCCTTTACTAGATAATTTTGAGTTGGTTACCGCGGACATTTATTAAATAACTTCTTCAGCTCTGTGTAAACAAACAAAAATCGGGAAGCTCAAGCCCTAAACGGGCATAGTATTGACATAGCCTCAAATGATCCACAATGGCTCAAAATTGACATGGTCCAGAAACATTTAGACCAAATAATTGTAAATAAAGAACCTAGACCAGATGACTTACATCCAAGGCTCCTTTAACCACTTGAGACCCACGTTATAGACGAAAGACGGCTGCAGCGCGGCTCTGAAGTGCCAGGTGGATGTCCCTGGACATCCTGCTGTTTTCATTCCCCCTGCACGCCACCGAGGGCACGTGGCGGGGAACAGCTGTGCCCGCCGTGTCACGTGTTGCCGATGCGCGTGCCTGGCGGCCACGATGTCCACCATGTACACGCGATCGGCTGTTACAGAGGCAGGACGTGGATCTCTGTGTGTAAACACAGAGATCCACGTCCTGTCAGGGAGAGAGGAGACCGATGCTGTGTCCCTTGTACATAGGGACACAGATCGGTCACCTCTCCCAGTCAGTCCCCTCCCTCACACAGTTAGAATCACTCCCAGGGTACATATTTAACCCCTTGATCACCCCCTAGCGTTAACCCTGCCAGTCACATTTATACAGTATTCAATGCATATTTATAGCACCGTTCGCTGTATAAATGTGAATGGTCCCAAAATAGTGTCAAAAGTGTCCGATATGTCCACCGCAATATCGCAGGCCTGAGAAAAATCGCAGATAACCGCCATTACTAGTAAAAAAAATAAAAAAAAAATAAAATGTCATAAATCTATCCCCTATTTTGTAGGCGCTATAACTTTTGCGCAAACCAATCACTATACGCTTATTGTAATTTTTTTACCAAAAATATTTTTTCGTTTATCCTTGTTAAATATTTTTATTAATCTTTTCCCACATTACATTACATACATAACAATACAAAAATATTTATAAACACATAAACATAACACACATATACGGTCTCAATGAATACCCCTACATTAAAATGAACTAAAAGCTTTAATAGTAATTTATACTGAGAGATCTGCTTATCCTGAAGGAGATATATCCAACTATATGGCCTTCCTATTCTAAATCCACTAGTTAGAGGAGTCAGCGCATATAGGGAAGAGGGGGAAAAAGGCGAAGTAGAGACAGGTCAAACAAAAAGAAAAAACTGAGAAGGGAGAGATAAGAGAGAGAGATGCCAGACAGATCAGATAAGAGAGAGAGAGAGAAAAAAAAGGGTAAAAGAAAAAAGAAAGTGAGGATTCCTAATGGAAGTGAATTATAAAAAACTACTAAGTCAATAAATAAATAAATAAATAGTATGTGTAATGTATAATAATTTAAGGGGGCAACCACCCCAAGCCTACCTATATATACAAAAAAAAAGGGAAAGGGAAGGAAAAAAGAAAAAAAAGAAAGTGAAGGATTCCTAGTGAAAGTGGATTATAAAAAACAACTAAGTCAAGTGATAAATAATATGTGTAATGTATAATAATTTAAGGGGGCACCAACCCTTAAGCCTACCTATATATATAAAAAAAATAAAACACAGAAAGGGGAAAGAGGGTAAGAGGGGAAAACAGTGAAGGGGCTACTCCCTCCCACCCAGATCCCCAATCCCCTCCATAAAAACTTCTGATTCCCTAAACTCTCTCCATCCTCTACAAATCTTATCATACCTTGACCAACACTCTTTATGGATTGACAGCAGCTCCTCCATCAATCCAATTCTGTCTATCTCTCTTAAAGGAACACTAAAGGTACTTACCTCCACTGTGCAGCTCGTTTTGCACACAGTGGCCCCGATCCTGGTCTTCTGGGGTCCCTCTGCGGCTGTTTCAGCTCCTCCCCGCAATGACTCCACACCATATTGTGAGCGAGCTCGCATGGTGTGGAGTTACTGCGGGCGCGCTCCCGTGATACAGCGGCGGCCATAGCCGCCGACTGTATCACTCGGCCCCGCCTCCCCGGCGCGCTGCGTCATTGGATGTGATTGACAGCTTTCGATCCATCCAGTGTAGCCAATCAACAGCCGGGCTCAAGAACTCGGAGGATGACGGGAGCGAGCGCGGGACTTTCGAGGGGCCAGGTAAGTAAAACGGGGGCTCGGGGGGGGGCGGTATTGTCGAATGTTTTTTCACCTTAATGCATAGGATGCATTAAGGTGAAAAAACATGTACCTTTACAACCCCTTTAACCATTCTCCCATTGATGGAGCTTTTTTTTCTTTCCAGTTCTTCGGTATTAATGCTTTAGCTCCATTCAATAGGTATGGCACCAGAGTCATTCTGTATTTTTTCCTTGTCATCCCCGTATTATGAAACAGGCAGTGCCAAGGATCTTGTTTCACCTCAAATCCACTAATATTCTTTATCATACTTAATATCTCTCTCCAGTATACCTGTATCAGGGGGCAGTGCCACCATATATGGGCATGTGTTCCCTCCATCCCGCACTCTCTCCAACATAAGGGTGACATCTCCTTGTTTATTCTATGGAGTTTCATTGGGACATAATACAATTTAGTTAAGAGCTTATAGTTCATTTATTTTACCTTTGCATCTATTGATGTAGAATGGACATAGTCTAATACCTGTCCCTTCTTTCCCTCTGGTAAAGTTTGGTTTAATTCTAATTCCCAACTTTCTAGTATTTTTAATGTCTCAAGTCCCCTTGTAGGTGTCAATACCCTGTATATATTCGATATCCCCTGTCTTCCTATTCCCCCCCTCTCTATTGTTTTTTCCCATGGGTTCAACTCACTCATAGCTCGCAGGGGTTTCGGTAGTGTATTAAAGAGAAAATTAAGTACTGTCCGTGATACTTTTTTTATTTATTTTATTTGCACTAACATAGAATTTTTCAGGACAAGCTTTCGGGGTATGTCCCCTTCTTCAAGGTCCAAGCAGTACTGATTCACAATTTTTTTAGCAGAATGTTGAAACAAAACAAGAAAAAAAAAAAAAATCTCAGAGGGAAAGGAAAAAAAACACAAACAGCATGTTGGCAGCATGTCACAGATTCTTATCATCCACACCAAACCACAAATACACGGCTGAGGATGTTACACAGCTCATCGAATTTATTCTTACACACAACTACTTCACTTTCAACAATGACATCTATCTCCAATGTATGGGTACTGCTATGGGAAGCAAAATGGCACCCCAATATGCAAACTTATTTATGGCTGACCTGGAGGACAAATTCCTGAACAGCATACAACAAAAGCCATACAGATATTATCGCTATATTGATGATATCTTCATGATATGGACTGAAGGTGAAGAAAATCTAAACCAATTCTTCTCATTGATCAACACTTTTCACCCATCTATCAAACTAAAAATGGACTATTCGAACACACATGTCAACTTCCTAGACACTACAGTATACATCAGGGATGACAAGCTTCACACTTCCATATACAGAAAACCGACTGACCGATGCAGCTATCTTCATAGTTCCAGTTTTCATCCCCAACACACTAAACGAGCCATCATACACAGCCAGGCCATCAGATACCACCGAATTTGTTCAGACCCAGAAGTCAGAGATAAACATCTCAGAACACTGGCAGGCTCTTTCCAGAAGAAAGGATATAAAGACAAAACCATCAACAACAGCATAAACACAGCCTTGAAAACCCGAAGAGAAAATCTCCTCCAATACAAAGAGAAAAAAACAAATAACCGAGTACCTCTAGTCACCACATACAACCCAACACTAGAAGGGATCAAAAAGATAATCAAAGATTTACAGCCCATTATAACAGAGGATGAAACTCTGAAAGAAATATTCCAACAACCCCCATTATTGGCTTTCAGACAACCACCCAACCTCAGACACAAACTAATCAGCAGGAAACTTCACTCTGATTATGAAGTCACAAATAATGGAAGCAAACCCTGCAATAAAAAACGCTGCAAACTGTGCAACCAGATCAATCCATCCAAAAGTGTCACACACACAAATGGGACCTTCACCATCATGGGATCTTACAACTGTACCTCCAGTAATGTTGTGTACCTCATCCAATGCAACAGGTGTGGCAAAGGATCTTATGTTGGTGAAACAGGACAGAAGTTGCAAGCGAGGATGAATTTTCACAGACATACCATCAAGGAACATAAAGAAGAGAGTTTCTGCACACCTGTGGGACATCACTTCTCACAACCAGACCACACTATAGAAGACCTCAATGTTTTAGTTCTTAAAGGGAATTTCAGAACTATCCAGGAAAGGAAAACATTTGAACTAAGAATGATAATTCTTTTTAACACAAAAACGAATGGCCTAAATTTAGATATTGGTTTCCTTACCCATTATACTAAGGTTTTATGACCCCCTCTGTGACTAGCATCTCCCCCCTCAAGTCTATAGCTCTCCCTCTGTCTTATCTCACTAACTCTGTCTTATCTCACTAACTCTGCTGCTATCTTTATTACCATTGATTTGTGTGTTTTTTTTTCCTTTCCCTCTGAGATTTTTTTTTTTTTTTTTTTCTTGTTTTGTTTCAACATTCTGCTAAAAAAATTGTGAATCAGTACTGCTTGGACCTTGAAGAAGGGGACATACCCCGAAAGCTTGTCCTGAAAAATTCTATGTTAGTGCAAATAAAAAAAGTATCACGGACAGTACTTAATTTTCTCTGTCACAATTGCACTAATACGGCTACAATTACGTCAGGTAGTGTATTAACAAAGTGTTGAACTTGTCTATATCTCCAATTGTCCCCTGGAGTGGGTCCGTATTTTTCTCGTAACTCTAGGATTGGGCACGGAGTGTTCCCTTTCAAAACATCCTTCAATTTTAATGTATCTGAAGTTGCCCATCCCAGGTACACTCCGCCTCCCTGTCCTGGCGGGAAGTAGTCCGTACCCCGTGAGGGGCAACAGTGGGCTATTATAAAGCCACTTTTTTGTTTTACACACTCTATCCCATATTCTAAAGGTTTCTTTTGTTTTTGATGGTATCTCTTGATTCAGGCCTCTATATTGTTTTGGGATCCATATTCTCTTCCCCAACTCCTTTTTACTCAGGTTCTCTTCTACTTCTACCCATTTTTTTGTCCATCCCCCTGAAACCAGTCGGTTATCCTCTTTAATACTGCTGCCTCATAATATCTTTTAATGTCTAGGTCCAGTCAGAATCTCGGCTGATATACGGGACTTATTTTCTTTCCATATGAATCTCCTTATTATCTTCCCCAGTGTTCTGAAATATATGTCTGGAATCTTTATCGGAAGCGTTTGAAAAATATACAAAGCTTTAGGCAATATCATCATCTTTATAATGTTTATTCTACCCAGCCAAGATATTTTTTCTATCGGACACCCCTTCAGTTCTAGTTTTATTTTGTTTAATAAGGGAATATAGTTATCTTCATATAGGTCCCTTTCTATGTTGGACAGAGATATCTCTAGGTACTTCATCCCCCTCTGCTTCCATGTAAATGGGTATAGAGCCCCAAGGTCCCTGCGTTCTTTCGGGCTCAAAGATATACTCAATATCTCAGTTTTCTCTTTATTAATTTTTAAGTTAGAAATCTCTCCATACTTTTCTTATTCTTCTATAATCTTTGGTAATGTCTGCCTTGGGTTTGAGACATAGAGCATCATATCGTCCTCGAATGCAGAGATCTTATGTTCCCTCCCCCCTACCTTCATTCCCTCAATCTCCTGATTAATTCGTATAGTTGTTAATAGTGGCTCTAATAAGAGGACAAAAAGAAGGGGTGAGAGCGGGCATACCTGTCGGGTCCCGTTAAAAAGTAGGAACCTATCCAAAAGGGTTCCGTTTACCCGCACCTGTGCCGAGGGTTTAGAGTACAGTGCTCCTATCCATCTAAGCATATTAGGCCCTAGTCCTATGTGTCTCATTGTTGCTAGCATAAATTCCCAGTCTAATCTGTCGAAAGCCTTTTCGGCGTCTACTGACAGAAATAGTACTGGTATTTTACTCTTTGGCTTTTTGTATCAAAAATAGCACTCTTAGGACATTGTCCCTTGTCTCCCTCCTCGGGATAAAACCTGCTTGATCATTTTCTATCAACCCTGACAAAAATCGCAGATAACCGCCATTACTAGTAAAAAAAAAAATATATAATAATAATTTAATAAATCTATCCCCTATTTTGTAGGCGCTATAACTTTTGCGCAAACCAATCACTATACGCTTATTGCAATTTTTTTACCAAAAATATATAGAAGAATACCTATCAGCCTAAACTGAGAAAAAAAAATTACAAATAAAATTGGGATATTATTAGAGCAAAAAGTAAAAAAATATTGTGTTTTTTTCAATTTTTTTTGTCTTTTTTTGTTTATAGCGTAAAAAAAAAAAAACGCAGAGGTGATAAAATACCACCAAAAGAAAGCTCTATTTGTGGGAAAAAAATGATAAAAATATAATTTGGGTACATCGTTGTATGACCACGCAATTGTCATTCAAAGTGTGTCAGCGCTGAAAGCTGAAAATTGGTCTGGGTACGAAGGGGGTTTAAGTGCCCAGTAAGCAAGTGGTTAAAGAGCTGAGCTATGTTATATCTAAGCCATTGTTTCTAATTTTTAAAGACTCTTTATTGATTGGCATGGTACTACTGTAATGGCAAAAGGTCAATGTGATGCCTATATTTAAATAGCAATCAATGTCTTTACCAATTACAGTAACTACAGACCTGTTAGTTCAACTTCTATAAACTAGAAAATACTGTAGAGTTTAACCACTTCAGCCCCGGAATGATTTGTCCCCCTTCCTGACTGGGCCATTTTTTGCGATATGGCAATGAGTCGCTTTAACTGACAATTGCAGTGCGATGTTGTACCCAAACAAAATTTATGTCCTCTTTTTCCCCACAAATAGAGATTTATTTTGGTGGTATTTGATCACCTCTGCAGTTTTTTGCGCTATAAACAAAAAAGGAGCGACAATTTAGAAAAATACACTATATTTTTTACATTTTGCTATAATAAATATCCCAAATTTTAAAAAACAAAACAAAATTTCTTCCTCAGTTTAGGCGGATATATATTCTTCTACATATTTTTGGTAAAAAAAAAAAAAGGAGACTGGTCGGTGTTCCTATATACTAGGAACACACAGTCTGTCTTCTCTCTCCTGACAGGACGTGAATGTGTGTGTTTACACACACACACATCCACATTCCTGCTCTGTAAGGAGCGATTGCGAGTGCGCCGGTGGACATCGCGGCCACCTGGTATGCACACGGGCTCTTCAGTGATGCCCCCTAAGCTCCTTAAAGAGCAGCCATACAGCTACAGCAATTTGCGCAGTGGAGCCATTCTGCCACCGTCAATTGATGGCGGGAGGTCTGGAAGCGGTTAATAAAAGACCACATAAAAGAGTTTTTGATGGATTCACAAAGGACTGAAGTTATCAAACAAATCAGATTTCTTTTTATGAGGAAGTAAGTAAAAACTTAGACAAAGGAGTGGCTGTGGACGTACAGTAATATACTTTTTGTCAAAGCATTTGACACAGTTCCCCTCACATGGCTAATGTGTAAATTAAAGTTCATATGTTTGGAAAATTAAGTTTGTAAATGGATAGAAAACTAGTTAAAATACCATATTTAGAGAGTAGTGATTAAAGTAATACTAAAGGCTCTATTTTTTTTTTTTAACAAACATTTTATTACCTGTTCTGTGCAATGCTTTTGCACAGAGCAGCCCTGGCCGTCCTATTCTTGGGTGCCCTGCCAGAGCTCCTGCCCCCCCTTCACTCCTGAGCTAAACTCTGTGTGGCTATAAGCCACACAGATTGGGACCCAGCCCCGCCCACCTGTCTCCCTATACTGGCTGTGATTGACAATGAGGAGGCAGAGAACTGGGACAGCAGCAGCTTTTGTGCATATTGCTGGATTTGAATCAGGCTCAGGTATGTA
This sequence comes from Rana muscosa, assembly GCA_029206835.1. Lineage (NCBI taxonomy): Eukaryota > Metazoa > Chordata > Amphibia > Anura > Ranidae > Rana > Rana muscosa. The sequence goes on along the minus strand of CM055116.1, from coordinate 717,013,581 downwards.
TTTAGGGGAGGTCTTAAGGGAAGCTGCATACTGAAGGTTTTTTACCTTCATGCATAGAATGCATGAAGGTAAAAACCTTCAGCCTTTACAACCATTTTAATGATTCATATTCTGAAAGGTCTAAGGTTAAAAGTTTTGTACCACAAGGTTCAGTGTTGGGACACTTACTTATTAAAATATTTATAAATTATATAGGGTCTGAGAATAAATGTACCATTTCAGTTATTGCAGATGGCACCAAGCTATGCAGTGGAATTATGTCCTTACAAGATTTCTCGAACTTACTAGCAGACCTCAATGCACTATTGACTATTCAACCGGAAAATTATGTGACAAATAAGATATAATGCTGATAAATGTATGCACTTGGGTGCTAAAAACATGCATGCACTGTACATTCCAGGGGGAGAACAGCTGGGAAGTCATTGGTGGAGAAGGGTCTGGTTGATCATAGACCTAATTTTATCATGCAATGCCAAGCTGCAGTTTATAAAGCCAGCAAAATACTTGGAGTGGAGTTATTCACTTTCGGGTCACTACTGAGGACAAGGGGCACTCTTTGCATAAGGAGGAAAAGAGATTTAAATGTCACATAAAGAAAGGCATGGAATAGACTCCCTCAATAAATACTTCTGGCCAGCTCCATAGATTGTTTTAAAAAAGAGCTGGATGCAATCCTAAATGCACAAAATATAACTGGATATACATTTTTAGAGGTAATAACACCAGGCAGGGCTGCTGTTTAAAGTCATGGGGCCCCATGCAGCCTACCTAACAGCCCCTCCTCCCCCCTCAAAAAATATATATAAACGTATATTTTTGCTAAAATGCTACCGTCGCAATGCTATGCTTTTGTAGTCATGGCAGAAATGATGCCCTCGGTATTGCCACCTCCTGTATTTTAAATTTTTTACTTTTTTTTAGTTGCTGAATGGTAATTTTACATTGCTGCAACTATGAGATAAAGTGTTTGGCTTGGAGTTGAAGAGCGGCGCTATTGAACTCAACGGGGAGTTGGATAGGTGGTGCTGCCTGTCAAACCCTGCAGCCTGCGTTAAAAATGCAGCAGCTGTGAAGCAAAGCACCACAGCCACTGCATTTATACAGCCCTGTCTGACTGTATTCGAAATTTGAGTGTGTAGCCAGGGATAGCGGTAAATCCACAGCTCAGCCGCCAATGTCAAAGAGTCCTTTGGCTGCATTCACACTTAGCGTTGCCTGAAAATGTGAAAAAGGGCACAAGAAATGCACGTTTTGCATTGCAAACACTCATAGCGCTTGGGGTGCAATTAATTGTTAATGGCACCCCAAATGCAATTATTATAATTATTTTTTTCATGTGGAAAACTTGCAAAGCTGCTTGCTTGAAAAGGTTCTAGAGCCTCTATGTTGCATTTGTCAGACATAGGGCAGCCTATTGAAGTCAATGTCTGCCCATTTATGCACAGAGTGTGGCTCGGCCTGCCCTTACTCTCACCTCATTGGCTCACTGGCTGTGATTGACAATAGCTGGAGCCAATGGCTCCTGCTGCTGTCTTAGTCAATGAGGAGACAGAGACCCTGAAGAGCAGCTGCTCTCATGCGCATCACTCTGTAAAAAAAAAACAACATGTTTTTCTTAGTTTCTGCTATAAAAGTTAGCAAATTAATCATCTTTCTTCATATATTTAGGTCAAAATTTATTCTGCTACATCTTTTCTTTAGTGAAAATAACCCAAATCAGTGTATATTATTTAGTCTGTAGGAAAGTTATAGAGCCCATGTCACGTACCTGACGGTGACGAGCCCGGATCTGCAGAGGGAGGCCTCTCTTACGGCTTCCACCGGCGGCCCCTGGTACTGAAGACAGGAGGCACGGAGGTAGAAGGGGTACGAGTGCCTGGCAGGATGGATCAAGGTAGAGTAGAGTCTGAAGACTGGGACGGATCCAGGCACCCAGGAAGTATGGCAGGCTGAACCGGAACCAGGAACACAGCAACTGGACTGGAACTGAAGAGACTGGCTGGACTGGAACCAGTATACAGCAACTGGACTGGAACCAGGAACAAGCAACTGGACTGGAACTAGGAACAAGCAGCTGGACTGGAACTGATGAGGCTGACTGGCCTGGAACCAGGACACAGCAACTGGAGAGATTGGTCGGACAAGCCGGGTCGGTAGTATTGGCTGGCGGCAAGGTACTGGAGGATCAGGCAGAAGATTGGTCAAACAAAGCCGGGGGTCAGAGGCAGGCAGGAAACTGGAAGGGTCAAGGTAAGCCGGGTCGGATGCAGGTAAATACACGAATCAGGTCTCTTTGGGTACTACACGCTGTAGAGCAGACAGCAGGGACTGTCTGTCACAGGCATGTTTAAATAGCTCTTCTGGCGCGCTTTGTGGAGCGTGCGCACGCCCCCGCTAAGCGCGTGCGCGCGCACGTGCTCGCCATCGCACGCGCGCGTGCCCGCGCGCATGGACGTGCCCGAGATTCGGAATCAGGAAGTCCAGGAATCCTGTAGCTGACAGGATTTCTATGACATTGCCCCCCCCAAGGGGCAGCCTCCGGATGCCCAGCCGGGTGAACCTTCCAGGGTGAGTCCTTTTGAAAGCCTGTATCAAACTCCTGGCATGGATATTCTCCTCGGGTTCCCATGAGTTTTCCTCGGGTCCGTAGCCCTTCCATTTAATTAGGAATTGGTTCTGGTTATTTCTTCTCCTGAAGTCCATGATAGCTTCTACTTCGAATTCCTGCTCACCGTCAATAATGATCGGATCAGGGTGATCCGGCTTCCGATCTGGAAACGGATTAGAGACTGTGGGTTTTAGGAGAGAGACATGAAAAACTGGATGGATTCTAAGAGAGTCAGGAAGTTCCAATTCATAAGCTACTTCATTAATTTTCCTCTTAACAGGGAATGGACCTAAAAATTTGGGGCCCAGTTTTTTAGAAGGGCATGCCATTCTTAGGTTTGTGGTAGATAGCCATACTTGGTCGCCGGGTACCAACACTAATTCACCCCGTCTCTTCTTGTCATAGATTGTCTTGTTGCGTTCTTGAGTCTTGGTCATGGTCTCTTGTAGAAGCTGGTTATTGACCGAGAAAAAATGTAACTTTTCCTGGACTGCAGGTACAGGACACTCAGGAAGGGAGTTAGGCAGAAAAGTAGGATGAAAACCATAGTTTGCAAAGAAAGGAGTCTGGCAGGTAGCGGAGTGGATGGAATTGTTATACGCAAACTCGGCCAACGGAAGTAGGGAAACCCAGTTGTCCTGAGCAAAAGAGGAGAAGCATTGCAGGTATTGCTCGAGCGTCTGATTCGTTCTCTCCGTCTGTCCGTTGGTCTGTGGATGGTAAGCAGAGGAAAACGATAATTCGATTTTCAAGGTTTTGCAAAGGGATCTCCAGAATCGAGAGGTAAATTGAACCCCGCGATCGGAAACAATATTGGCTGGTACCCCGTGGAGTCTGACTATTTCTCTGATGAATACCTGTGCGGTTTCAGGAGCGGAGGGAGTCCCTTTCATAGGGATGAAGTGTGCCATCTTGGACAGACGGTCCACAATAACGAAGATGGTGGAATGGTTCTCGGCCGGGGGTAACTCGACAATGAAGTCGATGGACAACATTCTCCAGGGCCTATCTGGAACGGGTAAGGGTTTTAGTAGTCCCCAGGCCTTGGATCTGGAACCCTTGTTTCGGGTGCAAGTTGTACAAGAATCTACAAACCTCCTACAGTCTTCACGTACTCAAGGCCACCAGAAGGTGCGCTGTACCAGGTCAGTGGTCTTGGCAACGCCAAAATGCCCGGCCAGGGCGTGGTCGTGGCAGAGTTCTAATGCGGTTACTCTTAGTTTCTCAGGTACGTAGATTCTGTCTTGGTACCACAATAGTCCATCCTTAACCTGCAATTCCGGCTCGGAGAACTGTCTCTGCCCGGTGGAAGCTTGTTTGATTTGAGTGAACAGGTTCTCCTGTAGAAGAAGGAAATTTCCGGGGGCAAGGATGGTATCAGGCGGAGAAGTCTCCTTGGACTTATGGAACATCCGAGACAGGGCGTCAGGCTTAATATTCTTGGCCCCAGGACGATAAGTAACATGAAAAGAGAACCGGGAGAAGAAGAGTGCCCACCTGGCTTGCCGTGGATTCAATCTTCTCGCGGCTTTCAGGTACTCCAGGTTCTTGTGGTCAGTGAATATTAGGATCGGATGAGCCGCGCCCTCCAGCAGGTACCGCCATTCTTCTAGTGCAGACTTGATCGCTAGTAGCTCCCGATCCCCCACGTCGTAGTTCCTCTCTGCTGCAGAAAGCTTGCGGGAGAAGAAGGCTACTGGGTGGAGCAAGGCTTTGACTCCCTGTCTTTGGGACAGTATTGCTCCTACCGCTATTTCTGAGGCGTCTACCTCAAGTACGAATGGTAGTGAGGAGTCTGGGTGTTTCAAGATAGAGGCTGAGGTAAATAGGGCCTTCAGGCGTTCAAAAGCTTCTTGGGCTTCAGGAGACCAGTGAAAACGTGTTCCTTGCTTGGTGAGTTGAGTAATGGGTGCGATAATAGCTGAAAACCCCCTGATGAACTTGCGGTAGAAGTTGGCGAATCCAACGAAACGTTGGATTCCCTTCTTGTCCACCGGTTCTGGCCAGTCCAGGATTGCGGTAATCTTTTGAGGATCCATCTTGATGCCCTCGCTGGAAATGATTAACCCCAGAAATGATATACTCTCTTGCTCGAACTCGCATTTTTCGGCCTTCGCATACAGGCCATGCTGGCGGAGCCGACCCAACACATTTTTGACATGTCTGCGATGAGAATCAAGGGAGGAAGAAAAAATTAAGATATCATCAAGATAAACAATAACAAAGAGGTCTAGGAAGTCCCGTAGAACATCGTTGATAAAATACTGGAAAGTGGCAGGGGCGTTACACAACCCGAATGGCATTACCAAGTACTCAAAATGTCCATACCGGGTACGGAAGGCGGTCTTCCATTCGTCACCTTCTTTGATACGGATCAAGTTGTAGGCTCCGCAGAGGTCAAGTTTGGTAAAGATGGTGGCAGTTCCTAGTCTCTGAAATAACTCTGGTACCAGGGGGAGAGGGTAGCGATTTTTTACTGTAATTTTATTAAATTCCCGGTAATCCACACAAGGTCGAAGGGTGTGGTCCTTTTTCTCTACAAAAAAGATGCCTGCGCCTGCTGGGGATGTGGAAGGGCGGATGAACCCTTTTTGCAAGTTCTCATCAACATAATTTTTTAAAGCCCCTTGTTCCACCTCCGTTAAAGGGAAGACTCTACCGAACTGAATCTTTGCTCCAGGAAGTAGGTCGATGGGGCAATCATAGGCCCGATGGGGCGGTAGAGTCTCTGCCTTTTGTTTACTAAATACGTCAAGAAAGTCGTGGTAAACTTCTGGGATGGATTGACGGGTGCCATCTTCGGTGTCAATGCATAGTAACGAGGCCGGCCCAGGAGGTTTATATGAGCCACAGGACTGTTGGCAATAGGAAGAAGGAAAGGCAACTATTCCCGTAGTCCAGTTGATAGTGGGATTGTGGGCTTGTAACCAAGGCATACCAAGGATCAAGGGAAACAACAGGGAAGAGATGATGTCCAGACACAAGCATTCTTGGTGGGTTCCAGAGGTGGTAAAGATGGTAGCGGGTATAGGAGTGGTCTCCTGGGTCACAGGTCCGGACTTAATGACGGAACCATCAGCCAGATGGACACGAAGTCCGTGGGTCTTGGTACGAAGGGGAATTTGGTGTTTAATGGCAAAGGTTGAGTCCATAAAGCAGCTGCATGCTCCGGAATCAATAATGGCGGATACTTGCAAAGTCCTTCCTGGGAGCTGTAATGAAACAGAGAGGGCAAGGTGAGATGTGGTTTTGGCTTGTAGGTTAGTCATGTTAGAAGAAACTGAAAGAAACTTACGAAGCTTCAGGGGACAGGTTCTAACGAAATGTCCGGGGTCCCCGCAGTACAGGCACAGATTATTTATTCGGCGGCGCTGGCGTTCCTCAGGAGCGAGGGATGGACGAAGGAGCCCGAGCTGCATTGGTTCAGGCGTGTCAGATGTGGGAGTTGGAGGTGTAGCAGGAGCCGAGTACAGGTGACTAGGAGCCCGAGGAAGCATCCAGGTTGGGCGGGAGAAGCCAGTGGTCCTCTCAGCCCTCCGTTCCCTCAGACGTCGGTCAATCTGGATGGTTAGATCAATCAACAGGTTGAGTGTCTGTGGTACACCAACTCTAGCTAGCTCGTCCTTCAAGGAATCGGAAAGTCCTAAGCGAAACTGATGGCGGAGGGCGGCATCATTCCAATTGGTATCCGCACTCCACCGCCTGAATTCTGCCACATAGTCCTCCGCTGGTCTGCGTCCTTGTTGAAGGGAACGCAAGGCGGCTTCTGCGGTTACTGAGAGTTGGGGATCTTCGTATAGCTGGGCCAGGGCATCGAAAAAAGCAGCGAGGTTGTTTAGTGATACATCCTTCTGTTCAAAGAGACGGTGGGCCCAGCTCTGAGGGTCTCCAGCGAGCAAAGAGACCACAAAGCCCACCTTGGTGGCCTCTAGAGAAAAGGTACGGGGCTGTAGGGCAAAATACAGTTCACACGAATTCCGGAAGGCCCTAAACTTGCTCCGATCCCCGGAAAATCTTTCGGGTGTAGGAACCTTAGGTTCAGGAGGAAGCATGACCACTGTGGGTGAGGAACTTGTTCCGGCTGTGGAAGCAGAGGCGTGGGGCCCCTCTTGGATGGCAGAAGGATTGGAGAGGACCCGCACTTGTTCTTCCAAGCGGGTGTATCCTTGTTGAAGACTCTTGACTGCTTCAGACAAACCTGCCAGGTGCCGACAGAGTTCCTCCATAGGTGAGGCTCCCTGCCCGGGCTCAGACATGGCTGTCTGCTACTGTCACGTACCTGACGGTGACGAGCCCGGATCTGCAGAGGGAGGCCTCTCTTACGGCTTCCACCGGCGGCCCCTGGTACTGAAGACAGGAGGCACGGAGGTAGAAGGGGTACGAGTGCCTGGCAGGATGGATCAAGGTAGAGTAGAGTCTGAAGACTGGGACGGATCCAGGCACCCAGGAAGTATGGCAGGCTGAACCGGAACCAGGAACACAGCAACTGGACTGGAACTGAAGAGACTGGCTGGACTGGAACCAGGATACAGCAACTGGACTGGAACCAGGAACAAGCAACTGGACTGGAACTAGGAACAAGCAGCTGGACTGGAACTGATGAGGCTGACTGGACTGGAACCAGGACACAGCAACTGGAGAGATTGGTCGGACAAGCCGGGTCGGTAGTATTGGCTGGCGGCAAGGTACTGGAGGATCAGGCAGAAGATTGGTCAAACAAAGCCGGGGGTCAGAGGCAGGCAGGAAACTGGAAGGGTCAAGGTAAGCCGGGTCGGATGCAGGTAAATACACAAATCAGGTCTCTTTGGGTACTACACGCTGTAGAGCAGACAGCAGGGACTTTGTGGAGTGTGCGCGCGCCCCCGCTAAGCGCATGCGCGCGCACGTGCTCGCCATCGCGCGCGCGCGTGGACGTGCCCGAGATTCGGAATCAGGAAGTCCAGGAATCCTGTAGCTGACAGGATTTCTATGACAGCCCACAAATTATATATCTATATGAAAATATAATTTCTTGAGGCCTGAAAACACCAGGACAATACAAGTATCCCCCAAATGACCCCTTTTTGGAAAGTAGAATTACTGTATCATCCCAAGAGTGTACTACTGGAAAGCAGATTACCTCAACTGTCATCGCCTGGATCAGGGGGAATGTGTCCTTCACATAGACATCTTTACTCTGATATGACAGAGATGGGGTACACCAGATGTAGGCATTCTAGCCTCCAGATTCAACAACAAGCTACATCTGTTTGTGGCAAGGACCAATAATCCTTTATCACTGGCTTCAGGTGCCCTAATCATTTTCTTTTTCAGTTCAGGCTAATCAATGCCTTGCCCTAAGTGCGAATGCTGTCCCTTCTGCTCAAAAATATGGAGCAAGAGAGGTAGACTGTAATTCTCATTGCACCAAACTGGTTCAGAAAAACTTGGTAAACAGACATACTCAGACTTCTAGCGGATGACCCTTGGTATTTCCCCATCAGGCTAGATCTGCTGCCTAAGTGCCATCTTGCTTCTCAGTCTCTGGCTTTAAAACATTACTGCTGAAACCCAGGTCTTAAAGTATAGAGAGTATTTTTTTTTTTTTTTTAATATGTGATTATTATTGTGCTGAAGGCAAGAAAAACAACTTCCAGAAAGATCTGCTATTGCACCTGGAAATCCTTCTTTGACTGTTGTGAGCACAGGGAATCCAGTCCAAGAGATTACTCTGTGCCTCATATTCTGACCTTCCTATAATCAAATCTTGACCAGAATTTGGCCTTAAGCACTCTGAAAGGATTTAGCCTTGTCCATTCTTATTAAAAGATCTCTTGCTTTGCACTCTCGTTAAAAGCCTGTATTTAAGGTACTCTATATTACCAGCATGCTGTGCTTCTTTTGGATCTTAACTTGGTTCTCTCTTCTTCACAGAAACCACCCTTTGAACCCATCAAAGATATTCCCTTAGACAGATTTTCCTGTAAAGTGTTTTTTTGTTGTTGTTGCTATCATGTCTGTCAGACATGTCTTTGAGCTGGGGGTTCTCTTTTGTAAGGAGCTTTTTCTCATCCTTCAAAATAAAAAGATAGTGTTATACCCAAGACCATCCTTTCTTTCTAAGGTGGTGTCTGTCTTCCACTTCAGTGTGGACATAGTTCTAATAACCTTATGCTCTGCTCCAAAGCATCAAAATCTCTCTTCGTTGCCTGGACGTAGTCAGAACCAGTCTCAAGGTCTATCTCGAAGCAACAGCTTAGATTAGGAAGACAGATTCCCTATTTGTCTACCACAAATCAGCAGCTTTGATCAGGAAGATGATATCCCCTATTGTACTGTCTTCAAGACCTCGCAAGGGACACCCTGCTCCCAAATTCATCATCATTGATAGATAATAAATCTGATCGCTAGAGCTTACACTCTCATGGGCAAATCTCCTCCTGTGCTTTTACACACCCACTCCACCAGATAAGTAGATATGTTACCTGGCCTTTCCTGAACCAGTCATCTGTAGCCAGGTTTGTAAGGCTGTTATCTAGTCCTCTAGTCATACCTTTTCAAAGTTCTACTAAGATGAGGTACAATCTTCTGTGGATGAAGTTTTGGCCACAAGGTTCTTGCAGTGGCACTCTAAATTAGAATCTTTTGACTCTTGTTGTTGGGCCTGTTAGCACAGTTTTTTGTATAGTCATTGCCCAGCCCTCTTATTCATTGATTGGAGACATCCCAGAGTCTATGAATGCTTTTCCTGTGTCCTGTTGTGTAAAATTAAGAAGATTATTTTCTTACCTATAAATCCCATATCTTGGAGTACAGTACAAGACACAGGACACCCTTCCCTTTATTCATTGGTTACAGTATATCCCTTGCTGCAAAATTGAGAACTGATGAAGTAGCACAATGATACAGTATAAAAGAGGTGCCTAGAGGGTGTGTCCCAAAATCTTTGGCAGTGTCCAATCACCTGAGGGCACAAGCCTATAACCCAGATTATTTGAATACGTTGCCTGTATCCTTTAATATATTTCAAGATGTGGAATTTACATGTATGTCAAACTTTCCCCTTTCTCTTAGTATTCCTATTTTCCAGGGATGGTATGGGCATGTATTTGATCCCATAATTACTGCTTAACCACTTAACGACTGCTCACTGTATATATACGTCGGCAGAATGGCACTGACAGGCACAATCACGTAGAGCATACGTGATTGCCTTTGTATAGTTGGGGGGTCCAATCGGACCCCCCTTCTGTACAGTGAGCGGTGGCTAAGTGTCCGGGAGTGTTCCGGGATGAGGGGGCAGCCATTCGTTTCTGGCCACCCCCTCGCGATCGCTCCCGGCGAATGGAAATGCCCCCTCTGTCTGTGTCAGACAGAGGGAGCAGGAGGAAGTGATGTCATCTCTGGTGCGGCGCTCACATATACCGAGCGCCGTACAAGAGAAGCTATCAGGTCAGTGCACACAACACTACCCTGACACCAGGACACATAGGGACATAAATCGCCCCCCCCCAGGCCCCCCCAGACACCCCAGATCACCCCCCAGATCACCCCCCCAGCCCCCAGTCACAGTGTCACTGATTGCAGTGACCATTTATTTAGTGATCACTGCAATCAGTGACATTTGTGACTGTAAAAGTGTCACCAAAGTTTAGTCTTAGGTCCAGTGTAGCCCCCTAACCCCCCCTAATAAAGGTTTAACCCCCTGATCACCCCCCAGATAACCCTTTCACCCCCTATCACCACTGTCGCTTAGCGATCATTTTTCTGATCGCTGTCTTAGCGTCAGTGATGCCGATCGGCAGCCAGTAATTTTTTTTAGGTTCGCCGCAGGTTTTTATAGCGTCAGGTACCCCAATATATTATCTAATAAAGGTTTAACCCCCTTGATCGCCCCCCAGGTAACCCTTTCACCCCCTATCACCACTATCACTAAGCGATCGTTTTTCTAAACGCTGTCTTAGTGTCTGTGATGCAGATCGGTAGCCGGAAATTTCTTTTACGTTCGCCGCAGGTTTTTATAGCGTCAGGTACCCCAATATATTATCTAATAAAGGTTTAACCCCCTTGATCGCCCCCCAGGTAACCCTTTCACCCCCTATCACCACTGTCGCTAAGCAATTGTTTTTCTAAACGCTGTCTTAGTGTCGGTGATGCAGATCGTAGCCAGTAATTTTTTTTAGGTTCGCCGCATGTTTTTATAGCGTCAGGTACCCCAATATATTATCTCATAAAGGTTTAACCCCCTTGATCGCCCCCCAGGTAACCCTTTCACCCCCTATCACCACTGTCACTAAGCGATCGTTTTTCTAAACGCTGTCTTAGTGTCTGTGATGCAGATCGGTAGCCGGTAATTTTTTTTAGGTTCGCCGCAGGTTTTTATAGCGTCAGGTACCCCAATATATTATCTAATAAAGGTTTAACCCCCTTGATCGCCCCCCAGGTAACCCTTTCACCCCCTATCACCACTGTCGCTAAGCAATTGTTTTTCTAAACGCTGTCTTAGTGTCGGTGATGCAGATCGTAGCCAGTATTTTTTTTCAGGTTTGCCGCATGTTTTTATAGCGTCAGGTACCCCAATATATTATCTAATAAAGGTTTAACCCCCTTGATCGCCCCCCCCAGGTAACCCTTTCACCCCCATCACCACTGTCGCTAAGCAATCGTTTTTCTAAACGCTGTCTTAGTGTCGGTGATGCAGATCGGTAGCTGGTAATTTTTTTTAGGTTCGCCGCAGGTTTTTATAGCGTCAGGTACCCCCATATATTATCTAATAAAGGTTTTAACCCCCTGATTGCCCCTAGTTAACCCTTTCACCAGTGATCACCATATAAGTGTTACGGGTGACGCTGGTTAGTTAGTTTGCTTTTTATAGTGTCAGGGCACCCGCCGTGTATATAACCCAATAAAGGTTTAAACCCCTGATCGCCCGGCGGGTGATATCAATTAGGTTTTAGCGTCAGAGAGGGTCTGAGTCACACCCCAGGCAGCGTCAGGTTAGTGCCAGTAACGCTAACACCCACGCGTGAAGCATACACCCCCCTTAGTGGTATAGTATCTGAACAGATCAATATCTGATCTGATCAGATCTATACTAGCGTCCCCAGCAGTTTAGGGTTCCCAAAAACGCAGTGTTAGCGGGATCAGCCCAGATACCTGCTGGCACCTGCGTTTTGCCCCTCCGTCCAGCCCAGGCCACCCAAGTGCAGTATCGATTGATCACTGTCACTTACAAAACAAAAACACACATAACTGCAGCGTTCGCAGAGACAGGCCTGATCCCTGCGACTCCAGTGCTGTAGGAGGTGATTTCACCACCACAGTTAAAAAAAAAAAGCAAATATGCCGAAGCATTGGGGCAGCAGGGGCGGAGGAGCGATTTTGCTCCTAATGCCGCGTACATACGGTCGAAATTCCGACGGAGGCTTGCCCGTGGAAAAGTCCGACCATGTGTGTGCGGCATAACTTTTTTGCGGGAGGATGCCCCCATGCTTCGGCATATATAAATGGTGCGTGTATGCCCATCATTGGAAGTGGGTGGATGAAGGGCGGTATTCTAATGGTGGGCATACCCACCGATCAATCTCTTTTTTCGTTCAGCCAACTGGCTGCATGAAATAAAAAGATTACAATACATGTCCAACAAGGACCAGCAACGTACTGGTATGCACCATGCATGTGAGGTATCACCGCGAAGGTCAGATCGAGGGCAATCATTTTAGCAGTAGACCTCCTCTGTAAATCTACTGGGGTAAACTGTAAAGGCTTTTAAAGGCTTTTAAAAATGTATGTAGTTTGTCGCCAATGCGCGTTTGTGCGAAATTTTAAAGCATGTCGTGTTTGGTATCTATGTACTCGGCCTAAGATCATCTTTTTTATTTCATCAAACATTTGGGCAATATAGTGTGTTTTAGTGCATTATAATTAAAAAAAGTGTATTTTTTAACCCAAAAAATGTGTTTGAAAAATCGCTGCGCAAATACTGTGTAGAAAAAAAAATGCAACACCCACCATTTTAATCTGTAGGGCCTTTGCTTTAAAGATATATATAATGTTTGGGGGTTCAACATAATTTTCTTGCAAAAAAAAAAAAGTTTTCATGTAAACAAAAAGTGTCAAAAAGGGCTTTGTCTTCAAGTGGTTAGAAGAGTGGATGTAAGCTTCCTAATGTTGTGTATAAAATGCCAGAACAGTTCAAAACCCCCCAAATGACCCCATTTTGGAAAGTAGACACCCCAAGCTATATACTGAGAGGCATGTCGAGTCCATGGAATATTTTATATGTTGACACAAGTTGCGGAAAAACGACAATTGTTTTTTTTTTGCACAAAGTTGTCACTAAATGATATATTGCTCAAACATGCCATGGGCATATGTGGAATTACACTCCAAAATACATTCTGTTGCTTCTCCTGAGTAGTGATGAGCCGAACACCCCCGGGTTCGGTTCGCACCAGAACCCGCGAACGGACCGAAAGTTCGTACGAACATTAGAACCCTATTAAATACAATGGATGCGAACGTTCGAATTCTAAAGTGCTAATTATAACAACTATTATGCATGTTATTGTCCTAAAAAGGGTTTGGGAACCCGGGTTCTGCACCAGGGGACATGTATCAATGCAAAAAGAAGTTTTAAAAACGGTCGTTTTTCGGGAGCAGTCATTTTAATGATGCATAAAGTGAAAAAAAAAAAGTCAAATATTCCTTTAAATATCGTACCTGGGGGGTGTCTAAAGTATGCCTGTGAAGTGCCACGTGTTTCCCGTGTTTAGAACTGTCCCTGCACAAAATGACACTTCTAAAGGAAAAAAAAGCCATTTAAAACTGCTTGCGGCTTTAATGTAATGTCTGGTCCCGGTAATATGGATGAAAATCTTTAAGAAAAATGGCATAGCTACCCCATGACCCCCCCCTACCCCAGCCCATTACCAGCCCCTTTGGGTCTTGTATGGATATTAAGGGGAACCCCGCACATAAAATAAAAAAGGCCCTATATACTCTGAACAGCCGTATACAGGCGGTGCATACAAGACAGGGACTGTAGGTTTGTTCTTATGTAGAATGTGTTTGTAATTTTGAACAGGTACATTGTTGAAGTGTAGCTCCAGCCCAAAAATCTATTTTTAAACTTTTTGGAAAACATAGGTAAGGGTTATCACCCCTGTAACATTTGTTTTGCTGTCTGTGCCCCTGTTCAGAACATTTCACCTCACTTTCCGTCCCAATGACAACTGTTTTTGAAATGTGGTGTTTTTCTTGAAACAAGGATTGCTGATAAAGCATCAGTACAGAGGAGACACCTTTCTCCCATATTAATTCTTACAGGAGAGAATTTTCCTTCCTAGGGGTAGATTTCCTCTCACTTCCTGTTGTCTTCTTGCGTTTGCAAGTAGGAGTCGTTTGTAAGTTGGATGTTTGAAAGTAGGGACCTGCCGTATGTAATCTGCAGAAATAGGCCCCTTAGTTGGTGTTGGCACAACACTGTAAGCACTCACAGTTACTCTTGGTTGGTGCTGGAACGCCCTGCTGTCAACTATTATATCAGGAATTGTAATTACATATAATTGTTGAACAGTGGTAGTAAAAATTGGGCCTTTGATGGTGGTGCTGGTGCCACAACACTGTAAGCCCTGACAGTTACTCTTGGTGGGTGCAGCAATGGGCCCTGCTGTGAATTATTAGATTAAGAATTGTAATTGCATGCCCCTGTTGAACAGGGGCTGAAAAATTGGGCCTTTCGTGGTGGTGGTGGTGGTGGTGGTGTTGCCACAACACTGTAAGCCCTCAGAGTTACTCTTGCTTGGTGGGTGCAGGAATGGGCCCTGCTGTGAATTATTAGATCAATAATTGTAATTACATGCCCCTGTTGAACAGGGGCTGAAAAATTGGGCCTTAGGCACTGGTGGCACAACACTGCAACCCCTCACAGATACTGTACTTGGAGCACAGCAATGAGCCCTGTTGCAAAGTATTGCTTCAAAAATTGTAATGACACGCCCCTGTTAAACAGGGGCTGAAAAATTGGGCCTTAGGCACTGGTGGCACAACACTCCAACCCCTCACACATACTGTACTTGGAGCACAGCAATGAGCCCTGTTGCAAAGTATTGCTTCAAAAATTGTAATTACACGCCCCTGTTAAACAGGGGCTGAAAAATTGGGCCTTAGCCACTGGTGGCGGCACCCATAAACAAAAATGATCTTCCAAGCTATCATCATCAATCGTATCATTGAGGACTCGGAGGAGGAGGATAGCCAGTCAACATAACAGCACAGGCACTCAGCATCAGCATCAGTCTTGAAGGGATGTGACATGTTAAAATCAATTAGTCTGTTATATCAGCATCAGGTGTGTGGTAGCTGGTGGTGATCCAAGACTGGTTCATCTTGATGAAAGTCAGTCGATCAACCGAGTCGGTGGACAGGCGCACCCTGTGATCCGTGACAAATCCTCCAGCAGCACTGAATGTGCGTTCTGAAAGAACGCTGGATGCAGGACAGGCCAGTAGCTCAATTGCATACTGTGCAAGCTCTGGCCAGTGATCCATCCTCAAGACCCAGTAAGCCAGAGGATTTTCGGTGGGGAAGGTGTCCAAGTCTGACCTTGCCCCTAGATATTCCTGCACCATGTTTATCAGACGCTGGCGATGGTTGCTGGAACCGATCATACTTTGGGGCTGCGGACTAAAGAATTGTCTGAACGCATCGGTCAGACGGCCACCTTCCCCACCGCTCCTTCTTTGACTGGCCGAAGCCTCAGCAACTCGTTGTCCAGGACCAGGAGTTTGTAACCTCCCAGTCTCTGGGAACGCGTTGCACAGACCTTTCTGCAAGGCCTCCCGGAGTTGTCTCATCCTCTGCTCCCTCTGCGACGGTAACATAAGGTCCGCAACCTTACCCTTGTACCGTGGATCAAGGAGAGTGGCCAGCCAGTAATGGTCCCTCTCCTTGATCCGAAGAATACGAGGATCCTTCCGCAGACTTTGCAGGATCAGGGAGGCCATGCAGCGTAGGTTTGCTGAGGCATTCGCTCCGGAGTCCTCTGGGTCACTAAGGACGACATGATCCGCAGTCACCTCCTCCCAGCCACGTACAAGTCCACTGGTTTCTTGGGACTGTAAATCATCCCTAAAAGACTGCTGCTGATGATGCTGAGTGCCAGCCTCCACCTCCATGCTGACACAATCCTCCTCCTCCTCCTCCTCCTCTTCCTGTGCGATGGGTGGGACAGAAGGAACACTGTCTGGGTAAAGGGGGCCTTGAGAGGCAAGGAAGTCCTCCTCTTCCTGCCTCTGTTCTGCCTCAAGTGCCCTGTCCATTATTCCATGCAGCGTGTGCTCCAACAGGTGGACAAGAGGTACAGTGTCACTGATGCATGCACTGTCACTGCTCACCATCCTCGTGGCCTCCTCAAATGGTGCCAGGACAGTGCATGCATCCCTGATCATGCCCCACTGGCGTGGAGAAAAAAAACCAAGCTCCCCTGACCCTGTCCTGGTGCCGTAGTCGCACAGGTACTCATTGATGGCCCTCTGCTGCGTGTGCAGCCGCTGCAGCATGGCCAACGTTGAGTTCCACCTGGTGGGCATGTCACATATAAGGCGGTTCTTGGGCAGGTTCAACTCCTTTTGCAGCTCAGCCAGGCGAGCACTGGCATTATAAGATCTGCGGAAATGCACACAGACTTTCCTGGCCTGCCTCAGGACATCCTGTAAGCCCGGGTACCTGCCCAAGAAACGCTGCACCACCAGGTTAAGGACGTGAGCCACACAGGGCACATGGGTCAGTTGTCCCTGTCGAAGGGCAGAGAGGAGGTTGGTGCCATTGTCGCAAACCACCATTCCTGGCTTAAGCTGGCGTGGCGTCAACCACCTCTCGGCCTGGCCCTGCAGAGCAGACAGGACCTCTGCCCCAGTGAGGCTTCTGTCCCCCAAACACACCAGCGCAAGCACGGCATGGCATCTTTTTGCCTGCGTACTTGCATAGCCCCGTGAACGGCTACGGAGCACCGCTGGTTCATAGGACAAACCACAGGAAGAGGCCATGGAGGAAGAAGAAGAGGAGGGGGTGGAGGAGAGAGGTGTGTCACAACCAGTAGTAGCATTTTGGAGGCGTGACGGTGGGACAACCTCCAACACTACTGCACCTTGTCCTGCATCCTTCCCAGCTGCCAAAAGAGTGACCCAATGGGCCGTGAAAGAAAGGTAACGTCCCTGTCCATGCCTGCTGGACCATGAGTCAGCGGTAATATGCACCTTACCGCTGACCGCCCTGTCCAGCGAGGCCAAGACATTGCCTTCCACATGCCGGTAGAGAGCCGGAATAGCCTTCCGTGAGAAAAAGTGGCGTTTGGGAACCTGCCACTGAGGAACCGCACATTGCACAAACTCACGGAAGGGGGCCGAGTCTACCAACTGAAAAGGCAGCAGTTGAAGCGCTAGCAATTTAGCCAAGCTAGCATTCAACCGCTGGGCATGTGGATGGCTGGGAGTGAACTTCTTTCGACGGTCCAGCAGCTGGGGCAGGGAAATTTGCCTGCTAGAATCGGACGTCGGTGTACTGCTAGCAGAGTGGCCGCAAGTACTTGGCTGTGACACACCTAATTCTACACCTTCATTCCTCTCAGTGCATGTTTCAGAGAGGACTGAAGTTATAGTGGGGTTGGAGATCCCAGCTGATGCGGTGCAAGGAGAGGTCCGCTTTGTTCTTTGGTGTGGGTCTTTGAGGTAGGCTTGCCAACGAGCTGCATGGCAGGTCAACATATGTCTGGTCAGGCATGTGGTACCCAAGCGGCTGATGTTTTGGCCACGCGATATACGCTTGAGACATATGTTGCAAACAGCAGCTGTGCGATCCGATGCACTAGCCTCAAAAAAGGCCCACACCAAGGAACTTTTTGAATGACGGGCAGAGGCAGCGCCCTGCACAGGCGGAGCTCTGCGGTGTGATTCCGTCGGTGTACTGCCCTTACGCTGGCCACCAAAGGGCATCCTGCCTCGTTGGAGATGTGCCTCCTCCTCATCCTCCTCCTCCTCCTCTCTCCTATTAGGCACCCATGTGGAGTCAGTGACCTCATCATCCCCTCCCTCCTCATCACTGGAGCCAATCTGGCAGTATGCTGCAGCTGCTGGAACATGACTGCCAGATTGGTGTCCTTCTTGAGCATCCCCTCTGTCTGCTCTCACCCTACTGCCTTCCTGTAGCTGGGTTTCATCATCAGACCCTTCGAAACGCTGGGCATCCTCCTGGAGCATGTACCCAACACTGTGCTCAAACAGTTCGGGGGACTCCTCAGGAGGAGGACATGGTGGGTCTAGGGAAGGAGTGACTGATGATGAGTCTGACATTGATACCAGGGAAGAGGACGCTTTGGCAGCTGCTTTGCCAGTACCCTGAGCCTGGGTGAGAGAGGATGAGGAGGAGGAGGAGGGCTTGGTCATCCACTCTACCAAGTCTTCGGCATGATGTGGCTCAACATGTCCAGCTGCCGAAAAGAAGGACAAGCAAGTCCCATGGCCATGTGCTGATGACAATGCACCGCGTCCACGACCAGCACTGTTGCCCCCAGACACAGAGCCTGCTTGCCCTCTTTTATTGCCTCCTGACTGTCTGCCTCTCCTTGTTTGCCTTCCAGACATTCTAATAGATGGCCTGCAGGGAGATGGGAAAAAAGCAATAAGGGCTACCTTCAGGTGTCCTTCTCTGTCCCTTTACTTAAGGATTTCTAAATATGGTTCAGGATGATTGCTTTTGCACAGAATAGCACAACGACAATTTCCCTGACTGTCCAAAAAACAAGGATTTCAAAGATGGTTGATGAGGAATGATTTAGCACACTATAGCACAAGGAGAATTCACTCACTGTCCTCCCCAGTCCCTAGAAACAAGGACTTGCACAGTGAAAGAAACTGACACTCTCCCTACCTAGTTTTCTGTCCCTAGAAAAAATGTTTTTTTTAAGCACACTATAGCACAAGGAGAATTCACTCACTGTCCTTCCCAGTCCCTAGAAACAAGGACTTGCACAGTGAAAGAAACTGACACTCTCCCTACCTACAGTTTTCTGTCCCTAGAAAAAATGTTTTTTTTAAGCACACTATAGCACAAGGAGAATTCAGTCACTGTCCTTCCCAGTCCCTAGAAACAAGGACTTGCACAGTGAAAGAAACTGACACTCTCCCTACCTACAGTTTTCTGTCCCTAGAAAAAATGTTTTTTTTAAGCACACTATAGCACAAGGAGAATTCACTCACTGTCCTTCCCAGTCCCTAGAAACAAGGACTTGCACAGTGAAAGAAACTGACACTCTCCCTACCTACAGTTTTCTGTCCCTAGAAAAAATGTTTTTTTTAAGCACACTATAGCACAAGGAGAATTCACTCACTGTCCTTCCCAGTCCCTAGAAACAAGGACTTGCACAGTGAAAGAAACTGACACTCTCCCTACCTAGAGTTTTCTGTCCCTAGAAAAAATGTTTTTTTTAAGCACACTATAGCACAAGGAGAATTCACTCACTGTCCTTCCCAGTCCCTAGAAACAAGGACTTGCACAGTGAAAGAAACTGACACTCTCCCTACCTAGAGTTTTCTGTCCCTAGAAAAAATGTTTTTTTTTAAGCACACTATAGCACAAGGAGAATTCACTCACTGTCCTTCCCAGTCCCTAGAAACAAGGACTTGCACAGTGAAAGAAACTGACACTCTCCCTACCTAGAGTTTTCTGTCCCTAGAAAAAATGTTTTTTTTAAGCACACTATAGCACAAGGAGAATTCACTCACTGTCCTTCCCAGTCCCTAGAAACAAGGACTTGCACAGTGAAAGAAACTGACACTCTCCCTACCTAGAGTTTTCTGTCCCTAGAAAAAATGTTTTTTTTAAGCACACTATAGCACAAGGAGAATTCACTCACTGTCCTTCCCAGTCCCTAGAAACAAGGACTTGCACAGTGAAAGAAACTGACACTCTCCCTACCTACAGTTTTCTGTCCCTAGAAAAAATGTTTTTTTTAAGCACACTATAGCACAAGGAGAATTCACTCACTGTCCTTCCCAGTCCCTAGAAACAAGGACTTGCACAGTGAAAGAAACTGACACTCTCCCTACCTACAGTTTTCTGTCCCTAGAAAAAATGTTTTTTTTAAGCACACTATAGCACAAGGAGAATTCACTCACTGTCCTTCCCAGTCCCTAGAAACAAGGACTTGCACAGTGAAAGAAACTGACACTCTCCCTACCTACAGTTTTCTGTCCCTAGAAAAAATGTTTTTTTTAAGCACACTATAGCACAAGGAGAATTCACTCACTGTCCTTCCCAGTCCCTAGAAACAAGGACTTGCACAGTGAAAGAAACTGACACTCTCCCTACCTAGAGTTTTCTGTCCCTAGAAAAAATGTTTTTTTTAAGCACACTATAGCACAAGGAGAATTCACTCACTGTCCTTCCCAGTCCCTAGAAACAAGGACTTGCACAGTGAAAGAAACTGACACTCTCCCTACCTACAGTTTTCTGTCCCTAGAAAAAATGTTTTTTTTAAGCACACTATAGCACAAGGAGAATTCACTCACTGTCCTTCCCAGTCCCTAGAAACAAGGACTTGCACAGTGAAAGAAACTGACACTCTCCCTACCTACAGTTTTCTGTCCCTAGAAAAAATGTTTTTTTTAAGCACACTATAGCACAAGGAGAATTCACTCACTGTCCTTCCCAGTCCCTAGAAACAAGGACTTGCACAGTGAAAGAAACTGACACTCTCCCTACCTACAGTTTTCTGTCCCTAGAAAAAATGTTTTTTTAAGCACACTATAGCACAAGGAGAATTCACTCACTGTCCTTCCCAGTCCCTAGAAACAAGGACTTGCACAGTGAAAGAAACTGACACTCTCCCTACCTACAGTTTTCTGTCCCTAGAAAAAATGTTTTTTTTAAGCACACTATAGCACAAGGAGAATTCACTCACTGTCCTTCCCAGTCCCTAGAAACAAGGACTTGCACAGTGAAAGAAACTGACACTCTCCCTACCTACAGTTTTCTGTCCCTAGAAAAAATGTTTTTTTTAAGCACACTATAGCACAAGGAGAATTCACTCACTGTCCTTCCCAGTCCCTAGAAACAAGGACTTGCACAGTGAAAGAAACTGACACTCTCCCTACCTACAGTTTTCTGTCCCTAGAAAAAATGTTTTTTTTAAGCACACTATAGCACAAGGAGAATTCACTTACTGTCCTTCCCAGTCCCTAGAAACAAGGACTTGCACAGTGAAAGAAACTGACACTCTCCCTACCTACAGTTTTCTGTCCCTAGAAAAAATGTTTTTTTTAAGCACACTATAGCACAAGGAGAATTCACTCACTGTCCTTCCCAGTCCCTAGAAACAAGGACTTGCACAGTGAAAGAAACTGACACTCTCCCTACCTACAGTTTTCTGTCCCTAGAAAAAATGTTTTTTTTAAGCACACTATAGCACAAGGAGAATTCACTCACTGTCCTTCCCAGTCCCTAGAAACAAGGACTTGCACAGTGAAAGAAACTGACACTCTCCCTACCTACAGTTTTCTGTCCCTAGAAAAAATGTTTTTTTTAAGCACACTATAGCACAAGGAGAATTCACTCACTGTCCTTCCCAGTCCCTAGAAACAAGGACTTGCACAGTGAAAGAAACTGACACTCTCCCTACCTACAGTTTTCTGTCCCTAGAAAAAATGTTTTTTTTAAGCACACTATAGCACAAGGAGAATTCACTCACTGTCCTTCCCAGTCCCTAGAAACAAGGACTTGCACAGTGAAAGAAACTGACACTCTCCCTACCTACAGTTTTCTGTCCCTAGAAAAAATGTTTTTTTTTAAGCACACTATAGCACAAGGAGAATTCACTCACTGTCCTTCCCAGTCCCTAGAAACAAGGACTTGCACAGTGAAAGAAACTGACACTCTCCCTACCTACAGTTTTCTGTCCCTAGAAAAAATGTTTTTTTTAAGCACACTATAGCACAAGGAGAATTCACTCACTGTCCTTCCCAGTCCCTAGAAACAAGGACTTGCACAGTGAAAGAAACTGACACTCTCCCTACCTACAGTTTTCTGTCCCTAGAAAAAATGTTTTTTTTAAGCACACTATAGCACAAGGAGAATTCACTCACTGTCCTTCCCAGTCCCTAGAAACAAGGACTTGCACAGTGAAAGAAACTGACACTCTCCCTACCTACAGTTTTCTGTCCCTAGAAAAAATGTTTTTTTTAAGCACACTATAGCACAAGGAGAATTCACTCACTGTCCTTCCCAGTCCCTAGAAACAAGGACTTGCACAGTGAAAGAAACTGACACTCTCCCTACCTACAGTTTTCTGTCCCTAGAAAAAATGATTTTTTTAAGCACACTATAGCACAAGGAGAATTCACTCACTGTCCTTCCCAGTCCCTAGAAACAAGGACTTGCACAGTGAAAGAAACTGACACTCTCCCTACCTACAGTTTTCTGTCCCTAGAAAAAATGTTTTTTTTAAGCACACTATAGCACAAGCACAAAACACACTGACACTCTCCCTACCTATCCTTCTCTTTCCCTAAACTAAAGGAATCCAGGTTAAGCAAGAAAGAAATAAAAGTCACTGTCCCTGCCTATGCTGCTCTTTCCCTGCTCCGGAACACACTACACTAGGCCGCCGTGCTGGCGGCCTTTTATAGTGTGGGGCGTGTACTAAACACCCTCAGCAATAATTGGCCACAGGCATCCTGCCTGTGGCCAATCATTGCTCTCCTCGCTGCCGGCGCTGTGATTGGCCAAGCATGCGGGGTCACAGTGCATGCTTGGCCAATCACAGCGCCTGGATGACACTGCGATGGCGTAGTGCATTGTGGGCCGTTCGCGTCACTCGAATTTGGCGCGAACGGCCCAAATCGTTCGATCTTCGTCGAACGATCGAACAGCCGATGTTCGAGTCGAACGTATGTTCGACTCGAACACGAAGCTCATCCCTACTCCTGAGTACAGGGATACCACATGTGTGAGACTTTTTGGGAGCCTAGCCATGTACGGGACCCCAAAAATCAAGCACCGCCTTCAGGCTTTCTAAGGGTGTAAATTTTTGATTTCACTTCTCACTGCCTATCACAGTTTCGGAGGCCATGGAATGCCCAGATAGCACAAAATCCCCCCAAATGACCCCATTTTGGAAAGTAGACACCCCAAGCTATTTGCTGAGAGGTATTGTGAGTATTTTGCAGATCTCGCTTTTTGTCACAAAGTTTTGAAAATTGAAAAAAATATATATATATATATATTTTTTCTTTCTTCATTTTCAAAAACAAATGAGAGCTGTAAAATACTCGCCATTCCTCTCAGCAAATAGCTTGGGGTGTCTATATTCCAAAATGGGGTCATTTGGGGGGTTTTGTGCTATTTTGGCATTTTATGGCCTTCGAAACTGTGATAGGTAGTGAGGAGTGAAATCAAAAATTTGTGCCTAGAAATCCTGAAGGCGGTGCTTGGTTTTCGGGGTCCCGTACGCGGCTAGGGTCTTAAAAAGTCCCACACATGTGGTATCCCGGTACTCAGGAGAAGCAGAAAAATGTATTTTGGGGTGTAATTCCACATATAACCATGGCATGTGTGAGCAATATATCATTTAGTGGCAACTTTTTGTAATTTTTTTTTTTTTTTGTCATTATTCAATCACTTGGGACAAAAACAATTATATTCAATGGGCTCAACAGGCCTCTCAGCAATTTCCTTGGGGTGTCTACTTTCTAAAATGGGGTCATGTGGGGGGGTTTTGTGCTATTTTGGCATTTTATGGCCTTCGAAACTGTGATAGGTAGTGAGGAGTGAAATCAAAAATTTGCGCCCTTAGAAATCCTGAAGGCGGTGCTTGGTTTCCAGGTTCCCGTACGCGGCTAGGCTCCCAAAAAGTCCCACACATGTGGTATCCCCGTACTCAGGAGAAGCAGCAAAATGTATTTTGGGGTGAAATTCCACATATAACCATGGCATGTGTGAGCAATATATCATTTAGTGACAACTTTTTGTAATTTTTTTTTTTTTTTTTAGTCATTATTCAATCACTTGGGACAAAAAAATAAAAAATTCAATGGGCTCAACATGCCTCTCAGCAATTTCCTTGGGGTGTCTACTTTCCAAAATGGGGTCATTTGGGGGGGTTTTGTACTGCCCTGTCATTTTAGCACCTCAAGAAATGAGATAGGCAGTCATAAATTTAAAGCTGTGTAAATTTCAGAAAATGTACCCTAGTTTGTAAACTCTATAACTTTTGCGCAAACCAATAAATATACGCTTATTGACATTTTTTTTACTAAAAACATGTGGCTGAATACATTTTGGCCTAAATGTATGACTACAATTGAGTTTATTCGATTTTTCTTATAACAAAAAGTAGAAAATATCATTTTTTTTCAAAATTTTCGGTCTTTTTCCGTTTATATCGCAAAAAATAAAAATCGCAGAGGCAATCAAATACCATTAAAAGAAAGCTCTGTTTGTGGGAAGAAAAGGACGCAAATTTCGTTTGGGTACAACATTGCATGTCCGCACAATTTACAGTTAAAGCAGCGCAGTGCAAAATTCTGAATTCACCTCTGGTCCTCTAGCTACCAAATGGTCCGGGGCTTAAGTGGTTAAAATGAACCTGTACTTTAAACATACTACACAAAATAATCAGCCAACTGCAGAACAGGCACAATAAAGCACATTTTCTCACCTTCCTGAAGCTCTGTTATTGCCTTAATCCACTATGAGAGCACCCTAAATGTCCTTGGCTAGTACTGACTTTGTGAAAGCTAAGTAGACTCAAACCTGACTTTAAGTGTAACCTATTTAAAGACATCTACAGTATTTCTGGCTATCCTCTATACGCATACCAGTAAAATACAACTTCTAATCTTGGTTGCAACTTCTGAGACAAATATATATTTTTTTAAGCTTCTCAGAGTCACATCCATCTGACACAATCATTTTGTCAATTCTAATTTAAAATATTTTGAAATATGTTGCGAAATTAGAAACTGTGTGACAACCATGCTTAAAACACAGCGAACAGTTGCAACCTAGAAGAAAAACATCTGAGTCAACTTCATGTGCTTTTCTGAAATGATTCAGTGTAGCATATTGTGCTCAGATTCATTATTGTATGCTACAATGCTTTTATCAGTTACAAGCAATGTGATTTGTGCCAAAAGATGACCTTTTCATTGGGGACCTTGGTACAAATGTTTCTGCTGCACATACATGTAAAGTGACACATTTGATGGTAGTTTTTATTTTCCCTAGTGCACTTATTTAGAATCCCATCACTTTTTAAAATGCCCTTGCTTGCACTGCTAAAGAAAGCACTAGTGCTTAAAGTGGTTGTAACCCTAAAACAATATAAATAAACATGCTTCTGTCCCTTTAAGGAACCAGATATAGCACAGTGCTTTTGCCACGTTAGTTGTCCCTTTCTATGTTGTACAATACCTGGCTGATCCGGCCCGTTCCTGTGTTCCCCTGTTTAAACTGATTACGTTTATCATGGCTGCTGATCCATGATATACTTGTCAGATTACGTGCCCATCATCCAGCTCTTTCCTCATTGTCTCTGCATCTCCCCCACTCCTCCTCTATTTCTGTCATTTTCATAGTTTGTGTGTAAAGCCGATCTCCTCGCCGCCCCGCCCCTCCCCTCTACTCCCCTCCAGTCTTTATTGAGTAATACTATTCCATGGCAGCTGCTCCTCCCCCTCCTCTATGATGTAGATGAGAAGAAACTTAAACCAGTTCTCACAAGGTCAAAGTGAGAGGGGAATAACTGCCCCTCCCACTGGAATCCCTCTGCTCGATAGTGAGAGCAGGCTAAACCATGTGACCTTACAGTAGAGCTCCTATCTGAAGGTACTTTAAAAAACACACTCATTACTATTGCCACATAAGAGAATGGATGATGGGAGTATGTTTATGAGACTGTACAACCATTTTACCACTTGCTCTCTGGAAGATTTACCCCCTTCATAATTAGGCCATTGTTTGCGATACGGCACTGCCTTACTTTAAATGGCAATTGCGCGGTCATGCAACACTGTACCCAAATTAAATTATGTAATTTTTCCCCCACAAATAGAGCTTTCTTTTGGTGGTAATTGATCATGTTTGTATTTTTTGCCCTTTAAACAAAGAAAAGACCAACAATTTTGAAAAAAAAACAACAACAAAAAAACAACTTCTGGTTCCAGCGCCACATGTGAGGGGAGTGAGATCCGGTGTCTCCGGACACATTGGTTTACAAAGCTTGCCCTTCACAGCCTGTGGGCATACTTTGGCTCCTCCCCCCCACTGTATCTTCCCCAGGGTTCTCGGCATTGACAGCTTCATAGTTAACTACTTCTGAAAAAACAGCCTTTTGCATTGATACATGTCCCCTGGGGCAGTACTTGGGTCCCAAACACTTTTAATGGCAATAACTTGCATAAAAACCTTTAAAATCAACACTTTTGATTTTTCACGTTCGTGTCCCATAGACTTTAACAGTGTTTGCAAGTTCGCACAAATTTTTTGTCTGTTCAGTGTTCACATGTTCTGGTGCAAACCGAACTTGGGGGGTGTTCGGCTCATCCCTAGTGGACTACTTTCAAGAGGTATCCCATAGGTGGAAGGCCTTTAAACCCGTCTGTGCTGCGCTTTTCCAGAAAGGCATGAAGTTCACCTAGGCCTACCCTGCCAAATCTCTGTTTCACTACCCGGCTGGAGAGTTAAAGTCTTTCTCATATCCGGAGGAGGCGACAAACTTCTTGCAATCATATCTTCATTTCTTACTGGAATCCCATTTAGCGTCTGTGTTTCCTCTCTTCCCAAGGACCAACGCAGCCCAAGAAAAGATCCACTGAAGAGGCCTCTATATGCCAACAACTCAGGTCATAACAAACCTTGCTGATAAGCCTACTGGCTATCTATCTCAGACAGCTCTTTTTCCACCTGAACACTACTGACTACCTTATCTTGCTGGGCTGATTTATAATATTTGGATCGTTTGTAGTTTACATCTGTGCCCATCTAACTACCTTTTGTCTCCTTTTATTTCCACAGCCTTATCGGATATCGCCTACGCCTTCTCTTTTGGCTGCATCTTGGGGATGTTCTCTATATTGCACTGTTCTACATTTTCCCAGGGAGACTCTACTTCTTACAGCTCATAGGCGAGTCTCTCATGCATCTCCGGTAACGCTGTACATGCTGGGTGGTTCACATGTGGAAGAAAGAGAAGTTCACCCTCTACTTGATATGTTTTTGTTTGTTTTTCCCTATTGATCCTCATTGGGTCAGTTGTTCCTCTAAGCCTTCCCCCCCAGGAGTCAAGCACCTCCTTGCCTGTGCTAAACCATTAGGTGGCACTTCCTTGGCATCTTTTGGCCTAACTGCTTTGTTACTTAGCAACTCTTTTAACTCTTCTGTTAGATCTCCCTTCTATACTTCCCGATCATGAGAGTCTTCTCTTGGAATGTCAAGGGCCTTCACTCACCCCATAAACAAATGGTGATTTTACGGGACCTTAAATGCTTTAAAGCTGATATAGCGTTATTACAAGAAACTCCATTGATGGTGGAGGGTTTTAATCACATGCGTAAACTCTGGGTGGGTCAAGTTTTTGGGTCGGCGGCTATCAAGGAAGGGTAAGGCAGGCATGCATCACCCCATCCAGTAAAATATATCTCATGAGGTGTTATCGATAGAGAGTGATGCTGAGGGCCACGTTTTAACCACAAAGCTGAGGCTATCTACTCGGGAATGGGTCCTTTACAATATTTACGCCCCAAACTCCCCCTCTAAAAAAAAATTCATACCCTATCCTCCCATCTTGCCCCATGCCTCCACCTTCCTCTTCTGGTTGGGGTGATTTTTAACTTGGTGATGCACTGTCTGGAAGACAAAGCCCCCCTTCTTCACTCACTAACCCCATGACACATTTTGTGGATGGCCTACAACTAGTAGACCTCTGGAGGTTAGCCCACCTTGTCCAGAATTTATTATTTCTTTTGCAATCCCATTTCGTTCAAACAGATGAGAATCTCAGTTGGTCTAGTAGATTTCACGCTGCAACAAATAGGATGTAAACACATGGCGTTTCCCATCCTATTTGTTGAATGACCAAAAACTCGTAAAGGTCATAAGAAGGGTTTGGCCAGAATACGTGGACACTAACTCTGCACATATAACAGAACCCAATATTTTCTGGGAGGCTGGGAAGGCCGTGCTAAGCAGTAAAATCATTGGCAGCTACAGATTTTTTTTTACCAACAGTATCACACTGCAAGCAACACTCTCCATTTTGCCCAAACACATCTTTCACAGAACTCCCCGGAACACAGAAAGGCTTGGTGTGAAGCCAAATGTCATTTTGATTCATGGGCTGATGCGCAGGAGTGGATTCACCAGTCTTTCTTGGACCTTCAATACCACAAATATGGTAGTAAGGCCGGGAAGCTGTTGGCCCATCTGAGCATGGGCTACCCCTCTCAAGCTGGTTTCACCCTAGGGCATTCGGCCACCTCCAACATATGGAAGTTCCTTACTGTTTTAGAACACGCAAGGGCTAACCCCTCCAGTGACCTAGCCATCATCTCTAGATGCCGAGAAGCCTATTGATAGTATTAGCTTTCACTGGCTGCGGCTAGTTCTGCAGAGTTTCAGCTTTTCTGGCTCCTTTCTCCATCTTATTTCTACCATGTATTCTGCCCCATCTGCAAATGTGATTGCTGCAGGGCACATCTCAAATAGCATTCCACTTCACAAAGGAACCAGACAGGGATGCCCCTTTTCCCCACTTCTGTTCAACTTAGCTCTCAAGCCCCTGTCACGCTATCTTCTACTGTATTCACGCCTCCACAGAGTTATGGTAGGCCATCACGAGTTACACATGGCTTTATTCTCTGACAATATTGTGATGTTTACCTCCAACCCTCAGCTGGGCATGCCCCACATTCAGGAGATATTCATCCAGTTTAGGGCATGCTGAGGGTTAAGAATTACCTTCTCTAAGAGTGAAATCTTACCATTGTTTCACGGCCGACCCCCCCTGGATAGTCAACTCAATCTCCACCATAGCCATGACTCACATTACTTACCTAGGTAAAATGCCCTCCTCCTCCCTATATCACCTCAATAACCCCCAGTTTATTTCCAAACTTATTGCAGAGCTGGAAACATTGATGGATCTTCCTCCTACGTTTTTTGGAAGGGGCCACCTGTTCAAAATGATTTGCTTTCCCAAACTCCTCTACCCACTCCAAATTATCCCTCTCCTTCTGCGACATAAAGATCTCCAGAAACGCCAAAAGTCTCAGCATTTCTGTGGCATGGCCGTCGCCCTTGTGTCTCTCTCCAAAAACTTTACCTCCCATGGTGTGAGGGGGAGTCAACTTCCCCAATATTAGAGCTTATAACTTGTCTTGCCTCCTAAAAGTGGGTTTAGATTGGAAAACACAGGCCTCTTATGACCAAGTATAATTAACCTGCCCACCATCTCATACACGCTCAGCAAGCAGTCAACTTTGCGGTCATTTTGTGCCCTGCAAGAGACCAGAGATTTTGCTCTACTCTACTGGACTCTTTCTTAGATCATCAACTACACAAGATCTCCGATTTTTACAAATGCCTGAACTCTCATCTTACCAAATCACTGCACTCTGGTTAAACCTCCTCCTGGAACAAAGACCTTCACTCCACAAAAGCAATAGATCATATACTTGCCGGCTACAGTACCACCTGTGCTTTCACTACCAATGAGTTCTGGTGGGAACAGCAATTCAAAATTATGCACTGCGCCAACATTCCTTTCTCCATTGTCCACCTCCTCATCGGATAGGCAGATGTGCTCTTGGTGTGGAGTGTTTAGACTGTTCCTGTACCATAGAATGTGTCCTCACGTCTCTTGCTTTTGAGACCAACTGGAGAACTTTGCTGCCATGGTCACAGGCTATCAACTACACAAATACCCTTTCCCTCTGGTGTTTGGATTTTTAGGTGGCTCCTTCTACCAAAAGATCAAACTGTGACTATCCAATGCAACAAAGCCTAGCTCTCCACCTGCTTTATGGCCGCATCCGTGACCCCACCATTCATTGCTGATGTGAAAGAAGATTTACTAAGCTTTCTACGCAAAGAAAAAATAGATATGGTCCTGTCCCATCATAACAACTCGCCACGCTGCATTACTAAGATACTGCCTGTCCAAGACATATCTATTTCTTGCTTCCCACCTCTGAACTATGGGGCTACCCGCCTCCCACTCCAACACTGACGCCATGGACTCACCCTCCTGCTTGCTCTCCAGCTTGTCTCTTGTACGTTATGGGTCCTGCGTGACACAGAGTTATGGTGTCCTATGTTCTATGATTACATCCTGATGTTACTTGCTGCCTACTTATTTGCTCTACTCTTGTCATGTTTAGTGGTTGACATTGTCTAAGCCCAATGTCATCTCTTTTCATGCAAAACCCTAGCTCTGGCTCCTTCCCCCTCCCCCTCCCCCACCCCCTTACGTTGCATGCTACTTTCTTTATATGTTATTTCTATTGTTCTATGCTAGTCAATGTGCTGAGTCTTATTAAAATCCAATTACGTTTCTTAAAAAAAAAAAAAACTTTCCTTTCTGATATAAAACATATCCAATAAAAACATTTAAATCACATTTCATCATAAATTTAGGCCAATAAATATTCTGCTGTGTATTTTTAGTAAAACAAAATCCCAATAAGCAGATATTGATTGGTTTGCGCAAAAGTTATAGCGTCTACAAACTATGGGATATACAGTATACTGGAATTTTTTTTCCCAAAAGTTATATACTAATAATGGTGGCGATCAGCAACTTATAGTGGGACTGTGATAGTGCGGTGGACAGTCTGACACTAACCGACACTTTTGATACTTTGTGGGAACCAGTGACACTAATACAGTGATCAGTACTAAAAATATGCACTGTCACTGTACTAATGAAACTGGCTGAGAAGGGGTTCAACATCTAGGGCGATTAAGGGGTTAAATGTGTGCCTAACCAGTGTTTCTGTGTACTATGTGTGCTGTTTTTATTAAGGGATTTGATTAATTTTATTCCCTGCTTTGCAAGGAAAGAAAATCCATGTCACGATCTGGAGTCAGGCTCGGAGGCCAGTAGCTATAGCAGTGGAGCAGCACCCACCGACAAGTGGGACAGGTATACAATCAGGTCACCCTGACTGATGACGCAGGTTCACCTGAGGTGCGGGGTCTAAGTACTAACCGGCATTTACCAGAGCGCCTGAGGATGGAGATGGGTTTTCTGCATGTTAGTACCAGGTTGCGGTCCTCAGGATTGCCCCACCAGGAGGTGATATAGCAGGTAGGGATCAAGCAGAAGCGTAGTCGAGGAACAAGCTAAAGGTTTGTAACGAATGCTGGTGAAGATACGGGCGGCAGCAGGTGAGACAAAAGCGAGATATTGGCTAGAGGGAGCACAATAATCTGGCAAACAGGAAGTGCAGAGACATTGCTTAACCACTTAAGCCCCGGACCATTTGGTAGCTAGAGGACCAGAGGTGAATTCAGAATTTTGCACTGCGCTGCTTTAACTGTAAATTGTGCGGACATGCAATGTTGTACCCAAACAAAATTTGCGTCCTTTTCTTCCCACAAATAGAGCTTTCTTTTAATGGTATTTGATTGCCTCTGCGATTTTTATTTTTTGCGATATAAACAGAAAAAGACCGAAAATTTTGAAAAAAAATGATATTTTCTACTTTTTGTTATAAGAAAAATCGAATAAACTCAATTGTAGTCATACATTTAGGCCAAAATGTATTCAGCCACATGTTTTTAGTAAAAAAATGTCAATAAGCGTATATTTATTGGTTTGTGCAAAAGTTATAGAGTTTACAAACTAGGGTACATTTTCTGAAATTTACACAGCTTTAAATTTATGACTGCCTGTCTCATTTCTTGAGGTGCTAAAATGACCGGGCAGTACAAACCCCCCCCCCAAATGACCCCATTTTGGAAAGTAGACACCCCAAGGAAATTGCTGAGAGGCATGTTGAGCCCATTGAATTTTTTATTTTTTTGTCCCAAGTGATTGAATAATGACTAAAAAAAAAAAAAAATTACAAAAAGTTGTCACTAAATGATATATTGCTCACACATGCCATGGTTATATGTGGAATTTCACCCCAAAATACATTTTGCTGCTTCTCCTGAGTACGGGGATACCACATGTGTGGGACTTTTTGGGAGCCTAGCCGCGTACGGGACCCCGGAAACCAAGCACCGCCTTCAGGATTTCTAAGGGTGCAAATTTTTGATTTCACTCCTCACTACCTATCACAGTTTCGAAGGCCATAAAATGCCAAAATAGAACAAACCCCCCCCCAAATGACCCCATTTTAGAAAGTAGACACCCCAAGGAAATTGCTGAGAGGCCTGTTGAGCCCATTGAATATATTTTTTTTTTGTCCCAAGTGATTGAATAATGACAAAAAAAAAAAAAAATACAAAAAGTTGTCACTAAATGATATATTGCTCACACATGCCATGGTTATATGTGGAATTACACCCCAAAATACATTTTTCTGCTTCTCCTGAGTACGAGGATACCACATGTGTGGGACTTTTTAGGAGCCTAGCCGCGTACGGGGCCCCGAAAACCAAGCACCGCCTTCAGGATTTCTAGGCACAAATTTTTGATTTCACTCCTCACTACCTATCACAGTTTCGAAGGCCATAAAATGCCAAAATCGCACAAAACCCCCCCAAATGACCCCATTTTGGAATATAGACACCCCAAGCTATTTGCTGAGAGGAATGGCGAGTATTTTACAGCTCTCATTTGTTTTTGAAAATGAAGAAAGAAAATATATATATATATATATATATTTTTTTTCAATTTTCAAAACTTTGTGACAAAAAGCGAGATCTGCAAAATACTCACAATACCTCTCAGCAAATAGCTTGGGGTGTCTACTTTCCAAAATGGGGTCATTTGGGGGGGTTTTGTGCTATCTGGGCATTCCATGGCCTCCGAAACTGTGATAGGCAGTGAGAAGTGAAATCAAAAATTTACACCCTTAGAAAGCCTGAAGGCGGTGCTTGGTTTTGGGGTCCCGTACGCGGCTAGGCTCCCAAAAAGTCTCACACATGTGGTATCCCCGTACTCAGGAGAAGCAACAGAATGTATTTTGGGGTGTAATTCCACATATGCCCATGGCATGTTTGAGCAATATATCATTTAGTGACAACTTTGTGCAAAAAAAAAAAAAATTGTCGTTTTTCCGCAACTTGTGTCAACATATAAAATATTCCATGGACTCGACATGCCTCTCAGTATATAGCTTGGGGTGTCTACTTTCCAAAATGGGGTCATTTGGGGGGGTTTTGAACTGTTCTGGCATTTTATACACAACATTAGGAAGCTTACATCCACTCTTCTAACCACTTGAAGACAAAGCCCTTTTTGACACTTTTTGTTAACATGAAAACATTTTTTTTTTTGCAAGAAAATTATGTTGAACCCCCAAACATTATATATATTTTTAAAGCAAAGGCCCTACAGATTAAAATGGTGGGTGTTGCATTTTTTTTTTCTACACAGTATTTGCGCAGCGATTTTTCAAACACATTTTTTTGGGTTAAAAAATACACTTTTTTTAATTTTAATGCACTAAAACACACTATATTGCCCAAATGTTTGATGAAATAAAAAAGATGATCTTAGGCCGAGTACATAGATACCAAACACGACATGCTTTAAAATTTCGCACAAACGCGCATTGGCGACAAACTACATACATTTTTAAAAGCCTTTAAAAGCCTTTACAGGTTACCCCAGTAGATTTACAGAGGAGGTCTACTGCTAAAATGATTGCCCTCGATCTGACCTTCGCGGTGATTCCTCACATGCATGGTGCAATTGCTGTTTACATATGACGCCAGACCGACGCTTGCGTTCGCCATTGGGCAAGAGCAGGGCAGGACAGGGGTGCTTTTTTTTTTTTTTTTTT
The DNA here is from genome assembly GCA_029206835.1 of Rana muscosa. Lineage (NCBI taxonomy): Eukaryota > Metazoa > Chordata > Amphibia > Anura > Ranidae > Rana > Rana muscosa. The sequence goes on along the minus strand of CM055116.1, from coordinate 716,979,981 downwards.
TTATTATTAATTTTGCTTTTTTATTTTATTTTTAAATTGTTCCTTCCAAGTATTTTTTTTTTTTATCATTTTTATTGTTATCTCAGGGAATGTAAATATCCCCTATGATAGCAATAGGTAGTGACAGGTACTCTTTTTTTGAAAAAACTGGGGTCTTCTAGACCCTAGATTTTTCCTCGGCCCTCAAAGCATCTGACCACACCAAGATCGGTGTGATAAAATGCTTTCCCAATTTCCCAATGGCGCTTTTTATATCCAGGGGGGGCATTCCCTCCCACTGCTTGTAAAAGCAGTCCAGAGGCTAATTAGCCGCTAGGATTGCTTTTACATGAAAGCCGGCCGCAGGCTAAAAAGAATGATACCAAGATGATACCTAAACCCGCAGGCATCATTCTGGTATAAACATTCAAAGTCCAGCAACATACCAGTACGTTGCTGGTCCTTGTTGGACATGTATTGTAATCTTTTTATTTCATGCAGCCAGTTGGCTGAACGAAAAAAGAGATTGATCGGTGGGTATGCCCACCATTAGAATACCGCCCTTCATCCACCCACTTCCAATGATGGGCATACACGCACCATTTATATATGCCGAAGCATGGGGGCATCCTCCCGCAAAAAAGTTATGCCGCACACACATGGTCGGACTTTTCCACGGGCAAGCCTCCGTCGGAATTTCGACCGTATGTACACGGCATTAGGAGCAAAATCGCTCCTCCGCCCCTGCTGCCCCAATGCTTCGGCATATTTGCTTTTTTTTTTAACTGTGGTGGTGAAATCACCTCCTACAGCACTGGAGTCGCAGGGATCAGGCCTGTCTCTGCGAACGCTGCAGTTATGTGTGTTTTTGTTTTGTAAGTGACAGTGATCGATCGATACTGCACTTGGGTGGCCTGGGCTGGACGGAGGGGCAAAACGCAGGTGCCAGCAGGTATCTGGGCTGATCCCGCTAACACTGCGTTTTTGGGAACCCTAAACTGCTGGGGACGCTAGTATAGATCTGATCAGATCAGATATTGATCTAATCAGATACTATACCACAAAGGGGGGTGTATGCTTCACGCGTGGGTGTTAGCGTTACTGGCACTAACCTGACGCTGCCTGGGGTGTGACTCAGACCCTCTCTGACGCTAAAACCTAATTGATATCACCCGCCGGGCGATCAGGGGGTTAAACCTTTATTGGGTTATATACACGGCGGGTGCCCTGACACTATAAAAAGAAAACTAACTAACCAGCGTCACCCGTAACCCTTATATGGTGATCACTGGTGAAAGGGTTAACTAGGGGCAATCAGGGGGTTAAAACCTTTATTAGATAATATATTGGGGTACCTGACGCTATAAAAACATGCGGCGAACCTAAAAAAAATTACTGGCTACGATCTGCATCACCGACACTAAGACAGCGTTTAGAAAAACAATTGCTTAGCGACAGTGGTGATAGGGGGTGAAAGGGTTACCTGGGGGGCGATCAAGGGGGTTAAACCTTTATTAGATAATATATTGGGGTACCTGACGCTATAAAAACATGCGGCGAACCTAAAAAAAATTACTGGCTACGATCTGCATCACCGACACTAAGACAGCGTTTAGAAAAACAATTGCTTAGCGACAGTGGTGATAGGGGGTGAAAGGGTTACCTGGGGGGCGATCGAGGGGGTTAAACCTTTATTAGATAATATATTGGGGTACCTGACGCTATAAAAACCTGCGGCGAACCTAAAAAAAATTACCGGCTACTGATCTGCATCACAGACACTAAGACAGCGTTTAGAAAAACGATCGCTTAGTGACAGTGGTGATAGGGGGTGAAAGGGTTACCTGGGGGGCGATCAAGGGGGTTAAACCTTTATTAGATAATATATTGGGGTACCTGACGCTATAAAAACATGCGGCGAACCTAAAAAAAATTACTGGCTACGATCTGCATCACCGACACTAAGACAGCGTTTAGAAAAACAATTGCTTAGCGACAGTGGTGATAGGGGGTGAAAGGGTTACCTGGGGGGCGATCAAGGGGGTTAAACCTTTATTAGATAATATATTGGGGTACCTGACGCTATAAAAACCTGCGGCGAACCTAAAAAAAATTACCGGCTACCGATCTGCATCACAGACACTAAGACAGCGTTTAGAAAAACGATCGCTTAGTGACAGTGGTGATAGGGGGTGAAAGGGTTACCTGGGGGGCGATCAAGGGGGTTAAACCTTTATTAGATAATATATTGGGGTACCTGACGCTATAAAAACATGCGGCGAACCTAAAAAAAATTACTGGCTACGATCTGCATCACCGACACTAAGACAGCATTTAGAAAAACAATTGCTTAGCGACAGTGGTGATAGGGGGTGAAAGGGTTACCTGGGGGGCGATCAAGGGGGTTAAACCTTTATTAGATAATATATTGGGGTACCTGACGCTATAAAAACCTGCGGCGAACCTAAAAAAAATTACCGGCTACCGATCTGCATCACAGACACTAAGACAGCGTTTAGAAAAACGATCGCTTAGTGACAGTGGTGATAGGGGGTGAAAGGGTTACCTGGGGGGCGATCAAGGGGGTTAAACCTTTATTAGATAATATATTGGGGTACCTGACGCCATAAAAACCTGCGGCGAACCTAAAAAAAAATACTGGCTGCCGATCGGCATCACTGACGCTAAGACAGCGATCAGAAAAATGATCGCTAAGCGACAGTGGTGATAGGCGGTGAAAGGGTTATCTGGGGGGTGATCAGGGGGTTAAACCTTTATTAGGGGGGGTTAGGGGGCTACACTGGACCTAAGACTAAACTTTGGTGACACTTTTACAGTCACAAATGTCACTGATTGCAGTGATCACTAAATAAATGGTCACTGCAATGACACTGTGACTGGGGGCTGGGGGGTGATCTGGGGGGTGATCTGGGGTGTCTGGGGGGGCCTGGGGGGGGCGATTTATGTCCCTATGTGTCCTGGTGTCAGTGTAGTGTTGTGTGCACTGACCTGATGTCTTCTCTTGTACGGCGCTCGGTATATGTGAGCGCCGCACCAGAGATGACATCACTTCCTCCTGCTCCCTCTGTCTGACACAGACAGAGGGGGCATTTCCATTCGCCTGGAGCGATCGCGAGGGGGTGGCCAGAAACGAATGGCTGCCCCCTCATCCCGGAACGCTCCCGGACACTTAGCCACCGCTCACTGTATAGGAGGGGGGTCCGATTGGACCCCCCAACTATACAAAGGCAATCACGTATGCTCTACGTGATTGTGCCTGTCGGTGCCATTCTGCCGACGTATATATACAGTGAGCGGTCGTTAAGTGGTTAAACCAGGTAGTTCATGGAAGGAGCAAAGAGTTCAAAGTTCAAGACAAACAAGATTCAAGGCAGGATCATTCAAGGAATTGTCTAGATAATTTTCCAGCATTCCAGGTTGCTCAGCAAGCAGAATCATTGCCAAACACAGCAGAGGTCCGAGGTTCAAATCCAGGCCTTGACAATCCATCACTTCCTCTCTGTTGGGACAGAGCTCTGCATTGTTTACATATGGAGAGCTCTGTCCAGCCTCTCTGCTCGACGATCAGTGAGTGCTCGTTGTGTTTGGCTTTTGCTGTGACTAAAATCACAGCAGAAACAGTGCACGTGCGCACCCCCTACGGAAATGCAGAATCACGTATATATTTACATGATTTTGCACAGAATACTCAGCAAGTGGTTAAATAACTAGTGCTATGTAGTGAAATTTCCCAATATCACTATTAACACTATGCATAATAAATTACAAGGAAGTTAAAACACTATTTCTAATCAAATACTGTCAATGCACAGATAGAGTTTCCAGTAAAAAAAAATATATATTTTCAAATCTGCTATTACATGCTAATTGTGCTAGGTGAATTATCAACAACATTGATATTTCAAAGTGTTTACATAAAATTTCTAAATAGGAAATACAGTCCTATAGATCATTCAAGTAGTTAACCCAATGCAGTTTTTGTGAGGTTTTAAAATGGCTATTCCGTTTTTTTCATTAAGTTAAGTTATTAATATTTCTATTGTATCCTGCAGCAATAGAGAAAAGATTATAGGAGCTACCTTATTCAAAATATTACAATAAATTATTTATGTATTTATAATATAGAATATCAAGAGTAAAAAGTCATTATGGCCACTTTCGTTTTGCCCTCAGGAGAGAAGAAAAAAAATAAAAAGGCAAAATAATGAAAATGAAAATTATGAAAGAATAAGAAAGACAGAAGGAAGTCATTTTAATAAAAAAATACATATGGTATGTTTAGAAGTAACATTTTAAGTCATAAGGGGTACATTGGTTTTGTATATAGAAGCTCTGGCTACTGAGGCACGGGTTGCCCTTGTATAAATACAAAAACATTAAGTTCTCCAAAGTGTCTGGGTACATAAGATTAGCATTAACAAAAACGTAAACACAAAAAAAATTATGTGCATTAAACCATCAAGACCAACCAAACCATCCTTCTTTTCTGATAAAGTTTTTAATTTATGTGCTGGTCTGATTAGCTGTACAGTAAATATGTCTTTGCTAAAATAAACAATGATGAATGATATTTCTGGAAATATAAAATATATAGATATAGATATCTATATCGATATCTATATCTATATAGATAGATATAGATATAGATAAATCTATATCTATCTATATATATATATATATATATATATATATATATATATATATATATACTGTATTTATTGGCGTATAACACTCACTTTTTTACCCTGAAAATAGAGGGTAAACTGTGCCTTCGTGTTATACGAAGGGGGCTGTGGAAAGTTTTTTTCCTGAAACCTCCCTTTTAAAGTTAGGATGCGTGTTATACGCCTGTGCGTGTTATACGCCGATAAATACGGTATATTGTATATTTTTTTATATATACAATTAATTCATGCTGTTTATCCTACTATATAAAGGAAATGTTAAATATAAGAATTTCGATCAAATTGGGAACTTACAGTACACATTTTTCGCTTTATTATTACTGTGTATATTTACTTAAAACATTACTAAAGCTATTTTTGTTTTCATTAAAATAACACACATAGTGCTGCTTGGCCCCATCCCCCCTTTCCCTCATCACTGGATTTGATTAACAGCAGGGGGAGCCAATGGCTCCTCCTCCTGGCTCTATGTCCAGTGAGGGGACAGAGAGGAGAGTGCTGCTGGTCTCAAGCACAGTGCTGGATCGAGATCAGGCTCAAGTAAACATTTGAGGGGGGAGTTGGGGGCGGAGGGGGGAGTTGGGGGCGGGGGGGGAATTCAAATGTTTTTTTACACTAATGCAGAGAAAGCATTAAGGTAAAAACTCTTTAGAACCAATTTAAAGTGGAACTTTACCAATAACTTTAACAAAAGAACATACATTGCACATTAATAATTATACTAACAAACTTATTGTTTTCTGTCACTTGTCTCTAGCATTGCTCTTGTTTCTTTTTGGCCAAGGCCACCACTTTGTTGAAGCCCAGAGCAGTCACTTCCCTATTGAGAACTCTCCCCCTCACCTTGGTCTCAAAAACAATATGTCACTTACTGTAATTAAAATGTGTGCATTTCAAGCCTTGATTGTATGTCTTAGCTTAACCGCTTTATGACCACCCCATAGCAGATTTACTGCTACAGGGCGGCCACAGTGTGGAGAATCACATATCTATATACTGTATTTATTGGCGTATAACACGCACTTTTTTACTCTGAAAATAGTGTAAAAGTCGTGTGTGCGTGTTATACGCCGATATATATATAAAAAAAAAAAAAGCATGGTACATACTGCATTGAGATAGCATGGCGAGTGGACACCATTGGAGACAGCCTGGGGGACGTGGGAGTCTCGGGCCACTTATATCCAGCATCGCAGACCTCCGGCAGCCATCCCCCACTGCAGTACACAAACAGGAAGCATGTCTCTCTCACGGCCGTCTAAATTCTCAAATGCTTTCAAACGGCAGAGAGGGAAAAAGAGTGTGTGGGTGGGGGGGGGGGAGTTGAGCAAAGGTACACACTGTCTGACACCCCTTGTCCCAGCCCTAAATACAGCCCAGAATTTTGGAAATCAAAATTCCACCTAAAAAAAGACAATTGTTTGTTCCCAATAATGGATAGAAGATATGAAATCTGTCATTATTGAAATGAGAAAGAATGTAAAAAATCTATCTCAGTGCCGGTTCACATTTGTGCACTCTGCGATATCGCACCACACTGCCGTGTAAATCACATGCGATGCAATTTCAGCCAGATTGTATGGCTGATATCGCATCGCATTCGGACCAAACTCGCACAGGACCCTTTTTGTGGTCCGCACCAGAATCGGATCACACCCATGCGATCCGATTCATGTCCGAACTGTTAGTTGTATTGACACTCCCCACAGATCGCATATGGCAGTGTGAACTGCTGTGCGAGTCGGGTGCGATGCGGGAACCCGCAGTGGATTCGCAGGGTTCCCGCATCGCACAAGTGTGAACCGAGCCTGAATCAAATACCGGTATATATATACGGTAACTGCTGAGTGACAGAAATATTACACAGTCTCAAGCCCTATTATATAAAAGGCGAGTGCCAGTTTACACTTGTGCGATGCGTTCCCGCATATCGCACTGCGAACTGACAGTTCAGACATGAATCGGATCGCATAGGTGTGAACACCCATGCGATCGAATTCTGGTGCGGACCAAAAAAAGGGTCCTGTGCAAGTTTGGTCCGAATGCGATTCAAATTCAGCCATACAATCTGTATGGCTGAAATTGCATTGCTTGGACATCACATGTGATCTGCAGTTCTGTATTTAAAATTTTGTTTTTTTCCTGAAACTTCCCACTTAAATTTAAGGTGCGTGTTATATGCCTGTGCGTTTTATACGGCGATAAATACGGTACATATATATATATATATATATATATTAGACTTGTGCACAACGGAAAAATTCGTTCCGTTTCGGTTCGTTTCTTTCCGGTCCTGTTGATTCGTAATCATTCGTAATTTTGCTAGACGGGATTTTTCGTGTTCGGACTCATTCGTATTTTTGCAAGCGACATTTTTCGTTGAATTTTTTGTTGCTTTATAATTCGTACTTTCGGTAGAGTACGTTGTTTTTCGTTGATTCTGGACACAACTCCTACTTTCGTAACTTTTTTTGGGTTCGTTGATTCGTAATTTTCCGTGTCTCTCTCACAACGACGCTGCCTATTATGCCTAATGTGCTTCGAATGGATTTGTACTTTTCTAAATACATTGCGGTTATTTGTAACGATTCGAAATCTCGTATTTTACTTTCGTTTTTAACATGCGGCTATAGGCTCCGCCCCTGTACACCATTTTGAGAGGGTTCAGCACGGTGAGGGAGAAGCAGAGAGCAGAGCAGAGTGTTATTGTGCTTCGAATGGATTCGAAATCTCGTATTTTACTTTCGTTTTTTACATGCGGCTATAACCTCCGCCCCTGTACACCATTTTGAGAGGGAGTTCAGCACGGTGTGGGAGAAGCAGAGAGCAGAGCAGAGTGAGTGTTATTGTGCTTCGTATGGATTCGTACATTCGTAACTTTTTCATAACGAATTATGCCGAAGACATTCGGGCATTCGCTATTTGCGGTATAATTTATTTCGGATTCGGTCTTATTCGTAATTGCTTTGTTCGGAAATTCGAATGCTTCCGAATGTCCGAAAGTTGCTAAATTCGGACGAATTTCAATTCGTTACGAAACGAATTGCACAAGCCTAATGTAGCGGGGTGTTCCCCTTTAATGCAGAGAGACAAGAAGTTCCAGGTGAGAGGTGAGTCGGGAGGAAGTAAAGAGACATTATGGAAGTGAAAGCAGAGGAGAGAGAGACTACATCTCCCAGTACATCTTGCAGCACCCAGGGTGCATTGCTCCAGAACAGAGACTGCTGGGGCAGACTTTATAAAGGGGAGGCGGAGTTTTGGTCGGCCTCTTTGGACACCCCTCTCCTAGCAAGAGGATCTCTGTGCTGAACTGCTGTGTGCACAAGGCCTGAAGCCTGGGCCGTGTGCTCCTTTCCAAAGAGCCCTCTGCCAGCCTAGCAGAGCCTTAGAGACATCTAATCCTCCTTGCTGCAGTACACCAGAAGGATTGAAGACTTGGATGTCGGTGGATTCCTGTTCCTAGACGAATCGATGGAGGAAACAGACTTGGACTTGTCCCGGTGGTGAGAGCTGTTTAAAGACAGATCCTTTATCTTTACTATTCGTTGGGATTACAAAGTTGTTCTTCAAGTGCACCACCGAAAAGATTGCTAGTGAATATTGTTTCACTGAACTTCCATTTAGATCAGTCAGGCCTGACTGCATAGGTAGACATTGCTGGGTGTTAGTCTACCCATGAGGGGAAGTAGCTGTAAAAGGGCAGCGCTAGAGTTGCATAGCAATACTTTATTATTCTGATTACTCTGTTTATCTTTATTACTGTTTATTGCAGGGATCTGCAACTTGTTTATTGTTTATTGTTGTTGTTTATTACTTGCCCATTAGCCTCAGTAAAATATCTGGGTAAAGTACATTTGGTGTCAGTTCCGCTTACTTTAATAGGAGTTTTAAAGTATATTCTGTGTATGTTTGTTATAGGACTGCGTCACCAACAGTTGCGGTCACGCGGTCCTATCCCTCTATCACTAGCTGTGCCAGAGTGGGTAGAGCCGATTGCCGGTGGGTTGGAGAGCTGTACTCAGGGCCCAAATTAAACCTTGCGGCCCGCTTAAGCTGAGGGTATCGCTACACGTGGGGGCTCGTCCGGGATTACTGAGACAGCGGTGAAACCGCCAGAAGCTACCGGCATGGACCCGATAGAGGTGGGACAGTGGTACAAGAGATGGGGCGTAGACCCAGCCAGGACGGCAGTTATAGAACTCCCGGGGATATGGCAGACACAAGCAATGATACAACTCATAATGTCCCTATCACCGATCCACAAACCATGGGTGATAGATGTGAAAACTAGTGGTGGACTTTCACATGTCTTACTGGAATGGCAGGCAGAAATTCCTGAACAGTTTAGAGGCAACAGCATACAAGATGAGGACGATCAGGTCTATCATTTGCTGCATGCGCTGCCGAGCACAAGAGACAGCCCTCAGACAAAAATAACACTGTCACCGCAGCCATCTTCCCTGTCATCCCCACAGAAGGACACAAAGAGTCCCAAGACAAGCCCAGGCACCCTTAGTGCAGAATTATGCGCTGTTCTGGGGGAGATTGTAGCTCAGTGCAAGAAAGAGCCCACAGATTACCCAATGTCGGGGTACAGGAAACTCCGGATGTTTTCAGGGAGGAAACCAGTACCTTTGGAAGAAGAGGGATTTGAGGAGTGGCTAGACAGCGCAACTCAGGCACTAGAGGAATGGGAAGTTCCGGACCGCAGAAAAAAAACAGAGGGTTGTGGAAAGTTTGAAAGGGCCTGCTCTAGAGGCCGTACGCAACCTGAAGATGAGCAAGGCAGATTGTACTGCACAAGAGTGCCTCGATGTGTTACAGAATGTGTTTGGTGGGACAGAGAAAGTAACGGAGCTTGCTTATCAGCTGGAACATTGCTACCAGAAGGAAGGTGAGAAACTATCAGACTATATGGGACGCCTGGACAAAATACTGCATAGGATGATCCTAAAGAAGGGGATCACCCCAGAGAAAGTAGATGAGGCCCGTGCTCAACAGGTAGTGAGGGGAGCTCAACCCATGGATCCAATTGCATGGACACTGCGTGCCCGGCAGGATGGGAGGAATCTGGAGTACCCTGACCTCATCCGAATGATCAGAGAAGAAGAGGCTATATTGGAAGAAAAAAAAAAAGAACGCCTGATAGAGCCCGTCAAACAGCCGGTAGCAATAGTTACACCGGCCATGACTCCCGATAGGGGAGCGGAGGTGGACACTTTGAAGTTGCAGATGTCCCAGATGATGGAGATGATGAATGCTATAATGGCAAAAGGTCAAGGTGGAGCAGAAAAACCAAGCCCCAGAAAGGAGTTGTTCCCAGATACGTCAATACCGAGTCCCACTCGGGACCGAGAAGAGAGGTTATGCTACAACTGCGGAGGCAGTGGCCACTTTGCCAGTAGGTGTTCCAGTCCTAAGAAGAAGAAAATGGATAATCGCCAGCCGGCGGGAAACGCCAGAGGGCCCCGGTGAGGGAGTCAACCGGGTGCCCATCTCTTTCAGTGAGCTCCAAACTGAATAGAAGGAAGAGGAAGAGAGAAAACACGACCCTTGAGAAGGAATTTAGGGTCTCTCAACCAAGATACACACCAGAGAGAGGGGACAAGACCCCTCAGAAGAAATTTAGCACTCCCAAGAAGGAATGCCTACAACCAAGAGACAATAACATCCCTCAGCGGGTTTGTAATCCCATTAGGGTGGCGGGGGTCAATGCATACCAGGCTCAGGGGAGAACAAAGTCAAAAACCAACTGGATGAAGACAAGTTCTCAGAAGAGAGTGACCTCAACCCGGCCGTACCCAGAAGAACTGGTCGGCCCGTCCCCCACGGTATCTATCCAGGTGGAAGGAGTATATACAAAGGCCCTTCTGGATACTGGAGCTCAAGTGACTTTATTGTATAGAGACTTCTATGATAGGCACTTAAGCCATTTGCCTATACGGAAGATAGAAGAGCTGGAGATATGGGGCCTGGGAACGCAGAGTTTCCCTTATGATGGTTATCTACCCATAAAGCTGACATTCGACCCCTCTGTGGCTGGGAAGACAGAAGTATTCGACACCCTGGTGGTTGTGTGTCCTAGACCACCCGGGGCCAACCAGATGTCCCTCATCATAGGCACCAATACGGATCTAGTGAGAAGACTTCTGACCCCCCTGGTGAAGATGAGGAGCCATCAAGATCCAAACATCCATCCCATGCTGAAGACAGCCTACCAACGGTTAGTGTTGGAGCAGAAGACCCCAGGAGAGGGGATAGGGAAGGTGTGGAGACTGGGGAGAGAAGGAGTGGTGCTGCAGCCCGGACAGGTGGCTTGCCTCAAGGCCACTGTGAAGCTCACCTGGGAGCAGCCTGGCCCCTTTGTCATGCTGGAATCCGACCCAAGGAAAGATCACTCAGGCCTGGAAGTGATACCGGAAGTGATTCCAATCAAGGCCTTGAAGAAAGCCAGGGGAAGAGTCCCGGTGAGTGTAAGGAACTCTACAGGAAGGGCCATAGAGATACCTGCCCGGATGTTGTTGGGACAGGTGAGTCCTGCTGTCCCAGTCAGCTGGTCAGAAGTGAAGCAAGCGGGTGAAGAAGGAGATGTGTGGGAAAAACTTTCCATTGAAAACCCGAACTTACCTGGGGCCTGGAAGGAGAGAGCCAAGGCCCAGCTGACTAGATGGGAGAAGATTTTCTCAAAAGATGAATTCGATGTGGGGCGTGCGAGGAGTGCTACCCACCGCATCCGCCTGCAAGAAGACAAACCGTTCAGGGAAAGAGTCAGGCGGGTTCCGCTGGCAGATCTGGAGGATCTGAGAGAACAGCTTGCAGAACTGAAAAAGACTGGGGTGATTCGAGAGTCCCGAAGCCCTTATGCCTCTCCAATAGTGGTGGTCAGGAAGAAGAATGGGTCGCTGAGGCTCTGCATTGACTACAGAACTCTCAACAGGAGGACCACCCCTGATCAGTACACCACGCCAAGGATAGAGGACGCCTTACAGAGTTTGTCTGGAGCTAAGTGGTTCAGCGTGATGGACCTCAAGAGTGGGTACTATCAAATTCCCATGCACCCAGAGGATAGGGAAAAGACCGCTTTCATAACTCCTGTGGGATTCTTTGAGTTTAACAGAATGCCCCAGGGCCTATCTGGAGCCCCAGCTACTTTCCAACGACTCATGGAGAAGACTGTCGGAGACATGAACCTCATAGAAGTCCTAGTGTACCTGGACGATGTCATTGTTTTCGGGAGAACTCTGGAGGAACATGAGGCCCGATTGGAGAAAGTGTTGAGGAGACTTAGTGAAGAGGGGTTGAAGCTTTCCCCCGAGAAGTGTCGGTTCTACCAGTCTTCTGTGAATTATCTGGGACACGTAGTGTCTGAAAAAGGGGTGGCGACTGATCCTGAGAAGTTGGAGGCGGTTACCTCCTGGCCAAGACCCACAACAGTCACCGAACTTAGATCTTTCCTGGGGTTCTGCTCCTATTACAGGAGGTTTGTGGATGGGTTTGCCCGTATTGCCAAGCCTTTAAATGAACTGCTCCGGACTGAAGAGGAAGAGGATGGCTTGGGCCCTAGAAGACCCGGGGAGTCGGTTCAAGATCAGTGGACCCCCAGGTGTGAAGAGGCCTTCAGAACCTTGAAGAGGAGCCTCACCACAGCCCCAGTATTGGCCTATGCTGATCCCACCAGACCCTACGAGTTACATGTTGATGCTAGTCATGAAGGCCTAGGGGGAGTGCTCTATCAGGAGCATGAAGAGCAAATGCGACCAGTGGCTTATGTGAGTCGAAGTCTGACCCCCTCGGAGAAAAACTACCCCACCCATAAGTTGGAGTTCTTGGCCCTCAAATGGGCAGTTGTGGACAAACTAAGAGACTACCTTTATGGAGCAGAGTTTACAGTGAAAACAGATAACAACCCCCTAACCTACCTGTTCACCACTGCCAAGTTGGATGCCACAGGACACAGGTGGCTAGCTGCATTATCTGGGTTCAACTTCAGTCTGAAGTACAGACCAGGGGCTGGAAATAGGGATGCAGATGCCCTATCCCGAAGATCTCATGCCATGGCTGATGACTGGGAAGACTGGACTCAGGTAGCACCGGACGGGGTGCGGGCCCTTTGTCAAGGAGCTGAATTCCAAGCCCGAGGAGGCTCCAGAGCAGAGGAAATAGGAGTTACCACAGTGGGAGTTCCAAAACACTACTGTGGGGTGACTCAACTTGAAGAGGAAGGCTTGTCGAAGCTGTCTAAGAAGGAACTGAGGTGCGACCAATTGGAAGACCCCATAGGGAGATTGGTCTTTGAAGCATTGGAAAACGAGAGTCCAGGGAAACTTCGACATCACCCCTCCAAGGAGGCTCGTCTGCTATGGAAGGAGCTAGACAAGCTACAGGTCCATCAGGGAGTGGTCTACCGAAGGGGCCCCTCTGATGACTCCGAGGATAAATGGCAGTTGTTTCTCCCAGAGAAGCACCGAGAGACTGTGCTGGTTGCCTTACATGACCAGCATGGTCACCTGGGAGCTGAAAGAACCTTCCAACTTGTCAGAAGCCGGTTCTATTGGCCCTGTATGAGGGCTGAAGTGGAGGAATATTGCCACTCCTGTGCGCGATGCATCCAGAGGAAGACTCTACCCCATCAAGCTGCCCCAATGGGCCACCTACAGAGTCAAGGCCCAATGGATCTGGTATGCATTGACTTTCTCTGCCTCGAACCCGATTTGAGTGGATTGGGAAATGTTCTGGTGGTAACCGATCATTTCACCCGTTATGCACAGGCGTTCCCCACCAGAGACCAGAAGGCTTCCACTGTAGCTAAGGTGCTTCTAGAAAAATACTTCGTCCACTATGGATTACCACAGAGAATCCACTCCGACCAAGGAAGGGACTTTGAGAGTCGCCTGATCCGGAACCTACTGGACTCCCTGGGAGTGGAAAAGACCAGGACTACCCCTTATCATCCACAAGGAGATGCCCAGCCTGAGAGGTTTAATCGGACTTTGTTAAACATGCTGGGGACTCTGGAGACAGAGAAGAAGCAGCATTGGAGTCAACACATATCCACTTTGGTGCATGCCTACAATTGCACCACCAGTGATGTGACGGGTTACTCTCCCTACCGCCTCATGTTTGGGAGAGAAGCAAGATTGCCAGTGGATCTGGCCTTTGGCATTTCCCTAGACTATACCTCTGCTACCTCTCACAAAGGATATGTGGACCGACTTAGGTATAAACTGAAAGCGGCCTATGAACAAGCCCAAGCGGCCTCAGACCGGAGAGGGGTCAGAAATAAAAGGAACTTTGACCTGAAGGTTCGAGTGCAAGACCTGCAGCCTGGAGACCGTGTGCTGCTACGCAACCTAGGGATCCCAGGGAAGCATAAACTTGCTGATAGATGGAGGTCCGAGCCTTATGTCATTTGTAGAAAACTTCCTGGACTACCGGTGTATAAGTTAAAGCCAGAGGGGAGAGTGGGACCCTTGAAAACCTGGCACAGAAATCACTTACTCCCACTTAAAGAGGCAGTCAGGATACCTTCAGTGAAGAACCTGACGGAATCTGTTTCCATCTTGGATACCCCCAGACCCAACACTCGGTCTCAGACCCTCCGAGCTAGGGATGGACAGGCTTCCCAATCAAGTGAAGATGGGAGGGGAGAACTTGAGTGGCTATGGCCCTCCTCAACTCCAGGGAGTTCCGCCATAGACCTTCCACCCACTGAAGATACACAGGATGGGACCCTGAACCCAGAGGCTACAGAGTTCATTCCATCCAGTGATGTGCCTGAATGCTGGGAAGATATTCCGGGCTTTTACTCAGAAGCAGAGGAGGAAGAGGCCCCAGAATCAGTGATGGTGTCAGAAAGTGTTCCTGACGCAGAGCCTGTGGTACCTGAGCCTGAAGTCCCAAGGGAGCAAAGAACTTACAGAGTCGTGAGGCCTCCCAGGAGATTAACCTACCCTCAATTGGGAAAAAGTTCAGAGGACTCTGTTGCCACTGCCAGAAGAAGTACTAAGTGCTCAGATCCTTCCACTGTTCATTTGGTGGAAGGCAACCCCAGCTCACTCTCTGGCACAGTTAGACAGGCCACCCATACTAGTGTGACCTGTGGTATAGGGAACCCCACCTCTGAGTTTTGGTGGAAATTCCCTGTACCAACATAATACTCCGCATTCAGTAAATTGGTTCAGAATTGTTGTTGAATTGTTTATCTTTGGGGACCAAAGAGTTTTAGTGGGGGGAGTGTGTAGCGGGGTGTTCCCCTTTAATGCAGAGAGACAAGAAGTTCCAGGTGAGAGGTGAGTCGGGAGGAAGTAAAGAGACATTATGGAAGTGAAAGCAGAGGAGAGAGAGACTACATCTCCCAGTACATCTTGCAGCACCCAGGGTGCATTGCTCCAGAACAGAGACTGCTGGGGCAGACTTTATAAAGGGGAGGCGGAGTTTTGGTCGGCCTCTTTGGACACCCCTCTCCTAGCAAGAGGATCTCTGTGCTGAACTGCTGTGTGCACAAGGCCTGAAGCCTGGGCCGTGTGCTCCTTTCCAAAGAGCCCTCTGCCAGCCTAGCAGAGCCTTAGAGACATCTAATCCTCCTTGCTGCAGTACACCAGAAGGATTGAAGACTTGGATGTCGGTGGATTCCTGTTCCTAGACGAATCGATGGAGGAAACAGACTTGGACTTGTCCCGGTGGTGAGAGCTGTTTAAAGACAGATCCTTTATCTTTACTATTCGTTGGGATTACAAAGTTGTTCTTCAAGTGCACCACCGAAAAGATTGCTAGTGAATATTGTTTCACTGAACTTCCATTTAGATCAGTCAGGCCTGACTGCATAGGTAGACATTGCTGGGTGTTAGTCTACCCATGAGGGGAAGTAGCTGTAAAAGGGCAGCGCTAGAGTTGCATAGCAATACTTTATTATTCTGATTACTCTGTTTATCTTTATTACTGTTTATTGCAGGGATCTGCAACTTGTTTATTGTTTATTGTTGTTGTTTATTACTTGCCCATTAGCCTCAGTAAAATATCTGGGTAAAGTACATTTGGTGTCAGTTCCGCTTACTTTAATAGGAGTTTTAAAGTATATTCTGTGTATGTTTGTTATAGGACTGCGTCACCAACAGTTGCGGTCACGCGGTCCTATCCCTCTATCACTAGCTGTGCCAGAGTGGGTAGAGCCGATTGCCGGTGGGTTGGAGAGCTGTACTCAGGGCCCAAATTAAACCTTGCGGCCCGCTTAAGCTGAGGGTATCGCTACACTAATATATATATATATATATATATATAAAAAGAAGGGACAATGACTCCAATAGCATTCAAACGATTTCCTTTACTTCAAAAGAGCATAGCATGACATGCCATAACAGCATAGCCACTGTACAGTTCCGAGCATCCCTGCTCTTCCTCAGGCTTACAGGCTTAGGCCTGGTTCACACTGGGGCGACAAACGCTCCGACATTAGGAGCTCATGTCGCATGACGTGTGAAAATCAATGTTTCCCTATGAGAGCCGTCTTAACTGGTCCGACACATGTCGGTCCGACATTAAAAATGCTCCCTGTACTACTTCTGTCCGACTTTGATCCGACTTCAGCCCATTGAATATCATTAATGTCGGATCAAAGTAGGATCCTTGTCCTAACCATCCGACATTTGACATCCGACATGTGATTACAGCAGCAGTAAAAGGAATTTATCTCACCCTGGGATTGTTTTGATTGGTGAAAGGACAAGTCAGACTAGCACAATGTCGGATCAAAGTAGTATCCTGTTCATGAATGTCGGACCAATGTCGGACCAATGTCGGACCAATGTCGGACCAATGTAGGACAGATGTCGCAGAGCAAAGTAGGATGAAAGTCGTGTCGTATAGTGTGAACCCAGCCTAAGGCCTGGTTCACACTTGTCCGACAAACGCTCCGACATTAGGAGATCATGTCGCATGACGTGTGAAAATCAATGAATCCCTATGAGAGCCGTCTTAACTGGTCCGACACAAGTCGGTCCGACATTAAAAATGCTCCCTGTACTACTTCTGTCCGACTTTGATCCTACTTCAGCCCATTGAATATCATTAATGTCGGATCAAAGTAGGATCCTTGTCCCAACCATCCGACATTTGACATCCAACATGGTGATTACAGCAGCAGTAAAAGGAATTTATCTCACCCTGGGATTGTTTTGATTGGTCAAAGGACAAGTCAGACTAGCACAATGTCGGATCAAAGTAGTATCCTGTTCATGAATGTCGGATGGATGTCGGACCAATGTCGGACCAATGTAGGACAGATGTCGCAGAGCAAAGTAGGACGAAAGTCGTGTCGTATAGTGTGAACCCAGCCTCAATGTGAAAATACAATTCAAAGAAGACTCATTATATCCCAACACCTGAAGGCGTCACCCAACAGGTGTATCCCATCCTGCTGGATCAAGAAAACAATCCAACAGGATAAGTCAAGGTTCCATTAACCCTATAAGGGTCTTTAGAACCAAAAAGTTCTTGAAATAAAATTCCCACATCAACCACAAAATATCATACCAAATGTCGACATCCATGGCCTGCATAGCATGAAATCACAAAACAAAACGATACGATCATTCAAACATATCGAAAAAGAGGAACAATATTCCAAATGTACATGTATACTTTTTCTTATTCCTTATTTCGTTTCACGAACCCGACCAGTCTTTATTTGGTCACCATCTATAAAGAAAAAATACAAAAGAATCTAGAATCTCAAAAAGGCATTTACAGAAACAAATACAGGTCATAGTCCCTGTTCATACCCCTCGGATGCAGGGACTGTAACCTGTTAATCCACCAAACCTCTCGTTGCTTTAATCTCATGATCCGATCACTCCCCCGTTCTGTGAACGAGGATATCCTCAAAGAATAGTCTCTCAGGAATTGAGCAAAATACAACAAGTGGAAAAGAATGCAACTATTAGTAGACGTAAAGTATCAGTGGCAAGATTACCCTTCTCTATGCAATTTCATAGTTATAGTGATCAGGTCTTTAAAATTATTAGTAAGCACTGGCCTCTTTTGAAGCGTGCTTACCCGCAGATTGATGTCTTTCAGCAGATCCCCATTAAAGCTTTTCGTAGAAAAAAGACTCTACGTGACTCTCTTGTGAGATCAGAATATAGATCTAAAGAACGGGGAGCAAAGACCACCTTCTTGTGAAAGAAAAGGAAAGGATGTTATCCCTGTTTAAACTGCATTCAGTGCAACCTTATGGCCAAGGGTGATCACTTTATTAATCCCATTAATGGGGATAGGATTATCATAAAAAAAAATTCACATGCCAGTCCTCTTATGTTGTATATATCCTTATGTGTCCGTGTAATATGATTTATGTTGGGGAAACAACCCAAAAAATAAAGGACAGAATTGCTCAGCATCGCAGCACCATCAGACACAAACAGCCTGGTCTGCCTGTCTCCAAACATTTTTTGGAGAAGGGACATCGGGACTCAGACTTAAGATTCATGGTCCTGGAAGATATTCCACGGGATAAGAGAGGGGGTGATCGGATCATGAGATTAAAGCAACGAGAGGTTTGGTGGATTAACAGGTTACAGTCCCTGCATCCGAGGGGTATGAACAGGGACTATGACCTGTATTTGTTTCTGTAAATGCCTTTTTGAGATTCTAGATTCTTTTGTATTTTTTCTTTATAGATGGTGACCAAATAAAGACTGGTCGGGTTCGTGAAACGAAATAAGGAATAAGAAAAAGTATACATGTACATTTGGAATATCGTTCCTCTTTTTCGATATGTTTGAATGATCGTTTTGTTTTGTGATTTCATGCTATGCAGGCCATGGATGTCGACATTTGGTATGATATTTTGTGGTTGATGTGGGAATTTTATTTCAAGAACTTTTTGGTTCTAAAGACCCTTATAGGGTTAATGGAACCTTGACTTATCCTGTTGGATTGTTTTCTTGATCCAGCAGGATGGGATACACCTGTTGGGTGACGCCTTCAGGTGTTGGGATATAATGAGTCTTCTTTGAATTGTATTTTCACATTAAGCCTGTAAGCCTGAGGAAGAGCAGGGATTCTCGGAACTGTACAGTGGCTATGCTGTTATGCCATGTCATGCTATGCTCTTTTGAAGTAAAGGAAATCATTTGAATGCTATTGGAGTCATTGTCCCTTCTTTTTGAATATCGAATATAATAGTGGGAGTTGGGAGCCCACCTTGACGTTTCTCCACTCCATTCCAAGGACTAGAGGGAAGTAACCCACCTGAAGCTTGTTATATATATATATATATATATATATATATATATATATATATATATTTGCACTTCTGGGTTTTGGGGTGAGAGCGCACACTGCAAGCGGCTCGCTCCAGCTGTGAGTTGATCAGTGGGTCCCGCTGACACAATGTCCGGTAAACAAGACAGACTGTAATTCTGTGAGTACAGAAGACATGGATCCTATGGTGTCCGATTTGTCCGCCGCAATATCGCAGTCCCACTATAAGTCGCTCATCGCTGCCATTACTAGTAAAAAATTAAAAAATAAAAATATGCCATAGTTAGAAAACGCTGTATTATTTTGGGGATTTTTTTTTACCAAAAATATGTATCAGAATACATATTGGCCTAAATTGATGAAGAAATTATATTTTTTACATTTTTTTGGATGTGTTTTAGAGCAGAAAGTAAAAAAAAAAAACCTGCAGAGGTGATAAAATACCACTAAAAGAAAGCTCTATTTGTGGAAAAAAAAGGATATAAACTTTATTTGGGTACAGCATTGTACGACTGCACAATTGTCAGTTAAAGCAACGCGGTGTATTGGAAAAAATGGCCTGGTCAGGAAGGGGGGTAAACCTCCCGGAACTGAAGTGGTTAATTAGAGAGGAAGGCTGCCGAAGCTTTACAATGCTGAAGTTCACAGCCCTACTGTCAGAAAGGAAAGAAAATTTGGGAGATAAGAGAAGACACTATCCATGTAGGTTTATTTATTTTCTGTCTCTCTAGCAGCAGAATTTGTCCTGTCACCTCTTCAGCATTTTTTTTTCTCCCTCCATCCCTAATCTGTTCTTCAATAGTACAGTCCGTGTCATTCCTGTTGCTTTTTCTTGATTCTTGTACCTCTCTCCAGGCCTTCAGCAAACAAACTTCTTTCTGTTACAGCCAAATATATCAGGTTGCAGCAGGACTGTCTTTAAGGCAGGGTAAAAGGGGCATCTGCCCTGGGTCCTGTCAGTGTTGTGGGGCCCATAGCAGTTGCCTCATAGTTGCCAACTATCCCAGTTTAAATTCCCTCATCTCTTGAGGTTTTGGTCCCGTTCTGTGTCCTGATATCTCAGCGTGAAGTTCTGTTGCTAATGCTGCCCAGCTCTGCCCTATTGTTGTGTACAGATGACTCACCTGCAGACCCTGTGTTTACATGTAAATACAGGCACTGATTTGTAAATAGCAGCGGCATTCATATGTAAATAGTGGCGGTATTCATATGTATATCATGCCCCCCATATCCACCATCACCTATACTTAATGCTGCCCACTGGGGAGAAAAAGGGTATGCTTGAAAGTCCTGCCTTCAACTCCCTAGAAATATATAATTTATACCAGATCCAAAAGGTCTTGTATAGAATTTTAAGGGAGGGGGGCTCACGCTGTTATTATGAAGAGAATTACATGCCATTTTCAAACTATCCTCACCCCTTCTCTTACAAGGCCAGGCATTCCCAGCCCTGTAAGTGAATGGGGCAAGTGACATCATTGGTTGTTAAGAACTCAATGATGCCTGCACCCTAGTGATGGGCCCAACACCCCTGGTTTGGTTCGTCCCAGAATTCTTAAACGCAAAAGTTCAGAACCCAAAGATGAACTCCATTGAAGTCTATGGGACCTGAACTTGAAAAATCAATAGTCCCAATTTTAAAGGCTTAGATGCAAGTCATTGGCCATAGAAATGGTATAGAGGCTCAGGTAGTGAGTGCCCTGGAGGACAAGGAGGCAGAATAAGCCACTCTGGCAGCTATGGTGTACTGTGCACTAGTGTCAGCGTGGGTCATAGAGGATGAGGAGGATGAGGATGGTTTAGTAAGTCAGTCCACCACCTCCTCTGCATGTTATGGCTGGATAGCATGGGCAACATCACTAAACAGAGGCAAATGTGCCCTACCTGAGGATGGACCATGTTCACCTTTGCCTGTGGATACAGACGCTGCTGCCCCCCTCATAGTGCCATGGGAAGCTATGCCTCTCCTTGTTGGCCTCCCAGACATGATGGGGGGCTTATTACCCAAATTCAATGGAAACTGGGAAATGTGTGGTTGTATGCACTTTATTGAAAGAAAAGTGATGTTTGGTGCACTTTAAATTGAGGACTGACGCTGACAGAAATGTGAAAAAACTATATAAAAAAACTAAAAATATAAAAGGGAAACACCAGCATCGCAGTCAGAAAAACTGCGTCTGTTAATTCTAAAAAATGGGGTCAGGCAGGGAACAAAATAAAACAGAAAAAAAACATGCAGCAACTAAAAAAAGGGTATACAGCACTGTATACAGCACTTAATGTTATGTAATGCTGTGTTAACCACCTGCCTACCGGGCACGAAAACCCCCTTCCTGCCCAAGCCATTTTTCAGCTTTCAGCACTGTCACACTTTGAATGACAATTGCGCGGTCGTGCGACGTGGCTCCCAAACAAAGTTTGCGTCCTTTTTTTCCCCACAATAGAGCTTTCTTTTGGTGGTATTTGATCACCTCTGTGTTTTTTATTTTTTGCGCTATAAACAAAAGAAGAGCATCAAGTTTGAAAAAAAAAAACACAGTATTTATTACTTTTTGCTATAATAAATATCCATTTTTTTAAATTTATTTTTTTATTTTCCTCAGTTTAGCCCGATACGTATTCTTCTACATATTTTTGGTAAAAAAAAAACTCGCAATAAGCGTATATTGATTGGTTTGCGCAAAAGTTATAGCAGATACAAAATAGGGGATAGATTTCTAGCATTTTTTTTTACTAGTAATGGCGGCGATCTGCGATTTTTATCGTGACTGCGATATTGCACACATCGGACACTTTTGACACATTTTTGGGACCATTCACATTTATACAGCGATCCCTGCTATAAAAATGCATTGATTAATGTATGAATGTGACTGGCAGGGAAGGGGTTAACACTAGGGGGTGAGGAAGCGGTTAAATGAGTTTCCTAGATGTGTTCTAACTGTGGGGGGAGGGGACTGACTGGGGGAGGTGACCGATGGTTGTCCCTATGTACAAGGGACACACCATCGGTCTCCTCTCCCTGACAGGATGTGGATCTGTGTGTTTACACACACAGGTCCACGGTCCTGCTCGGTTACTGGGCAATCGCGGGTGCCCGGCGGCCACCGCGGCCGCCAGGCATGCGCATCGACTCCCCAGCGACGCCGCTGGCGCACGTTGCCTGTGGTTTCGCGCGCGCCCCCTAGCTGCTTTTAAAGCCGCAAAGTCATATGACGTCCGGTCAGAACAAGAGAGTCTTCCGCCCGCCGTCATTTGACGGTGGGTGGTAGACACGTGGTTAAACACTACACTATACTGACACACTATACTCACACACTATACTAACACTACACTAACACGCTACACTCAGAGTGAAGTGTTATGTAATGCTGTGTTAAACACTGTACTAAAATAACATACTACACCGACACTACACGATACTGACACACTATGCTCACACACTATACTAAACACTACACTAACACTCTACACTCACACTCTTCACTCAAAGGGAACACACTAACTCATTAGTAGCAAACTGAGCCCTGCTCTATCTATCTCCGCTCCAACTCAATGCAAAAGCTTCATATGGGAAGTAACCTTTTATAGTGTGGGGTGGGACTATGGGCACTGAGCCATGATTGGAGAAAGTCACCATTACTTTGTCCTAACAGTGCTCTAATTGGTGAAGCCTTGCACCTGAGCAGCTCTGTTTACAGCTTAATGCGGATGACCCTAGGCCCCAGGAGGCTAAAGAAGTTAGAGGAAAATAGTGGCAGCTGCTACTCTGCCAGATGCCTAATTTAATGCTGATTACACATGAGATTGCAGGCCCCACCCGCCCAAACCAGAACTTCCCCAGATACAACTTAACTAAAATAAATAACTGAACACGATTTTTAAATGGCAAAAACTTGGCCGCGACACCTTTATTGGTTTTTCACAAATAATTTTCCATAAATCTTTATTATCATTCCAAACTTCATAAATCATCCAATAACATATTTCTACCTGCTCAGTTGTTAGAACTCGAGCAGTAGCACAACTTCAAAGATAAATAAAAGTCCCCCCTGGATCCAGGGTGACCCACCACATAAAAGTGTACGCGACTGGGGCGGGAGAGAGGGAGCTCAAATCTTCCTGCTTGTTCAGCTGAAAAGAGGCAGAACCCTGCGCCTGCTGGCCCTTTTATAAGCAATCCCAAAATCCAGAAAGTTCCCTGAAACCTGATTGGCTCTTCTTGCTTCCTTGTGGACCGGCCCCAAAAGGGGCGGGGCCCCTAACCCCACTGTACTAATGCAGCTAAACCTAACTTAATAATTTACCTTTTAAATTTGTGCTAGGGAGGCCGCAATCTCAGGAAAGTGGCCCCATAATGTGACCCCTTTATTCATTCTCTGCTCTGGGAGTGCATGACAGGATTACATAACAGAGTACTGTAATTAAGGAGGAATGTACAATTTATAGATTGTTTGATATTATTATGGTTACTTGGGAGTTGGAGGATTATGTGTGCAGATAGGTGACAGGACAGCAAATGGCAGATTGCACTTGCCCTCTCACTATAGCTAATAGGCGTGCACACAGGGTGTGCCAGGTGTGCCCAGGCACACCCTAATCACCCCAAGCGCATTAGTGTTATCGCTCTGTGTAGCAACAGGAACATGGGAAAGATCTCCATAGTGAAGGAAGTTCCCCGCTCAAGCCAATGACGTAGGCGGGTCTGACATACCGAGGAGGCGGACCTGATGGGGAACTGCTCTCACTTTGGTAATACATGTATAGACCCGCCCCTTCTCATGTTCCGCATCTGGTCCGCTGAGCGGACCTGATGGGGAACTTTAGAAGGGGCGGGTCTATACATTTAAAATACTGAGAGGGAGTTCCCCATCAGGTCCGCTCAGGCACAACCAATGACGGACAGCGCTGGACATCGGGATCGCCGCGGGACACTGGATTTCACCGCTGGAATGTTTTTTTTGTTTTTTTTTTAAATAAAGGACTTTTTCAAGGTGTTTGTGTGTTTTTTTAAACATTTTTTTACGCTTTCTTCGTGAAATGGTAGGGGTACAATGTACCCCTTACCAATTCACATAGGGGGGGGCGGGATCTGGGGGTCCTCTTTGTTAAAGGGGTCTTCCAGATTCCGATAAGCCCCCCGCCCGCAGACCCCCACAACCACCGGGCAAGGGTTGTGGGGATGAGGCCCTTGTCCCCATCAACATGGGGACATCCTCCCCATGTTGAGGGCATGTGGCTTGGTACGGTTCAGGAGGGAGGGGGGGCCGCTCTCTCGTCCCCCCCTTTTCCCCTGCGGCCGGCCAGGTTGCATGCTCGGATAAGGGGTCTGGTATGGATTTTTAGGGGGACTCCACGCCATTTTTTTTTTATTTGGGGTGGAGTTCCCCTTAAAATCCATGCCAGATCTGAAGGGCCTGGAATGGATATTTGGGGGAACCCCACGTCAATTTTTTTTTTATTTGCGGCGGGGTTCCCCTTAATATCCATTCCAGACCTGAAGGGCCTGGTAATTGAATTCTGGGGAACCCCCACGCTTTTTTTTTTTTTTTTATCAATGACTTTTGTATGTATTGCCGGGAGCCGACAATTCATTAATAGCCGCGAGTCAGTTTTAAATGCATTTTTTTCTTTCAAAAATGACACTTTTTGCAGGGACAGTTCTAAGCACGGGAAACATGCGCCACTTCACATGCATATCATACACACCCCCCAGGTACGAAATTTAAAGGAATATTTCACTTTTATTTTTTCATTTTAAGCATTATTAAAATCACTGCTCCCGAAAAAACGGCCGTTTTTAAAACTTCTTTTTGCATTGATACATGTCCCCTGGGGCAGGACCCGGGTCCCCAAACACTTTTTAGGACAATAACTTGCATATAAGCCTTTATAATTAGCACTTTAGATTTCTCCCATAGATTTTTCGAACTTGCCGCGAACACCCCAATTTGTTCGCTGTTCGGCGAACGGGCGAACAGGCAATGTTCGAGTCGAACATGAGTTCGACTCGAACTCGAAGCTCATCCCTACTGTCTTCCTACTCATTACAGCAACACAACCATTATATAGAATATGTGTATGTTATGACCAGTTGCTACAGGCAGCATTTACAAAAAAAAAAATATATAGCATTTGCCCATTCAGAGAACATTTATTGTAGAGTCAATAACAAATTATTTATCCTTCAGTTCACTTGAGTTAGCTTGAATTTATTGCTGCCTATACTTCAATGTTGTGTATTTCATTTAACATATTACGGTGTATACAAAGTTAAAATTATTTGTTTTGTTGCTGAATTATGTGACAAAACCAATTTCCATTTTGTACCTTTTGCACCTGAGAGTTCCAGATGCTCAAAGCACAGAAAGCAACAACTAAACTGTCATTTATGCTGTGCTAACAAGAAACTGAAATGACATTTGTTTTGTGTTTTATACTGGAAGAAAATTGTTTCAAAATCCCCTTCAGCTTTTGCTGCAAAAAACAACCCCTTTTCTTAATAAACAATAAGAATGCGACTTTCAAAAAATCCCCTCTGTGTATCAGTTTTCATCTGCAAGAAGAAAAAAAAAAGAAAGGCATTTGTGGGATTGAGAAATGATGTACAAAGAAAGGAATACATTTATATGAGTTCCGAAGGATCCATCTGACCAAGTCTCAAATGTATAGAGTTATACATTCAACATTTAACTTATATATGAGTTCTATTGTAATCATCTCTGATAGCATGGCTCTAAACAGCAAACTATAAATACAAAATCACTCTGTTAACATTCGTTTTGATCTGGTTAATCTTATTTGCAATTACTGCTGAGTCAGTTAGGAGTACACTGCAAGTTTTTTTAATGAGATTGCTGCACTAGCCCCAAGGATGGTCCCAAGGCTACTTAGAACAGTCCCATTTTACTGGAATTGCTGTAATGTAAATGAATTATCTACCAACTAAACTATTCACAGAATTTATTCTCAGCACATTGGGAGTTGCTAATGTAAAACATCTGACCTTACTTTAAATAAATGGTGACAGTTTCCCAATAATAGGTGTAAATTTAAAATAGTAATGTGTGAATCCACCTGATAGGAAAATGTTCTCTAATTAATGCAAACATGAAAATTAGCTAAATTGGGATTAATCCTGCAATAAAAAAATCTGTAATAATTAACTTTAGCCTTCTGGAATTGGCATATTAAAGTACAATTAAAGGCTTTTGCATGACAGTAAACAGCTCCCAAATCCAGTTTCTATGTGATGCACAAGCCTCATAAAATAAACACAAATCAACATTTACCTACCCTGACTCAGCTAAATCTTCCTTTAGGGCTCTTTCACACGGGGCGGATCCGTGAAGATCCGCCCCGTGAAGCTCCGCTTGCTCAGCGGGGATCGCTCCGTTGATCCCCGCTGAGCCCGCGGATGACTGGGCGGTCCCCGCACACTGTGCAGGGACCACCCTGTCAGAGCGCCGCTCTACCCTATGGGGGGATCGGATGACGACGGACCGTAGAGTCCGTTGTCATCCGATCCGCTCCGCCGACGGAAGGAAAAGTAGGGTTTTCCTCCGTCACACTTTGGCGGAGCGGAGCGGGTCGGATGTCAGCGGACATGTCACCGCTGACATCCGTGGCTTCATAGGGCTACATGGAGGATCCGTTCAGGTCCGCCTAAAAAACTGACAGGCGGACCTGAACGGACCCTCCATGTGAAAGGGGCCAAGTGTCTCACAATTTACACTGCAACTCACAGTGGGAGGGTTGCAGCAAAATAGTTAGTTCATTCAATCCAGTAATCAGCGGGTAGGACTAGGGGTGGCTAGATGCTGGTTAACAAGCTACAGACTTGTGACCATCAGTGACAACGGTGATAGCAATGCCCCCCGTAACATATTATCATCCCACTATAATGCAAGCAGGTGCCGCCTACATGAGAATGCTCTGAGTTCAGGAGCAGTGTTGCATCATTGCAACCTCATCACAG
Organism: Rana muscosa; assembly: GCA_029206835.1. Lineage (NCBI taxonomy): Eukaryota > Metazoa > Chordata > Amphibia > Anura > Ranidae > Rana > Rana muscosa. The sequence goes on along the minus strand of CM055116.1, from coordinate 716,953,059 downwards.
AAAGCTACAGTAGGGGGAATTCACTTGCAGGCCCAACATATATTTGTGGGACTTTGCATTGGGATTAAAATAAAGCCGTACATTTTTTGTCTTTTTTTTTGGGAAGACATTGTTCTACTCATGGAGTCCATTAACAACAATGTGCTTGCCTTGGAGTGCCTAATTGAGGTGCTTTTTGATGCAAGGTATAAAAGACAATGCCACACCAATGTGTATTTTGCTTATGTTACACTGGTTGCATCCAGGTATTGGAAAACAAATTATGTATAGAACACTGTATATCAAGAACAGTGTATATGCATCAAAGCAGCGCTAGTAACCAGTTTATAAAAACTGACTAATAGATAAATGCACATCACCATATATATGAAAACAAAAAGAGACACAAAGATCAGTGATTGGTATCAGGATAGAGTCTTTGGTGGAAATAGATGTTAAACAGGGAAACTTTGCAAGTGATGAGTATATCTTTCACCAAAATAGCTTCACACCTGTGCTACACACACTCCTTGGGGGTTCACACTCACCACAATGATGAGAATTGTAAGCCTCAAGGATATCCAATAATCTGTTCACTTTGTGCTTCACAGCAACCAAGCTGTATGCGGCGGTCAGACACAGGCTCACAATTCCTCCCCCCCCTCGGTCTTCTCTCCGCTTCCTTTCGGGTGTGACCTCGCTGTGCCGTTGTTGCCACCGCCGCCCCCCTTCAACCAACCAGCGGTGTGCGAGAGAGGAAGAGAGCAGACAAACACCAGGGCGGAGAATGCAGGAAGGCAGTGGTGGTGGTGGCGGACACTCTGTAATTTAAGGTGCGCTTGCAACCTCTCAATAAATTTTTATTAAAAATTAAAAAAAACACACACACGCCGGACATCCAGTTATTGCAAACAGAGAACAGCGGGGCCATTTTTGGATCCTCTCTGCTGAGAGAAATGAGGGCGAATTTATGGATTATGTCTGAATGTCTATGATGTTTTACCTACCTAGTAAGGTAAGTGTTAACACTCAAACTACCTATGCCCTATTTGTAGTTAGTGTTACATTCCTACTCTGATGTAGAAATTTTTTTTTTTTTATTTATTCAACTTTATGCAGCTAATGATGCCCTGTCCATTGTGTTGCATGTTGATAATTGTGTTTTGCAATGTAAAAACATATCTTGTTTCTTTAACCAGCTTTGATTGACTTCTGTCCCTTATGACATACCACCTGGAGCATCAAACTACCTTTTTAGGAAGGTTGTGTTCCCATGTGAAATATTCAGTATAATTTCAAAGTAATAATTTCCACTAAAGTTGTAAAAAGTACCTTTAGACCCCCTTACACACTGTGAACGCCGGCCGTTAGTGCTAAAGCGCCGCTTATTTTTTGGCCAGAAGGGGTTAAAAACATCCATGTTGCTGTTCTTTCGAAAAGCACTTTTCAGGCGCTTTGGGCAAGGCGTCTTGGGAGCGCTCCCAAAAAGCACCAAAGATGCCGCTTGCGGGATTTTTCCTAACGTTCCACAAGCATTTTCTTTTTTTTTTTTTTTTTCAAAAAAAGGTTTATTGTGATTAGATGCAGTACAATTATAAAAGAAGGTAACAAAAGACCCCAAGCGAGGTCGGTACAAAGTATGATCATCAGAAACAAACAAAAGAAGGTCACTTGGAGTTATGCTCCATCACAATATCATAGACCACAGTACCTATTATAGAGGGTAGAGCAGACTCAGCATACAAAAAAAAGAAGAAAAAAAGTAGGCGCCAACAAATTTAGGGCAGACCCTGAGGGACAACTGCCCTACGTCTACTCCCGACCAGTCCACGCACCCCAATTGGGATCCTGCTGTGCACAGAACGATCGGGAACAGAACACCCAGGGAGGGATATGAACAAAGGGCTTGGCAACCCGCAAACCTGTCCAGATTGCTAATCCCCTGAGGATGCGGACCATCCAGGGGGAGTCTGACCTTGAACCTCTGTTAATATTCTGAAGGGGCTGAAAAACCCAACTAATGGAATGGCTTCCAAATGCCTGTAAGGCGGAGCATCTAGCTGTATCCATCAACATAAAACAAGAAAGACTACACAGATGTAAAACCTGAGTAGCCAGTGACAGTCTAAGAAAGAGATTAAGAATAGGAAGAGAAGAAAGGAAGAAATAGGGATAGGGAAGAGAAGGGGGAGCGAACCAGAGAATAAGAGGGAAGGAAGGGGGTGGGGGAAATCAGGATTCCTCGGGGAGAGGGGGAAAAATGGTCAGCAACGTGCCGAATCGGGGCTGTCCAGTGCTCACCTATTGGGGCAGAAGGGATATGCCTACATGCATAGCCCAGGGTTCCCAAATAAGACGGAATTTTTCTGGATTGTCTAGTAAGGTATTAGAAACCCTTTCCTGTGTCATTATCCATGAAATCTTGTGTTTAGCTTGGCGAAATGACGCCGAGGGCGACTTCCAGGCGTGGGCCAAGGTAATCTCGGCCCCCAGAAGGATGAAGTGTATGAGAGAGCGGGACAATTTAGGGACCTTAGGGAGAGCATCATTAAGGAGGGCAATAGTAGGGTTCTGCTTCACCTCGAAACCAGTGACTTTGCGAATGAGGCTGAAAATTCTATTCCAGAACCCCCGAATTTTAGGGCATTCCCAGAGGGTGTGGAGGAGAGAGCCTACGAGGCCACATCCTCTGAAGCAGAGGGGGGAAGACTGCGGATAGAGCCTAGAAAGGCGCGTAGGGACCAGGTACCATCTGGAGATGACCTTAACGTCCGCCTCCATCAGGGAGGTGTTTAAGATACCCTTGAATGAGCGGGAGAAATTTGTGTGCCAAGTGTCTAGATCCCATTCAAACTTTAGGTCACGCTCCCATTTCAACATATAGCTCGCTTTGCCCTGAGGGTCAGCTAGCGCTGAATAGATCAGGGAGATGCCCCCCCTGACGCCCATGGCTGAGGAACACCAATGCTCATATTTGGTAACCGAGAGTGGGTTGTCTGAACTTTTCCAGACCCCACGCAGAAAATGTAATAACTGATAATAGCGGAAGGTTTCGGAGGAGGGCATGTCCAGTTTGGAAGTGCAGTATTTGAGTGAGATGGGGCCCTCATTGTTAAAATATTGTCCTATTCTGTATAAACCCTTGTCAAGCCACCATCCAAAATCCTTGATGTTTAGACCCGGGGGGAATTGGGGATTGTGAAAGATGTGAGCAAGGGGATGCCAGGAAGAGGATAGCGCGGGATGTTTATGAAGGATATCACAGAGAGCCATTGAGTGAGAGAGGGCGGGTGACAGGATCGAGGGACGGTCCTTACGTGGTCTCCAGGCTAAATAGTCCAATGTGTGGTTAGGGGTTGCCTGCCTTTCTATGTCTACCCAGTCCGGTTTAGGTCCTTTAGTATATATTACTGAGAATTGACAGAGTTGGGCTGCTTGGTAGTACCACCACACATTGGGAAGGCCAAGGCCTCCTTTCTTCCTTGCCCTATACAGAACTTTTTTAGATAGATGATGTCCCTTGCCCCCCCATATGAACTGTATGATTTTTGATTGGAGTCTATCCAGTGCTCGCTTCTTGACAGGGATAGGCAGGGACCGGGAGAGATAAAGCAATCTGGGCAAGAGGGTCATCTTGACCGAATTGACTCTACCCAGCCAGGACAATTTATAAAGAGACCATTGTGTAAGTTCAGTTGTAAGTTTTTTGAACATGGCAGGGTAATTGTGTTGGAATAGGAGCTCTACTTTTGGGGTGAGGAAAACACCTAAATAGGGAAGAGAAGAGGCGCACCAGGAGAAGGGGAAGTTTGTTTTGAGCCTATCGACTATATCTTGGGGTGTAGTGACGTTTAAGGCCATTGACTTTGCCATGTTGTCCTGAAGGCCTGAAACCTTTCCAAAAGTGGTGAGGAGTTGGAGAATATTGGGGGTCGACCTGAGAGGGGAGGTGACGAAAAGGAGGACATCGTCTGCAAAGAGGGCGCATTTGTGTGTATGTTGACCACATTGAACCCCATGAATGTCCGGGTGTTGTCTAATTGCTAGAGCTAGGGTTTCTATCGCTATAGCGAAGAGAATAGGGGAGAGCGGGCAGCCCTGTCTGGTACCGTTGAAGATTGGGAATTGGTCGGAGAGGCGTCCCTGTAGTTTGATCTGGGCTTTCGGGGAGGAATATAGAGACTCCAGGGTTCTTAGGAATTCCGGGCCAAAGCCCCAATGGCGTAGAATGGTAAAAAGGTATGGCCAGGTGACCGTATCAAAGGCCTTTTGGAGGTCTATGGAAAGAATATATCCCTTCTGGGGGGACCCGCCATCCCAGGAGGATTGCATGAGGGAAATCAAATCTACTGCTCTCCTGATCTGGTCCGGTCCCTGTCTCCCGGGGATGAAACCCACCTGATCCTTATGAACATAAGAAGCTATGAAGGAGGCTATTCTGTTGGCCAAAATCTTGGTCATGATTTTCAGATCATTATTGATCAACGAAATCGGCCTATAGTTGCCTACATCACTAGGATCTTTTCCCTGTTTGGGGATCACAGAGATATATGCGAGGTTGGCAGCGGGTTCGAGAATGGAGCCTTCTCGTAGGTAGTTAAAAAGACTGGCCAGACGAGGAGATAGAACCCCAGAGAAAGTTTTGTAATAAAGGGCGGAGAAACCGTCCGGCCCTAGCGCCTAGTCTGTTTTGAGATTTTTGATGACCTTCTGGACCTCTTCAGTGCTAAAAGGTGATTCCATCATGGATCTATGGGACTCTGAAAGTTTGGGGAGATCAATGTCCGACAAAAATGATTCTAAGGAAACAGGGTCGGCAGAGGAGGGAGATGCATATAGTTTGGAGTAGAAAGCCTGGAAGGTTTCTAGGATTTTATGGGGGTTCTGGGTGAGAGAACCCGATAACGATTTAATCTTGGGTAAGGAGAAATTTTGGATCCTTGGAGAGAGTTTGGCCGCCAAGCGTGAGCCGATTTTATCAACTTGTAAGTAGAATTTGCCACTTAACCAGCTCAAGTGTTTGTCTGCATTAGAAGTTAAGGCAAGATTTAAAGCAATGCGGGCGGATTCTAACTTGGCCAGACTGGCTGGAGTGGGGTTAGACTTATGGGCTTTACTAAGTAGTGTAAAATCCCTTTCCAAGTTTTCTACATCCACCTTCCTTCCTTTTTTCAGGTTGGAAGCCATTTGAATCATCTTCCCCCTCAAGACGGCTTTATGAGCTCCCCAGAGAGAGCTAGGGGAAGTTTCCCCGGTATCATTGAGAAGGAAAAATTCTTGGATGTCCTTTTCCAGCATGGTGCAGTGGACCGGGTTGGCAAGGAGGGATTTACTTAGGCGCCACTGAGGGGGGCCTGAAGGCGAAAGGGAGCTAGAAATTCTAAGGGTTACTAAGGAGTGGTCCGACCACGGAACTTCTTGTATTGAGGAGTGAGAGACAGTGTGAATGTCCGAATTGGGTACGAAGATGTGGTCAATCCTGGCAAATGTTTTGTGTGGGGCAGAGTAATGGGTAAAGTCTTTGGCCGTGGGATTCAATTCCCTCCAAGAATCAATCAGGCCCAAGTCGTGTAGGAGTCGAGCGATTCTGAGGCTTTGTTTGGAGGGTCTCTTAAGGCGTGGCCTGTTCTCGTGGGATTTGTCAAGTGTGTGGTCAAACGTGATATTGGAGTCACCTCCTATTAAGACTCTACCTTCTAGATGAGAGGAGAGGGTTGAGAACATGGATGCGAAAAAATTTGCCTGGCCCCGATTGGGGGCATAGTATGAAACAAAAGAATACGTCACCCCTTCTATGAGCCCTTTGACCAGCAGGTACCTACCATCTTCATCACGAATTGTGTGAATGTGGGTAAATGGGATACGTTTAGCCAAGAGAATGGCCACCCCTCTCTGTTTGGTGTCAGCATTCGCAAGGTAGAAGGTGGGAAAGCTACGGTGTAGGAAGGAGGGGGTATAGCTAGCGGGGAAGTGGGTCTCCTGAAGAAGGACAACATCAAGGCTTCTGGCGTGGTAGCTCTGAAAGGCCTTCCGGCGTTTAGAAGGGGAATTAGGTCCCTGTGTATTGTGGGAAGCTACTTTCAAAGGCAGCTTGCGAGCGTCAGTCTCAGCCATGGGCGCCCGAGGGGGGGTGCGAGAATGTAAAAGGGGAGCTTACCTGGAGAGAAGAGAGAATCCGGACAGCCAGCGCGAGGTAGGCTATCAACAAACGCCCTGGAGCAAGGCCTGGGGGAGTTCTCCGTGAGGAATCCTGGAGGAGGGAGGAGGAGAACACTGTAGGGAGGGGAGAAGGAGAGGGAGAAGAAATGGAAGAAAAAGAGGAGGAAAGATCAGAGATGTCATTATATTGGTCAGTTAAATCACAAAAGGAGAACAAAACAAACATATGCAAAAATTCAGATAAAATTCAACAGGACCGGCTAGCCGGGTCCATGTCCAAGGACTCCTGCAAGAGGGGTCTTGGAGAGAGTGCAACACCAGTAGGGGTTGTCTACCTGATGTCACCAGAGGGATTAAAAGTCCCTCCGCGTCACAACAGAGAGAGCGGCATGTTGAGCCGCTCCGGCCGTCAGAGCCCCTAATGGGGGGTAAAACAGTACTGGAACGGCCAAAGTGCAGAAAATACTGTAAACAATCAAATATAACGAACCGTAAAACTGTATAACCAGAAAATAACCAGTGCATGGAGTGGAACCTGCAAGGGAGAGGAAGGGAAGGTGGGGAGGGAGGGCAAGAGAGGAAGGGGGGGGGAAGGGGGAGGGGAAAGGGAAAAAAAAAAAAAAGGGGGGGGACAGGGATAAGGAAGGGTATAAGCTACTAGACCTAACCATAGGTTGGAACTAGGAGAGGCCCATCATATATGCAACAAGTCAGAAAGGCAATGAAAGCGTCCTCCTCATCGAGGTGGGAGGAACGGGGGATATTGGGAGTCCCCACTAGCCATAAGATGGGCAAGTGGGGCCCAAACCAAACAGATCAAGACCCTGGCCCGCCTGAAGCCAGTCAGGGCCGTGCGGGTCTGTCTACCACCATACTAGGGGGGGGAGAGTAGTTAGCTCTCTGAAATATTAGGGATAGTCAAAAGCAACCCAGCTCCCGTCCGGGAGAAAAACAAAAGAAGTCCCTCATCTCGGGGGTCGGGATTCTCTCTGTCTCTTCGTTTGTTGTTTATTCCATAACGGGGTCAGAGGACTGCCGGGGGGTGGATGCTTTGAGGAGCCTGATTTGGTTGTCGCTTGTTGTGCAACAAGTTCTTGGGAGATAAGACCAAGATGAAGAAGGAGACGTTCGCCGTCTTGAAAGGTGGAAAAGCCAAAGGGTTTGTCCCTGAAATGAAATTGTAGGCGGAACGGAAAAGCCCAGCGGTACTTGATGGAGTTCTCTTTGAGGACCTCCAGGAGGGGTTTAAGGGACCTCCGTTTCTGGACTGTGGTGGGTGAGATGTCAGCAAAGATTTGGATTTTATTCCCTTGGAAGGAGAGATTATCCAGGTTGCGGGTCTGCCTCATAACATCCTCCTTCACACCATAGTAATGGGGCTTGACTACAATGTCCCTTGGGAGACCATCTTGGCGGGGGGGCTGGAGGACTCTGTGAGCCCTGTCAAGTTCCAATCTGTGGTCCTGAATGTCTGGCATGAGTTCTTTAATGAACAATTTAACTGTGCTGGGAACATCAGTAACAGATTCAGGGATCCCACGTATAAGGAAATTATACCTTCTACTCCTGTTCTCTAAATCATCGATTTTAGAGAGAGCTGTCTCAAGTTGATCCTGTAAGGTTTGGATGCATGTGGTATTTTGGTTAGTACGGGCGGCAGTGTTATCCACAGCCTGCTCAATTGCATCCATGCGGGCTCCCAGGCTCTGCAAATCAGCCTTAATGGTAGCAGTGATCTGAGTGGCATTGTGGGCTAAGCCTGTGGCTAGCAGCTCAGAAAAGTTCTGCAGCATAAGTTGCATGTCAGCGGAGTGAACTGGCTGCAAGGGGGGGAGAGGTGGGGGCCTGCCAGGCTTAAGGGGGATCGCAGCATGGGAGAGAGCGGGAGATCTCCAAAAGTCCGTTTCAGCAGGGACTCAGTGGATGCTGGGGAGATCCCTTGGGGGTTGCAGGTACTCACAGGAGTTGTCAGCAGACCGATCTGGTGCTGGTAATGGGAAGGAGGATCCGCAATGGAGTCCGGGCCTTCCATGCTGCCTTGAGCTGCGGCCGCCATCTTGGATGATGCAGGGGCTGCCAGTGTAAAGTCGAGCTGGCGGCTCACCTCCCTCTTTTGTGAGCCGCCCGGCATATGAAAGTGTCCCTGGTTCACCCGGGAGGCGATGGGGTCAGTCCTGGCCGGTTCCCGCTCGGTCTGTAGGCTCAGGGGGCTGCGAGAGGCCGGAGCAGCGCGGAGCTCCCGTTCAGAGCGTCTTCCCGGAAGTCCCGCGCATGCTCCACAAGCATTTTCATGTGTTATTTAGAGGCGCCTGAGAACCGCCTTAGTGTGAAAGGGGTCTTAGAAATGTTAGCATAATATGGATGTAACATAGTAGTTCTAATATTAGCACCAAACTATTTTGCGTATGAAAACACAATGGGAAAAATCCAGAGGCCTAATCTATTTAAAGATTCTAGGAGGTGGGATGATGATCACTAAAGACATTTTCAGTGTTACAGTCATTGCAAAGCTGAGTTTGGGGTTGTTGTCCTGCTGCAGAATAAATTTGGGGCCAATTAAATGCCTACCTGATGGTATGGCATGATGGATAAAAAAAAATTGAGGACACCATTAATTCCTGACCAAATCTCCAACTCCATTTGCAGAAATGCAGCCCTAAACTTGCAAGGAACCTCCAGCATGCTTCATTTTTGCCTGCAGACATCGAAGACATGTATTGCTTTCCAGACCTTTGGTGAAAAAACTGCCTCCTGCTACAGCCAAAGATTTCAAATTTTGACTCATCACCCCAGAGCACCTGCTGACATTTTTCTGCAAACCCTGTTCCTATGTTTCCATGCATAGGACGTGGAAACAAGGTTAAGCGACTCAACTATGTACAAAAACATAGGCAGCAGGTTATGAGTCAAAAATTTTAATATTTGGCTGTAGCAGAATGCAATTTGTTTTCCAGAAGGGCTAGAGAGCAGTACAATAATAAATGTCTACAGGCAATAGTAAAAACATTGTAGAGATTCATTGTAAGTTTGGGACTGCATTTCTACAAACAGAGTTGGAGATCTGATCAGGATCAATTATGTCCGCAATGCTGAGAAGGCTCAGGGAGGCTTATGATTGGCTCCAAACTTCTGCAGCAGGGTGACTCCAAACATCCAAACATACATCCAATATCATTAAGAACTATCTTCAGTGTAAACAAGAACAATGAGTCCTGGAAATGATGGTTTGTTTCCACAGAGCCCTGATCTTAGCATCATCAAGTCTGTCTGGGATTACATAAAGAAACAGAAGGATTTGAGGCAGCCTACATCCAAAAAAGGTCTGTGGTTAGTTCTCCAAGATGTTTGTAACAACCTACCTGCTGAGTTCCTTCAAAAACTGTGTGCAGTTGTTCCAAGAAGAATTTAAGAATTGATGCTGTTTTGAAGGCAAAGGGTGGTCACACTAAATATTGATTTGATTTGGATTTCTCTTCTGTTACTGTACTTTTGTTATTTAATAAAATAAACTATTAACACTTATAATTCTGAAAGCATTCTTAATTTACAGCATTTTTCACTCCTGCCTAAAACTTTTACACAGTACTGTCCTGACCTTAACCTGATAGAACACCTTTGGGATCAATTAGAATGGAGACTGCGAGCCAGGCCTTCTCTCCAACATCAGTGCCTGACCTCACAAATGCGCTTCTGGAAGAATGGTCAAACATTCCCATAGACACACTCCTAAGCCTTGTGGACAGCCTTCCCAGAAGAGTTGAAGTTGTTATTAGTTGCAATGCGTGGGCCAACGCAATATTGAACCCTACGGACTGGGATGCCATTAAAGTTCATGTGCGTGTAAAGGTAGGTGTCCCAATACTTTTGCCAATATAGTGTGTGTGTATATATATATATATATATATATATATATATATATATATATATATATATATATACTGTATATACACTTGTATTTTCCTATTAGTTCCGAATATCTTGTTTCCTGGTAATAGAGGAACAAAGACATTAAACATAGACAGTGGTAGTTCAGTGGAGGAGGGTAAACTCTTTATAGTCTAGAAAGATAATTTGTTATCTTAATGGTGCTGACTCTTTGGCAATTTAATCTTAGGATCCTTTATATTTATGCCAATAGTGTTCATATACAATTGTTTTGTTTTCCTTCAGACACGATGATGTAAGTTGTGCATATGATCCAAGTAAATGTATTTTCTCATCTGTTAAATAGTTCCATAGAGTATTTCCTAAATTCCTGATAAATCGTTTAAGACAATATGCCAGCAAGCATCCTTCTGATTTATACTTATCAGCAAATTGTTGTAGCATCCTTAGGGATAACGAAGATAAAATGAAATGGTGATAATGAAAATCGATGATGTTGGTCTTAAATAAAATTGCATTATAGATTGGAGCACATATATTTTAGGATACATCTAAAATCATAATGTTATAACTTTTTTCTATTTTTACAGTATTTTGGGCTTTTGTATTTTTTTTCTGAAAAAACATTTGGAAAATTATTAAAATAGAATTGTTTCATGGCAAAATACATCTTTATAGATGTATAATTTAAAAGATTATGAGCTAACAGCATGAACCAAATTTTGCAATTATGCTGAAATGTGAATGTTGTCCACTAAGGATGTAACTATGACCTCATTAGACTCCATGCTGTATATGAATGAAATTGTTTTAATCAGGAATAACAAGCTCAATTAGAATGTGTTGTACAGAATATATTAGGTGGAATAAAAAGGTGTCATCTTTTGTACAAGTTAATAAAAATAAAGCATAAGATTTTTTTATTTAGTCAATTAAATCTCAAAATATTAACCACTTGCTTACTGGGCACTTAAACCCCCCTCCTGCCCAGACCAATTTTCAGCTTTCAGCGCTGATGCACTTTGAATGACAATTGCGCGGTCATACAATGCTCTACCTAAAATACATTTTTATCATTTTTTCCCCACTAATAGAGCTTTCTTTTGGTGGTATTTGATCACCTCTGCAGCTTTTATTTTTTGTTAAAAAAAATAAAAAGACTGATTTAAAATATATATATATATATATATATATTTTTTTATATTTTGTTATAAAATTTTGTAAACAGGTAATTTTTCTCCTTCATTGGTGTACGCTGATGAGGCTGCACTGATGAGCTGCACTGATGGGCACCGATGGGCTGCAATGATGGGCACCGATAAGGCGGCACTGGTGGGCACCTATAAGGTGGCACTGATGGGCACTGATAGGCGGCACTGGTGGGCACTGATAGGCGGCACTGAGAGGTGGCACTGATGGGTGGCACTGAAGAGCATTGATAGGTGGCACTGGTGGGCACTGAGAAGTGGCACTAATAGGTGGCATTGATAGGTGGCACTGATAGGTGGATGTGATGGGCACTGATAGGTGACAGTGATGGGCACTGATGGGTGCCAGTGATGGGCACTGGTAGGTTACACTGATAGGCAGCATTGCTAGGTGGCACTGATGGGGCACTGATTGGCGGCACTTGTGGGCATTGATAGGTGGCACTTGTGGGCATTGATAGGTGGCACGGTGGGCATTGATATGTGTCACTGTGGGCATTGATAGGTGGCACTGTGGGCATTGATAGGTGGCACTGTGGGCACCGGCAGGGAGCAATTCTATTCACAATGGCTGGCACTGGCATCTGGCACTGATGAGGCTCCTTCTGCCTCCTTCCTCTTCGGGACCGATGTCCCTTGTGAAAGAGTCGGTGATCGGCTTTTTTTCCTCCTCACGCTGTCAGCGTGAGGAGAAAAAAAAAACGATTACCAATTCTTTGTTTACATCACATGATCAGCTGTCATTGGCTGACAGCTGATCACGTGGTAAGGGGTCGGGATCGGCCCCTTACTCGGATCGGTGATCGCCCGAGTCTCAGTGACTCGGGTGATCACAGTGTGTGCCGCGCGTGCCCTGCAGGGGCGCGCGGGGAGTGCGCAAAGGGGAGGCCGTCTATTGACGGCCTCCCGGATTTTCTGGTCCACGCTGAAGCCGTCATTTGGCTATAGCACGGGCCTCAAGTAGTTAATTGTATCGTATGATAAAGTGAAAGTTATAAAATATTGTACTGTCTGCCATATCCCCAAAAGGATTATTGGCAAATTGAACCACTTGAACTGAGGTTCATGGCATAAAACAGTAAAGGGGAGCCCAAAAAAATGATAAGCCTCCCCACAAAACCAAAAACAAAAAATCAAACCTGGCTCTTTTTCAGCAGGGATGAAAGTGGTTCTAAAGGCAGAAGGTTTTTTATTACATTAAAGCAGTAGTAAAAACTGTTTGCTCACTATAAAGCTTTCCTACAGTACAAGTACAGGAATACCCACTAAAAGTGCACCGTTTAGGAGTTGTTCACTACTTTTGAAGTCGGTGAGGTAACCGCCACATGCACACTGTGATCTGAAGGGACGATATACCATTCCTTCAGAGGACTATGTCGCGGCTGTGTCTCCCATGCATATGAGTGTAAATGTAAATGTGACAGCTTCCCACTCATGCTAGTTGTTATGAGGCCAGTGGCTGCCAGCTTCCTAGCAATCAGTGATGCATGCTTGACAGGCCATTTAGCTGTCAGCCAGAGATTCTTCTTATTATTACTATTACATTCAATTTCATTTTTATTATAATTTAGACATAAAACAGACTTGTCAGTAAAATGCAAGGTCAACTTATAGTGTCTGGGCCTACTCCCCATACACCTATAAAAATCACTAGGTCTTAGTATGTGCAAAAGTTGGTGCTATAATATCCTTTAGAGCAGGGGTAGGCAACCTTAGATAGGTGGTGATCTACCTGGAAAACATGGGAGAAGTCAAAGATCACCGGGCACATGCCCAATGTTGTCTCCTCAACCCCTGGGTTAAAACTAAATTGCCATACTACCATGCCCAATCGCGTGCATTTCACAGAATTTATGGTTTAAACCAGGGACATCTCCTCACTACCTGTCCAACACACTCAGATCCAGTTTCAAAACACAGGCGGGGACAACTGGGATGAGCACAGATGGGGCCCCCTTGGGTGAGCACAGACAGGGACCCCCTGGGATGAGCAAAGACGGGGAACCCCCTGGGATGAGCAAAGATGGGGAACCCCCTGGGATGAGCACAGACGGGGACCTCCTGGGATGAGCACAGATGGGGACCTCCTTGGATGAGCACAGACGGGGACCTCCTGAGATGAGCACAGACGGGGACCTCCTGGGATGAGCACAGATGGGGACCTCCTGGGATGAGCACAGACGGGGACCTCCTGGGAGGAGCACAGATGGGGACCCCTGGGATGAGCACAGACAGGGACCCCTCTCACATGCCCCTGTAATGTGTTCTCCCCTCTCTGTACAATAACCTGCAGACAGTTTTCAAAGCAGGGAACAGCTCTCAGACTTCTGAAGCAGCTCAGTCTGTCAGGAAACCCCCCAGGGGATGGTAGGCCTGCCCACAGCTCCCCAGCCAGCTCTGGCACACACTATTTGTTTTTACTTTGCACTCTGTCTCCCTGCTAAGGCAGAAATACAGAGAGACGGAGTGCAGGTAATATCAATCTGCCTGACACTGCCAGAACTATAGGAGCAGCAGCGGCTAATGCGCCGGCAGTTCTCTGCGCGGCCGGCACCCCACCGTTGCGAATAAACACTCCCACATCTGATAGTCAGCTCGGCCACTGTGTGGGGACCGACTGGTCGATCGCGATCGACGGGTTGCCAACCCCAGCTCTAGAGTTACATAAACATCATGCATATGTGAAAATAGTGTTTGTATCATTAATTAAGTACAAACATAAAATTTATCAAAAGGATGCATATTTAGAATAATGTTTGTAACCTCTTATTGTACCACAATTTAACCTCAATATATTAGCCATAAACTTTAACAATCTGAGTTACTGAGCAACACATTCCAAGTTGCATTATTCACATTTATTTCATTACATTCTTTTGTGGTCCATATAGCACAGGTCATACTATAGTTATCACATATGCAAAAGGTACCTGTAAAGAAAAAAAGTTTTATTTTATGCTTACTATACACCAATCAGTTATAACTGATAAGTTAAGCAAATAATTGATTATCTTGTTACAATGGCATCTGAAAGTCAGTGGGATATATTAAGCAGCAAGTAAACACGTTGTCCCTGAAGTTGATGAATTGAAAGCAGAAAAATAGGGAATGCAGTTTATTATGTATGGGGCTTCATAGCCACAGACCAGTCAGAGAGCCAAAGCTGACCCCGTGTTCACAACCTACAATGGGCACTTGAGCATCAGAACTGAACCACAGATCAATGCAAGAATGTGTGCTATACTATTATGCTTTGGATTTTTATGAATACATTTATTAATGACTTTCTGCACTTATTATTGCCATAATCAGTTTTATGATTTAGATATTATCACATTCATTTTGACGCTACACCATTTATTTGTATGTCTTTAGGTACTACCTATGTAATAGCTGTCTCTACCATTATTGATTTAGCACAACGAAGATTTAGACAAATTCACAGTTTACTATTGTCACTAAGCAACATGTCCCACTGCTCCCAATTGAAAATCTTTCGACTGATCATGAAGGTGGAGCATCCAACAGATCCACAGCTCCTGAAACTGCTAATAGCACTCCCTTTCTTCCAAGGGTAGGAGACAGAGAAGAATCAGTAGGGGCATCAAGAGGATGCAGCACCTAACAAACTCACAGTGGTCATCAACAGACAGGCAGAGGAGCCTGGTATTCAATCTGTCATCCAGGACCATCACAGAGGGTGAATTATGCATCTTGTCTAAAGGTCTTTAATTATGTCCTGTGGCTAGGTTTTAACAGATTTGATTTTAAAATAGAACTGTTCAATTTCGAGAGGACTTAAAAAATTAAGCAATTCTTTCACACACGGCCAGGGACCATGGCGATGGCCAAGGGCCAACCATTCAAACGTAAGAGTAATCCATGCCCCCTGGGCAATACTAGTCCACAGACAGTCATATATAAATGTTGAAACATTATGTTTGTTCTGGTGTGTCTATGAGGAAATACACTAATTTGAGTCCAGATGAATTGAATTCAAGGCAATAAAGATGCTTAGGGACGAAAATAACATTTTTATTAAGCCTGTCAATAAGGGTGGGGCGATTGTGGTCATGGACTATAAGGATTACAGGGAAGGCATGTTGATGACGTTAATGGATACTACCAGCTATGCCTTTAATAGAGATCCAAAACAGCTTATCAAAAATGCATTGTCCTCTCTTATTAACATTGGATTATCAAATGGCTTGATCTCTACTGAGACAGCAGAATTTTTGCTGGATGAACATCCAAGACTACCGGTTATCTACGGGTTACCCAAGGTCCATAACGGAACCACACCTCTAAAATTCAGGCCTATAGTCTCAGGATCAGGATAGAGTACTCAACCTTTGGCTAGGCTAATAGACTTTTACCTTGAGCTGTTCGTCAAGAACCTGACAGCTTATGTCGGGACAAGAGTGACTTTTGGATAAACTTGTGAGATTCTTGACATTTGATGTAAATTGGAAATTGGCAACTATGGATATCTTGTCTCTATATATGAGCATATATGAGCATATCAAATTAAGCCAGTTTGACAGCAGTGAGATACTTCCATGTGAATACCTGACCAAGTGCTTGCAATTTGTAATTGAAAGTACATTTTTTGCATTTGAAGGAACTAAGTACACTCAGACTTGTGGTACAGCTATGGGTAGCTCTGCTGCCCCTTGATTTGCAATCTTGTTTGTTGGAACACAATATCTACCCCACAACTCTTTTTTCTGAACACGTTAACCACTTAACCACTGCGGCAGGGCGGCTCTATTGCACGAAACGGCATACCCGTACATCTTTTGTGTAATAGATACTGTGGCAGTAGGGTCCGGTCGCCGCGATGTCCGCTGGCCACCTGCAATCGCTACACAGAGAGGCAGAACAGAGATAAACAAGGCAGATCTCCGTTCTGACAGAGGAGTACAGAGAGATTGTTTGTTTGTAGTAATCAGGAACAGCGATCTCTTTGTAATCCCTGTCAGTCCATCACCCACACAGTTAAAAAGCACCTCCTGAGGACACACTTAACCCTTTGATCACCCCTGGTGTTAACCCCTTCCCTGCCAGTGTCATTTATACAGTGATCAGTGCATTTTTTTAGCACCGATCACTGTATTGGTGTCACTGGTCCCCAAAAAGTGTCACTTAGGGTCAGATTTGTCCGCCCCAATGTTGCAGTCCCGCTAAAATCCCGCTGATCACCGCCATTATCCAGTAGAAAAAAATAAATAAAATGAAAAATCCCTAAATCTATCCCGTATTTTGTAGACGCTATAACTTTTGCGCAAACCAATCAATATACGCCTATTGGGATTTTTTTACCAAAAATATGTAGGAGAATACATATTGGCATAAAATGATGAAGAATGCTTTATTTTTTTAGATATGTATTATAACAAAAAGTAAAAAAATATTGTGTTTTTTTTCAAAATTGTCGGTCTTTTCTTATTTATTGCGCAAAAAATAAAAACCACAGAGGTTATCAAATACCACCAAAAGAAAGCTCTATTTGTGGGGGAAAAAAAGAATATAATTTTTATTTGGGTAAAGTGTTGCACGTCCACTCAATTGTCAGTCAAAGTAAAACCCTTCCAGTCCTTAAGTGGTTAAGATATATCAATGATATCTTCCTTATCTGGGATGGTGATGTGGCTGTTTTTCATGAGTTTGTGGATTACTTGAATAGCTTGTTTTCCAGTATTATATTTCTCCCTGGGGAGTATCACTTACCTAGATGTGAGGATCACAAACGAGCAGGGCACACTTCACACATCTGTGTTCACTAAACCAACAGACAGGAACACTTTTCTACACTATCAGAGGGACCAGTGAGAATGAAAGGAATCTGCAACTGGAGACTATGTATAATTATTTTTTTAAAGCATGGGTACCCTACCACAATACTTGACAGGGCATTGACCAGAGCTACCTCGAACCCTGAAAAATCCCTAAATCTACCGATAGGTCTTTGTTCATACACAGTTTTAATCAGGAATCTGATCGCATTAAAGATGCGACCACCCGCAACATCAACATTCTGAAAGCAGATGACACATGGTCCACTAACATTAAAAATCCACCACTATCCACCACTATTGGTTCATAAACGGGGTAGGTCCCTAAGAGATCTATTAGTACAGTGGACCCTAGACCCAAATACACTAAGGCAACAGTCAGAACTTCAGATGTATGTGGTTGTTACAGATGTCACAATTAGGGATGAGCCTGATGTTCGAGTCGAATGTAAGTTCAACTCGAACATCGGGTGTTCGCCAAATACCAAACATTATGGGGCATTCGCGGCAAATTCGAGTGCTGCAGAATGCCCCATAATGCACTGCGAGATCACAGTGCATTGGCGTCCTATGATTGGCCAAAGCGTGCACCTGACCTGTATGCTTTGGCCAATCACAGCGCGCTCTGCTTTGGTCAATCATGGCTCAGGGTCCATGCCCCACACGATTTAAGGCTGATTACATTGCGGCCGTACATAGTGTAATGAATGAGAGCAGAAAAATTACATTTCTAAAGGAAAAAATTTCATTTAAAACTGCTTGTGGCTGTAATGTATTGTCGGATCCCAGCAATAGAGATAAAAATCATTGAAAAAAACAGCGTGAGTTCCCCCCCTCCAGTCCATTACCAGATCCTTCAGGTCTGGTATGGATTTTAAGGGGAATCCCGCACCAGAACAAAAAAAATGGCATGGGGGTTCCCCCCAAAATAAATACCAGACCCTTATCTGATCATGCAACCTGGCAGGCCGCAGGAAAATGGGAGGAGACCCCCGCCCCCCTCTGACGTCACTTGACATCACTTGACGTCAGAAGAGGGCGGGTCACCAGGTTACGTCACCGGGTGGCCCCAACCTTGATTATATAACAGCTGTCATTGCGAAAATGCTGCAGTCAGTGGGACGCCTCCCATCGAGGCAGATTTTTCCCGTTTTTTGAGGGGGGGGGTTACTCTGTCAGCGCTGTGATTGAAGATGGATGGACATTGTGGGACACTTTTTTTTTTCTTTTTTTAAATAAAGGAATTGTCAAAAACTGTCTCCTGTCAGGGGTATAATGTATGGCCATTCACATGAAGGGGGGCCGGCATATGGGGGCCCCCTTGTTAAAGGGGGCTTCTAGATTCCAATAAGCCTCCCACCCGAAGACCCCCACAACCACCGGGCAAGGAACAGAAAAGGAGAAGATGGCTCAAGAACCAACTGTGTAATATGTCCGTATTGGTATTTAAGACTAAAAAGTCCCGGCAGTAGATAAAAAGTCCCAGCAGTAAATAAAAAAGGGGAGGAAATGTTTTTTTAGGGGGAGGTTCAGTTCATTGCATCAGTGGCAGCTACCTTGGGAGTTGAAGCAGAACACTGTGGGGACAAGTAGAAAAGAGACAAGGTGCGCCAGACTAAGTGCAGCGTATTTTAGACCATTTATTTCAATAAAATAAGCCAAATGGCTACTCACAGGATAAAGGTAATAATAAGGCAAGTAGAAAGTATAGGGTCCGCAGTCACTGTACAATCCACGGTCACATAAGGAATGGCGTCCCGAACGTTATGGTGACAGGCTGTCCGGAGATGGATGATCCAAGGATGGAGCTGCAGGGAGATCCCTGTGGGTATCCGGATGGCTGGGCAGAACGCCGTACGGCCGTGGCGATATCCGGAAACCAGAACCGGAAGTGTGTCTCAACATGGAATGCAGGCTCGGGAGGGTCCGTGAACCGGAAGTGACTGTGGATCTCCCTGAAGCTCCATCCTTGGATCATCCATCTCCGGACATCTTTTGGTGGTATTTGATCACCTCTGCGGTTTACATTTTTTGCGCTATAAGCAAAAAACACTGGCAGGGAGGGGTTAACACTAGGGGGCGATCAAGGGGTTAACTGTGCTCCCTATGAGTGATTCTAACTGTGGGGGGATGGGCTTACTGGAACATGACAGAGATCACTGTTCCCGACCACTGGGAACAGTGGATCCCTGTCATGTCACCTGTCAGAACGAGGAAATGCCTTATTTCTCCCCGTTCTGCCTGTGTACAAGGCAATCGCATGCTGCCGGAGGACATCGAGTCCTCCCGACCCGTGGGCACGCTCCCGCAGCCCGCAACTGTGCCTGCATGAGCCGCCTCACACCTACAGCGATTCACGCAGGAGAGCCATTGTGACGGCGGCCGGTCCTAAAGTGGTTAAAATCCATACCAGACCCAAAGGGCCTGGTATGGGGACTGGGGGATGCTGTTTTTTTCTTTCTTTTTCTTTTTTTTTTTAAATGGAATTTGACTCGTTTTTTTTTCTCTTTAGAAATGTCATTTTTGCTGTAGCATGTTTTATGCATGATACAAATGTGCCACTTTATAGGCACATTATGGGGACCACCCAGGCACTATATTTAAAGGAATTTTTTCATTTTTGTTGTTTCATTTGTAGCATAATTATAATCACTGCTCCGGAAAAAAGATTGTTTTAAAAAAATGTTTTTTTTTTATTAAT
Organism: Rana muscosa; assembly: GCA_029206835.1. Lineage (NCBI taxonomy): Eukaryota > Metazoa > Chordata > Amphibia > Anura > Ranidae > Rana > Rana muscosa. Next base: position 716,933,332 of record CM055116.1, on the reverse strand, counting down.
ACATGTCCCCCAGGGCAGGACCCAGACCCCCACACCCATTTTATGGCCAATTACTTGCATATAAGCCTTCAAAATTGGCACTTTTGATTTTTCCTGTTCGGCTCCCACTTCAATGGGGTTCGCTGTTTGGGTTAGAACATTTCCCCTGTTAGGGAGTTCTGCTGCGAGCCGAACAGCCGAATACCTAGTGGAAAGTAAGTTTGTATCTAAGTGGCAAGGACCCTTTGAAATACTGGAAAAGGTTGGGGAGGTTAACTAGAAGGTATACCAACCAGACAAGTGAAAAAAGGGACAGATCTATCATGTGAATTTAATCAAAGCCTAGAAAGATAGAGAAGCCCTCCTAGCACTGTCACAACAGCAGGAGGTGAGAGAGTTTCTACAGTGTAATAAAGATTTCTTCTCAGAGTTGCCAGGCTGCACAAATGTAATTTAACACGACATTGTCACGGACCCCAAGATTCCGGTGCGGCTTAAGCCTTATCGTATTCTAGAAGCCTGCAGACAGGCAGAAGCCAAAGATGTGCAGAGGATGTTTAACCCTGGGATGTCAAAGAAGTCCAAAAGTGAATGGTGTAGTCCTATTGTCTTGGTTTCCAAACCAGATGGGTCCTTAAAATTTTGCAACGACTTCTGGAAACTGGACAAAGTGTCAAAATTTGACACCTATCCCATGCCCCAGATTGATGAATTAGTGGAGAAGTTTGGCCATACAAGGTGCATAACCACTATTGATCTCACTAGAGGGTATTTGCAGGTTCCCCTGACAGAGAAAGCAAAAGAAAAAACAGCTTTTACAACTCCAGAGGGCTTGTGGCAATATATCCGAATGCCCTTTGGGTTAAATGGAGCCCCTGCTACGAATGTAGCAGCAGCAGATGAGATTCATGGCCCACATCAATACTATTCAGCAAGAAACAAGTGAGAACCTTCCTAGGCATGGTTGGATATTATCGGAGGTTCATCCCAAACTTTGCCATAATGGCAGGACCCTTAACTGACCTTACCAAGGGCAAAAGCTCCTCTGTAGCGATTAAGTGGAATTCCCAGGCTGAAACAGATCTCCAAAGTCTGAAGGAGGCCCTGTGTAAACAGTTTGTGTTGGTGGCCCTAGACTTCAGCAAAGAGTTTGTGGTTCAGATCGATGCCTCAAGTATAGATATGGGGGCTGTCTTGTCACAAGTGGTAGGCGGAGAAGAACACCTGATGGTCTATTTGAGTTGGAAGCTGACCCCAGCAGAAAATAAATATAGTATTGTGGAGAGAGAGTATTTGGCCATTAAGTGGGCATTAGAGGCTCTACGATACTGCTTTCTGGGGTGATACTTCTGACTCTTAACAGGCCATACTCTCTTGAAATGGATGGCCCAGGCTAAGGCCTGTAATGCAAGGGTTATCCAGTGATTCCTGGCTCTCCAATATTTTTGTTTTAAAGTGGAGTACAGGGCTGGTCGTAATCAAAAGAATGCAGATGCCCTCTCTAGAACCCACTGTTTAATAGCTGGTGTTCGAACCCAAGGGTTTAAACAGAGGGGGGGGGGTATGTGACAAAAAGCCCCTGTCAGTTGTCGATAGGGTGTATCTGCCACATATTATTTTGAGGTTCTGAAGGTAAATGGGTGTCAGTGAGAGGTCGGTAGCAGGATGCAAGTTGCTAAGCATTGGCCACACCTTGCTCCCCACCTGTGGTATAATTTATGTTCCCTGGATCAATCTGTGTTAATAAAAATTAAAGTGAAGTTCCCCTGGCCTTCTTTCACTATCCCAGCGCTAAAGAAGCTCACAGGTGACTTATAACAGACTACAATGAATACGTGACCGTATTCATTAACCCAAATGTTCACTATATGTATCTATATCAGCAGCCGCTTAAACACAACAAATATTTTGCAGAACATAAAACTATAAAACTTATAAAAACACAATCAAATCCCTGGGTAGGATAATGAAAGTTTTCTATAGCAGCGCTCAGGTGGTCAATAGACTCCCTTGTCCACTCACTCTTATTTACAGTTCATAAGAGTACATATAGAACTTATGAAAAAAGATGTTGTTGTAAATGACATATAGCTCCAGATGTCTTCTTAATATGATCCACTTTAAATCATCAGTTGTATCCCCTTTCGGGTGGGTACTCACCACACACAGGATTTAAACAGGCACCTCACAGATCCCATCCGATGGTCATCCGATCATCCTAATCCTGGTTCTGATTACTCCTTCTAAAGCCTCCAGAGATCACCCGATAATCACCAGCAGATGTTCAAAGTGAAAAGAAAGAGAAGCCACCAATAGTGTAATCCCGTAGAGTATCTTTTAATCAGTCTATAAAAATTGTTTCCACAACATATCTTCCATATGGTAAAAATCAAGCAGTAAAATAGCAGCAGTGTAATTCAAAACCGCCGTGCTGTTCCCCCAGGCTCCTAACAGGTGCAGTGTATCAGCTGGTACAGCTTGTGTTTAACCAGACTTACTGCCGCTTCCTGTGTTTGGAGCGCACCTGGAACGCACCAACGTCACTTCCTTTCAGCCGCAAAGTCACCCTAGGGACACCTTTTTTCTCACAGCATTGCTCACTGACTCCTGGTAAATGATGACAGGCGAGGGAGGAAGTGATGCGGAGCGCCACGGACACGGAAGTGGCAGATTACGAGCCACTACATAGCAACAGGGCATTTCTGGTGAGTTAAAACATTTTTTTTTACTCCAAATCTTTTTTTAATACACATAAAGGACTGTGAAAATTTAAAAATGTTTTTCTGGGTGGAACTCCACTTTAACCAAGCAAAGCTACTAATACACTCCCTGGTTGTCCTTCGGCTTGACTATTGCAACTCCCTCCTTGTTGGCCTATCATTACATAGGCTATCCTCTCTTCAGTACATCATGAATGCTGTTGCCAGACTCATCCACCTTATCAACCATTTGGTGCCCGCTACCCCTCTCTGCCAATCCCTACACTGACTTCCGCCCACCTATTGAATAAAATGCAAAATGCTGATAACAACCTGCAAAACCATCCATAACTCTGCCCCAAGCTAAATTACCAACATCATCTCAAAATATCAATCAAACCATTCTCTTCCCTCCTCCCAAGACCTCCTCCTATGCTCACCTCCAGGACTTCTCAAACGTCTCCCCCAACCTCTGAGCCTCCTTACTCCTATCTATCCGACTATCTCCTACTCTATCTGCCTTTAGGTGATCCATTAAAACACATCCCTTTAGAGAGGCCTATCCTGCCTGTATGTAATAAACTGTTCTTTTACTTTCTTTATCATCTTGATCAGCTAATAATTATTATTTTTGTATCACTTCCTTTTAGTTTGTAAGCCCTAATATGAGCAGGGCCCTCTGATCCCTTTTGTATTGTCTCCCTCCATTGTGTACAGCACTGTGCAAACGATTGCAGCTATATACAGTATCTCGCAGCAACTATATTCAGTAAATTCTCTAATATATATATATATATATATATATATATATATATATATATATATATATATATACTGTGGGGGGATTTACTAAAACTGTAGTGTGCAAAATCTGGTGCAATTCTGCACAGAATCAGCTTTCAGGTTTTGTGGACATTTTAAGTCAGAACAAATACAGCTCTCATTTGTTTTTGAAAATGAAGAAAGAATTTTTAATTTTTTTTTATTTTTTCAATTTTCAAAACTTTGTGACAAAAAGCGAGATCTGCAAAATACTCAACATACCTCTCAGAAAATAGCTTGGGGTGTCTACTTTCCAAAATGGGGTCATTTGCAGGGGGGGGGGTTTGTGCCATCTTGGCATTCCATGGCCTCCGAAACTGTGATAGGCAGTGAGGAGTGAAATCAAAAATATACACCCTTAGAAATCCTGAAGGCGGTGCTTGGTTTTCGGGGTCCTGTACACGGCTAGGCTCCCAAAATAGCCCAGTAAGACCTTAGCATACCATACCTGCAAAGCAAATACCAACAAAAAAACCTAGTAAAAAATAAAAAAATAAATTTAACGCAACCTGTGCCTAAAATATATATATGCCGAAGCATGGGGGCATCCTCCCGCAAAAAAGTTATGCCGCGTACACACGGTCGGACTTTTCCACGGGCAAGCCTCCGTCGGAATTTCGACCGTATGTACGCGGCATTAGGAGCAAAATCGCTCCTCCGCCCCTATGCTTCGGCATATATGCTCTTTTTTTTAACTGTGGTGGTGAAATCACCTCCTACAGCACTGGAGTCACGGCTTTATGTATCGTGGGAGCAAACGCTGTTGCTGTCAAGTTAAATAATTCTGCGCTGCAGCTGAATGGCGCACCTGAAAACAAAAAATGACATACCTGAAAAGCAAGCATGATAAAACATTGCAGAATAGAATACAGTAAAAAAGAGCAGAAAAATAGAGAGAAAATAGAGAGAGAGAGAGAGAACAATAAAACGACAACTATTTTATTTATTTTTTGTGTTTTTTGTTCTTACGTTTTTTTTTTCTTTTTTACACTTTTTTTTGTAACTTTAACAACTGTAATGGTTCGGGTCTCTCAAAATGCGATGGCATCTTGGGAGACCCTATGTAAGTGTGTCCTGCTCTGTGCAATGCTGTACCCTACGCTAAAACTTCACTTTTGAGTGGAAGCGTTCAAAACATTTACCAGTGCAAAGACCAGGATTGTCAGGACAGCGTGGACAAAAATAACGGGTGTCACGCCTAAATCCGCGCTTGCTACAGACACAAAATCTTTTTTGGGGGGCTCGTTGAGTAGGGGTACTCTCGAGGACATACGGATAATGCCTCTCATGCAGCCGGCTTACTGCATTTGGTTGGGGATGGTGAGGTGCAGAACCGCCTGGATACAGGAGTTCTGTGACTACAGCTGTATCTCATCCTGGAATTTTAGGAGAAATAACGTCCCGCCTGAAGCTCTGTATAGCACATGAGCATTCAGCAAAGCCAATTGGAATAAGGATAGAGACACTTTTTTGTACCAGCGTCTCGCCTTACGGTCAATTAGATACGGCGCCAACAACTGGTCGTTGAGGTCCACCCCTCCCATATTTTGGTTATATTCGTGGACACAGAGGGGTTTCTCCACAACACCAGTCGCCGTACGAATTTGGACTGTTGTGTCTGCATGAAGGGAGGTAAGAAGGGAGGTAAGAAGGAAAACATTCTTATTATCCCTCCACTTCATAGCGAGCAAGTTATTACACTTCAAGCCAGTCATGCCTTTTACGGGAATCTACAAGCCTCGTCGGAAAGCCCCGGCGATTAGGTTGCACGGTGCCACATGCTCCAATCTGATGATAAAACAAGTGACTAAACAGTGGCACGCTTGTGTAATAATTGTCCACATACAAGTGGTACCCCTTTGCGAATAAGGGTGACACCAAGTTCCACACTATCTTGCCAGCACTCCCTATGTAATCTGGGCAGTTGACCGGCTCAACCTGACTATCTTTTCCCTCATAAACCATAAAGCTCCATACATAGCCTGTTGCCCTGTCACAGAACTTATAGAGCTTGACCCCGTATCTGGCACGCTTGCTGGAAAGGTACTGCTTGAAAGACAAGCGGCCAGAAAATTTCATCAGGGACTCATCAACGCAGACAACTTGATCGGGAATAAACAAGGCTGCAAAACGTTCGTTGAAGTGGTTTATAATTTTGTAGAGCCGGTCGTATTCAGGGTCTCCACGTGGATGACAAAGGTTATTGTCATTGAAATGCATGAACCGCAAGATCTGCTCGTATCGTTTCCTGGGCATGGAGGCAGAGAACACGGGCATGTGGTCAATTGGGTGCATGGACCAATAAGCACGCAATGACGGGCATTTATGTGTGCCCATGTTGAGGGAAAGGCCCAGAAAGGTCTTAAATTCGGAAACCATAATTGGTTTCCAATCTTTGGCAATGGAATTTGGCAATTTGTTGGGAATTAAGTAGCTACAGGGGGTGTGGTATGCCTGCCCCTAACTAGTGTAGATTTAGATTGGTTGGTACATCATTTAGAGAGCAGTAAGACCTTGGGTAATCATGTGGGGTGGTTAGGAGAGGTATTTTTATTTTATTTTTATTTAATAATTTTTGATTGGTATCATTAGATATAAAGATATAGGAATTTATAAAACCATTATTGATCTGAATTTAGATCTAGAGGCATTTTTTCCTGGAAATCATGGATTAATTGTCAAATACTAATCACCTATCTGGCATTCTGCCAAGTGTGCACAAGATGGCGCTGGTTTCCATCTATGCCAATGACGAGAGCCAGATAGGTGGGGATATATATACAGTTTAAAAGTTTAAAATTAAACTAGTGAGTATGATAAGCAAATATGCAATAAATCCATATATTCCATTAGATATGAATTGGGGATATTTTCATCTAATAACGGATAAAACTATTTATCTAATGATCCAGCTAAGGTTTCAGTATGGGTCTGGGTGTGCAATTGGTATGCTTTCGAGACTGTACCATTGCCTTCTATGTATAGGGGGATACCAAATTTCTGTTTGCCTTATTTTTATTCGTTGTTATCTCTTAAGTAATTCCATGAAGTATAATATGGTCATACACATGTTTTAACTAACCACAAGATGGTAGTGCAATTAAAGTTGTTGTAAGCCATGTAACCCGAGACTAGGGTTTGTTTTTGGGCGAGTTTTGGACACCTCCGCTGTTTCCCGCAGTAGTCTCGCCCATAACTACAAATACCATGATCCTTTGTGACCAGGCACGCCCCCTGAAGACGTAAACCAACGAAACGTACGTCGGCGGCGATACCTGGTCACGTGATTCGCTTTGTCATCCCGGCGCTCAGAGTTTGAATGATCTGTGAACACCAAGTGTGTCACCTCGGAGGAAGCAGCGGGGGAGTTCTTATACAGAGAAGCTCACAATCCTAGTGCCGGGAAAGGCACTTTTAAAGTAAGAGGCCATTTGGCACATCTTGTTTTTTATATTGTTTTAATAAACTGTAATTGACATATCCTGTCTCTATGCCTGACAAGAGAGGTCTGGATTTTTTGCTGAGTTTTGAGTGTCGATGTGCATGCAGGCACAATCCTGCACAAGCTCTAAGGACCATCTTTTTAATTAAAGTGGTCAATAAAATCTGGTAAGCGCATCCTTTGTCTGAGCACTTTGGGTGAAATATATTGTCTGGTGGAGGAATAACACGCCAATTACGAAGATTTTTTTGCTAAATGTTTCACGATTAACCGACGTTCAAGCAATATTTTGATTTAATATTTGCACTTGGTTGGAACTTTCTTTGGAGACTTCTTTGGAAAAATTGGACTCTTTGATTGCATTTATATTGGGACTCACATTTAGATATTATTTATATATATTTCTTTGAACTATTTTGGATTCTTGGATTTAAATACTATCAATTAAGTATTTAATAATATATCTATATATCAATATAGGTTGTTCATTAAGGGTGTATGTGAGGTACTCCTTTTGAGATACCTGTGATAGGGTAATTATTTATATTCATAATATAACACCTAAATAGATGTCATTATATATTTTGTAAGTATAATTAGCGCACTCTTATTATTTATTTAATAATTTTTCACTTGATCATTTTGGTAGTCGCTACGGCCACCATTTTGCGGAGGAGCAGCTGTAAAATAGTTAACTATTATATATTTGTTAGTGGTGGCGCGGATTTTTTTATTTTTTGCAATGGAAGGCAACTGGGGACTAGCGGCGATGAATTGACCAGCATATAAATTACTCTGGTCCACAATAGATCTATAGAGATCTTCCGTGAAAAACAGTGAATAAAAATCAATTGGCATCAAATCAGCTGTTTCCACCTGAATACCGGGCTGGGCAGAGTATGGGGGAAGTATGGGTTCTGCAGAAGTGGTGGGGACCCAATCAGGATAGGCGAATTCTGCAGGAAGGGCACTATGGGCACGATGGGCCTGCCTTTGTCTTCTTCTTGGTGGCAGCGGGACACTACTTGTGCTTGCCACCTTGCCAGCTTGAACTGCACCTATGGGACTTACCACGTCACCACGTGATACTGCAGTGCTGGATGTACGCCCAGGCTGTACTAGGCCGCTGTGCTTGCCAATTCACCAGAAGGAATAGTGGCGCTAGTACTACTCTGCTCCATGATACGAGAGCCCTGCGGTTCTTGCTCCTCAACAACCTCAGAAGATCGGGATCGGGTACGCCTGACCTTAGCAGGGACCTCATCTTCGTCGTCAGAGCTATCTGACATGGAGCCACTGACTTCACTGTCTTCTACGGGAAGATATTCTGAGCCTGAATCTGACAGATGCGTGACCTCCTCTTCACTATCTGTCATGCTCAGAATCTCGTAGGCCTCTTTACTAGTGTACCTTCGATTTGCCATTTTGGCCTCTAAATTTAGGGGTACACTAGAAGAATTCACAGGTAAAAAAAGCGCCTGACTGTCAGCAAATGTATCAAACGCTTAAAAAAAAAAACTGTTAGCGATCGCAGGGATCAGGACTGTCTCTGCGAACGCTGCAGTTATGTGTGTTGTGTTTGGTAAGTGACAGTGATCGATCGATACTGCACTTGGGTGGGCTGGGCTGGGCTGGGCTGGGCTGGGCTAGGCGGAGGGGCTAAACGCAGGTGCTAGCAGGTATCTGGGCTGATCCCACTAACACTGCGTTTTTGGGAACCCTAAACCGCTGGGGACGCTAGTATAGATCTGATCAGATCAGATATTGATCTGTTCAGATACTATACCACTAAGGGAGGTGTATGCTTTGCGCGTGGGTGTTAGCATTACTGGCACTAACCTAACGCTGCCTGGGGCAACGCAGACCCTCTCTGGCGCTAAAACCTAATTGATATCAGCCGCCGGGCGATTAGGGGGTTAAACCTTTATTGGGTTATATACGGCGGGTGCCCTGATGCTATAAAAAGCAAACTAACCAACCAGCGTCACCCGTAAAACGTATATGGTGATCACTGGTGAAAGGGTTAACTAGGGGCAATCAGGGGGTTAAAACCTTTATTAGGTTATATATGGGGGTACCTGACGCTATATAAAAACCTGACGGGTAACCTAAATAACGAAATAACTAACTGGCTAACCAGTGTCACCAGTAAAACTTATACGGTGATCACTGGTGAAAGGGTTAACTCTGTCTTTCTTCAGCCATCTTGGACCTGAACTCCTCACACAAAATGCCTGGTGAAGCCACAGAAACTGTCCCAGTTGCAGAACACGAACTCCACCAGCCACAAGCTGAGACTGGATCAGGAACAGAGTCAGACAGCGATGATTCTCCTCCAGAGTTGGAACAGGACTCCACACAAACTTCCACACAGCAGGCGCAGCTTGCCGCAGCAGCAGAAATAGATGAGGAACCTGTCAGCAAAGCAAAACAAAGCAGGAGTGAAAAGAAAGCAAGGAAGGCTATGTCAAAGCTGGGGCTTCGCCAGGTTACTGGGGTCACAAGAGTCACTATCCGAAAATCCAAAAACATCTTATTTGTCATTACAAAACCAGATGTATACAAGAGCCCAGCATCTGACACTTACATTGTTTTCGGAGAGGCTAAGATTGAAGATCTCTCACAACAAGCCCAGCTTGCTGCTGCCGAAAAATTCAAGGTACAGGGAGAAGCAGTATCAAACATACAGGAAAACACACAGACTCCCACAGTACAAGAGGAGAGCGAAGAGGAAGAGGTTGATGAGAGTGGAGTAGAAGTTAAGGACATTGAGCTTGTAATGTCACAGGCGAATGTGTCTAGGGCGAAGGCTGTGCGCGCTCTGAAGAACAACAGCAATGACATAGTAAATGCTATCATGGAGTTGACGATGTGAGGATGCCTCAGACTGATCTCCTTTCGTCTTGCTCTTGGGTCGGTGCAGCTAGAATTGAGATTTATACTATTTCTATTGATTTAATAAACGTGTGGCTTATTGGAAAGGGTTAACTCTAGGGGCAATCAGGGGGTTAAAATAATATATGGGGGTACCTGACGCTATAAAAACCTGCGGTGAACCTAAAAATAAATAACTGGCTATCTAGGGCACCACCGGCACTAAATACAGCGATCGGAAATACGATCGCTTAGTGACGCTGGCGTTAGGGGGTGAAAGGGTTACCTGGTGGGCGATCAAGGGGTTAAACCTTTATTAGGGGGGGTTAGGGTGCTACCCTGGACCTAAAGTGGCCTAAACCTAACTGCCCTGACACTTTTTACAGTCACAAATGACACTAAATGCAGTGATCAGTAAATAAATGATCACTGCAATCAGTGATTCTGGGGGTGATCTGGGGGGTGAAATGTGTGCCTATGTGTACCTACGTGTTTGTGTAGTGTTGGTGCACTAACCTGATGTCTTCTCTCCATGGCGCTCTGGACGAAAAGACCGCCGCATGGAGAGATGACATCACTTCCTCTGCCTGTGTTTACATTACACAGGCAGAGGAAGATTCTCATTCGCCGGGAGCGATCGCAAGGGGGTGGCCGGAAACAAATGGCCGTCCCCTCATCACGGATCGCTCCCGCACCAAGAACCACCGCTCACTGTATAGAAGGGGGGTCCGATGGGACCCCCCAACTATACGAAGGCAGGCACGTACAGGTACGTGATTGTGCCTGTCCGTGCCATTCTGCCGACGTATATATACAGTGAGCGGTCGTTAAGTGGTTAAAAAAAAAATACTTTGATACATGCAACACATGCAGGGCAGTACCGGACCCCATACCCCTTTTATGGCCAGTTACTTGCATATGAGCCTTTTTCCTGCTCAGCTCCCATAGCCTTTAATAGGGTTCACCGTTTGGGTCAGAACTTTTCAAACCCATCAATCAAACCTAATCACCTATATATAGAGTAACTTGCCAAACTCCCAGTATTTATACTTAATGAAATGCCTTTGTGGGTGTTTCTATATTGGCAGAACTAAACAACCTTTTTTACCCGAGTTGGAGATGACGTCTCTCTCATTAAAAAACAGAAAATGGAGACCCCAATAAGCCATCATGTGGGGCTTTACTATTATTTTGATCTTCATATGATTAAGTTTGTGGCATTGTCATTTTGTGTTCCTGGTTGTCAACCATTAGGACCTATTTATGACCACCAAAGGCCCCTGCTTTTTTGGGAGTCCCCTGCTCCCCAAGGCGGTGCCTTATTTCATGCTGCCTGTCTTTTGCTCCTCATTCCATCTCCGGAGATTTCTTTGAATTGCTCGAGTCCCCCACATGTAATCCTTCCCTCTTTGTCATTAAGGGTATGGTTGCCTGGTCGGCCATTGAGCAGTAAACATCATCCTGTGTCCCCTAGTGTGGACCTTGCTCATCCTGGCGGCAGGTGGCATTGCCCAGGCCCTCATGACTGTGTGCACTAGGACCCAGGCTTTTCCATCAGGAGATACTTTTGGTAGGTGCGGCGCGTGCAGGGTGTGACTCCTGGTGTACCTGGGAGGACTATAAGGCCGACAGTTCCAGCGGCTATCTTGCCAGAGCCATGTGGGCTGGACTACTCTGCAGATTGAACTGGTATGTGTTGGACAGGACACACCACACTGAGATTTGCATACTATCTGAGCATTTGACTATACTCTAGTAATCTGCATTTGATACTTGTGATGATTTCTAGTGAGGATTGTCCTCACTAATGTGAAATTCTTTGCCGTATGTAAAATATTGCTTTATATTTCTCCCCAGTAGTTGTGAGCATTGATTCACATATAAAAAACCTTGGTCTCTTTTTGTTCAGTTTCCAGCTTAGTGATACTATAAACTCTGTGAGAATCCTATGCTCTTGTGTGGTCATCTCTGGTACTAGATATTGTAAGTCACTTTTACTATCTTTTGCTGGTAATTGCTATGCAATCATTTGGAAAAACAATAGATTATTACTATGTGTTTGTATCAAATGTAGCTGGTCCCCTATATGCCTCTTGTGGTCTCATATGGTCCTGTTGTAATTGACACCATCGGGAACATCTCTTCAATAGATCAGATCTTATACTCTCAAGTTACATGAGAATAATTGTGGGGTAAGCATGCTGGATTAATATTATTGAATACATGCATTGTCTGTTTATAAATTGTTGAATACTTACTGTATACTTTGTCTTTATTTGATATAGTGTCATGAGCTTTAGTGGAAGGTACATTCCAAGAAGAAGCAAAGAGGGTGAAACATGTCAGGATTCACCACCTTATTATCGTCATGAATATACCAACCATAAAAAATAGGGGTCATAATTATACTTGGTTGTATTTAGTTATACTGTTTAATTACATTTTACATTACATTACATTTACATTTACATTAATTACATTTTCTAATAAATATATTTTTATTGAAGTTTTTTGCAATTTGTTATGTTGCACCTGAAAAGTCCAGTGAAATTCTTTCTCTACTTCCAGGTTTATTGTCAGGTTTATTGTCAACGCGTAAAGTGTTACTAAACCCACAACAGTAAAAACAGTCTGTATATGCAGTAAAGCATGCTTGTTATACTCACTGTGGAACCTAAGGGGTTACTCCTCTGCATTGTGTAAAAAGGCTGTTTGATCCTGTGAGCATAGATCCTCCCCTTCTTGCATTTTCCCCAAAAATATCTCCAGATAAGACAGAGTTAGTAAAGTCAGTCTGCACATGCACAGTTTGGTGTGCATTGCTAGAGAATTTTTTTTTTCTTGGGAGAGTGCATGTGATCAGCACAGGGCCAATCGGCACTGTCCAGACAGCGGGTCAGGGGTCCTGCATCCTCATAGGACAGCCAGTGCACTATGAAAACTCCTCCTACAAGCTTTATCCAGGCACTAATAAAAGTCACAAGACTGCTATAAACTGCTGATGAGAAAATGTGTTTATCAGTTTATATTTACTAAATTGATTGCATTTCCATGTTCTGTGTACTGTGGGAGACCAGATATAGTAAATGCAGGGGTTTAATAACACTTTGATTAAACAAACTGAAGTTCCTAGTCGACTGGTTACCATGCAGTGCTCCAGTTATGGTAAATATCCACCTGTATGTATATTGCGGAGGGTCAGCCTGGGGCAGGGGCTAGGAGGTTGTTAATTTTGGAGTAATAAGTAGGAGAGCATAGAGACACAAGGCATTTTTGTGTTGTGTTGTGTCTGAGGCGGACAGAGCTGTTTTTGGCTGGACTCCAGTGAAAAGCTGACACACTGGGCTGCCTGAGAGACTTGAATGTCTTGGAATCTTACTCCTGGTAGGCCCTGTGCACTGAACTGATGATGCAAAGCACATACCTTGTTGTGTAATTAAAAGTAATTAAGCTGGCCGTAGATGGTTCGGATCTTGTCCAGTTCAGCAGGGACCAGTTGAGATTTGAACTCTCTATGGGCAGGCTTATTGTTCCCAGGGCTATCCATCAATCAACTTGGTTGCAACCAGCATATTGGCTTTAACTGGTAGCAATAAACACTGTGTTTCCCCTGCAGGGATGGCTCTCCTCGCTACCCTGCCGGGAGAGCACAATAGCTGCACAGGAGCGATTCACCCATCAGCACTGATTGTGTTGATGGGGGAATCAAGTGATTTTCTTTTCTGCACCCCCTGTGGCTGCAGGAAAGAAAATTGCATAATCTATGGCCTGCCTTACTTGTTTTGTTTACACTGATACTGAAGAAAAAGTCTGTTTTGTATTTGCTAAAAGTCAACTTTTAGTTTTCTGAAATATGTGGAGGACACCTGTTGTCTCATCAGATCCTGACAATATACTATTTCTGTTTGCACCTTTTGAAAAAAAAAAAAAAACAATGCTACTGTTCCCCTCAGCCTATGTGCAGTCTGTCTACATGCACTTGCTCAAACATCACCTGCACATGGTCACTCAGGGCAGGCTTTGTGATAGTGAAAATGCTGGACCATGCCTGGGCAATGTATGTTGGCTCAGCTGCATGTAGTCTCAAACATGTGACAAGGTGGCAATGTAGGAGCTCAATTGGGAGACAGTATTCACCCCAAAAAAGCAACAAGAACCTTTGCGGCAGCATCACCAGGTTTTTTCTCAGATTTAAAAAGATTAAATTTTTTTATTTTAAAGCTTAAACATACAGGTCCTTCTCAAAAAATTAGCATATTGTGATAAAGTTCATTATTTTCTGTAATGTACTGATAAACATTAGACTTTCATATATTTTAGATTCATTACACACAACTGAAGTAGTTCAAGCCTTTTCTTGTTTTAATATTGATGATTTTGGCATACAGCTCATGAAAACCCAAAAATCCTATCTCAAAAAATTAGCATATCATGAAAAGGTTCTCTAAACGAGCTTATAACCTAATCATCTGAATCAACTAATTAACTCTAAACACCTGCAAAAGATTCCTGAGGCTTTTAAAAACTCCCAGCCTGGTTCATTACTCAAAACCGCAATCATGGGTAAGACTGCCGACCTGACTGCTGTCCAGAAGGCCATCATTGACACCCTCAAGCAAGAGGGTAAGACACAGAAAGAAATTTCTGAACGAATAGGCTGTTCCCAGAGTGCTGTATCAAGGCACCTCAGTGGGAAGTCTGTGGGAAGGAAAAAGTGTGGCAGAAAACGCTGCACAACGAGAAGAGGTGACCGGACCCTGAAGAAGATTGTGGAGAAGGACCGATTCCAGACCTTGGAGGACCTGCGGAAGCAGTGGACTGAGTCTGGAGTAGAAACATCCAGAGCCACCGTGAACAGGCGTGTGCAGGAAATGGGCTACAGGTGCCGCATTCCCCAGGTCAAGCCACTTTTGAACCAGAAACAGCGGCAGAAGTGCCTGACCTTTACTTTTTTCGGATGAAAGCAAATTTTGCATGTCATTCGGAAATCAAGGTGCCAGAGTCTGGAGGAAGACTGGGGAGAGGGAAATGCCAAAATGTCTGAAGTCCAGTGTCAAGTACCCACAGTCAGTGATGGTCTGGGGTGCCATGTCAGCTGCTGGTGTTGGTCCACTGTGTTTTATCAAGGGCAGGGTCAATGCAGCTAGCTATCAGGAGATTTTGGAGCACTTCATGCTTCCATCTGCTGAAAAGCTTTATGGAGATGAAGATTTAATTTTTCAGCACGACCTGGCACCTGCTCACAGTGCCAAAACCACTGGTAAATGGTTTACTGACCATGGTATTACTGTGCTCAATTGGCCTGCCAACTCTCCTGACCTGAACCCCATAGAGAATCTGTGGGATATTGGGAAGAGAAAGTTGAGAGACACAAGACCCAACACTCTGGATGAGCT
Organism: Rana muscosa; assembly: GCA_029206835.1. Lineage (NCBI taxonomy): Eukaryota > Metazoa > Chordata > Amphibia > Anura > Ranidae > Rana > Rana muscosa. Next base: position 716,918,120 of record CM055116.1, on the reverse strand, counting down.
TAAGGCCGCTATCAAAGCATCCTGGGCCTCCATAACACCTCAGCAGTGACACAGGCTGGTTGCCTCCATGCCACGCCGCATTGAAGCAGTCATTTCTGCAAAAGGATTCCCGACCAAGTATTGAGTGCATAACTGAACATAATTATTTGAAGGTTGACTTTTTTTGTATTAAAAACACTTTTCTTTTATTGGTCGGATGAAATATGCTAATTTTTTGAGATAGGATTTTTGGGTTTTCATGAGCTGTATGCCAAAATCATCAATATTAAAACAAGAAAAGGCTTGAACTACTTCAGTTGTGTGTAATGAATCTAAAATATATGAAAGTCTAATGTTTATCAGTACATTACAGAAAATAATGAACTTTATCACAATATGCTAATTTTTTGAGAAGGACCTGTATGTACTTTAAACCACTTGGCAGGGCAATGTACATTGGATGTGAAATGTTCTGTAACACAAAAAAATCATTTCTAAGGTTAAAAAAGTATAGATGGATTTGATCATACAGATGTTTATGTGTGCATAGTGACACAAGATTGAGTAAGTTGAATCTTGCCAGGGAAGGCACGAGACTGACTTTTGGAAATCTGGACATTTCTGTATGCTACTAAGAATAAAACCAAAAGGCTTGAACAAATACTATTAGTGAAAAACATATTTATTTTACCATTTAAAGGTTAAAACTGAAAGCGAATGATAAGGTATTTTTAGATAATTACATTTGGAGAATTTCTCTAACTCAATTCAATTTCACACATTTTGCAAATTAACAAGTGAGAATCTGCCCACATTACACCAACACAGGAGAGACAAACAGATATTTGAAAGTAGTTTAGCACCTGGATTCCTGGCTAATAAAGAAAATTCAGATGCTAAGATTGTGCAGTACATCCTTACAGCAGCCAATTAATTTGCATGAAATAAATTAACAAGTCTTAAAAAAAGAATATATATTTTTTTCTCAGCTGTAGGTGTCGATCATGCTGTGAAACACTGCAGCAGCCCTGGCTCCAAACTGCAAGATGATAACATTCATACCAAGAACAGTATGTATCAAATGTTTTTTTTTTATCTAAGCTTCATTTTTAAAGGGGAAGCAAATCAAAGCTGTAAAGCTGTGTAGCAGTTTCAGAAAGATAATTTAAAACATAGGCTTTTGTTGCATACATTTGTAAATACATGCAATGCCAAACTACTGTGTAGTGATGAGCCGAACACCCCCGGGTTCGGTTCGCACCAGAACCCGCGAACGGACCGAAAGTTCGCACAAACTTTAGAACCCTATTAAATACAATGGATGCGAACGTTCGAAATCTAAAGTACTATTTATAACGACTAATATGCATGTTATTGTCCTAAAAAGGGTTTGGGAACCCGGGTTCTGCACCAGGGGACATGTATCAATCCAAAAAAAAGTTTTAAAGTGCGCATGCGCGGGGACTCGGAGAAGGACGTGTGCTGACCGAGCTCCCGGCACCCCGACCCACCAGAGCTAACGATAGCGCAGGCACTGAGGTCCGTGAGCCAGGACCGATCCCACACCAGCCCCGAAGTGGCGATGAACCGTAGGGCACAGGGGCAGCCGCGGAAAGGACACGATACGCAAACTACAGCCCAGAAGAGAGCAGGGCCTTCCCCTACAGCACAGCCGCGATCCAAGATGGCGCCGGGTAAGCCAGACACACGAGGCAGCACGGCAGCAGCCAGATCCTACGGCGCTACACAGAGAGGAGACAGGCAGCTAAATCTGGAGCCAACTAGGGATCCATTCTCCTCACAATCCTCGGGAGAGGTGGAGACCGGACAGCGGGGTGAGTCACTATCACATCCCCCATCCCCAGCCATATACGCTGATAGACATGACTCTCCAAACTCCCCTGCCTCCCCTGCCTCCTCCATGGATAGGAACATGGCAGACTTAGCAGAAGTCCTCATTAGCCAATCCAGCCAATCCAGCCAGGATATGCCAATTCCCCAGCTCTCACACTATTCCCCTGATGCTGTACTGTTGGGCAGATTCTCCACCATGCTGCAGCAGGAGCTCTCTAAGGCCTGCACATTAATCACCACTGACCTGAAAAAAGACATCCATAGCTTGGGAGAGCGTTTTGAGCTAATTGAAACCAAAGTGGATGGAGCCATCAAAAGGGTCAACCAGAACTCAGCCATGGTGACAGACCTCCAGGATAGATTAGAAGAGGCATTCACAAAAATTGAAGATTTGGAGAATCGTTCTCGTAGGTACAATGTCCGCGTGCGTGGCCTCCCTGAAACTCACACAGATCTAGAGGGGGCTGTAAAAGACCTGATGAAAACCCTTATCCCTGATATAGCCAACCACCACATGGAAGTTGATCGCGTTCACCGAGCACTGACAGCCCCAAGGGCCGACGGCCTACCACGAGACATTATTGTTAAGCCACATCACTACCGCATTAAGGACAAGATGATGCTTGCGGCTCGCAACAGGCCGGACCTGTCGCTATTTGGAACACCAATACAGCTCTTTACAGATTTGGCGCCATCAACGGTCCAGAAACGCAGAAACCTACGGCCATTACTCCAGCAACTTATGGCCAAACAGATTAAGTATCGATGGTCGTTCCCTTTTAAGTTATCATTCACTTACAACGGAAAGTCCCACTCCTTTTCCACGTTCCAAGCAGGCGAAGACCTACTGCTTAGTCTCGGCATCATTGCACGGGACTCTCCGACTCCGATTTCATCTCCCTCTCGTCTGGATCATCGTCCCCTCTCCCCGATATGGCAGGATCGCACACGCTCACAGGCCAGAAATGCTCGCCGGAATACCTGAGTATTATTGCTCTTCTCTCTTTTTGCTTTTTTGCCCCCTTTTGGGAACTGTTAGTGCTTGATTGCACGGATATGGCCTGGGCCCATGGTGGACTATGGGCCTGATGGGGCCATCGTTACCGTTCACAGTTCACAGGTTACAAAGTCACGGCTTACAAAGTTACTGGAGTTCCTGGTTCTTCGGACTGGCTGACAGCCGAATATTTTACAACCCCGACGGGCCCAACCTGGTCGAAGAAATTTTGCTTTTTGCTTTTTAGCAGTCTGGGGGCCTTAGTCGGACCGCAATGTGTTCCCCTGTTGGGCTGTGGCTCGGGGGCCGGAACGACCGATGGGGACCCTTCCGGCCCCGGCGCCACTGGCCTTGGGAATGCATGTTCCTATAGACAGCCTGTTATGTTAAAACTGTATTGATTGATTTTGTCATTTCCGATATGACCTCGAATAGCCTGCTCGTACAGAGTGTAATCATATTTGGGTCGGGGTGGTCATGCTTGCCACCCAACTGCAAGACTACCTATCCTACGACAAGGATGGTACCCTTGCACCTAATTTGCCGGATGTTGTCTCCGGCAGGGGTTATTCCCCATTCCTTCATTCATCAGCTAGGATTGAGTTATATTGGTTGTTTGGGCCTAAGGCCTATGTATATGTTTTTTTGCTTTTATTTTTGTTTCTCTTCTTCTCTAATGCCTTTTCCTTCTCTCCCTTCCCCCTCTTTCTTCGGAGCCTCGGTTCAGCGCCCTTCCCTTATGTCATGGTCTGAGAGGTCACATAGCCAAACAGTCATCATCATCGGGACCCTTCTCGCTTCATTCATTATGCAAGGTAAGAGTGCTCTGCCCTACCACGATGGCCACCACATATAACACAGACTATTCGATAGTTAGCCACAATGTACATGGATTTAACTCCCCTACTAAAAGAACTAAGGCTTTCCAGTTTTATCATAAACAGAAGGCTGAAGTCCTGCTATTGCAGGAAACTCATTTCTCCAATGTCTCAGCGCCCCGTTACCTCAATGGGAAGTATCCACAGTTTTACTTGGCAGGGGGTCGGGAAAAGAAGGGCGGTGTAGCCATCTGCTTTTCGAAACGGACCCCCTTTACCCCCATCGCTATCGTTAAGGACAAGAGAGGTAGATATATTATGGCAGTGGGGCGGCTCCATGACCAGGAGGTGTCCTTTATATCATACTATGCCCCGAATACTGGACAGCCGGAATTCTTTAGCAAAATGCTGAAGATTCTTATGCCCAAAGTCCAGGGTCAGGTCATTATGGGAGGCGATAGTAATATTCCCTTGGACAGAATTATGGATAAATCGGACTCCTCTAGACCAACATTGAAACGCCCACCGACTGGAAGCAGCAAGGTTGCACGTCTGTTTCATTTCTATGACCTCATCGACGCCTGGCGAGAAAATAACCCTACGGTCAGAGACTTTACACACTTTTCACAAGCCCATCATACTTACTCGAGGATAGACCACGTTCTAGTACGTACGCCTTTGCTACCATTTATTAAGTCGGTTAAGATTTTATCTACCCCTTGGTCTGATCATTCCCCGATAAAACTCTCTACTTCAGGGCTATGGACTAAATCTAGACCCTCCCCGTGGAGACTTAATGTGAGCTTGCTGAATGACCCTACAATCTTTTTAGAGATTCAAAAGGAAATACAGGAATACTTTAGACTTAATAAGGCATCGGACACATCCCCCGCAATTAACTGGGTAGCTCATAAAGCAGCGATTAGGGGCATATTGTTACAAGTGGCAGCCAGGATTAAACGCAATAGGGAACAGGCAAATAAGATTCTGGAAACTAACTTAGATAACTTACTTAGTGAACAGCACAGAAATCCCCTGGTAGATATAAGGCATAAAATTGATGAGGCTCGACTAGCACTAAATCTTAGCTTGACTACTCAAGCGGAGAAACATATTAGTTGGTCTAAGCACAGGTTCTATACGATGGGTGATAAACCTACCACAATGTTAGCTAGAAAACTGGTTCCTCGACCGTACACACCGACTTTGCCTAAACTACGACTATCCACGGGCCTAACCTCCCAGAACCCCGAACGGATAATTGGAGAATTTCACAAATTTTATGCTAAGCTGTATGGAGTGCAGGACAAGTTCGATTCATCTGAAGCGAGCACATTCTTTCGCGACTTACAGCTGCCTAAATTGACACAAGCCCATGCGGAACTGATGGACGGTGCTCTTACAGAGCCTGAAGTCAGGGCTGCAATCAAAACCCTACACCCTACCAAGGCCCCTGGGCCAGATGGATTCCCGGGTCACTACTATAGGAAATATCACGATCTTCTGGCCCCACATCTCTGTACTTACTTTAATGACCTGAGAAGCGGCAGCAAGCTCCCCAGCCATGAAAATGTAGCCTATATAAGTGTTATCCCGAAACCAGGAAAGGACCATACAGACTGTTCCAATTATCGCCCAATTTCTCTGATCAATACGGATCTTAAGATTCTAACCAAAATACTGGCCCAGAGACTTAATACTTTTCTTCAGTGTTATATCCATCCTGACCAAGCAGGTTTTGTCCCGACAAGACAGGCATCGGACCAAACCCGCCGGATAATTAACCTTATCTCAGCGGTTCGGTCTGATTGGGATGGAAAGGGGACTAGGAGGGGAATGTTACTTTCATTGGATATCCAGAAGGCGTTCGATTCTATCTCCTGGGACTATCTTTTTGATGTTCTCACACGCTTTGGATTTGGGAGACGCTTTCTGGATCTCCTTCACATATTATATGATTCCCCCAGTGCCTCGCTAATGCTCAGAGGATATACATCCCAAACATTTCCTATCAGGAGAGGAACTAGACAGGGCTGCCCGTTGTCGCCACTATTATTCGCCCTGGCGATTGAACCACTAGCGCTCAAAATTCGCGCCTGCAGAGATATACAGGGCATTTATTGCGGAGACTATGAACACAAATGTTTACTCTTTGCGGACGACTTGTTGCTGACCTTGACCTCACCGATCACATCCCTACCTAACTTGTATGCTATTTTGCAGCCTTTCTCCAACATTTCCGGGTTGGCAATTAATCATAGTAAGTCAAGAGCACTGAACTTATCTTTGCTAAGCTCCACTCAGGCTACGCTTGAAAAATCATTTCAATTCCGATGGGAATCCACAGCTCTCCCTTATTTAGGCATACAGCTGACCTCATCTATTGGTGAGTTGTACAAAGAGAATTATCCAGCCCTTTTCAAACGGCTAACAGCTGACATGGCTAAGTGGCAGGTTCACCCGCCATCGTGGTTTGGCAGACTTCACTCAATTAAAATGAATGTTCTACCTCGATTATTGTATTTCTTCCGTACCTTGCCAGTTTCATTGGCCCGTGATGACCTTAAACGATTCCAGAATAAAGTACTACAGTTTATTTGGGGTGATAAGAGACCCAGGGTGAATAGGAGCACTCTATACACGTTGAAGCGGAGAGGAGGACTTGGTCTTCCAGACTTATTAAAATATTTTTATGCTGCCCAGATAGCACAACTTACAAGGTTTCACTCCCAACAGGCACAGGCCATTTGGATGGCTATGGAATCTTATTCCTGCCGTCCCAAACCTATTTCTTATATTTTATGGCTCCCTATCAAGGAGCGACCTCCTATACTTTGCCCTACTTTATCCATGTCACTGGAACTATGGGACAGACTCTCCAGATCTCACAAATTCAAATCTCCTCATTCTCCACTGACACCTCTGCTTCAAAATAAAGCATTCACCCCGGGTCTCACTCCACTAGCGTTCGAATGGTGGACTAATAAGGGTTTTAAGTGTATTGCTGACTTGTGCGATCATAGAGGTATGCTGACCGAACGGACTATGGCTGACAGACATCAAATGCCTCCAGCGGAGGGTTATAGGTTCGCCCAAATCTCACATTATGTACAAACCCTGGCTCGCAAGAGCAACCTAGCAACCCAAACTCCCATGGAACATCTATGCAAAAATTATGATAAAATTAAAGGACATTTATCTGCTATATATTCGATATTGCTGAGTGTATCGACAAAGCTGACTTACATGGTCCAATGGGAGACCGACTTGCAGGAAACCCTGGATCTGGACGAATGGCATAGGATAGCCGAGACAGCATCTCGTTCGCTCGTCAATACTTCAATAATTGAGGCCAATTATAAGGTTCTACTGAGGTGGTATATGGTGCCGGTCAGACTGGCAACTTTTGTCTCAGGAGCTACCCCGTTGTGCTTTAGAGGATGTGGCCAGATGGGCACCACCTATCATATTTGGTGGACATGCCCAAAGGTCCGGAGGTTTTGGATCAGGGTGTATAATTTAGTTTACTCCCTTACCCAACTAAACCTAACTAAATCAGCTAAGCAAGCACTACTGGGGGGAGGAGATGTGGAAGCCTCCAAGTCCTGCAAGAGGCTCTTGACATTTATTTTTATTTCAGCCAAAATCACTATTGCTAGGAACTGGAAATCGGCAGCTCTACCATTCGATCAGCTTAAAGGCAAATTGTCTTGGTTGATGCTAAACGAACGCTTGACCGCTCTGGCCCAAGATAAAATGAAACTGTTTCATGGAGTTTGGGACCCATGGCTTCGTTACCTAACTAATGACCCGGGGATGTTTACAGCATAGCCTAGGGGATTAGGTTGAGATGTCTGGATGCTGAATCGGGGCTCCTCCCCCCCTCCCTCCCCCCATTCCCCCCTCCTCAACTGTCCTTTCCTTACTCTGTCTCCTTCCTTCTATTCTTTGTCACTGTCCTCTTTCCTCTCTTTTGAAATTTGTTTATTGTTTATTTTTGGAGTCAGATCCAGACCTTAGAGGTTTGTGCTGCTCCCTGTTTTCTCAGCTCCTACGGGACCATTGTCAGTCTGATCAGACCTCTGGGCTGCCCACACGGCCGGCTGGGTTGCGCCCCCCCCCGATAGATGGATGGGGGGGCGGCTCATCTGGGTGGACGGTTCAGATATGATCTGCGATGCTAATAGGGGTTAACGGCTCTACGGAGCTTCGGACTACTCCAAGGACCCCTACACTTGGTGATCTTCATTGTGTTACCCCAAATGTTGACTGTGACTGTACAATGTTATGTGGCGACTTTTATACATTTTGTATGACAAAACTTGAATAAAAAGATTGAAACACAAAAAAAAGTTTTAAAAACGGCCGTTTTTCGGGAGCAGTCATTTTAATGATGCATAAAGTGAAAAAAAAAATCAAATATTCCTTTAAATATCGTACCTGGGGGGTGTCTAAAGTATGCCTGTGAACTGTCACGTGTTTCCCATGTTTAGAACTGTCCCTGCACAAAATTACATTTCTAAAGGAAAAAAAGCCATTTAATACTGCTTGCGGCTTTAATGTAATGTCTGGTCCCGGTAATATGGATGAAAATCTTTAAGAAAAATGGCATAGCTACCCCATCACAGCCCCCCCCCCTACCCCAGCCCATTACCAGCCCCTTTGGGTATTGTATGGATATTAAGGGGAACCTCGCACACAAAAGAAAAAAGGCCCTATATACTGTGAACAGCCGTATACAGGCGGTGCATACAAGACAGGGACTGTAGGTTTGTTCTTATGTAGAATCTGTTTGTAATTTTGAACAGGTACATTGTTTAAGTGTAGCTCCAGCCAAAAAATCTATTTCTAAGCTTTTTGGAAAACATAGGGAAGGGTTATCACCCCTGTAACATTTGTTTTGCTGTCTGTGCAGTGTGCACCTGTTCAGAACAGTTCACCTCACTTTCCGTCCTAATGACAAATGTTTTTTGAAAATTTGGGGTTTTTATTGAAACAAGAATTGGTGATAAAGCATCAGGGGCTGAAAAATTGGGCCTTAGCCACTGGTGCTGGTGCCACGACACTGCAACCTCTCCCAGATACTCTAGTTGGAGTGCAGGAATGAGCCCTGCTGCAAAGCATTGCATAAAAAATTGTAATTACATGCCCCTGTTAAACAGGGGCATAAAAATTGGGCCTTAGGCACTGGTGCCACAACACTGCAACCCCTCACAGATACTGTACTTGGAGCACAGCAATGAGCCCTGTTGCAAAGTATTGCATCAAAAATTGTAATTACACGCCCCTGTTACACAGGGGCTGAAAAATTGGGCCTTAGCCACTGGTGCTGGTGCCACGACACTGCAACCACTCCCAGATACTCTAGTTGGAGTGCAGGAATGAGCCCTGCTGCAAAGCATTGCATAAAAAATTGTAATGACACGCCCCTGTTAAACAGGGGCTGAAAAATTGGGCCTTAGCCACTGGTGGCGGCACCCAGAAACAAAAATGTTCTTCCAAGCTATCATCATCAATCGGATCATTGAGGAGGAGGAGGATAGTCAGTCAACATAACAGGACAGTCTCTCAGCATCAGCATCAGTCTTGAAGGGATGTGACATTTGAAAATAAATTAGTCTGTTATGTCAGCTTCAGGTGTTTGGTAGCTGGTGGTGATACAAGACTGGTTCATCTTTATGAAGGTCAGTCGATCAACAGAGTCGGTGGACAGGCGCACCCTGTGATCCGTGACAAATCCTCCAGCAGCACTGAATGTGCGTTCTGAAAGAACGCTGGATGCAGGACAGGCCAGTAGCTCAATTGCATACTGTGCAAGCTCTGGCCAGTGATCCATCCTCAAGACCCAGTAAGCCAGAGGATTTTCGGTGGGGAAGGTGTCCAAGTCTGACCTTGCCCCTAGGTATTCCTGCACCATGTATATCAGATGCTGGCGATGGTTGCTGGAACCGATCATACCTTGGGGCTGCGGACTAAAGAATTGTCTGAACGCATCGGTCAGACGGCCACCTTCCCCACCGCTCCTTCTTTGACTGACCGAAACCTCAGCAACTCGTTGTCCAGGACCAGGAGTTTGTAACCTCCCAGTCTCTGGGAACGCGTTGCACAGACCTTTCTGCAAGGCCTCCCGGAGTTGTCTCATCCTCTGCTCCCTCTGCGACAGTAAGATAAGGTCCGCAACCTTACCCTTGTACCGTGGATCAAGGAGAGTGGCCAGCCAGTAATGGTCCCTCTCCTTGATCCGAAGAATACGAGGATCCTTCCGCAGACTTTGCAGGATCAGGGAGGCCATGCAGCGTAGGTTAGCTGAGGCATTCGGTCCGGAGTCCTCTGGGTCACTAAGGACGACATGATCCGCAGCCACCTCCTCCCAGCCACGTACAAGTCCACTGGTTTCTTGGGACTGTAAATCATCCCTAAAAGACTGCTGCTGATGATGCTGAGTGCCAGGCTCCACCTCCATGCTGACACAATCCTCCTCCTCCTCTTCTTCCTGTGCGATGGGTGGGACAGAAGGAACACTGTCTGGGTAAAGGGGGCCTTGAGAGGCAAGGAAGTCCTCCTCTTCCTGCCTCTGTTCTGCCTCAAGTGCCCTGTCCATTATTCCACGCAGCGTATGTTCCAACAGGTGGACAAGAGGTACAGTGTCACTGATGCATGCACTGTCACTGCTCACCATCCTCGTGGCCTCCTCAAATGGTGCCAGGACAGTGCATGCATCCCTGATCATGCCCCACTGGCGTGGTGAAAAAAAACAGAGCTCCCCTGACCCTGTCCTGGTGCCGTAGTCGCACAGGTACTCATTGATGGCCCTCTGCTGCGTGTGCAGCTGCTGCAGCATGGCCAACGTTGAGTTCCACCTGGTGGGCATGTCACATATAAGGCGGTTCTTGGGCAGGTTCAACTCCTTTTGCAGCTCAGCCAGGCGAGCACTGGCATTATAAGATCTGCGGAAATGCACACAGACTTTTCTGGCCTGCCTCAGGACATCCTGTAAGCCCGGGTACCTGCCCAAGAACCGCTGCACCACCAGGTTAAGGACGTGAGCCACACAGGGCACATGGGTCAGTTGTCCCTGTCGGAGAGCGGAGAGGAGGTTGGTGCCATTGTCGCAAACTACCATTCCTGGCTTAAGTTGGCGTGGCGTCAACCACCTCTCGGCCTGCCCCTGCAGAGCAGACAGAACCTCTGCCCCAGTGTGGCTCCTGTCCCCCAAACACACCAGCGCAAGCACGGCATGGCATCTTTTTGCCTGCGTACTTGCGTAGCCCCTTGAACGCCTACGGAGCACCGCTGGTTCTGAGGACAAAGCACAGGAAGAGGCCACGGAGGAAGAAGAGGAGGGGGTGGAGGACAGAGGTGTGTTACAACCAGTAGTAGCATTTTGGAGGCGTGGCGGTGGAACAACCTCCAACACTACTGCACCTTGTCCTGCATCCTTCCCAGCTGCCAAAAGAGTGACCCAATGGGCCGTGAAAGAAAGGTAACGTCCCTGTCCATGCCTGCTGGACCATGAGTCAGCGGTAATATGCACCTTACCGCTGACCGCCCTGTCCAGCGAGGCCAAGACATTGCCTTCCACATGCCGGTAGAGAGCCGGAATCGCCTTCCGTGAGAAAAAGTGGTGTTTGGGAACCTGCCACTGAGGAACCGCACATTGCACAAACTCACGGAAGGGGGCCGAGTCTACCAACTGAAAAGGCAGCAGTTGAAGCGCTAGCAATTTAGCCAAGCTAGCATTCAACCGCTGGGCATGTGGATGGCTGGGAGTGAACTTCTTTCAATGGTCCAGCAGCTGGGGCAGGGAAATTTGCCTGCTAGAATCGGACGTCGGTGTACTGCTAGCAGAGTGCCCGCAAGTACTTGGCTGTGACACACCTAATTCTACACCTTCATTCCTCTCAGAGCAGGTTTCAGAGAGGACTGAAGGTATAGTGGGGTTGGAGATCCCAGCTGCTGATGCGGTGCAAGAAGAGGTCCGCTTTGTTCTTTGGTGTGGGTCTTTAAGGTAGGCTTGCCAACGAGCTGCATGGCAGGTCAACATATGTCTGGTCAAGCATGTGGTGCCCAAGCGGGTGATGTTTTGGCCACGCGATATACGCTTGAGACATATGTTGCAAACAGCAACTGTGCGATCTGATGCACTCGACTCAAAGCAGGCCCACACCAAAGAACTTTTTGAATAACGGGCAGAGGCAGCGCCCTGCACAGGCGGAGCTCTGCGGTGTGATTCCGTCGGTGTGCTGCCCTTACGCTGGCCCCCCGAGGGCATCCTGCCTCGTTGGAGATGTGCCTCCTCCTCATCCTCCTCCTCCTCCTCCTCCTCTCTCCTATTAGGCACCCACGTGGAGTCAGTGACCTCATCATCCCCTCCCTCCTCATCACTGGAGCCAATCTGGCAGTATGCTGCAGCTGCTGGAACATGACTGCCAGATTGGTGTCCTTCTTGAGCATCCCCTCTCTCTGCTCTCACGCTACTGCCTTCCTCTAGCTGGGAATCATCATCAGACCCTTCGAAACGCTGGGCATCCTCCTGGAGCATGTACCCAACACTGTGCTCAAACAGTTCGGGGGACTCCTCAGCAGGACATGGTTGGTCTAGGGAAGGAGTGACTGATGATGACATTGATACCAGGGAAGAGGACGCTTTAGCAGCTGCTTTGCCAGTACCCTGAGCCTGGGTGAGAGAGGATGAGGAGGATGTGGAGGGCTTGGTCATCCACTCTACCAAGTCTTCGGCATTATGCGGCTCAACACGTCCAGCTGCCGAAAAGAAGGACAAGCGTGTCCCATGGCCATGTGCTGATGGCGATGCACCGCGTCCACGACCAGCACTGTTGTCTCTAGATACAGAGCCTGCTTGCCCTCTTTTATTGGCTCCTGACTGTCTGCCTCTCCTTGTTTGCCTTCCAGACATTCTAATGGCCTGCAGGGAAATGGGAAAACCAGCAATACAGGCTAAGTTCAGGTGTAATATGGTCAGGAGGCACACTCCGCCCGCTGTAAGTGCCGCAAAATCCTGTTGGTGTAACACACCAGGAAAAAGCAGCAATACAGGCTAAGTTCAGGTGTAATATGGTCAGGAGGCACACTCCGCCCGCTGTAAGTGCCGCAAAATCCTGTTGGTGTAACACACCAGGAAAAAGCAGCAATACAGGCTAAGTTCAGGTGTAATATGGTCAGGAGGCACACTCCGCCCGCTGTAAGTGCCGCAAAATCCTGTTGGTGTAACACACCAGGAAAAAGCAGCAATACAGGCTAAGTTCAGGTGTAATATGGTCAGGAGGCACACTCCGCCCGCTGTAAGTGCCGCAAAATCCTGTTGGTGTAACACACCAGGAAAAAGCAGCAATACAGGCTAAGTTCAGGTGTAATATGGTCAGGAGGCACACTCCGCCCGCTGTAAGTGCCGCAAAATCCTGTTGGTGTAACACACCAGGAAAAAGCAGCAATACAGGCTAAGTTCAGGTGTAATATGGTCAGGAGGCACACTCCGCCCGCTGTAAGTGCCACAAAATCATGTTGGTGTAACACACCCGGAAAAAGCAGCAATACAGGCTAACTTCAGGTGTATAATGTGCAGGAGGCTTAGCAACAATGACACTGACACTGTCCCCTGCCTATCCTTCTCTCTCCCTGCACACAAGGTTTATCAAAGTATATGACACTGACACTCTCCCTGCCTATCTTTCTCTCTCCCTACACACAAGGTTTAGCAAAGAATATGACATTGACACTGTACCCTGCCTATCCTTCTCTCTCCCTGCACACAAGGTTTATCAAAGTATATGACACTGACACTCTCCCTGCCTATCCTTCTCTCTCCCTACACACAAGGTTTAACAAAGAATATGACACTGACACTCTCCCTGCCTTTCCTTCTCTGTCCCTACACACAAGGTTTAGCAAAGAATGGATTTGACACTGTCCCTGCCTATCCTTCACTTCCCTGCTCCGGAACACACTACACGAGGCCGCCGCGCTGGCGGCCTTTTATAGTGTGGGGCGTGTACTAAACCCCCTCAGCTATAATTGGCCACAGGCATCCTACCTGTGGCCAATCATTGCTCTCCTCGCTGTCGGCGCTGTGATTGGCCAAGCATGCAGGGTCACAGTGCATGCTTGGCCAATCACAGCGCCGGGATTACACTGCGATGGCGCAGTGTATTGTGGGCCGTTCGCGTCACTCGAATTTGGCGCGAACGGCCCAAATCGTTCGTTGTTCGCCGAACGCGCGAACAGCCGATGTTCGAGTCGAACCTATGTTTGACTCGAACACCGAGCTCATCCCTACTACTGTGTCAATGCACCTCTGCCTTGTGTGTGATTCCTATCTCCCAAATTGAGAAATATATAGATATAGATATGTGTGATTCCATTTCCTACTGTATTTCCCCAACGGCAATAGGCAAAAATGAACCCATTTCCCACTTTTCTCACGTGTGTATTTTTTGTTAAAAATATCTGTTGCAGGAAAATCTGTACTCAGGATCATCTGGATCCTGACTGAACCCTGATGCTGGACAGCCAATGTGAAGTGTGCACATCAGATAGACAGGCACCCAAAGAAGGACCCCATCTTCCTCAGTGTCTTCAATTTCTGATATTCCCGCCATAGCCTTGCATAGCAATGAGGAGAAAAAATAAATATTTGATCACACAATAATGACTTGATGAGGAGGTTGTTCTTAGACATACACAAGCATTCCTTATTTCAGATATTGAGGATTAGGGATGAACCCGATGTTCGAGTCAAATGTAAGCTCGACTTGAACATTTGGTATTCGCCCGTTTGCCAAATTTAGAACATTATGGGACGTTCATGTGAAATTTGAGCACCCACAGAACACCCCATTATGCACTATGAGACCGTCAATGCACTGCAAGATCGCAGTGCATTGACGGCTGCTGATTGGCCAAAGCACGCACCTGACCTGCATGCTTTGGTCAATCACAGCGCGTTCTGCTGTGAGAGCCATGATTGCCCAAAGGCAGGCTGCCTTTGACCAATCATGGCTCAGGGGGCTAAGTCCACGCCCCCCACACTATGTAAGGCTGCTTACACGGTGGCCGTACATAGTGTAATGAATGAGAGCAGCCAAATTACATTTCTAAAGGAAAAAATTTAATTTAAAACTGCTGGCGGCTATAATGTATTGCTGAATTCCGTCAATATACATACAAATCATTGAAAAAAACGTCGTGAGTTCACCCCCAGTCCATTACCAGGCCCTTTGGGTCTGGTATAGATATTAAGGGGAACCCTGTGCCAAAATGTTAAAAAAATGGCGTGGGGGTCCCCCTAAAATCCATACCAGGCCCTTCAGGTCTGGTGTAGATTTTAAGGGGAACCCTGTGCCAAAATAAAAAATAATGGTGTGGGGGTTCCCCCAAAATCCATACCAACCTGGCAGGGCCGCAGGAAAAGGGGGTAGGCGAGAGAGCACCCCCCTCCTGAACTGTACCAGGCCACATGCCCTCAACATGTGGAGGGTGCTTTGGGCCTCTTTCCCACAACCCTTGCCCTGTGGTTGTGGGGGTCTGTGGGCAGGGGGCTTATCGGAATCTGGAAGCCCCCTTTAGCAAGTGGGCCCCCAGATTCCGGCCCCCCATGTTAATGGGCATCGGGTACATTGTACCCCTACACATTCACCAAAAAAAGCGTCAAAAAAGTAAAATGACAGGAGACAGTTTTGGACAATTCCTTTATTAAAAATAAAAATAAAAAAAGTTTCCCGCGATGTCCATCCCTCTTCAATCACAGCGCAGATGGCCCTATGAAAAAAAAAAATCGGCGTCCCACCAACTACAGCCTTTTCACGATGACAGCTGCTATATAGCTGAGGGCGGTGCCACCTGGTGATTTAACCGGGTGACCCCGCCCCACTCTGATGTCACGTGACATTACATGATTTCAGAAGGGGCGGGGTCACCCTGTTTTTAATAAAGCAATTGTCCAAAACTGTCTCCTGTCATTTTAACTTTTTTGACACTTTTTTGGTGAATGCGTAGGGGTACAATGTACCCAATACCCATTCACATAGGGGGGGCTGGGATCTGGGAGCCCCCTTGTTAAAGGGGGCTTCCAGATTCCAATAAGCCCCCCGCCCACAGACACCAACAACCACCGGGCAAGGGTTGTGGGAAGAGGCCCTTGTCCGCATCAACATGGGGACAAGGTGTTTTGGGGGGGCCTGCTAGGTTGCATACTCGGATAAGGGCCTGGTATGGATTTTGGAGGAACCCCCTGCCATTTTTTTTATATTTTGGCACGGGATTCCCCTTAATATCCATACCAGACCTGAAGGGCCTGGTATGGATTTTGGGGAACCCCCACACTGTCTGTTTAAAAAAATTGGCGTGGGGTTCCCCTTAACCACTTAAGGACCAGCGCACGACGATATACGTTGACAAAATGGTACGGCTGGGCAGATGGACGTACCTGTACATCCCCTTTCAGATGTGGCATTGTGGGCGCGCGTGCGCCGGCGCGAGCTCCGTGAGTCCGATCGCAGGTCCCGCAGACTCAATGTCCGCGGGTATACCCGCTATCGTCTCACGGAGAGGAAGAACTGGGAAATGCTAATGTAAACAAGCATTTCCCCATTCTTTCTAGTGACAGGACACTGATCACAGCTCCCTGTGATCGGGAGCGGTGATCAGTGTCATGTCACATGTAGCCCATCCCCCCCACAGTTAGAACACATCCCTAGGACACACTAAACCCCTTCAGCGCCCCCTAAATGGTTAACCCCTTCATTGCCAGTGTAATTTTCACAGTAATCAGTGCATTTTTATAGCACTGATCGCTGTATCAATGACAATGATCCCAAAATGGCGTCAAAAGTGTCTGATGTGTCCGCCATAATGTCGCAGTCATGATAAAAATTGCTGATCGCCGCCATTACTAGTAAAAAAAAAAAAATATTAATAAAAATGTCATAAAACTATTCCGCTTATTGTAATTTTTTTACCAAAAATATGTAGAAGAATACGTATCGGCCTAAACTGAGAAAAAAAAAACGTTTTTTTATATATATTTTGGGGATATTTGTTATAGCAAAAAGTAAAAAAAAAATTTTCAAAATTGTCGCTCTATTTTTGTTAATAGCGCAAAAAATAAAAACTGCAGAGGTGATCAAATACCACCAAAAGAGAGCTCTATTTGTGGGAAAAAAAGGACGTCAATTTTGTTTGGGAGCCACGTTGCACGACCGCGCAATTGTCAGTTAAAGCGACGCAGTGCCGAATTGCAAAAAGTGCTCTGGTCTTTGGCCAGCCAAATGGTCAAAGCTTAAGTGGTTAATATTCATACCAGACCCAAAAGGCCTGGTAATGACTGGGGGGAACCCACGCCATTTTTTTTTCAATTTTTTTGTCTTTATTGCCGGATCCGACAATACATTACAGCCGCAAGCAGTTTTAGATTAAAATTTTCTTTAACCACTTCTCTACTGGGCACTTAAACCCCCTTCCTGCCCAAGCCATTTTTCAGCTTTCAGCGCTGTCACACTTTGAATGACAATTGCACGGTCGTGTGACGCTGTACCCAAACTTTTTCTCCACAAATAGAGCTTTCTTTTGGTGGTACTTGATCACCTCTGCGGTTTTTATTTTTTGCGCTATAAACAAAAGAAGAGCGACAAGTTTGAAAAAAAATACAACATTTTTTACTTTTTGCTAGAATAAATATCCATTTTTTTTCCCTCAGTTTAGGCCATATTCTTCTACATATTTTTGGTAAAAAAAAATCGCAATAAATGTATATTGATTGGTTTGAGCAAAAGTTATAGCGTCTACAAAATAGGGGATAGATTTATAGCATTTTTATTATTTATTTCTTTTTTACTAGTAATGGCGGCGATCAGCGATTTTTATCGTGACCGTGAAATTGCGTCGGACACATTGGACACTTTTGACACACTTTTGGGACCATTCACATTTATGCAGCGATCTGTGCTATAAAAATGCATTGATTACTGTATAAACATGACTGGCAGGGAAGGGGTTACCACTAGGGGGCGAGGAAGGGGTTAAATGTGTTCCCTATTAGTGATTCTTACTGTGGGGGGGAGGGGACTGACTGGGGGAGGTGACCGATGGTTGTCCCTATGTACAAGGGGCACACCATCGGTCTCCTCTCCCTGACAGGACGTGGATCTGTGTGTTTACACACACAGATCCATGGTCCTGCTCGGTTACTCGGTTACTCGGGTGCCCAGTGACGTGGCGTACCCCCTAGTGGATTTTAAAGGCGCGACGTCGTATGACGTCCGCCCAGGATAACAGTGTCTTCCTGCCGCCGTCAATTGACGGTGGCCGGTTGACAACTAGTTAATGCCCTGTATACACGATCAGATTTCCGATGGAATTTTCCGTCGGCATTCGGATGAAGCTGACTTTCATCAGTCTTGCATACACACCATCAGACAAAATTCCGACCGTCCAAAACGTGGTGACGTAACACACTCTGACTTATTCATCGGAAAAAACGATTGTGTGTACAGGGCATTAGAAATTTAATTTTGCTGTAGTATTGTTATAAACATGGGAAAGATGCACTACTTTACAGGCAGAACAAGGAGACCCCCCAGGCACGATATTTAAAGGAATATTACATTTTTATTGTTTCACTTTAAGCATTATTAAAATCACTGCTCCTGGAAAAAATGTAAGCTTTTAAAACTTTTTTTGCATTGATACATGTCCCCTGGGGCAGGACCCTGATCCCCAAACACATTTTATGGCAATAACTTGCATATAAGCCTTTAAAATTAGTCCTTTTTCACGTTCGGGGGGGTGTTCGGCTGATCTCTATTGAGGATGAGGAAGATAGCAGCAGGACCATAGAGGGAGAGAACATCAGACACAGCGATGTTGTAGTTGCTGGAGCTTTTTAGCTGAGCTAAAGTGGGTTAAAGCAAGAAGCAGGGAGAAGAAACAAAGAGATTGTTCCTTCTGTACAGAGCCCTAGGTTATTTGTCAACACAGGGCTCTAGGCTGTGATTGAACACAGCCGAACAACAGGTCCGGGCCATGAATCTTGGTCGAGATCTGCTGACAAAAATCCCACTGTTTCTAATCACAGCAGAAGTTGGCGGGGGCATCACTGTGCCTGTAGGAGCAGTACACCGCAGTACAATGCTGGTGGGGAACCTAAAGAGGTTAAAGGAAAGGAATAATCAGAATTTACTGGTACTTATTTCACAATTTCTCTTGTTTAAATCATCTGGCAACCCTGCCCTACAGGTACAGGCTGCAGATATCAGGGCCAATCAACAAAGCTCTACAGAGTTGGCCTTTTAAATACGTGATTTGCTGGCAGCACCATTGTGGACTGCAGCTTCCACCTGCAGCGTTTAAGCCATGGTAAACGACTATGGAAAAAAGCCCCCATCTGCAAGTTTATGACCTTTGCTACATTACTATGGTAGAAACCCAGCCACCATTGTTTTGCCCATAAAAACATAATTTCCTCTCCCTAACATATTGAATGTAATGAATCTTTAGCACCTGACTACAGTTAACAGATCAGGCAAAGCCTTTCAGTGCCAGGGTGAACTTGATCCTCACCTTTACTGGCCATCACCTATTAACGACAATTTTTTTGTAAATATGTACCGTATTTATCGGCGTATAACACGCACTTTTTTCCCCTGAAAATCAGGGGAAAATCGTGGGTGCGTGTTATACGCCGATACCCACATCCCTGAGCTGTCTCCGCTGACTGTGAGCGGAGCGGAGCGAGATACACATAGCCGAATGTACTCGGCTATACTCGGCTTTTCTCGGCTACGCTCACAGTCACGCCCAGTCCCGCCATTGGACCTGTGTTATGTCCATCATAGGGCGGGACTCGGCGTGACTGTGAGCGGAGCCGAGAAAAGCCGAGTATAGCCGAGTACACTCGGCTATGTGTATCTCGGCGGCGGCTCCGCCCAGTCCCTGCGTCCCCGGCGTTCTCGGCGGCGTCCGCACAGTCTCGGCGCCAATTTTAAAATGATGCACGGCGACACTGGGGCAAGGCTGCACGGCGACACTGGGGCAAGGCTGCACGGCGACTCTGGGGCAAGGCTGAAATGGACTCTGGGGCAAGGCTGCAATGGACACTGACAAGGCTGCACTGTGACAAGTCTGCAATGGACACTGACAAGGCTGCACTGTGACAAGGCTGCAATGGACACTGACAAGGCTGCACTGTGACAAGGCTGCAATGGACACTGACAAGGCTGCACTGTGACAAGGCTGCAATGGACACTGACAAGGCTGCATTTAAATGTAAGTTATTTTTCCTTAAACTTCCCTCCTAAAAGTTTTTTTCCCTAAAATTTCCTCCTAAACTTGGGGTGCGTGTTATACGCCGGCGCGTGTTATACGCCGATAAATACGGTAAATATGCCTCCTTAACATTGTAAGGCAGTACACTTGTTCACGGGTGATTGGTTTTTGGAACTCTTTGGTTGGCATGCGTTTTATATACCCTGTGTTACGTCCCGACAAATTAACACCCCTGACTTGAGTGGTCAAGGTAACTTATGGACTGTTTACTCAATTGAATTGTCTTTTGTGCAGAATCATGGGTAATAACATGATTTGAGAGACAATTTGAATACCATTGGGGCATATTTAACAGTTTGTCAGGTGCACTGACAAATGCTAATACATATACATTACTCTTCTCATAAAAATGTATTTACCAATAAAAGATTACAGGCCATGTGTGTTTCAACTGGTAACAAGTGAAGTATGACTGCTTATAGATATTAATACAGCATAAACTTTAATAATGATAGATTGCTAAGCAACTGGCATAAGTCAGAAGTAAGCCAGCACACAGCCATATGCGGTATAAGTATAAGCTGCTAAGAGAAAAATAGGCTGTTCAGTTGCTGCCATGCAGGATATTAAGATTACAATTATTTTAAGAAACTGAACAATAACCAGAGCCCCACATTGTGGAGTGTGCCAAACAAGAAAGGCACTGCCTCCCAGAAAAATATTAGAATATACTGTAAATACTGTATGTTATTCAATCGCATCCTGGGGCCTTTTTCTTCCTAAATCCCCCTGACTTATTTTTATTTTGTCAATGTCACAGTTCTGCACATTATACCTGTTTAGCTTTTATAGTCTACCCTAACGCATTATGCTTTTTTTTTGTTGTTGTTTGTTTTTTTGTTTTTTTTTGACAGATAGATATTTTCAATTGATCAAGAATTTTTAGTTCACTAATAATTTAATTTTAGTAACAGTTTTTTTTAATACTAATGTATTATTTTTATATTAGTAGCTTCTTTAATAACTTTACTCTTATGAATTGATTGAATACATTATTTTTAGAAATGTATTTATATATAAATGTTTTTTTAAAGTTACATTTTTTTTTATAAAGCTTCAAGTCAGTGCAAATCTTTTGAGGTGTAAACAATAGTAACACTAACAGCATTATCTATGAATATAACAGCGCCCCTAGCTAGAGGAGACGGCTAATTGTAGGTGTAGCGGCCTCCTCACCCCGTCCTCTTTAGCTAGGGGTATGTCACGCGACAGAGTGAGGTGCGCTACGGCCCATGTCCTCCCCATAACTGTGGGTGAGGTGAAGGCCAATATCTGATGTTTCCTCGGGTCGGTGTGTCTTGGGCATGTACCGAGTCTGTTGTGCAGAAACCACCAAACCACCCTTTGCTCCCATTAACAGAGTCCATACACCGATCACAGTCCAACTGTTGGTTTTATTTCGTATCTCCACATACAGGCAATGCGATGGCAGGATACGGTGGGATGAGCAGGTCGAGGCACTATACTGATCTGGGTCCCTACACCCCCTGTGATTTGACCAAGGGTTGCAGGAGTCTTAATTCAAATACCTCCGCTGCGTTGCAGCCCCTATCAGGGGAAGATGTCCTCCAAGAGAGTTACCGGAGGCCCATCCGTCACCGGGTTTACGATGCACCGGAATCTTCGGACGGGTGACCTCCCCAGCCTCCTCACCTCAGATGCGGGTCCCCTCGCAAGGGGCGCCCTGGACTCACTTCACCCTTGCGGGACCCAGTCGGAGTCACTGGGTCCCAGGCCTCCTCGATAGTACCTCATCCCAGGCTGAAGGTGCCTGGGATGGAATCCCAGCTTCATTCCGGCCAGGCCTAGGGCGCCTAGGCCGGAACCTTGAACCGCCCGCACCCAGGCCAAAGGTGCCTGGGTGCGTGAAGAGATGATCCCCGAAGACCTCGTGGCGAGGGCGTCTCCCCCTTTTATCTCCTCCCATCAACACCACGGCGGGTTCCCCGCCCCAGCCGTACCATCTCCAGGAAGGGACAAAGACGGGTAGCACTGTGGTGGCGATTCTACCTGAAGCCTGTAGGTACTCCGCCACCCACAGGCAAAGGAGAATATTACATCCCCCGATCCTCCACGAATAACAAAAAGGGGTCTAAACCCTGACATAATTACACACCTGGGTCACACTACCCCCAGGTGTATCCCACTAAATCTGAAGACCCCGCTACACAGGGCTAATTATTTATGTGCCCCCCCCACCTTTTATGCTTGTGAGTGCATCTAACATTATTTTTATTAACGTAACTATGATTTTATGTAATGCTACATCATGAGCTCTTGCACTGGATTTTTTGTCTGTTTCTTTTGCTACTCTCCATAGCTCCCCGCTCTGGTCACCTGGTAGCATTTAGCATATGTGCTACCCATGGCCATATATATTTGATATTATATGTGATATTTTTTATTGTTTTTTTTATAACTATTTATCTTTATATACTGTATCTAATTGCCAACAAATTGGGTGCATCACTCGACAGTGTGAGGATAGGTGTTTGCAGGTATCCTTTAGTTTCAGTACACACAAATGGCAACCACCCCAACCTGTAACTAGCCTTTGCAACAAGGAGCACAAGGAAGGGTAACACACATCAAAAACAAACAAAAATGTCCAGCTCGCGTACAAGCTAGCCTGCAACAAAACCAAATTGACCCTGTCTAACAGTTCACATTAAAAACAAAGGGTTTAGTTGTATTCATTTCAAACATATAAGCTGCAGTGGCCACATCCTTTAGTTTCAGCACAGACCAGGTTCACCATCTCTTACATTTATGTGATTGATTCTTGTCCCTGGGGTGAGCGCTCATTTTTTGTTTTCTGGTTGCAACGCCGATCAGTATATTCTAACAGTGGGGAGCCCTCATTGACAGAATACAATGTTCTGGCAGGGGTGATTTCTGCATCCACCTCACTTGTGTGGCTGTAGGAATCTGTTATTTTTTTTTGTTGTTCAACCCTTTGGCTGAACTAAATAAAATGATCTCTGTGTACCCAGCTTAGAAGTGTGTGGGTGTAAGTACTGGGAGGAATGGTATTTGTGGTGCTACTTACACTGGTGCAAAAGTGCCCCAATACCTTAGGGGTCAGTAGAGAAAGGCCTTCCTAAATTTGTAGTCAGTAAAGAAATTCCCTCTCATATTAGTCATTCATGGAAAAGTACCCCTTGGTGTCAGTAGTGAAGTGTCCCCTTAAGATGGAAGTTAGTAGAGAAATTACCCTTTAACCACTTAAGCCCCGGACCATTATGCAGGTTAAGGACTAGAGGTGTTTTCAGAATTTGGCACTGCGCTGCTTTAACTGGAAATTGTGCGGACATGCAATGTTGTACCCAAACTAAATTTGCGTCCTTTTCTTCCCACAAATAGAGCTTTCTTTTAATGGTATTTGATTGCCTCTGCGATTTTTTTTTTTTGCAATATTAATGGAAAAATACTGAAAATTTTGAAAAAAAATGATATTTTCTACTTTTTGTTATAAGAAAAATCGAATTAACTCAATTTTAGTCATACATTTAGGCCAAAATGTATTCAGCCACATGTCTTTAGTAAAAAAAATGTCAATAAGCGTATATTTATTGGTTTGCGCAAAAGTTATAGCGTCTACAAACTAGGGTACATTTTCTGAAATTTACACAGCTTTTAATTTATGACTGCCTATCTCATTTCTTGAGGTGCTAAAATGGCAGGGCAGTACAAAACCCCCCGCAAATGACCCCATTTTTTAAATAAGACACCCCAAGAAAATTGCTGAGAGGCATGTTGAGCCCATTGAATATTTTTTTTTTGTCCCAAGTGATTGAATAATGACTAAAAAAATAATAAAATAAAAAAATTACAAAAAGTTGTCACTAAATGATATATTGCTCACACATGCCATGGTTATATGTGGAATTGCACCCCAAAATACATTTTGCTGCTTCTCCTGAGTACGGGGATACCACATGTGTGGGACTTTTTGGGAGCCTAGCCGCGTACGGGCCCCCGAAAACCAAGCACCGCCTTCAGGATTTCTAAGGGCGCAAATTTTTGATTTCACTCCTCACTACCTATCACAGTTTCGAAGGCCATAAAATGCCAAAATAGCACAAAACCCCCCCCCCCAAATGACCCCATTTTAGAAAGTAGACACCCCAAGGAAATTGCTGAGAGGCATGTTGAACCCATTGAATATTTTTTTTTTCGTCCCAAGTGATAGAATAATGACAAAAAAAAATTAAAAATTACAAAAAGTTGTCACTAAATGATATATTGCTCACACATGCCATGGTTATATGTGGAATTACACCCCAAAATACATTTTGCTGCTTCTCCTGAGTACGGGGATACCACATGTGTGGGACTTTTTAGGAGCCTAGCCGCGTACGGGGCCCCCGAAAACCAAGCACCGCCTTAAGGATTTCTAAGGGCACAAATTTTTGATTTCACTCCTCACTACCTATCACGGTTTCGAAGGCCATAAAATGCCAAAATAGCACAAAACCCCCCAAATGACCCCATTTTGGAAAGTAGACACCCCAAGCTATTTGCTGAGAGGCATGGTGAGTATTTTACAGCTCTCATTTGTTTTTGAAAATGAAAAAAGAAAATAATACTTTATTTTTTTATTTTTATTTTTTTCAAAACTTTGTGACAAAAAGCGAGATCTGCAAAATACATTTTTAAAAGCCTTTAAAAGCCTTTACAGGTTACCACATTAGATTTACAGAGGAGGTCTACTTCTAAAATGACTGCCCTCGATCTGACCTTTGCGGTGATACCTCACATGCATGATGCAATTGCTGTTTACAAATGCCGCCAGACCGACGCTTGCGTTCGCTATTGCGCAAGAGCAGGGCGGGACAGGGGTGCTTTTTTTTTTATTATTAATTTTGCTTTTTTATTTTATTTTTAAACTGTTCTTTCCATATTATTATTTTTTTTATTATTTTTATTGTTATCTCAGGGAATGTAAATATCCCCTATGATAGCAATAGGTAGTGACAGGTACTCTTTTTTTGAAAAAACTGGGGTCTATTGGACCCTAGATCTTTCCTCTGCCCTCAAAGCATCTGACCACACCAAGATCGGTGTGATAAAATGCTTTCCCAATGGCATTTTTTATATCCGGGGGGGGACATTCCCTCCCACTGCTTGTAAAAGCAGTCCAGAGGCTAATTATCCGCTAGGTGTCATGGAAATCCCCTATTCAGCCGCCGCAGCCCTGCGCGCATGCGTGGTGGAATGACGCTTCGGCGCACACGCGTGCGTGAACGGCGCATGCGCAATGGTGCGCAAATTGCGCACACACATGCGCAATGGCGCACCAATCAGAACTCTGACAGGCCTATTTAAAGAAGCCTAGTGGCGCTGACAGGTTGCTGGTTTGTCGTCAGCTTCCTGCCTTGTACCTGGTTTCCTGTATACAAGTCTGAACCTTTGTTGTGACCCGGATCGACCTGACTACGCTGCTTCTCTCCTGGACCTGACCTTTGGCTTGCCTCTCGGACCTCTTCTGCCTGCCCGCTGTGTTTGACTCTCGGCCTGTGACTCGGACTTTCTAACAATCTCCAATCCCTGATCTCCTGCTTGTATTCCGGATTTGCTACTTGCCTCCAGCTCTGATTACCTGCTTTGTATTCCTGGACTGATCACTTGTCTACTGTGTTAGACCCTTGGCCTGCACCCTCAGTACCTGTTTCTACAGCCAGTATCTGGACTCAGCCTACCCGCTTGGCCCCTGTAGTGCCCTGGACTTGTGTCTTTGTTTGGATCTTGTGAGAGCCCTCATCAGCCTGGTGTTAGGCCCTCAGCCTGTTCCTGGTCACCCGATCCTCTACCAAGACTTCCTCACCTGCTGGTAGCCAGTGCCTCTTCGCACCATCCTCTCCCTGTTCCACCTCCAGGGGGCGGAGTGCGCCAAGTCGCAAGGGTGAACCACTCTCTGCATCTCGGCCTCGGTAAGTACACCCGTGACAGTACAAACCAGCCCAATGTCTGAGGCCGACAGAGCGCGTTCCCCATTTGACACCCTCTGCCAGCAGGTAACCGCACTAACTAATGCGGTCCAAAAACTACAGGAGGGATACACACAAATGGATGGCCGGCTTCAACAACTCACTGCGTCACCAGGCCCTACAGCCCCAGCTGCGGCTTCTACCCCTGGTACCTCCACTTCTCAGGTCTCTGCAAACCCTACCGTGGTGATGGCTTCCCCGGAACCCAGAGTTCCCATACCGGAGCGATTCACGGGTGATCGCAAAAAGTACCGAGCCTTCAAAAATGCCTGCTCTCTCTACCTCGCTCTTCAGCCTCGGACCTTTTCTTCAGAGGTAGTAAAGGTGGGCTTCATTATCTCCCTCCTATCCGAGGAACCCCAAGCATGGGCTCACGGCCTAATGGAGCAAAGGAGCCCCGCATTAAACTCTGTTGAAACCTTCTTCGAACAGATGGCGCAGCTATACGACGATCCCCAGCGCACGGCTACGGCTGAGGCTATTCTGCACCGCCTGTTCCAGGGAAGAAGGCCAGTTGAGGACTATATGGCCGAATTCCGGAAATGGTCGGCCGATACCGGCTGGAACGAAGCGGCATTGAAATACCAGTACCGCCAAGGACTGTCGGAAGCGCTTAAGGACGAACTAGCCCGGAATGAGACCCCCGCTTCCTTGGAAGATCTAGTTCAGTCCGCCACCCAGCTTGACAGACGCCTGCGAGAGCGGCGCGCTGAACGCTTTCAGACTGCTCGTCCCAACTGGACTCCTTCCAGATCCGTTCCGGTTCATCCTCCTGCTCCAGTCCCTGCTGCTCCGTCCTTTCCGGAACCTGAACCGATGCAACTTGGCCTAGTCCGGCCTCCCCTCTCTCCTGAGGAGAAACAGCGCAGGCGTCAAGCCAACCTATGTCTCTACTGTGGAGGTTCTGGCCATTTCCTCCGAAGTTGTCCAGTGAGACCCAGTAAGTCTGTCCCCCAAGATGTATTGAACTATCAAGTTTCAAGTGTCCCTCAGGTTTATGTTGTCCTCTTTATCTCCCTACAGCTACCGGGAGGGGCAACCCGCCTACCGGCTATTATTGACTCCGGAGCCTGCAGCTGCTTCCTGGACTCTGCACTCGCCCAGAAACTTCATTTTCCCCTTCAAGTCAAGAACCGTTCCCTTCAGGTACACCTGGCGGATGGTTCTCTTCCCCGCTCTGGGCTAATCACTCAAGAGACTAAACCCATCCTTGCCACCACTGACTCTGGCCACCGAGAGTTTCTGTGGTTTGACCTCATCCCCTCTCCAATGTTTCCCATCATTCTGGGTCTCCCTTGGTTACAAGCACACGAGCCTCTTATCAATTGGGCCAACAAGGAAGTCAAATTCACATCTCATTACTGCTCCCAGCATTGTCTTACCCCAGTCTCGGCCACATGCTCTACCATTGCAACCGTTTCTGAAAACCTGCAACACGTCCCCTCCGTGTACCTGGAATTTAAGGACGTCTTTGACAAACGACAGGCCGACTGCCTACCCCCGCACCGGCCATATGACTGGCCCATCGACCTCCTACCTGGCTCAGAGGTGCCTTTCGGCCGTATCTTCCCTTTATCTGAAACCGAGTTAACTGCCATCAAGGCCTACATAGACGAAAACCTTGGAAAAAAATTCATTCGTCCATCTTCCTCTCCAGCCGGTGCAGGGATCTTCTTCGTGGAAAAAAAAGATGGGTCTCTCAGGCCCTGCATTGACTATAGAGAGCTAAACAAAATCACCATTAAAAACAGATATCCACTACCACTGATCCCGGAATTGTTTCAACGGTTTCGGTCTGCCCAAATCTTTTCCAAGCTGGATCTTCGGGGGGCATACAACCTCATCCGGATCAGGGCTGGAGATGAATGGAAGACCGCCTTCAGATCCAGATTCGGGCACTTTGAGTACCTCGTCATACCATTCGGGCTTTGTAATGCCCCCGCCACTTTTCAACATCTAGTGAATGACATCTTCCGAGAACATCTTGACGACTTCTTAGTGGTATATCTAGACGACATACTTATCTTCTCGACCTCCTTGGAATTACACCGAGTTCATGTCAAAAAGGTCCTTACCATCCTCAGAGAACACAGGCTATACCTCAAAGCTGAGAAATGTGACTTAGAAAAGACTACAGTGCAGTTTCTAGGATTCATTATTTCCATTAACGGAGTTGCAATGGACCCACAGAAAGTCAGGGCAATTCAAGAATGGCCAGCCCCAACCGATAAGAAAGGGGTGCAGCGCTTTATTGGCTTTGCCAATTTCTACAGAAGGTTCATCATCGGATTCTCTTCCATTGTAGCGCCCATCACGCAACTGACACGCCAGGGCAATCGCTTCCAGTGGACACAGGAGGCTCAGGATGCTTTCACCAAACTAAAATCTGTGTTTACTTCAGCACCTGTCTTACAGCACCCAGACCCTGCATTACCCTTCATACTGGAAGTAGACGCTTCCGAGACAGCTACAGGGGCCATTCTCTCTCAAAGACAGGGCCCCAAGTCTCTGCTTCACCCAATAGCTTTTGCCTCCCGGAAACTCAACCCACCGGAACAAAATTACAATGTTGGTGATAGAGAATTGTTGGCCATTAAATTTGCCCTGGAAGAGTGGAGGTACCTACTGGAGGGCGCATCTCACCCCATCATGATTTTTACCAACCACAAAAACCTGGAGTATTTAAGGACAGCAAAACGGTTAAGACCCAGGCAAGCCCGCTGGGCTCTCTTTTTCACCAGATGTAACTTCCACATCTCTTACAGACCCGGATCCAAGAATGGGAAGGCAGATGCGCTCTCCAGGATGTTTCCCGAATCACCACAAACAGTGGAACCCAGCACTATCTTGTCACCACAAAACTTTCTTCTGGTCTCCCAGGTTGACCTGTTGACCTCTATTAAAGTAGCATCCAGGTACTGTTCTGACCAGGAAACCTCTTCTCTGGAGAAACATGATGACCTATATTGGTTCCGAGGTAAAATCTTTGCTCCACTGGAAACGAGACATTTAATCCTAAAGACTTTTCTGGCTGGAGACAGGATTGTAAAACCTACGTTGCCTCCTGCACTCGCTGCCAGCGTAATAAAGGGGCAAATATCAAAAGCTGGGGCCTGCTCAAACCTCTACCCATTCCGGAACGTCCCTGGGCAGAGGTCTCCATGGACTTCGACCTGCCTCCCTCTGGAGGATTTACCACCATCTTGGTTGTGGTCGACAGCCTCTCTAAGATGGCACACTTCTTACCCATGGTGGGTACCCCCTCTGCTGCAGACACAGCCAGAATCTTCTTTAAGGAAATCACCAGGCTCCATGGGGTACCCAAGAGCATCGTCTCCGACAGGGGTGTCCAATTCACATCCAAATTTTGGCAGGAACTTTGCAAGTCCTTGGAAATCAAGACCTGCCTCTCGTCTGCCTATCACCCTCAGAGCAATGGCCAGACTGAGAGGACTAACCAAACTCTGGAACAATACCTGCGTTGTTTCTGCTCTGCCTCCCAAGATGACTGGTCCTCCCTACTACCCTATGCTGAGTTCGCATACAATAATTCCATCCATTCAGCTACCAATCAGACCCCCTTCTGGGCCAACTTTGGTTTTCACCCTCCGTTCATTCCCAGCTCCATCCCTGAAAGTTCCGTCCCTGCTGTACAGGACCGGATAGCCTTGGTCCAACTAAATTTCCAGAAACTTCAGGAGATGATGCAGAATGATCAAGACAATTACAAAAATTTCTATGACAGAGGAAGGAAAGAAAACCCAACCTTCAAGGTCGGGGAGGAAGTATGGCTTTCAGCCATCAACCTTAAATTACCTATCCCCTCACGGAAGTTGGGGCCAAAGTTCATTGGACCTTTCAAAATCAAACGGGAGATCAATCCTGTGGCCTTTGAATTAGCATTACCCAACTCCTATCGGATACACCCGGTCTTCCACGCATCTCTGCTGAAGCCTGTTGTTCCTAGCTCCTTCCCCGGAAGAGAAGAACCACCTCCTCCACCAGTTGAAATAGATGGTGAAGATGAATTTGAAGTGGAGTCTATTCTAGGATGCAGGAAGAGAGGGAGGCAACTTCAGTATCTGATTAAATGGAAGGGATACCCCCTCGAGGACAATTCCTGGGAGCCTGCCAGAAATCTGCATGCCCCACGCCTAATTAGGGCATTTCATCAAGAACATCCAGAGTTGATGACTAGCTTGGGCATCCGGAGCCCGCCCCTCGGGGGGGGGGCACTGTCATGGAAATCCCCTATTCAGCCGCCGCAGCCCTGTGCGCATGCGTGGTGGAATGGCGCTTTGGCGCACGCGCGTGCGCAATGGTGCGTGAATTGCGCACGCACATGCGCAGTGGCGCACAAATCAGAACCCTGACAGGCCTATTTAAAGAAGCCTAGTGGCGCTGACAGGTTGCTGGTTTGTCGTCAGCTTCCTGCCTTGTACCTGGTTTCCTGAATACAAGTCTGAACCTTTGTTGTGACCCGGATCGACCTGACTACGCTGCTTCTCTCCTGGACCTGACCTTTGGCTTGCCTCTCGGACCTCTTCTGCCTGCCCGCTGTGTTTGACCCTCGGCCTGTGACTCTGACTTTCTAACAATCTCCAATCCCTGATCTCCTGCTTGTATTCCGGATTTGCTACTTGCCTCCAGCTCTGATTACCTGCTTCGTATTCCTGGACTGATCACTTGTCTACTGAGTTAGACCCTTGGCCTGCACCCTCAGTACCTGTTTCTACAGCCAGTATCTGGACTCAGCCCACCCGCTTGGCCCCTGTAGTGCCCTGGACTTGTGTCTTTGTTTGGATCTTGTGAGAGCCCTCATCAGCCTGGTGTTAGGCCCTCAGCCTGTTCCTGGTCACCCGATCCTCTACCAAGACTTCCTCACCTGCTGGTAGCCAGTGCCTCTTCGCGCCATCCTCTCCCTGTTCCACCTCCAGGGGGCGGAGTGCGCCAAGTCGCAAGGGTGAACCACTCTCGGCATCTCGGCCTCGGTAAGTACACCCGTGACACTAGGATTGCTTTTACATGAAAGTCGGCCGCTGGCTGAAAAGAATGATACCAAGATGATACTTAAACCCGCAGGCATCAATCTGGTATAACCAAAGTCCAGCAACATACCAGTACGTTGCTGGTACTTGTTGGACATGTATTGTAATTTTTTTTTTCATGCAGCCTGTTGGCTGAACGAAAAAAAAGAGATTGATCGGTGGGTATGCCCACCATTAGAATACCTCCCTTCATTCACCCACTTCTAACGATGGGCATACATGCACCATTTATATATGCCGAAGCATGGGGGCATCCTCCTGCAAAAGTTATGCCACACACACATGGTCGGACTTTTCCACGGGCATGCCTCAGTCGGAATTTTGTCCGTATGTACGCGGCATTAGGAGCAAAATCGCTCATCCGCGTTGTGTTTTGTAAGTGACAGTGACGGAGGGGCAAAACGCAGGTGCTAGCAGGTATCTGGGCTGATCCCGCTAACACTGCGTTTTTGGGAACCCTAAATTGCTGGGGACGCTAGTATAGATCTGATCAGATCAGATATTGATCTGTTCAGATACTATACCACTAAGGGAGGTGTATGCTTCACGCGTGGGTGTTAGCGTTACTGGCACTAACCTGACACTGCCTGGGGCGACGCAGACCCTCTCTGACGCTAAAACCTAATTGATATCACCCGCCGGGCGATCAGGGGGTTAAACCTTTATTGGGTTATATACGGCGGGTTCCCTGACACTATAAAAAGCAAACTAACTAACCAGCGTCACCCGTAACACTTATATGGTGATCACTGGTGAAAGGGTTAACTAGGGGCAATCAGGGGGTTAAACCTTTATTAGGTAATATATGGGGGTACCCGACGCTATAAAAACCTGCGGCAAACCTAAAAAAAATAAATGGCTACCTATCGGCATCACCGACACTAAGACAGCGATCAGAAAAACGAT
Organism: Rana muscosa; assembly: GCA_029206835.1. Taxonomy (NCBI): domain Eukaryota; kingdom Metazoa; phylum Chordata; class Amphibia; order Anura; family Ranidae; genus Rana; species Rana muscosa. The sequence continues at coordinate 716,886,190 of CM055116.1, read as the reverse complement.
CGCTTAGTGACACGGGTGAAAGGGTTACCTGGGGGGCGATCAAGAGGTTAAACCTTTATTAGGTAATATATGGGGGTACCTGACGCTATAAAAACCTGCGGTGAACCTAAAAAAAACAACTGGCTACCTATCGGCATCACAGACACTAAGACAGCGATCAGAAAAACGATTGCTTAGTGACAGCGGTGCTAGGGGGTGAAAGGGTTACCTGGGGGGGCGATCAAGGGGTTAAACCTTTATTAGGTAATATATGGGGGTACCCGACGCTATAAAAACCTGCGGCGAACCTAAAAAAAATAACTGGCTACCTATCGGCATCACCGACACTAAGACAGCGATCAGAAAAACATTTGCTTAGTGACACGGGTGAAAGGGTTACCTGGGTGGGTGATCAAGGGGTTAAACCTTTATTAGGTAATATATGGGGGTACCCAACGCTATAAAAACCTGCGGCAAACCTAAAAAAAATAACTGGCTACCTATCGGCATCACCGACACTAAAACAGCGATCAGAAAAACGATCACTTAGTGACGGCGGTGCTAGGGGGTGAAAGGGTTACCTGGGGGGCGATCAAGGGGTTAAACCTTTATTAGGGGGAGTTAGGGGGCTACACTGGACCTAAAACTAACTGCCCTGACACTTTTACAGTCACAAATGTCACTGATTGCAGTGATCAGTAAATAAATGGTCACTGCAATCAGTGACACTGTGACTGGGGGCTGGGGGGTGATCTGGGGGGTGATCAGGGGGTGTCTGGGGGGGCCTGGGGGGGCGATCATGGGCCTATGTGTGCTGGTGTTGGTGTAGTGTTTGTGCACTAACCTGTATGTCTTCTCTCATGCGGCGCTCGGTATATGTGAGCGCCGCATGAGGGATGACATCACTTCCTCCTGCCTGTGTAAACTTTACACAGGCAGAGGAAGCATTTGATTCGCCGGGAGCGATCGCGAGGGGGTGGCCAGAATCGAATGGCGGCCTCCTCATCACGGATCGCTCCCGAAGCGATCCCGGCCGCTCACTGTACCGGAGGGGGGTCCGATTGGACCCCCCACCTATACGAAGGCAGGCACGTACAGGTACGTGATTGTGCCTGTCCGCGCCATTCTGCCGACGTATAATTACAGTGGGTGGTCGTTAAGTGGTTAAACTGATGGTCAGTGTAATGCTCACATTACATTGGTGTCAGTGGTAGTAGTAACCAACAATTATTAGTGTCGGTGAGAGTAGTATGCCCTTCACAGTGGTGTCATGGTGACTAGTATACTCCTCACACTAGTGTCAATGTGAGTAGTATGCTTCTGAGATTAGTGTCAGAGAGAGTAGTATGCCCCTTACATTGATTACAGTGGGAATAGCAAGCTCCTCATATTGGTGTCAGTGGGAGCAGTATGCCTCTCACATTGGTGTCAGTGAGACTAAAATGCCCTCCACATTGGTGTCACTGAGAGTAGTATGCATCCCACATTGGTTTAGTTGAAGTAGTTTGCCCCTCGCATTGGTGCCAGTGGGAGTAGCTTGTCCCTCGCATTGGTGTCAGTAGGAGTAGTATGGCCCTTTCATTGGTGTCAGTGGAAGTAGTATACCCCTACAATGGTGTCAGTGGGCATAAAACGCCCCTCATATTGGTGACAGTGAGAGTAGTATTCCCCCTACTTCAGTGTCAAAGTAGTATGTCCCTCACATTTGTGTTAGTGGTAGTAGTGTGCCCCTCACATTGGTGTTAGTGGGAGTAGTATGCCCCTCACATTAGTCTCATAGCATAGGAATAAAGCTGGGCTTGGCCTGGTACAGACTCCCCATCACTTAGTCCAGACCCTCCTCCCTCAGTCCAGACCCCCCTCCACTAAGTACAGACCCCTTCCCTAAGTCCAGACCCTCGTCACTCAGTACAGACCTCCCTCCCTCAGTGCAGACCCCCCTCCATTAGTACACACACCCCTCTCCACTTGTGCTAGTATGGAGGTGGGGGGTCCGTTATGTGCTGGGGGGACTTTGAGAGGGGAGAGGCCTCGTGCTCTTGTGGGGGTCAGATTTCAAATCAAAGCATAGGTCCTCTACCATCCCAAAGTGCCACCCCCCAGCACATATTCTTTTAACACCCCCCCCCCAGAATCACAAAATTCGGCCCCTCGTAAACCACTTCAACCAACGTTTTGCAGCGTTGTTTAGTCCCGATCAAGTTGTCTGTGTTGATGAGTCCCTGATTACGTTTCTGGCCGCTTGTCTATCAAACAGTTTCTTCCCAGCAAGCATGCCAGATACAGGGTCAAGATGTATAAGCTCTGTGACAGGGCAACAGGCTATACATATAGTTTTATGGTTTACGAGGGAAAAGATAGTCACGTAGAGCCGGAGAACTGCCCAGATTACATATAGGGAGCGCCGTTAAGTTAGTGTGGGACTTGGTGTCACCCTCATTCGGAAAGGGGTACCACTTGTACATGGACAACTATTACATGAGCGTGCCACTTTTTAGTCACCTTTTTGATTGTGGAATTGGCGCATGTGCCACCGTGCGATCTAATCGCCGGGGCTTCCCCCAACGGCTTGTAGATTCCCGTCTTAGGCGGGGGAGAGAGCCTGCTTGAGGTGTAATAATTTGTTGGCAGTGAAGTGGAGGGATTCACAAAATGTTTTCATTCTGTCCTCGTTTTACGCAGACACGGCAGTCCAAATTCCTACGGCGACTGGTTTTGTGGACTGTCCACGAATACAACCTTAACATGGGAGGGGTGGACCTCAACGACCAGTTGTTGGCACCGTACCTAATTGCCCGTAAGGCCAGACGCTGGTACAAAAAAGTGTCTGTATACTTTTTTCAATTGGCTTTGCTGAACGCTTATGCGCTATACAGAGCTTCAGGACGGACAGGATCCTTCCTTAAATTCCAGGAAGAGATCGTCAGAGCCCTTCTGTTTCCAGACGGTGCTCTTGCCCAACTTCCCAATCCAACTGCAGTGAGCCGGCTGCATGAGAGGCATTTTCCTTTTGTCTTCCCTGGTACCCCTACCCAACGAACCCCTCAAAAAAGATGTCGTGTCTGCAGCAAATGCAGATTTAGGCGTGACACCCGCTTTTATTGTCCCTCCTGTCCTGACTAACCTGGTCTCTGCATTGGTGAATGTTTCAAACACTACCACACACTAGTTGAGTTTTAGCGTAGGGTACAGCACCACACAGTCCTAGGCAAACTAACACAGGGTCTTGGGGTCTCGAAAGATGTGATGGCCATCACATTTTGAGACACCCTAATCTGCAACGTTCAGTTTACAGTTTTTTTTACAGTTTTTATAAAAGTGAAAAAAAGTAAAAAAAGAAAAAAAACACACATAAAAGCAAAAAAATATAAAATAAAAAATCCAAAAATACAGTAGTTGTGGTTGTATTTTTCTCCTCTCTCTCTATTGTTCTCTCTCTTATGTTCGCTCTCTACTGTCCACTCACTATTGTTCTATATCTATCGTTCTCTCTCTATTTTTACTATGTTTTATTGTCTTTGCTTTGCAGGTATGGTATATTATACTGTAATGTTTGTTTTATTGTTAACCATCATTTGCTTAGTAGGTACGCCATTCAGCTGCAGCACGGGTTTATTTATCTTGACAGCAACAGCGTTTGCTCCCACAATACATAAAGCCATGACTCCAGTGCTGTCGGAGGTGATTTAACCACCACACGTGAAAAAAAAAAGCATATGTGCCAAAGCATGGGGGCAGCAGGGGCGGAGGAGCGATTTGCTCCTAACTTTTTTGCGGGAGGATGCCCCCATGCTTCGGCATATATATATTTTAGGCACAGATTGATTTAAAAAATGTTTTATTTTTTACAATTTTTTTTTGTATTTGCTTTTCATATATGGTATGTCTTACTGTTATACTTACTGTTATACTGTAATGTTACTTTGTTTTATTGTTAACCATCATTTGCTTAGCAGGTACGCCATTCAGTTGCAGTGCGGATTTATTTATCCTGACAGCAACAGCGTTTGCTCCCACGATGCATAAAGCTGTGACTCCCATGCTGTAGGAGGTGATTTCACCACCACAGTTAAAAAAAAAAAGAGCATATATGTTGAAGCACGGGCGGAGGAGCAATTTGCTCCTAACTTTTGCGGGAGGATGCCCCGATGCTCCAGCATATATAAATGGTGCATGTATGCCCATCATTAGAAGTGGGTGGATGAAGGGAGGTATTCTAATGGTGGGCATACCCACCGATCAATCTCTTGTCTTCGTTCAGCCCACAGGCTGCATGAAAAAAAAGATTACAATATATGCCCAACAAGAACCAGCAACGTACTGGTATGTTGCTGGACTTTGAGTGGTTATACCAGAATGATGCCTGCGGGTTTAGGTATTACCTTGATATCATTCTTTTAAGCCAGCGGTCGGCTTTCATGTAAAAGCAATCCTAGTGGCTATTTAGCCTTTAGACTGCTTTTACGAGCAGTGGGAGGGAATGTCCCCCCCCCCACCATCTTCCATGGTTTTCTCTGGCTCTCCTGTCCCAACAGGGAACCTGAGAATGCAGCCGGTGGTTCCGCCAGCTGACCATAGAGCTGATCAGAGACCAGAATGGCTCCAATCATCTCTATGGCCTAAGAAACCAGAAGCTACGAGCATTTCATGACTTAGATTTCGCCGGATATAAACAGCACCATTTGGAAATTGGGAAAGCATTTTATCACACCGATCTTGGTGTGGTCAGATGCTTTGAGGGCAGAAGAGAGATATAGGGTCTAATAGACCCCAATTTTTTCAAAAAAGAGTAACTGTCACTACCTATTGCTATTATAGGAGATATTTACATTCCCTGAGATAACAATAAAAATGATCAAAAAAATAATAAAATAAAGGAACAGTTTAAAAATAAACTAAAAAAGCAAAATAAATTTAAAAAAAAGCACCCCTGTCCTCCCCTGCTTTCGCGCAAAGTCAAACGCAAGCGTCGGTCTGGCATCATATGTAAACAGCAATTGCACCATGCATGTGAGGTATCACTGCAAAGGTCAGATCGAGGGCAGTCATTTTAGCAGTAGACCTCCTCTGTAAATCTAAAGTGGTAACTAGGGTTGAGCGGACCCGAACTGTAAAGTTCGGCTCCGTACCAAACTTATGGGTTTTTGGGTCCCGGACCCGAACCCGAACAATTAACTGTATGTTCGGGTTCGGGTCCGGTGTTCGGCAATATGCATGTAAAGTCACGCTTGTTTCTCATGCTTAGAACTGTCCCTGCACAAAGTGTAATTTCTGAAGGAAAAAAAGTCATTTAAAACTCACTCGCAGCTATAATGAATTGTCAGCTCCCGGCAATACATAGAAAAGTGATGCCGCGTACACACGGCCGTTTTTCTCGTCGAGAAAAACTAAATTTTTTCCTTTCGACGAGAAAAACGATCGTCTGCGGGCTTTCTGCCGTTTTTTTCGACGAGAAAAACGGCATTAAAAACTACGAGAAAAATTAGAACATGTTCTAATTTTTCTCGTAGTTTTTTTCGACATGTTTTCCGCGGCAGTGTTTCCCATAGGGAAACACTGCCGCGGAGCCCACACACAGTCGTTTTTTTCGACCAAAAAAAAATGACATTTAAAACGGCCGTGTGTGGGGGGAACAAGCTGTTCCTTGTTTTTAACGTCGATTTTCTCGACGGTGTTTTCACCGTCAAAAAAATCGATCGTGTGTACGCGGCATCATTGATAAAAAAAAAAAGAAAGCGTGGGGGTCCCCCCAAATTCAATTACCAGGCCCTTCAGGTCTGGTATGGATATTAAGGGGAACCCTGCCGCAAATTAAAAAAAAAATGCGTGGAGTTCCCCCAAATATCCATACCAGGCCCTTCAGGTCTGGTATAGATTTTAAGGGGAACTCCACCCCAAATTGAAAAAAAAATTACGTGAAGTCCCCCTAAAAATCCACACCAGACCCTTATCCGAGCACGCAACCTGGCAGGCCGCAGGAAAAGAGGGGGGGACGAGAGAGCGCCCCCCCTCCTGAACCGTACCAAGCCACATGCTCTCAACATGGGGAGGATGTCCCCATGTTGATGGAGACAAGGGCCTCATCCCCACAACCCTTGCCCGGCGGTTGTGGGAGTCTGCGGGCGGGGGGCTTATCGGAATCTGGAAGACCCCTTTAACAAAGGGGACCCCCAGATCCCGGCCCCCCTATGTGAATTGGTAAGGGGTACATTGTACCCCTACCATTTCATGAAGAAAGTGTAAAAAAAAAAAAAAAAAAAAAACACACAGACACCTTGGAAAAGTCCTTTATTAAAAAAAAAAAAAACATTCCAGCGATGAAATCTAGTGTCCCACGGCGATCCCGATGTCCAGCCCTGTCCAAACGAGACATCATTGGCTGAGCCTGAGCGGACCAGATGGGGAACTTCCTCCACAGTGTATTAAATTAATAGACCCGCTCCTTCTAAAGTTCCCCATCAGGTCCGCTCAGCCAATGACGTAGGTGTAAGGCTAAGCGGACCAGATGCGGAACGTGAGAAGGGGCGGGTCTTTTCATGTATTACACTGCGAGGCAGTTCCCCATCTGGTCCGCTCAGCCAATGACGTAGGCGGGGTCTGACATACGAGGGGGCGGACCTGATGGGGAACTTCCTCCACAGTGTAATAAATGAATAGACCCGCCCCTTCTCATGTTCCGCATCTGGTCCGCTTAGCCTTACAGCTACATCATTGGCTGAGCCGACCTGATGGGGAACTTTAGAAGGGGCGGCTCTATTCATTTAATACACTGCGGAGGAAGTTCCCCATCAGGTCCGCTCAGGCTCAGCCAATGACGTCTCGTTTGGACAGCGCTGGACATCGGGATCGCCGCGGGACACTGGATTTCATCGCTGGAATGTTTTTATTTATTTTTTTTTTATTTTTTTTTTAATAAAGGACTTTTCCAAGGTGTCTGTGTGTTTTTTTTACATTTTTTTTACACTTTCTTCGTGAAATGGTAGGGGTACAATGTACCCCTTACCAATTCACATAGGGGGGGCGGGATCTGCGGGTCCTCTTTTTGTTAAAGGGGTCTTCCAGATTCCGATAAGCCCCCCGCCCACAGACCCCCACAACCACCAGGCAAGGGTTGTGGGGATGAGGCCCTTGTCCCCATCAACATGTGGACATCCTCCCAATGTTGAGGGCATGTGGCCTGGAATGGTTCAGGAGGGGGGGGCGCTCTCTCGCCCCCTCCTCTTTTTCTGCGGCCTGCCAGGTTGCGTGCTCAGATAAAGGGTCTGGTATGGATTTTTGGGGGTACTCCACGCCATTTTTTTTTAAAATTTGGGGTGGAGTTCCCCTTAAAATCCATACCAGACCTGAAGGGCCTGGTATGGATATTTGGGGGGACCCCCACGCTTTATTTTTTATTTTTTAATCAATGACTTTTCTATGTATTGCCGCGAGCCGACAATTCATTATAGCCGCGAGTGGGTTTTAAATGACTTTTTTTCCTTCAGAAATGACACTTTGTGCAGGGACAATTCTAAGCACGGGAAACATGTGCGAATAGTCCTCAGCAGTTCGGGTCCCCATTGACTTCAATGGGGTTTGGGCTCGGGGTCAAGTTCGGGTCAAGTTCGGTCCCGAACTCGAACTTTTTTCCGAAGTTTGGCCGAACCCATCGAACCCGAACATCCAGGTGTCCGCTCAACTCTAGTGGTAACCTGTAAAGGCTTTTAAAGGCTTTTAAGAATGTATGTAGTTTGTCGCCGCTGCACGTTTGTGCGCAGTTTTAAAGCATGTCATGTTTGGTATCCATGTACTCGTCCTAAGATCATAGTTTTTTTATTTCATCAAACATTTCGGCAATATAGTGTGTTTTAGTGCATTAAAATTAAAAAAAGTGTGTTTTTTCCAATAAAAATGCGTTTGAAAACACCCACCATTTTAATCTGTAGGGACTTTGCTTTAAAAAATATATATAATGTTTGGGGGTTCAAAGTAATTTTCTTGCAAAAAAAAAATGTTTTCATGTAAACAAAAAGTGTCAGAAAGGGCTTGGTCTTCAAGTGGATAGAAGAGTGGATGATGTGTGACATAAGCTTCTAAATGATGTGTATAAAATGCCAGGACAGTTCAAACCCCCCCCCCCCAAATGACCCCATTTTGGAAAGTAGACACCCCAAGCTATTTTCTGAAAGGCATGTCAAGTCCATGGAATATTTTATATTTTGACACAAGTTGCGGGAAAAATCTTTTTTTATTTTTTTTGCACAAAGTTGTCACTAAATACCACATGAGTGAGACTTTTTGGGACCCCAAAAACCAATCACCACCTTCAGGCTTTCTAAGGGCGTAAAATCCTGATTTCACTTTCTCACTACCTATCACAGTTATGGAGGCCATAAAATGTCAAGATAGCACAAACCCCCCACCCCCAAATGACCCCATTTTGGAAAGAAGACACTTCAAGCTATTTGCTGAGAGGCATGGTGAATATTTTGCAGCTTAACCACTTAAGCCCTGTACCATTTTGTAGCTCAAGGAGCAGGCCACTTTTTGCGATTCGGCACTGCGTCGCTTTACTGTAACTGACAATTGCGCGGTCATGCGACGTGGCTCCCAAATAAAATGTATGTCCTTTTTTCCCCACAAATAGAGATTTCTTTTGGTGGTATTTGATCACTTCTGCGGTTTTTATTTTTTGCGCTATAAACAAAAATAGAGCGACAATTTTAAAAAAAAATGCAATATTTTTTACTTTTTGCTATAATAAATATCCCCCAAAAATATATAAAAAAAAAAAATTCCTCAGTTTAGGCCGATACGTATTCTTCTACATATTTTTGGTAAAAAAATTGCAATAAGCATTTATTGATTGGTTTGCGCAAAAGTTATAGCGTTTACAAAATAGGGGATAGTTGTATGGCATTTTTATCATTTTTTTTTTTACTAGTAATGGCGGTGATCAGTGATTTTTTTCTCGTGACTGCGACATTATGGCGGACAAATTGGACACTTTTGACACATTTTTGGGACCATTGTCATTTTCACAGTGATCAGTGCTATAAAAATGCACTGGTTATTGTGAAAATGACACTGGCATTTAAGGGGTTAACCACTAGGTGGCGCTGTAGGGGTTAAGTGTTCCCTGCATAGTGTTTCTTACTGTAGGGGGGGATGGGCTCTGTGTCACATGACACTGATCTCCGCTTCGAGTACACGGAGCCGAGATCAGTGTCATTGTCACTAGTCAGAGCGGGGAGATGCTTGTTTATACAAGCATCTCCTCGCTCTATACCTCCGTGAGACGATCACGGGGACCCCCGCGGCGGTCGAGTCCACGGGACCCGTGGTCCGACTCACGGAGATGGCGGAAGGGTCGCGAGCGCGCAGCCGGCGGCGCTTGCGACCACACGGACAGACATTTAAAGGTGACGTACATGTACGTTGATATGCCTGTCCGTGCCATTCTGCCGACGTATATATACAGGGGCTGGTCCTTAAGTGGTTAACCATGGCATGTGTGAGTAATATATCATTTAGTGACAACTTTTTTTTGTCATTATTCAATCACTTGGGACAAAAAAATGCAATATTCAATGGGCTCAACATGCCTCTCAGCAATTTCCTTGGGGTGTCTACTTTCCAAAATGGGGTCATTTGGGGGGGTTTTGTACTGCCCTGCCATTTTAGCACTTCAAGAATTGAGATAGGCAGTCATAAACTAAAAGCTGTGTAAATTCCAGAAAATGTACCCTAGTTTGTAGACGCCATAACTTTTGCGCAAACCAATAAATATATGCTTATTGACATTTTTTTTACTAAAGATGTGTGACTGAATACATTTTGGCCTAAATGTATGCCTAAAATTGAGTTTATTGGATTTTTTTATAACAAAAAGTAGAAAATATTATTTTTTATATCGTTTATATCGCAAAAAATAAAAATCGCAGAGGCAATCAAATACCATCAAAAGAAAGCTCTATTTGTGGGAAAAAAAGTTTTGTTTGGGTACAACATTGCATGACCGTGCAATTACCAGTTAAAGCAGCGCAGTGCCAAATTGTAAAAAGTCCTCTGGTCTTTACGCTGCCAAATGGTCCGGGGCTGAAGTGGTTAATTGAAACACATACACATAGAATGATATGCTTTGTTCATATTTCATGTCTGAGGTTTACAACCACTTTAAGTGTGCTGCTAGCCTAGCTCCCAGGCCTTCATTATACCTCTTTCTTCTGGTAGCTTATAATTACTGGGGAAGCAAGCTTCTAGAGAAATTGATCCATGTATGGTAGAAGGAGCAGGACATGATTATCAGGCCTTTTGTTTGTACTTCTGCAGCCCTTGGCAGGAACCTGAGTGGGGTTCCAGAACCTGGACTCTGTGCATTTGATGAACTATTGCTTTTCCTCAGAAGAGTTACGAACCTAAGAATGGGCAAGGGCACCAGGGCTATGTGAATGTCTGCTGGAATTTTACTGGCATATAAGGTTGTATTGTGAAGCAGTTACGTCAGTAAAGAGAATTCCATTGTTAACCGCTTGCCGACCTGCCGCCGTCATTATACTGCGGCAGGTCGGCTCATTCCCGCAAATCGCCATATGTGTACGTCAGCTCCTTTAAGAGCCATAGATGTCCGCGGGCCACCCGCGATCAAGGGAAAGAGTGGTGTATACTATGCCTGTAAAGTAGCGCTTGTTTCCCGTGCTTAGAACTGTCCCTGCACAAAGTGTCATTTCTGAAGGAAAAAAAGTCATTTAAAACTCACTCGCTGCTATAATGAATTGTCGGCTCCCGGCAATACAGAGAACAGTCATTGAAATTCATTGGTAAAATAAAAAAAAAAATGGCGTGGAGTTCCCCCCAAAAATCTATACCAGACCCTTTATCCGAGCACGCAACCTGGCAGGTCGCAGGAATAGAGGGGGGGGGGAGAGAGCGCCCCCCTTAAGAACCATACCAGGCCACATGCCCTCAACATGGGGAGGATGCTTTGGGGGTCTGTTACCCCTCTAAGCACCATGTCCCCATGTTGATGGGGACAAGGGCCTCATCCCCACATCCCTTGCCCGGTGGTTTTGGGGGTCTGCGGGTGGGGGGCTTATCGGAATATGGAAGCCCCCTTTAACAAAGGGGACCCCCAGATTCTGGCCCCCCATGTGAATTGGTAACGGGGTACATTGTACCCCTACCATTTCACAAAATAAAGTGTCAAACATTTAAAAAACCACACAGACACCGTTGTGAAAAGTCCTTTATTAAAAAAAAAAAAAAAAAAAAGCCATTCCAGCGTTGTAATGCATTTAACAAAGGGGACCCCCAGATTCCGCCCCACCCATATGAATTGGTAACGGGGTACATTGTACCCCTACCATTTCACAAAAGAAAGTGTCAACATTTTTAAAAACCACTCAGACACCGTTGTGAAAAGTCCTTTATTAAAAATAAAAAAAGTCATTCCACAGCGTTGTAATGCAGTCTGTCCAGCGACGATCCATGAATCATTCTCCAGCGATACGGCAAGTCTCCAGAGATGAACGACGCACATCTTCCCTGCACCGGAGCCTCTTGGCTAATGACGCGCAAGGAGTGTTGACGTTTCTTTTATAACCGAGGTCGAAAACCCCCGTGACAGGTAACCCCGCCCCCTCTAACGCGTCACAGGGGTTTCCCGTGACGCGTTAGAGGGGGCGGGACGGGTAACCCCCTCTAGCGCGTCATGGGGGTTTCCGACCTTAGTTATAAAAGAACTGTCAACACTGCTTGCGCGTCATTAGCCGGGCGGCTCCGGTGCAGGAAAGATGTGCATCGTTCATCGCTGGAGACTCGCCGCATCACTGGAGAATGATTCATGGATCGTCGCTGGACAGACTGCATTACAACGCTGTGGAATGACTTTTTTTTATTTTTAATAAAGGACTTTTCACAACGGTGTCTGAGTGGTTTTTAAAAAATTTGACACTTTCTTTTGTGAAATGGTAGGGGTACAATGTACCCCGTTACCAATTCACATGGGTGGGGCGGAATCTGGGGGTCCCCTTTGTTAAAGGGGGCTTCCAGATTCTGATAAGCCCCCTGCCCGCAGACCCCCACAACCATCGGGCAAGGGTTGTGGGGATGAGGCCCTTGTCCCCATCAACATGGGGACATGGTGCTTTGAGGGGTCACAGACCCCCAAAACATCCTCCCCATGTTGAGGGCATGTGGCTTGGTATGGTTCAGGGGGGGCGCTCTCTCGTCCCCCACTCTTTTCCTGTGACCTGCCAGGTTGCATGCTTAGATAAATGGTCTGGTATGGATTTTTGGGGGGAACTCCATGCCATTTTTTTTTATTTGGCGTGGAGTTCCCCTTAAAATCCATACCAGACCTGAAGGGCCTGGTATGGATATTTGGGGGGAACCCAACGTAATTTTTTAAAAAAATTTGATGCAGGGTTCCCCTTAATATCCATACCAGACCTAAATGGCCTGGTAATTGAATTTGGGGGGACCCCCACGCATTTTTATTTATTTTTTTCAATGACTTTCAATGACTTTTCTTTGTATTGCCGGGAGCCAACAATTCATTATAGCCACGAGTGCTTTTAAATGACTTTTTTTCCTTCAGAAATGACACTTTGTGCAGGGACAGTTATAAACACGGGAAACATGCGCTACTCTAAAGGCATACTTTAGACACCCCCCAGGTAGGAAATTTAAAGGAATATTTCACTTTTATTGTTTCACTTTAAGCATTATTAAAATCACTGCTCCCGAAAAACTGCAGTTTTTAAAACTTTTTTTTGCATTGATACATGTCCCCTGGGGCAGGACCCAGGTCCCCAAATACTTTTTATGACAATAACTTGCATATTAAACTTTAAAATGAGCACTTTAGATTTCTCCCATAGACTTTTAAAGGGTGTTCCGCGGCTTTTCGAATTTGCTGCGAACATCCCAAATTGTTCGCTGTTTGCCGAACATGAGTTCGAGTCGAACATGAGTTTGACTCGAACATAATGCTCATCCCTACTGATTACTGTGAAAATTACATTGGCAGTGAAGGGGTTAACCTCTAGGTGGCGCTGTAGGGGTTAAGTGTGACCTAATGAGTGATTCTTACTATAGGGGGCGTGGCTTGGCGTGTGATGTCACTGATCATCGTTCCCTATGACAGGGAACAGAAGATCACTGACATGCCACTAGGAAGAACGGGGAAAGGTTTGTTTACACTTACCTCTCCCCGTTCTTTAGCGCTGTGACCTGATCGCTAGACATGTGCATTCGTTTTCATCCGAATGCATTTTCGTCCGAATTTCAGGTATTTTCGTTATCGTTTTAACAAACGAAAACGAAAATGCAGAATCCGAAAACTGAAAGATCCGACATAAACAAATGCTTAATTTTCGTTTTCGTTGCAACAACAGTTCGATATAGATAGGAGATTCGACATGAGGCTGACAATAACAATCTGTGTCCATCGAACCTGTGGTCGAATGTGCCTAACCTTAACTCTATTAGTCCAAGATTATTCTACATAGAGAGAAAAGATTCGACATTATAGAGAGAAAAGATTCGACATAGAGAGAAAAGATTTGACATTATAGAGAGAAAAGATTCAACATTATAGAGAGAAAAGATTCGACATTATAGAGAGAAAAGATCACTGCTGGAATTGGGTGGGGGAAGTAAAATAAAAAAATGATGATGATGAATGTTATTGGCTGATTGTAACCAAAGAGGAGGAGCAGTAAAATAGCTAGAACTAACTTGACAATTCGACATGAACGACGAAGATTCAACGAAGCATCGAAAAACATACAAACGTTGAATCTGTCATTGAAGGCTTATGGTGTCTGTTGAAAGTTCTAAGAAGATTCTACGGAGCAGATAAACTGTACGACGCTGCAATCGTACATTTCCGGTCAAATGCTCGGCCCATAGGCTATAGAAGAATTCTAATGTTGGTTGACTACTGTAGGGATGAGCTTCGAGTTCGAGTCGAACTCATGTTCGACTCGAACATTGCCTGTTCGCCCGTTCGCCGAACAGCGAACAAATTGGGGTGTTCGCGGCAAATTCGAAAAATCTATGGGAGAAATCTAAAGTGCTAATTATAAAGGCTTATATGCAAGTTATTGTCCTAAAAAGTGTTTTGCGGCCGGCCAGGTTGCGTGCTCGGATAAGGGGTCTAGTATGGATTTTTAGGGGGACTCCACGCCATTTTTTTTTAAATTTGGGGTGGAGTTCCCCTTAAAATCCATGCCAGATCTGAAGGGCCTGGAATGGATATTTGGGGGAACCCCACGTCAATTTTCTTTTTATTTGCGGCGGGGTTCCCCTTAATATCCATTCCAGACCTGAAGGGCCTGGTAATTGAATTCTGGGGAACCCCCACGCTTTTTTTTTATTTTTTATCAATGACTTTTGTATGTATTGCCGGGAGCCGACAATTCATTAATAGCCGCGAGTGAGTTTTAAATGACTTTTTTTCTTTCAAAAATGACATTTTTTGCAGGGACAGTTCTAAGCACGGGAAACATGCGCCACTTTACATGCAAATCATACACACCCCCCAGGTACGAAATTTAAAGGAATATTTCACTTTTATTTTTTCATTTTAAGCATTATTAAAATCACTGCTCCCGAAAAAACGGCCGTTTTTAAAACTTTTTTTTGCATTGATACATGTCCCCTGGGGCAGGACCCAGGTCCCCAAACACTTTTTAGGACAATAACTTGCATATTACCCTTTATAATTAACACTTTAGATTTCGAACGTTCGAGTCCATTGTATTTAATAGGGTTCTAAAGTTCACACGAACATTTTGTCTGTTCGCAGGTTCTGGTGCGAACCGAACAGGGGGGGTGTTCGGCTCATCCCTGTTGACTAGTAATAGTAATTAAAAAATATAATTATTACTAGTCATACAATAGAATTCATCTATAGCTTGTAGGCGGAACATTCGACCGGAAATGTATGATTGCAGCGTCGTACAGTTTCGCTGCTCCGTCGAATCTTCTTTGAACATTCGACAGACACCATAAGCCTTCAATGACAGATTCAACCTTAATTAATTCAGATTTCCGGACGAATGCAATTTCTAACGAAAAACGAAATAAATAAAAACGAATTTCGGGAGTAACTAAATAAATTTATTTTTCTAACGAAAACGAAATTCCGAAACGAAATATTTCAGTGTGCACATGTCTACTGATCGCGGGACACCGGCGGCGATCGGGTCCGCGGGTCCCGCGGGCGCGGTCATGGAGCTTCGGACCGAGTCGCGAGCGCGAGCCATGGAAGGGTTCTTAAAGAGGACATACCTGTACGCCCTTGTGCCTGTCCGTGCCATTCTGTCGACGTATATCGTCGTGCGGCAGTCCTTAAGTGGTTAAGGGGGAAAATCTTCTGGTCTGTAAGTGGATTAATAGCTTTTCCAGCGCTACACCTTTTTGTATATTTATATTCGTTGTACCTTATATCAAGGTTTTTTTTGGTGTTTAGCAGCAGGTGTTCCTTTAGGGATTTATTCATTTATTGCACTTTAATAATTTGCACCTAGCGCAAATTTTTCTTTTATAACCACGATAAATAGCTTTGCCTGGTCTGAAATATATTCAAGGATATGAAAAGGGGTGCATTCATGACCTATCATACAGTTGTTTACAAACAGGGAAGAGACATTCATACATAAAATAAATGGTACAAGGGTTTCATGTGCAGCTGAGTTAACCCATCCGGTCAGGAAACGGGGTGACTTGATGTGGGTGACAGGTGTCCCCGATAACAAAGGAACCAAGGTGCTTGGGTTCCTTCTCTAGAGGTTAGCACCTCAATATTGAGTCCATCTGCGGTACAGGGCATCCCAGGGTGCTGGCCTGGAAGTCACTAAAGAAAGGAAGAGAGGCCTTGGGGAATAAAGCACAGTACTGGGGTTCCTGGAATACATAAGAAGATTATTGCTAACAAGAAAAAGAGAAGTGAATGCATAAAATAACAAGGGGTTAAATGTGCTCAGCTGTGTCACAGGAAAAAGTGATGGTAAATGGCTGATGGAGTCTGGAGCATGCTACATGTCAATGGTTTGGAAATGCTGTTGAGTTGGAGTTGAGTTAAGGTCTAAGAAGTTATACTGAAGTTATCTACAAAAGAAAGCGTTAAACCGAATGTCCATACAGCTATGGAGAGTTCTGATCTAATGTTTTACATAGGTTTAATTTGCCAACCCCATTATTTTTTTTAGGTCTTTTTGTAAGGTTTCCACGTCCTGCGTATAAGTTACTGCGGTGCGTATCTTTGTATTGTCCGCAAATACTGAGATTGGGCTGTTTATCCCATCCTCTAGATTGTTTATGAATAAATTAAACAGGATTGGTCCCAGGACAGATCCTTGGGGGACCCCACTTTCCACACCAGACCATTCCGAGTACTCGCCATTTATCACCACCCTTTGGACCCGCCCCTGTAGCCAGTTTTCAATCCAGGTACTCACCCTATGATCCATGCCGACAGATTCGTTTGTACAGTAAACGTTTATGGGTAACTAAAAATGGCGCGAAAAAGAGCGGGACTTTATATGAAGTATGTGCGGGAAAGGGCTTATTTGGTTTGGAGTAGTTTGACATACCTATAATACATTGTATAATTTTACATTTCCACATAATTGTTTTATACATAACTATTTTATAACATAAATGTAGCGATACCTCCAACTAAGAAGGCCGCTGATTTAGTTTGGGCCCTGAATACAGCTTCGCCAACCCCCGGCAATATGCTCTACCCCCTACTGGCACAGCTAGTACTGACAGTAAATTGTTTGTCTTATACTGTATGAATAACTGAGCCTTGAAACCATACTGAATTTAAATAAATGTAAGATTTTACTTAAGCTCTTGGTAAAGGAAAAGAAGGTAACATCAATAACAGTTTACAGAATAATCATTTGTAATGTAAATTCAGCCACACTAACACACTATAGGGTTAACACATAACAAGTGCGCCACGCGGGCAACCGTTAGCTAAGTGCCCTGTGGCGCAGTAACCAAACCACCCTAGAAACCCCACCAGGCCTGGTTTTAGTGTCTACAACTTAGTTCTTTTTTCTTCACCGGCAGGTCTTTAACGGTGGTGCACATTAATAGAGTACAAACTTTGTAATCCAATGGGGTAGGTAAAGATGGAGTAGAACTTGACTATGCGAATGGTAGATTTAGTTCTAACAAGGGGAATCTTCAATAAGAGCACTAAGAACAACTCATAGGCCACGGCAGTCTATAGGCCTAGATGCAGTAACAGTATATCGGTTGGGCATATGCCCTCTCACCCGCCCGGACTACGGTCCCAGTCCGGGAACTTCCACCTGCTGTGTCCTCACACACACACTCCGTCTCTTCAGCGATCGGGTCCCCGATCCAACAAGGCTGTAGTCGAGCGAAGTCAGATGCCACCCAGGCTCGCAGAGGGGTGGAAGGCTCTTTGGTGCTGCGCAAGGCCTCAGGCTTCAGGCCCTGCACTCCGACACGTCCGCACAGGAGGATCAGTCTCTGAAGTCTCGTGTCCCAAAGAGGCCGAGCCCAGCCTCGCCTCCTCCTTTTATAACCCCTCCCATGAGTCCCTGCGGCGGAACATTGCCGAATGGGGTTCTGGGTAATGTAGTCTCTTTTGCATTAAAGGGGAACACCCCGCTACACAAATATACATAATAATAGATACCTCAAGAAGAATAGCAAAAATTATAATTAAAGACTATTATAAAGAATGTTAAATGGTTAAAAAACAGTCCATACAATAGGTAAATGATGAAGGATGAATAACACAGGCCATGATAAATAGACAAAAGGTAGATGGTGCAGTATAAAAATACTTAATTGACACATGTTTGGAGCACGGGATAGTTGACTCTACGCGTTTCGCGACTTCTGGTTGCTCATCAGGAGCAAGCGTGCATTGTGTCTCTGTAATGACAAGAACACATTTCAGGTTGATCCAGTACATCTGATATTTTGGGGACAGCCTCCTTGACCCCGTGCGGCTGTCCATTGTCAGCTACGAGGAGTATGGGCGGTGATTCTGGCGCCAAACTACCAGGCGGCTCTTCCGCATTGGTGTAGGCGCCTCCTCTCCCCATCTCCTCGCGTGCGTGACTTTGGCGGGGTTCTTGGGCGGCGGCGCCTATGTAAGGGCGTCATCCAGGACTGGCTCAGGCACTTGGCTTTTTGCACTTCATTGAACAACACGTTGCACACGCTGAATTTACAGGTAACTTTTCCCTCACATAGCTCATCATTCCTTCCCACCAGTCCCCTCACTTCTCTGCCTTTGCTAGTTTAGCTTTCACAGGATCATTTTCTTATGTTCCTTGATTTTCCATTTAGTTCTATGCTACTCTGCTCCTTTTTCCCATTCACTTCACTACCTTTCACCTCCCCCATCATGTTTGTTCATGCTCTCACATTTTATTATTCCCCATTTCACAGCATCACTGACTTCATGTCCATACATCACTCACTGTTTGGTGCCTGTCCATCCTGGGTGCGCCTTGTTTTTAGGGGCTGTCTGTCCCGGTAGCACCTTGCCTCAGTCCCCGGTGGGAGGCGGCCCTTGTCATGGAGGCATGTCTGGCCCGACCCCCACGTCCGGTAACATATGGATGCCTCGTAAGTACCAGCTGGGACTTTGACCTTTGTTCACTGTCCCCAAAATGTCAGATGTACTGGATCAACCTGAAATGTGTTCTTGTCATTACAGCGACACAATGCACGCTTGCTCCTGACGAATGACCAGAAGTCACGAAACGCGTAGAGCCAACTATCCCGTGCTCCAAACATGTGTCAATTAAGTATTTTTATACTGCACCATCTACCTCTACTCTATGTATCATGGCCTGTGTTATTCATCCTTCATCATGTACCTATTGTATGGACTGTTTTTTTAACCATTTAACATTCTTTATAATAAAGCCTTTAATTATAATTTTTGCTATTCTTCTTGAGGTATCTATTATTATGTATATTTATGTTATAAAATAGTTATGTATAAAACAATTATGTGGAAATGTAAAATTATACAATGTATTATAGATATGTCAAACTACTCCAAACCAAATAAGCCCTTTCCCGCACATACTTCATATAAAGTCCCGCTCTTCTTCGCTCCCTTTTTACTACAAATACCGGGATGGAGGTAAATGACTGCGTCATTACCTCATTTAAAGTCCCAAAAATCCTCTTCTTCCTTTTTAAATAGTTCATGGGTAACTGTATCAAATGCCTTTGCAAGATCCAGATACACCACATCTACAGGCCTTCCTTTATCTAGATGGCAGCTCACTTCTTCATAGAAGGTTAATAGATGTGTCTGGCAAGAACGATTCTTCATGAATCCATGCTGATTACTACTAATGAATGATACATTTTCATTACTAAAGTCTTGTATATCAGTGACATACGCCGCGAACGTTAGAGCGAGAGAATAAATTCTAGCACTAGACCTCCTCTGTAATTCTAAACATGTAACCTGTAAAAAAAATTAAAGCGTCGCCTATGGAGATTTTTAAGTGCTGAAGTTTGGCGCCATTCTACAAATGTGCACAATTTTAAAGTGTGACATGTTAGGTATCTATTTACTCAGCGTAACATCATCTTTCATAGCATACAAAAAAATCGGGCTAATTTTAGTGCTTTTTTTCTTTATTCATGAAATAGTTTCTTTCCAAAAAAAACGCGTTTGAAAAATTGCTGCGCAAATACTGTGTAATATAAAAAGTTGCAATGATCCCCCTTTTATTCCCTAGGGTGTCTGCTAAAACAATATATATAATGTTTGAGGGTTCCGAATAATATTCTAGCAAACAAAAAGGATGATTTGTACATGTAGGAGAGAAGTGTCAGAATTGGCCTGGGTGGCAGGGGGTTAATTACCAAAATAAGTAATATACAAATAATTATTTTATATTGTTTGTAAGGTAATTTACTATATTTTCAAAATCTGTACTGAAGCAGGTGGCTTAATGGACAAATTACTGAAGTTTGAAGTTATAACTTCCAACCAGTAATTTCACAGTAAATAGATAAATAATAAATTATTATGTTATAACATATAGCATAATAATATATGATTTAAAGTGGAGCTCCACCCTAATTTTTTACTTTTGCTACTCGGATTCCTCCCCCCTCCGGTGTCACAATTGACACCTTTCAGGGGGGAGGGGGGTGAAGATACCTGTCTAAGACAGGTATTTTCACCCACATCCGGGAGTCCTCTCTCCGGGAATCTGCGGGAGTGACGTCACTTCCCCCAGACTTCCCGTAGTGTTCTGGGAGACACTCGGCTCCCAGAACAGAGGAGCACCAATCAGAACGGCGCAGCGCGACTCGTGCATGCGCCGTAGGGAACCGGCATGAAGCCGCAGGGCTTCACTTCCTGGTTCCCTCAGCGAGGATGGCGGAGGGAGCAGCAGAGCGACGAGCGGTCGCTCGTCCTCTGCTGCGGACGTCGCTGGACTCCAGGACAGGTAAGTGTCCAAATATTAAAAGCCAGCAGCTGCTGTAGCTGTAGCTGCTGGCTTTTAATATTTTTTTTTTCCGGCGGAGCTCCGCTTTAACTTGATTAAAACAGTACCCTTTCAGCAGTAGAAGATTCTCATTCTCCCTCTTAACTGTGGGATTATCGGTAAACCTTTGTTATGGAATTATTTCTGATTGGAACTCTAAAAACAGAAGTTAATACTGCAGCTGCAGGAACAGATACACAGGACGCAATCACTGTGTGTAAAATGTCCGTTCAGTGCCAAAGTTTATTATTACATGTCATTTTATACATAGATAAGAAAGGGGTGGTGTGAGATGTTATTAAAAACTAACAAATAGAAATATGTTATTAAAAGCTAACAAGTAGGAATATATTATTAAAAGCTAGCAAATAGAACAATTGCAAAAGTAAAAGCTTGAGAGGGGAGGGGGGTTAGAGACAGAGAGAGCTTCTAGCAGAAGATGTATCTGTGTGTTAGGTGAAGGTCACAGAACACATTTTAACAGTGCAAACAAAATGGAGTCTCTTGTGTTTAAATAAACAATACAGTGAAAGTCCATGTCACCTTATAACCACAAACCCATGTTTTTTCCTTGTAGTTAAAAGGACTGGGCTGGAAGGAAGCATTTGCCTTTTAGACACATGCCCCCTTCTATGACACTCAGGGCCGGCGCTACCACTAGGCGAAGTAGGCAGCCGCCTAGGGGCGCACTACCACCTAGGGCGCAACCTCAGCCTCTGTCCTGTGTGACAGTGTGAGCTAGGCTCTCCTCTCTCCTGATCGCTGGCCTGGCCCCATTCAGTGTGGCGCCACCAAATTCCCCCCATGTGTAGCACAGTGCGCCCCGCTGCGCTGTCACACCTCAGTCCTCAGACAGGTATAATCACACAGCGCCGCTCCGGGACTCCTTTGCTCCAGCCTGGCCCTCTGGTGCGGCGCTGTGTGTCTTGTGTGTGCAGCTGAGGGGCGGGGCTGAGGAGTAGCTGACTGACCTCCCGCCCAGCGAGGACTCCATGGAGCGGGTGGATGGCATTGGCGGCGGCGCGGCGCTGGCCTGGCCCTGGCGGGGACTCCGTGGAGAGGATGGATGGCGCTGGCCTGGCCCCTGAGCAGAGCCCTGATGATGGCTGACGAAGCACCAGAGCAGAGGTAAGGAGGAGGATGGATCGATCTACATGCTGTATGAGGGGGAGGGGGGGAGTGTGTTTGAGTAGTGCAGGAAGTAGGAGTCAGGGGGGTCACTGTATGTGTCCTGTAAGGGGGGTCAGTGTACAGGTCCTTCTCAAAAAATTAGCATATTGTGATAAAGTTCATTATTTTCTGTAATGTACTGATAAACATTAGACTTTCATATATTTTAGATTCATTACACACAACTGAAGTAGTTCAAGCCTTTTCTTGTTTTAATATTGATGATTTTGGCATACAGCTCATGACAACCCAAAAATCCTATCTCAAAAAATTAGCATATTTCATCCGACCAATAAAAGAAAAGTGTTTTTAATACAAAAAAAGTCAACCTTCAAATAATTATGTTCAGTTATGCACTCAATACTTGGTCGGGAATCCTTTTGCAGAAATGACTGCTTCAATGTGGCGTGGCATGGAGGCAACCAGCCTGTGGCACTGCTGAGGTGTTATGGAGGCCCAGGATGCTTCGATAGCGGCCTTAAGCTCATCCAGAGTGTTGGGTCTTGCGTCTCTCAACATTCTCTTCCCAATATCCCACAGATTCTCTATGGGGTTCAGGTCAGGAGAGTTGGCAGGCCAATTGAGCACAGTAATACCATGGTCAGTAAACCATTTACCAGTGGTTTTGGCACTGTGAGCAGGTGCCAGGTCGTGCTGAAAAATGAAATCTTCATCTCCATAAAGCTTTTCAGCAGATGGAAGCATGAAGTGCTCCAAAATCTCCTGATAGCTAGCTGCATTGACCCTGCCCTTGATAAAACACAGTGGACCAACACCAGCAGCTGACATGGCACCCCAGACCATCACTGACTGTGGGTACTTGACACTGGACTTCAGGCATTTTGGCATTTCCCTCTCCCCAGTCTTCCTCCAGACTCTGGCACCTTGATTTCCGAATGACATGCAAAATTTGCTTTCATCCGAAAAAAGTACTTTGGAGCTGAGCAACAGTCCAGTGCTGCTTCTCTGTAGCCCAGGTCAGGCGCTTCTGCCGCTGTTTCTGGTTCAAAAGTGGCTTGACCTGGGGAATGCGGCACCTGTAGCCCATTTCCTGCACACGCCTGTTCACGGTGGCTCTGGATGTTTCTACTCCAGACTCAGTCCACTGCTTCCGCAGGTCCTCCAAGGTCTGGAATCGGTCCTTCTCCACAATCTTCTTCAGGGTCCGGTCACCTCTTCTCGTTGTGCAGCGTTTTCTGCCACACTTTTTCCTTCCCACAGACTTCCCACTGAGGTGCCTTGATACAGCACTCTGGGAACAGCCTATTCATTCAGAAATTTCTTTCTGTGTCTTACCCTCTTGCTTGAGGGTGTCAATGATGGCCTTCTGGACAGCAGTCAGGTCGGCAGTCTTACCCATGATTGCGGTTTTGAGTAATGAACCAGGCTGGGAGTTTTTAAAAGCCTCAGGAATCTTTTGCAGGTGTTTAGAGTTAATTAGTTGATTCAGATGATTAGGTTAATAGCTCATTTAGAGAACCTTTTCATGATATGCTAATTTTTTGAGATAGGAATTTTGGGTTGTCATGAGCTGTATGCCAAAATCATCAATATTAAAACAAGAAAAGGCTTGAACTACTTCAGTTGTGTGTAATGAATCTAAAATATATGAAAGTCTAATGTTTATCAGTACATTACAGAAAATAATGAACTTTATCACAATATGCTAATTTTTTGAGAAGGACCTGTATGTGTCCTGTAAGGGGGGGTCAGTGTATGTGTCCTGTAAGGGGGGTCAGTGTATGTGTCCTGTAAGGGGGGGTCAGTGTATGTGTCCTGTAAGGGGGGTCACTGTATGTGTCCTGTAAGGGGGGTCAGTGTATGTGTCCTGTAAGGGGGGTCAGTGTATGTGTCCTGTAAGGGGGGTCAGTGTATGTGTCCTGTAAGGGGGGGGGGGTCAGTGTATGTGTCCTGTAAGGGGGGGTCAGTGTATGTGTCCTGTAAGGGGGGGTCAGTGTATGTGTCCTATAAGGGGGTCAGTGTATGTGTCCTGTAAGGGGGGGTCAGTGTATGTGTCCTGTAAGGGGGGGTCAGTGTATGTGCCCTGTAAGGGGGGGTCAGTGTATGTGTCATGTAAGGGGGGGTCAGTGTATGTGTCAGGTAAGGGGGGGTCAGTGTAATTGTCAGGTGGGTTAGTGTAGGGGACAGGGGGTTAGTGTAGGGGTCAGATAGGTCACATGTGTTGCAAGGGGAGGTTAAAGTGGAGTCAGGGGCGCAGCCGGGGAGGGGGGCGGCAAAATTAGGTTTCGCCTAGGGTGTCAAAGATCCTTGCACCAGCCCTGATGACACTGCAGTGAGAGGACAGCCTCCACTGCAGCATTTTTATTGGACAGCTGGGGCCAATGATACTTTACTATTGGTCCAAGGCTCCAAGCTGTCCATTGCACTCAGTGCCTCTGAAAATTAGTGAGAAGAGGCACTGTAAGCTCATCCTCTCAGTCTGCTGCAAACAGAGTGTATAATAATATGGGGGCGCTAAACAAAATGCTAATTAATAAATCCTAAAGAGATGCCATGAGGGCAATACAAAAAGTGCAATTGTGCTGACAACAATCTACAATTGAATAATAAAGTGTTTGTGCTCAATATAAAAATCCTGTGAAAGAAATTTTTACATCAAAAACAACATGCATAAACAAACGCAGTTGCATGTGCTACAAAAATTACAAACAGATTCTACGTAACAACAAACCTACAGTCCCTGTCTTGTTTGCACCACCTGTATGCTGCTGTTTAGAGTATATAGGGCCTGGGGGCCACACGCCTTTCCTTTTTTTTTATCTGGGTGCGGGGTTCCCCTTAATATCCATACAAGACCCAAAGGGACTGGTAATAGGCTGGGGGGGGGGTACCCATGCCATTTTTCTCAATGATTTTCATCCATATTGCCGGGACCAGACATTACATTAAAGGCGCAAGCAGTTTTAAATGACTTTTTATTTTTATTAGTATTACAGTAATTATTAAGCGTAATTAAATAATATTGTTATTTGAATATTGAATTTTACATTTATTTTCTATATGTATGTGAGCCAGATGTGTTGTGAATAGCAATTCCCATTGTCTCACGTAGAGTGTAGTAATCATTTATGGCCAAAAGATGGCAGCACCATAGTTTTTCCAATTCCCTTGCTCAACAATCAAATTTTACTTGGGATTATAAATATGCAACCCATTCTGTGACCAGGACGCTTCCTGACGACGTCATCACGACGAAATGTACGTCGAGGCGCTTCCTGGCCACGGTACAGCATCCGCCGACTTCCAGTTTATGTTTCCCAGGCGATGAAACGCACGGCAGTTCCACGTGAGTGCAACCGAGAGCGGGGAAAGCTTCACAGCACACCTGGCCGAATCCATGCTTGTCACCTCAGTGCCGAGGCATAGGCACTTTTAAAGTAAGCCGCCATTTGGTCTGTGTATTTTAAACCAATTTTTATATTAAAACTGAATTATGCTATGGTTTGCCTTTTTTTCCATTTTTTTTCTAAAAACAACTATCAATCTGGAGTTTCCTTCTGGCCCAATCCTATGGTATTAGTACAGACCATATCCAAACTGTACCCAAGCTCCACCTGACCTTCCTTTTTAATTAAAGAGGTCATGGTGGTTTGGTAAGTAGACACTTACCTCCATTCTCACTGGGTGTCGTTAGTTCCGGTGACTGTATTATTATACCAAGCAATCAGTGTCAAGTTGATGGACTTTCATTGTGTTTTTCTTGCTGGCAAATTTTTGTAGCACATGCAACTGGTTTTGTTTATGCACGTTGATTTTGATGTAAAACTTTCTTTCACAGGATTTTTATATTGAGCACAAGCACTTTATTATTCAATTGTAGATTGTTGTCAGCACAATTGCACTTTTTGTATTGCCCTCATGGCATCTCTTTAGGATTTATTAATTAGCATTTTGTTTAGCGCCCCCATATTATTATACACCCTCCATTATCCAAAGTTTTCACTTTGAGGGGAGCAGCTTCAACACTATATATAATTTTTTCTAACCATAGCGCAGAGTACTTTTACTTATGCAAACAGAGTGTGGCAGTTTGTATTTAAACTGGCCGCTCTGTATGTAGCTTCTGATGGGCTGCACAAGGAGCTCCAAATTTTTACCAGTGGTGGGGTAGGACTTTGGCTACATACCCCCCAAATTTGGGGTCTTTGTGACCCCAGGTCGCCCAGCTACGACCTCGAAGCTTGATTGTTTTTTTTATGTTCATGGCAGGTGAGTCTCTGCTTTACCTGCCTCCCCTGACTGCAGGTCTCTGTTGTATATAGTACCTTATCATCCCCTCCAATAGCTTGCATACTATTAACGTAAGGCTAACTGGCTTGCAGTTCCCAGGGATATATCATCTGTCCTTTTTTTTAAAATATTGGTGCCAGGTTGGCTTTTCTCCAATCAGCTGGTACCATTCCAGTCAGTAAACTGTCCATAAAAACAAGGAACAATGGTCTGGCTATCACCTGGCAGTTCCCAGTGACTTATTTATGTTAGGTTTTTCCAGTCTATTAACGCTGCCTTATGTGTTTAGGCAAATAACTCTATCTACTTCTGAGGGCATGAGCACACACTTCTCCTGTATCCTCATCTGAGCCTGCTTACAAACAGGCCATTTCCGAAGTGAATTTTGCAGAAGAGTTCTGACTTCAATTTTTAAAAATCTGCAGTGTGTGTTTTAGGATTGATGAAATACATTCAAGCGAGCAATTGTTTACCAGATTTTCACAATCAATGATACACCATGAACATATAGTCCACTTTTAATACCCAACATAAAAACATTTTATAGTATGAACAGTTTGTACATGCTGTCATAGGTAGTTAGTTAGTACAGTGTGACATTAATCATTTTAGGAAAGAGTTGCGTTAGTGACACAAAATGTCAAACTGCAAAAATGTAATTACAAGTCACAAGGTGAGGATGGTAACTTTCACAATGTAACATAGTGAGGATCTGGATTGTCATTCCTTGAATGCTAGTTTTCTGAAGAAATAACTACCAGGAACAATTTTTACTGACACTAAAGTTAAGTATCTTGAAAACTAAAATAAATTATTTTAAAGTAATGATCGATTTAATGGTCTGGTTTTCTTGGAGATGTTAAATTAGCTTTGCTGAAAACCAACTACTGCATACTATATCTTTCGATGACGTTATATGAAAAGTGCACAGTATGGTTATTATTATTAATAAAAATAATAATAATATAAAAATCTAGGTTGTTAAAGCGATTTTCTACGGCAGACCAGTTTACATTGATTTATTTTTTCATGTAATATTTTATGTACTTCACTTTTACCTTCTTATGCAAATAGAGAGTTTGATTGGTGCTTATAATTTGATTAGTAGCATAATATGGCATGCTGTAACAGGGTTTTACTTACAGTGGGTATGGAAAGTATTCAGACCCCCTTACATTTTTCACTCTTTGTTATATTGCAGCCATTTGCTAAAATCATTTAGGTTCATTTTTTTCCTCATTAATGTACACACAACACTCCATATTGTGTTGCTATGGCAATTTCTATAGTGACTTTATTGTAATAATTAGAGTTTAGGTAGTAACAGGATATGTGTACAGAGCCCCTTCCCTCCCCCTCCATTGATACTGGACATTCTTTGCAGGAAACAGGAACTGAGTGGGAGGGGCTTGGAAAGGGTTTTTGGAGACACATGTGTTTGAACAACAGATGGTGTTTTGGGAGGACAAAGGGAGACATGACTGCCTGGAGCTGGAGAGCTTTTGAGATGGACTGAGCAAAGGACCATGGAGGACATCTTGACCCCTAAGTTTAGTAATTGTTTAGTTTACTTAATGTTTACATGCTTATATTTGTAGGCATATATTTTGTAAGCTATAAGTTGTGTTGTATTGTGATCCTACAGTTGTATGTGCAGATTTATCCCTGTTTAGTAAAGCATTGATACACTACAGAAGTTTAAGCTTCCTTGGTTTTACCACAAGAACTTAATAGATAGACGTAAAGCATTACAATGGGGGCTCGTGGCCGTGATTTGTGCTAAAATTTCAACAGAAGCTGACCTGTTTTCTGTGGTGTGTTTTGTTGCTTGTGCTGGGGGAAAAATGCTGCGTACACTGTTTAGGAAGAGTAAGGCTGCAAAGGTTTCTGGTGTCCAGGAGGGCTTGAAGGGGTGCACCCTTACTATCTGGGACAGAAATAGTCAGTGGATGTCTGTTGCAAAGGAGCTGGCTGGATATGCTTCTCCTTTGAACAGAGCTTGGGGGGATGGAGTCTCTGATCTTTCCTCAGATTTTAGTCTCAAAGGTTTTGGGTTCAGTAAGGCAGAGATGCGGGCAGTTGCTGTGTTTGGTTTGCATTTCCTGCATGCTCTACATATTGAATCTGAAAAGAGGGAAAAGGCAGAATTAGAAAGAGATTTAATGAAGGAGCAGCTTGCAGTAGCATCCAAGTGTTTGGAAGAAACTGCAAGCAGGGCAAAGGATTTAGAAAGTAGGGTAATCAAAGTTAAACCTGCAGTGGCTTTGAAGAGTGTTCAAACCGCTGTAGGCCGAGCTGAAGATTTGAATGAGCGGTGTGCAGCCTTCATGAATAAATCTAATGATGCTCTAACAAAGGACAAAGGCCCAAAGCCTGTAAGCAGAAGTAGGACATGTGCTACTGTTACTTCCCATAATCGGGAAGCAGAGGATTTGATCAGCTCAAATTACAGAGTTGATTCAGATACAAGGAAGACAAGACCTGTGATCTCCAGGAGACACATGTGGATTGATTTACTTAAGGTGGGGGTCCCTAGAGAGGAAATAGATGGGATTCCTACACCAGCATTGTTTAAGAAGTGGAAGCAAATGGTTGGGACTGGTAGATTCAGTCACATTAAGTGTTTCTGTTGCCACAAAATGGGGCATTTTGCAAAAATGTGCCATACTGTGAAGCAGCAGGCCTCTGTTCTTCCAAGGACGGCACAGAGAGACATGCAAGTTTATTTGTTACGTTGGAAGTCAATGCCTTTCCGTGAAAGTGTTTCAAGGCAACAGTGGGCACCCTACAATAGTTTTGCCGTTAGAAATGGGCAGATAGAGAAATGTGAGCAGTGAGCTATGTTTTTGGCACAGTTGGAAATGAACATATAATCTTCTTTGTCTCTTACTCTTTTCAGGTATTGCGCATCGAGAGGTGGAGCAGGCAGAGCAGACGACCATGCTGGGTGGGAGGAGGAAGACCAGAAGAGAGCTTGATGAAGATACGGATGATTTTCTAAAGGTGGTTGAATTGGAGTGGACTTTCATCTGAGCATTTCCTTATGACCAAGAGGACAAGAGACTTTCATCTGGGCCTTACTTTACACAAACTGCCAAAGACATTAACCCTGCTCAAAAGTAATGTTGCAGCCTTCCAGGGACAAAACAAAAGTCTGACCGCCCAGATGGGGGTCAAAAGGGAATTTTTTTCTCCCATTTAGGGGGAAGGGTTTATTTCACCCTTTTCTGGACAAAAAGGCTTTAAGAAGGTTCCTATATTATTCTATAAAGTCAAGAGGTGGTCTGTGTTGCTATGGCAATTTCTATAGTGACTTTATTGTAATATAGAGTTTAGGTAGTAACAGGATATGTGTACAGAGCCCCTTCCCTCCCCCTCCATTGATACTGGACGTTCTTTGCAGGAAACAGGAAATGGGTGGGAGGGGCCCCTCCATTGATCAGGAAACAGGAAATGGGTGGGAGGGGGTTGGAAAGGGTTTTTGGAGACACGTGTTTGAACAACAGTTGGTGTTTTGGGAGGACAAAGAGAGACATGACTGCCTGGCGCTGGAGAGCTTTTAAGAACTTTTGAGATGGACTGAGCAAAGGACCATGGAGGACATCTTGACCCCTAAGTTAAGTAATTATTTAGCTTACTTAATGTGTACATGTTGTACATGCTTATATTTGTAGGCATATATTTTGTAAGCTATAAGTTGTGTTGTATTGTGAATCCTACAGTTGTATGTGCATATTTTTCCTTGTTTAGTAAAGCATTGATACACTACAGAAGTTTAAGCTTCCTTGGTTTTACCACAAGAACTTAAAAGATAGACGTAAAGCATTACACATATTGACATATCACATGGTCCTAAGTATTCAGACCCTTTGCTCAGTATTTAGTAGCACCCTTTTGATCTAATACAGCCATGAGTCTTTTTGGGAAAGATGCAACAAGTTTTTCACACCTGGATTTGGGGATCCTCTGCCATTCCTCCTTGCAGATCCTCTCCAGTTCTGTCAGGTTGGACGGTAAACGTTGGTGGACAGCCATTTTTAGGTCTTTTCAGAGATGCTCAATTGGGTTTAAGTTAGGGCTCTGGCTGGGCCATTCAAGAACAGCCAACAGTTGTTGTGAAGCCACTCCTTCATTAATTTAGCTGTGTACTTAGGGTAATTGTCTTGTTGGAAGTTAAACCTTCGGCCCAGTCTGAGGTCCTGAGCACTCTGGAGAAGGTTTTCGTCCAGGATATCCCTGTACTTGGCTGTATTCATCTTTCTCTCAATTGCAACAAGTCATCCTGTCCCTGCAGCTGGAAAAACACCCCCAAAGCATGATGTTGCCACCACCATGCTTCACTGTTGGGACTGTATTGGACAGGTGATGAGCAGTGCCTGGTTTTCTCCACACATACCGCTTAGAATTAAAGCCAAAAAGTTCTATCTTGGTCTCATCAGACCAGAGAATCTTATTTCTCACCATCTTGGAGTCCTTCAGGTGTTTTTTAGAAAACTCCATGCAGGCTTTCATGTGTCTTGCACTGAGGAGAGGCTTCTGTCGGGCCACTCTGTCATAAAGCCCCAACTGGTGGAGGGCTGCAGTGATGGTTGACTTTCTACAACTTTCTCCCATCTCCTGACTGCACCTCTGGAGCTCAGCCACAGTGATCTTTGGGTTCTTTACCTCTCTCACCAAGGCTCTTCTCCCCCGATAGCTCAGTTTGGCTGGACGGCCAGCTCTAGGAAGGGTTCTGGTCGCCCCAAACGTCTTCCATTTAAGTATTATGGAGTCCACTGTGCTCTTAGAAACCTTAAGTGCAGCAGCAATTTTTTTGTAACCTTGGCCAGATCTGTGCCTTGCCACAATTCTGTCTCTGAGCTCTTCAGGAAGTTCCTTTGACCTCATGATTCTCATTTGCTCTGACATGCACTGTGAGCTGTAAGGTCTTATATAGACAGGTGTGTGGATTTCCTAATCAAGTCCAATCAGTATAATCAAACACAGTTGGACTCGAATGAAGGTGTAGAACCATCTCAAGGATGATCAGAAGAAATGGACAGCACCTGAGTTAAATATATGAGTGTCACAGCAAAGGGTCTGAATACTTAGGACCATGTGATATTTCAGTTTTTCTTTTTTAATAAATCGTCAAAAATGTCAACAATTCTGTGTTTTTCTGTCAATATGGGGTGCTGTGTGTACATTAATGAGGAAAATAAATGAAATTAAATGATTTTTGCAAATGGCTGCAATATAACAAAGAGTGAAAAATTTAAGGGGGTCTGAATACTTTCCGTACCCACTGTATATTGTAAGGACTCCACTGTGCTTCGGTTTAAAGATTGTGTGAGGTTCTTAGACATTAAAGAGGAACTACAGTCTGCTCACATAATGTGTAATAAAAACATCTTTGCCATTCTGAAACTTCCCTCCAACCACTTTGCATATTTTATATATACTGTGATTCTGTACTTGCCAAATATGCTTCAGACCTCCACTGAGTCTGGCTGCGACCATTTTAACTGTGGGCAGCTGAAGCTGCTGCCTGTTCACTTCCTGGGTTTACACAGACACACAGAGCCACACCTCCAGCTCTGCAGCCATGCAGCTCTAATTGGCTCTCTTATGACTCACCCCCTCCCTTCCTGGCAACTCTCACGAGAGTCAGAGAGAGAGCTTTGCATGATGTCATAAGCCTAGGCTTTTTACCAGACAAGAAACAGGAAGTGGGATATATAAGGTATTTACTGTCAGAAAATAAATGTTTTACTATCCAAAGTTAAAACAACAAGGGCAGAAGATTTAATAAATGCAAAGTTGAAAAAATGACTGCAGGTCCATTTTAAGTTTTTACTGTTGCCAAGTTTCCTTCTGGATCCAAAGTCTGACCAAAAGTAAATTTTAGTTAGACTGTACATGTTCTGACACCATGTCCTTGTCTTTCTCTAAGGACTGTTTGTGGCACCTCGCAGGGGCTTTGTGTTTGGATCCATGTACCCGCTCTTGCCCACATGTCAAACTTTGACAGGTGATTGTGTCTGTGTGCTGGTGCTGCGTGTGCATCCACTTCTCTGGGCAGTCTGCGCACAGTTCCAAGGTGGATGTACATACAGTACATCTTCCAGTGGCTCTGCGTGGAGGATGGGACTCATCTTCCCTCCAAATTAACCCTTAGATGTTACATGATATATAAAAAAAAACTATTTTCACAAGGCTTAATGTACCTGCACTTCTTTGTCTTGCTCACAAATAGAGATCTGCTCTTCAGGTTTTCTGAAATAGGTAATCTGCCAGTCTCTGTAGTTTATTAATAGGGATGAGCCAAACACCCCCCGGTTCAGTTCGCATCCAGAACATGCGAACAGGCAAAAAATTTGTTCGAACACGCGAACACCGGTAAAGTCTATGGGACACGAACATGAAAAATCAAAAGTGCTCATTTTAAAGGTTAATATGCATGTGTTTGGGGACCCGGGTCCTGCCCCAGGGGTCATATATCAATGCAAATTATTTTTTTTAAAACGGCCGTTTTTTCGGGAGCAGTGATTTTAATAATGCTTAAAGTGAAACAATAAAAGTGAAATATTCCTTTAAATTTTGTACCTGGGGCGTGTCTAAAGTATGCCTGTAAAGTAGCGTATGTTTCCCGTGTTTAGAACTGTCCCTGCACAAAATGTCATTTCTGAAGCAAAAAAAGTCATTTATAACTACTCGCGGCTGTAATGAATTGTTGGGTCCCAGCAATACAAAGAAAAGTCATTGAAAGTCATTGAAAAAAAAATGCATGGGGGTCCCCCAAAATTCCATTAACAGGATCTTCAGGTCTGGTATGGATATTAAGGGAAAATCCGTGCCAAAATAAAAAAAAAATGGTGTGGGGTTCCCCCAAAAAATCTATACCAGACCCTTATCCGAGCACACAACCTGGCAGGCCGCAGGAAAAGAGGGGGGACGAGAGAGCGCCCCCCTTCCTGAACCATACCAGGCAACATGCCCTCATGCTTTGGGGGTCTGTGGGCGGGGACAAGGGCCTCATCCCCACAACCCTTGCCCGGTGGTTGTGGGGCTCTGCGGGCGGGGGGCTTCTCGGAATTTGGAAGCCCCCTTTAACAAAGGGGACCCCCAGATTCCGCCCCCCCTATGTGAATTGGTAACGGGTACATTGTACCCCTACCATTTCACAAAAAAAATGTCAAAAATGTTAAAAAACACACAGACACAGTTGGGATATCCACTCGATCTCCAGCGTTGTAATCCATTCACGGTATCCAGCGTTGATCTCTACTCTCCAGCGATGATGTTTCCAGCGATGATACACACGATCCTGGCTCCACCAGAGGAACCCCACAAATGACACGCCGCCAGCCTGGGGTTACCCAATGATGTGACGGGTGACCCCGCCCCCTCTGATGCAACGGGAAACCCGCACAGCAGAGGGAAACCCTGCCCCCCTCTGATGCAACGGGAAACACTGTTTTTTTTTGCATTGATACATGTCCCCTGGGGCAGGACCCAGGCCCCCAACACTTTGTATGACAATAACTTGCATATTAACCTTTAAAATTAGCACTTTAGATTTCTCCCATGGACTTTTAATGGGTGTTCCGCGGCTTTTCGAATATGCCGCGAACACCTCAAATTGTTCGCTATTTGGCGAACGGGCAAACAGCCAATGTTCGAGTCGAACTCATGTTCGACTCAAACAGATAGCCCATCCCTATTTATTAAGTCCACACATTTTATTATCTTATTAGTTCCCCACAATCCTTTTGATCCCCCATAGTTTGTTTTAATTATTGTTTTATTATTGTGTTATGAGTATACTTTTTTAACTTAACTTAACTATTGTAATATATGTATATTGTTTTTTACTGTGGATCTGCCCTCTCATACCCTAGCAATATCAGTCCCCTATAGCAATCCAAACATACAAGTTGCCAAATGGATGGAGCCCTCAGATTGTGTAGCCATAGTAACCATCCAAACAAGATAAGTAAGTAAGCTTTAAGCTGCGAAGATGCTGAAGACCTTTGAAGATGCTCTTATCACACAAATGCATATGTGGTCATCTATCTATGAAATTTAATAAGGATTTTGACCTATAATATTTTTTTCAAGGATAAAGCACAATAATAATATGATTACATAATTTCTTTTTCATCAGTTGGCTATATTGATTTTTTGTGATCTTGATGGGATTTTATATTGATTTGAGTGAATAATGGAAACAATTGCTCTGTAGGTAGACAGTTTTTTTGGAAAACAGCAATATGCATATGAATAAATACTCTGCTTTAGATGTATGTCTTTAAATTTAGTGACTATATATAGCAATCTGGTGCAATACTATTTTACTTACATAATCAAATATAAATATAATATAATATTATAATTATCATTTAAATAAAAGTAATAAAATAAAATCATGCCGCTCTTTATGTTTTAGACCTATAAGTTTGGTAAACATTTATTTTGTAGAATAACTACAGTATGTCCCTTCTTTGTTCTTTTTGATCATATGTTTTTGTCAGGCTACTGCATCTGGGCAAGAGATCACAGGGTTGATTTACTTAAAGGAGAAGTCCAGCCTGGGCTCATTCGGCTGGGCTTCTCCTCTGGGTCACAGGAGTGCAATTAGTTTTGCGCTCCTGTGACCCGTTTTCAGCGGAGAGCGGTCTGAAGTCCGATCTCCGCTGACATCACTGTCGGGGCACTGTCGGGGCAGCGTGTCATCACGACTTCCAAGTCGGGATCCGCCAGTTGCCCTGTTTGATGCAGTCTCAGCGGCTCAGCGAGCCGCTGAGACACTGAGACAGCCTCTCCCCGCCCCTCCACTGCTCGGCGCTCCAATGAGAGCTGAGAAGTGGAGCAGAAGCCATGCTGACTGACAGTCAGTATGGCTCTGCTCGGGGAGGAGTGAGAACCGAGTCAGCAGCAGTTTTCGGTGGCTCAGTTCTCAGTGCACAGACGCCGGGGGACAGATGGAGCATGAGCCTGATGCTCCATCCACGAGGTAAGTATAAATATAAAAAAAAACTGGATTCCCATTCTTCTCCTTTAAGGCAAATAGACTGTGCACTTGGCAAGGGAATTTGCCCTAGAGCTTAATAAATGAGGTAAAGCTCTGCTGACATTCTAATTAGGTGCATGCTAAAATTATGTTTTTTTTTCCTCGCAACTGATTGGCTTATCTTGGCAAAGTGAAACTTCACCACATTCACTAAGCTCTAGGGAAAATTCTCTTGCAAAGTGCAACTTCCCTTGCAAAGTGAACAGTCATTTTTTAGTTAATCAACCCCTATGTGTTTTTGTTTTTACTACAACATTTCCAGCATAAAACCGTAGATACAAAGTGGACAATGTACATTAATTATCATATAACAATAGGCATATAAGCGGATACATTGTGAAACAAGTGGAAAATACACAAAGCTATTACCTTCTACCCGGAAGCGGGAATTGCAGCAGGACACGTCTGTTTTCAATTGCTGTATGATTTCTTCTTTTTATAAGCGTGGAGGACAGAGAACTCTAGTATACCCCAGTTGAAGTCTGTTTGGACAAAACCGGTCGGATTTTTATGTCAGCTCCAGCTGTCCTTACCACGCTGCCTTCCTATATTTGGTTTTTATGGATTTTTTATTGCTGTTCAAACTGTTTGAACTTTTATGGATTTAGAATAAATCTTTTTGGATTTACACTATGCGGAGGATCTTTCCTTTTTTTCATGGCCATTTCTAAATGAGGTGATTACTGCATGATACTTGGATTTCCCTCCTGGCTTGGAGATACGGAATCATCACTAGGAGGAGGTGTTCTAGAGATCCCTGCTGCCTTTTCCATCCACGGAGTGGACAAAGCTTTGATGATCCACCGCCATACGGTGTGCTGGATCCACTCTGGCGGGTAAGAGTACCTTTTTCTCCCCTATTGGCCCAAGGTGATGGCACTCCCGGGTGATGATACACACTTCATATGTCTATATAGGACGTCTGATCCATTCACTTTTACAGTATACCCTGCAGTCACCATAAAATCTCTATTGGATCCTGATTTCTGAACTTTATTTGATATATGGCAATTTAATGGACATGCACTCACCTGTGATGCCCCATATGAATTTGTTTTTATGTTGCACCAATTCACATGAATTTAATTTGAATATATTTTTGTATATGTTTATCAGTTCATTGATTTGATAATCACTAGTCTGTGTTATTAACTACTGACAGTTTCAGGTGGATACTAATTAGCATTCCACAAGGTTTTTTTCACTAAACATCCTATGCTGCACGTTTTCACTTGATTACTTCACTTTACATTGTGCAGTTTTAAGTTTCATTTATTAAGGTTTCTCACCTTATTCTCATTAGCACCACACTTTATAATCTTTATATACTGCATTATCTTGTCTGATTTTTGGTGTTTGGCTGCTTTTCACTATTATTATTTAGATTGGCGCAGTATTATTATTATATATTTTGTATTATCTTTTGGACCATTTATATTGCTGCCTTTTCACTAGCTTAAAGTGGTTATTTAGTTTCAATCTATTATGGATGTTTTTGAATATCGCACTAGTCGCACTTTTACCACAGAAGGTGTGTTTGTTTCCACCAGCACAGACTCTGAAATAGGGGGTCTATTCATGAGGTTTAAAAACCTCATGACTTCAGAACTACACCTCGAATGGGACAAGGCGTTCCTTGACCAATATGTCAAGGAGCGCATGGTCCCTAGAGGGTTAATATGGGATATATGCCCACAACAGGGAGACCTTGATTTAGATGCATGGTTCCGTTACTTTAATGAGGCTGGGATTTCATTTATTTCCTTTTTTCTAGAGAAAAAGATGACTCGACTAGCTCTCATTGATAAAGAAATCAAGGATATTAGAGACAAACTTTTACCATATAAATCCACGTCTGAATATAGTTTATTATCTACTAATTTAAAAGGTCATTTAGAAAAGGAAGAAAGAGAAAAGAAAATAAAGAAACAGAAAAAATACACTAGGGACGTCAACGACTACAAGAGTTGTTGTGTTTTCAGTTGGCAATCCAAAGATAGTATTTTAAAAATAGAGGAGAGTAACCGTAATATGGATATGACGGCTCCTTTGGCCAATGATGTGAGACCACAACCATCCACATCTAACCAGGCCCAGGGCCATCCATTGATGGCTAGGGAACCTAATCAGAAACAAACCAATGTACGTACTCCCAATACGCAACATTATGGCCCACCTCCAACACAAGAAGGAAGAGGAAAAGGCCCTTGAGGGAATAATAGGGGCAGAAAGGACAACTCTCTGGAACATTGGAGATATGACTGTCAGGGTCACCTGTGGCCAGGTGACAGATGCACACCGTAGGGGGACAGGAGTGCACCGCGAGGTAGTGAACCCTATGGCTGGCTTCTGTGGATAGGAAACTGGGTGGTTGTGGAAAGCGGGACCAGAGGAGCACAACCGGGATCCCAACGGAAGCGAGAGCCAAGATTCCCCAGGGCGCGGAGTCTAAGACCCAGCTGGTCTTCTCCAGGGCCTCTAGTGGTGAGGATGTTACGCTGCAGGCTGGGACCAGGTCGCGGCCCCTGGAGTTTCCTAGCTCACGCCCCGTAGGATAAGGGGAAGCAGCAGCACACGATAGAGAGAACCGAATAACAAGCCGAAGGTCAGGGGCCACAAGCAGACAAGGATAACGAAGAACGAGCCGAAAGTCAAGGGTCACGAGCAGACAGGGATGGTCGGGGACAAGCCAATAACGTAACAGAGAGACAGACGTAGCACACGGCAGGCAGGAACCCAAACACACAATGCCTAACAAACACGTTGATCAGCAAAGCAGGCTTGCAGTGCACAGGTTAATATAGTGTTCAGTGATAGGGCCTGGGGTGGAGTCAGGCTGGGAGGAGATTATAAAGGAAGCCAGGTGAAGGAGGTCTGGTCTCTAGATGAACACATGAGGAGGAAGGTAAGATGGCAGACAGACATTAATGCATATCCATGACAGTACCCTCCCTCTTACGAGGCCTCCCCCTTCCCCGCCTGGGCCCAGGTTTAGAGGGAAACTTCAGATGAAACTCCTTTAACAGACGAGGTGCAAAGACCTCAGATGCAGTGATCCAAGACCTCTCCTCAGGACCAAACCCTTTCCAATGAACGAGGTACTGAAGAACGCCTTTACAGAGTCGGGAGTCCAGAATTTGACTGATCTCGTACTCCTGATTATCCTCCGAGACAGGCGCCACGGTAGGAAGAGGACGAGAGAATTTATTGAGGACTAAAGGCTTTAGAAGAGCAACATGAAAGGAGTTAGTGATTTTAAGGCTCTTAGGAATCTGGAGTTTGAAACAAACCGGATTCAGTTTAGCAGTTACCGTGTATGGACCGATGAATCGTGGAGCAAACTTCAGAGAAGGAACTCGGAGCTTGATGTTCCTGGTAGAGAGCCAGACTTTGTCCCCTGGCTGAAGAGAAGGCGGTTTACGCCTGCGGCGGTCTGCAAAGCCTTTGAATTTTTCAGCAGCTGCCCGGAGGGAATCATGAACGTGACCCCAAACGGAATTGAGAGACTCCTGAACCGAAGCCAAAGCTGGAATGTCTGGAGAACAGATCATAGGAAGAGGAAGTTGAGGGTGTTTTCCATAAACTGTGAAAAAGGGTGTCTTCTGCGAACTGGTATTCACATGATTGTTATGGGAGAATTCTGCCCACGGGAGTAGAGAGGACCAATCGTCATGGTGAGAAGACACAAAGGTGCGAAGAAAGACCTCTAACTCCTGATTAACCCTCTCAGTCTGTCCATTGGATTGGGGATGGTAAGAAGAAGAAAAATCCAAGACAATATTGAGGGATTTGCAAAAGGCTCTCCAAAAACGAGACGTGAATTGGACTCCCCTGTCGGAAACAATATGAGAAGGGACCCCATGTAGGCGGAGAATTTCTCGAATGAAAATGGGAACCAAGGCAGGGGCAGAAGGAAGACCAGGAAGAGGAACAAAATGAGCCATCTTGGAGAATCGATCGATTACCACCCAAATGACTGTATTATTCTCAGACAGTGGGAGATCGGTGATAAAATCCATGGCAATATGGGCCCAGGGTTCCTTAGGAATAGGCAAGGGCATGAGGAGACCAGCAGGAGCTTGTGTGGAGGATTTGGACTGAGCACAGACATGACAAGCTTTAACGTAGTCTTTGACGTCTGAGCGGAGATTAGGCCACCAGTAGTGACGACTGATGAGTAGGAAGGATCGGAGGAATCCAGAATGCCCTGCCACCTTGGAATCATGTCCCCAACGAAGGATCTTAGCTCTTAGCTCAGTGGGGACAAAGGTCTTACCAGGCGGAATTTTAGACTTCAGGGTGGTAGAGTGGGCAACAATGCATGAGGTGGGAATGATCGGCTCAGGTTCAGGGGCGGACTCCTCGTCCAAAGTGTCAAATGACCTAGAGAGCGCATCAGCCCGACCGTTGCAGGAACCAGGTTTGTAGGTAATCGTGAAATTAAAACGGGCAAAGAAGAGACTCCACCTGGCCTGTCTAGGATTCAGACGTTTAGCATTCTGTAGATACTGTAAATTCTTGTGATCGGTAAAGATCGTTATGGAGTGAGGGGAACCCTCCAAGAGATGACGCCACTCCTCTAACGCCAATTTAATTGCGAGAAGTTCCCGATCACCGATGGCATAATTCCTCTCTGCCTGAGAATTTTTTTTGGAGAAGAACGCACATGGTTGGCGTCTCTTCTCAAAGATTTGAAGAAGCACAGCTCCCACCCCCATTGAGGAAGCGTCCACTTCAATAAAAAATGCATTCCCAGGATTTGGTCTCCTCAAGAGGGGGCCAGAAACAAAGGCCTGTTTCAGGTTGTGAAATGCAGAGACAGCTTCGGGAGGCCAGTCTCTGGCATTCACACCCTTCTTGGTCAAAGCGATAATAGGCGCGGCAATGGAAGAGTAATTCCTTATGAACTGCCTATAATAATTAGTGAAGCCAAGAAAGCGCTGTGTGGCCTTGAGGCTAGCAGGAAGAGGCCAGTTGGTGATAGCCAAGACCTTCCCAGGGTCCATACGAAGCCCCGAACATGAGACAAAGCACCCCAAAAACAGGACCTCAGAACATTCAAAGGAACATTTCTCCAGCTTGGCATAGAGATTGTTCTCTCTAAGACGTTGAAGTACAGTGCGGACATGGTTTCTGTGGACGAGCAGATTTTCAGAAAAGATCAGAATGTCATCCAGATAGATGACAACAAACTGGTACAGCAGATCTCTGAAGATTTCATTGACAAAGTTTTGAAACACGGCTGGAGCATTACACAGACCAAAAGGCATCACCAGATATTCGTAATGCCCGTCTCTAGTGTTAAATGCAGTCTTCCATTCGTCACCCTCCCGTATTCGAATGAGATTGTACGCGCCTCTGAGATCCAACTTGGTGAAAATGGAGGCACCCTTCAACCTATCGAATAGCTCAGATATTAAGGGTAAGGGGTATCGATTTTTAATAGTAACCGCATTTAAACCCCGATAATCGATGCAGGGTCTTAAGGTACCATCCTTTTTGGCAACAAAAAAGAACCCTGCCCCTGCAGGCGATGAGGATTTCCGGATGAACCCTCTCTCCAGATTCTCTGCTACATACTCCGACATGGCCTGGGTCTCTGGGATGGACAGAGGGTAGGTACGACCCCTGGGTAGAGTTGCTCCGGGGACAAGATCAATAGCACAGTCAAAAGACCTGTGGGGAGGAAGCACCTCAGCTGATTTTTTACAGAACACATCCCGGTAATCGCTGTATGCGGCGGGAAGATCAGAAGAAACAGAAGTGGCAGCAACCGGAAGACTCTCCTTGGGGGTCACCTTGAGAAGACACGACGAGAAACATGAGGAACCCCAGGCCAGGATCTGCCCAGAGACCCAGTCCACATGTGGAGAGTGGAGCTGTAGCCAAGGGAGGCCCAATACAACTGGGGTAGAGGCCTTGGGTAGAATAAGAAAGGATATCCACTCCTGGTGGAGAATCCCTACCGACATCCTAATGGGTAGCGTCTGGAAGCGAATAGGGCCCCCTGGGAGAACAGTGCCATCAATTGCCGAGACTACCAATGGGGTAGTGAGAGGTGAAAGGGTAAGCTTCATAGAAGAAGCAGTTCTCCAATCCATGAAATTGCCGGCAGCCCCGGAATCCAGGTATGCAAGGGTTGACTGAGGAGAAGTGCCTACATGAAGGGACACCGGCAAGAGCAGGCGAGAAGGTGATGTTTCTGGGTCCAATACTCCACCTTCCAAATGTATTAGACCCGAGCGTTTCCCGGACGAAGCGAGCAGGAGTCACGAAAATGACCCTTGCCCCCACAATAGAGGCACAAGCCCAGAGTTCTGCGCCTAGCACGTTCTTCGGGGGTTAGTCTGGTCCGGCCCAGCTGCATAGGTTCTTCAGCAGGTAGAGGATGCTCCACGGAATGAAGGGAGGGGAGCTCAGACTGGCTAGGACCCAGAGAGTGCTGGCGTCTTTTTTCTAAGGACCTCTCTTGAAAACGAATGTCGATCTGGTTGCATAATGAAATTACATCGTCCAGACCGACGGGAATG
The DNA here is from genome assembly GCA_029206835.1 of Rana muscosa. Classification (NCBI taxonomy): domain Eukaryota; kingdom Metazoa; phylum Chordata; class Amphibia; order Anura; family Ranidae; genus Rana; species Rana muscosa. The sequence goes on along the minus strand of CM055116.1, from coordinate 716,844,704 downwards.
GCTCTTCCCGCTAATTTGTCTTTCACTCGGTCAGAGAGGCCATGTAAAAAGGTAGCGACCAGGGCCTCATTATTCCAGCTCAATTCAGCTGTGTGGATACGGAACTGAAGAGCATATTGCCCCACTGAACTAGATTCTTGGCGAAGACGTAAGACAGCACTAGCCGCTGAAGAAGCCCGAGCCGGCTCTTCGAAGATATTACGAAAGAGCTTCAAGAATTCGGACAGACTGGAAACCACCGGATCGTTCCTCTCCCACAGGGGGGCAGCCCAGGCCAAAGCTTCACCGGAGAGGAGGGAAATGATATAGGCTACCTTAGCCCGGTCAGATAGGAAGCTTTGAGGCTGAAGCTCAAAATGAATAGTGCATTGGCTGAGAAACCCCCTGCAGGCCTTGGAGTCCCCAGAGAAACGGAACGGAGCTGGCAATCTTAGTGAGTGTGAGGCTGCGACTGGTGCGATAGGTACAGCCGCTGGTTGTACTTGGGGTTGCGGATTCGGGGTTCCCAAGGAGACCTGAAGCTGCTCGAATCGAGAAGCCAGATCCTGGAGGAATCGCATCACCTGGGTCTGATTTGATTCCTGGGTCTCAAGTCTGCGAACTATGCCCTGCAATGGATCATCCGCGGGAAGCGGAATGTCAGCCGGGTTCATGGCTGATCAAACTGTCAGGGTCACCTGTGGCCAGGTGACAGATGCACACCGTAGGGGGACAGGAGTGCACCGCGAGGTAGTGAACCCTATGGCTGGCTTCTGTGGATAGGAAACTGGGTGGTTGTGGAAAGCGGGACCAGAGGAGCACAACCGGGATCCCAACGGAAGCGAGAGCCAAGATTCCCCAGGGCGCGGAGTCTAAGACCCAGCTGGTCTTCTCCAGGGCCTCTAGTGGTGAGGATGTTACGCTGCAGGCTGGGACCAGGTCGCGGCCCCTGGAGTTTCCTAGCTCACGCCCCGTAGGATAAGGGGAAGCAGCAGCACACGATAGAGAGAACCGAATAACAAGCCGAAGGTCAGGGGCCACAAGCAGACAAGGATAACGAAGAATGAGCCGAAGGTCAAGGGTCACGAGCAGACAGGGATGGTCGGGGACAAGCCAATAACGTAACAGAGAGACAGACGTAGCACACGGCAGGCAGGAACCCAAACACACAATGCCTAACAAACACGTTGATCAGCAAAGCAGGCTTGCAGTGCACAGGTTAATATAGTGTTCAGTGATAGGGCCTGGGGTGGAGTCAGGCTGGGAGGAGATTATAAAGGAAGCCAGGTGAAGGAGGTCTGGTCTCTAGATGAACACATGAGGAGGAAGGTAAGATGGCAGACAGACATTAATGCATATCCATGACAATGACTCACCACGCAGAAGAAGTGGTCATGGTCATGGTCAACAGGATCATGATTATTATACATATCAGAACAAGAGAACTCCTATACAAACTTATAATCGGTTTTCACCCCTTAGGGAAGAAAGAGGAATGTACCCTTCCCAATATAACTATAGAGATAGGGATGACGATTATTCACACAATAGATGCCCATACAATTATAATCAAAATCATCCCGGGCCGTCCTACTCAGGGGGTTTTCACAAAGAACAGAGCGGGCACAACAGAAACCCCAACCCAACGGGGATGTAGAGGCGGACGGCGCACCCAGAAAAAGAAAATGCAAAGGACGATGGAATTTTTAATTTAGGCACAGCCACCTTTACGGAAGCTGAAATAACTGTTTTAAATAAAGGGCTTAAATATGTTCCCCCCAAACAACGGAATAAATTTACCACATTTATAGATGTGCATAAGTTTGTATGGTAAAATTAAATATACAAAGATATTTTATCTCCAACCCCACTAGACCATCTTTACCGGATACCACCTCGCTCATGGTGCATTTGAGTTTTTCGAATCCTTCCCTTTTCAATCCACCCTGTCCCACAGCACCCTCAATCCAAGTTTTTAAGGATTTAGTTCTGAGGGATTTGGAAACACTTCCCAAGAAACAAATCTACAATGATCCTAGGATTAAAATTGGTCTTAGATCATTGTGTGAAAGAAAAAATCTTACTATAGGCCCCACTGATAAGGGGGGCGGTATAGTGATCTTGGACAAAACAGCCTACCATCTGGAAATGACCAAAATATTGAGTGATACTGCAACATATGTCCGCTTAAAGGGTAATCCTACCCAGAGCTTTAAGACAGCTTTGATTGATCTAATTGACACCGGATCACAATTAGGGATTCTTGATAAAAAAGAAAGAAGCTATTTAGTTCCTGTTGCTCCACGCATTCCTATAATGTATTATTTACCGAAAATACACAAGGATGATAGTCATCCTCCGGGTCGTCCAATAATTAGCGGAATCGACTCCGTGACCTCCCGAATAGGGAGATATATAGATTTTCACTTGCAGCCTATTGTGAAGTCTGTACCGTCATATTTAAAGGACACCCGCCATGTAATTTCACAGTTACAACAGGTCAAATATAGCGAGGACATCTTGCTCGTTACGGCAGATGTTGCCTCGCTATATACGTGTATTTCACACGAATTGGGTCTGTCGGCTGTTGGTTTGTTTTTGTCCAGGGTTACTGATCTCTCAGGTACCCAAAAAAGATATATCATGGATCTTTTACAGTTTGCTACCCACCAGAATTATTTTTGGTATAATGGTGATTTTTTCTTACAACAAAAGGGGGTCGCAATGGGAGCAAAGTTCGCTCCCAGCTTGGCCAACATTTTTATGGTTAAATGGGAGGAGGATGTCATCTATGCTTTCAATTGACCCGAGATCATACTCTGGGTTCGATACATAGATGACATCCTCCTCCTATGGAAGGGTGATGAGGTTTCTCTAAACACTTTCATGTCTACCTTAAATGATAATGATGTTGGTATTAGCCTGTCCTATGAGGCTAGTTTTAGGTCCATACATTTTTTGGATTTAGAAATTTTCCCTGATGATGGACAATTACAAACCAGGACATTCTTTAAGCCAACCGACCAGAATGGTTACATTCCGGTCGACAGTTGTCACCATCCAGCGTGGCTGCAATCTGTGCTACGGAGCCAACTTTTTAGAATCAGACGTAACTGCTCTAATCTCTCAGATTTCCATTTTCAAGCAAATATACTCAAGTCTAGGTTTGTAGATAAGGGATATCAAGCCTCTATTATAGAGGAAGAGATCAAACAGATTGCCACGATTGAGAGGGATTCTCTGATTAGAGAACGGAATAAACCAGTCCAGGACTCTAAATATAAATGGTCTTTTTTTACTACATATTCTGTCCAACATAAACAAATAAGAGACATTTTCCAAAAACATTGGAAGGTACTAAAAAATTATCAGATTTTGGGACCTACACTTCCTGAAAGGGCGGGAGTAACGTATCAGGGAGTATCTTCATTGAGAAACCGTATTGCACCTAATGTTATGGATCCCCCAGTGGTACCAGTCTTTTTTCCACATCTAAAAGCATACTACCCTTGCAGGAAGTGCAAGGTGTGTCAAATTAATACCTGTGGGAGAAGAAAAACTGACACCTTTCGGTCTACATCTATGGGGATTAGTTACCAAATGAAAAATTTCACGACCTGTGCGAGTAAATACATTGTTTATTTACTTACCTGCCCATGCGGGAAACAGTATGTAGGACGCACTATCCTCACTTTTTCTATAAGGGTAGGAGAGCATTTAACTAAAATTAAAAAGGGTAAGATAGTGTCCCTAGGCATTACTTGGAGTTCCATAACAAGAACCCCAAGGGTACCATGTTCCAAATCATAGATCACATTGTTTCCGGTTGGAGGGGTGAGTCCCGTTTGAGGGGGTCTCCAAGTTGGAAACTTACTGGATCTACCAGCTAAAAAGTTATAGACCTTATGGCCTTAACGTGGAATGGGACATTAATGCCTTCATTAATCGAGCATAACACCATTTACTGATTAGCCGATGTGTTATAGAGGTTTCCTTTACATACTATATATTGATACAATTTATACAAATATATTTTTGTGATGTAATATAGTGGCTTTAATGAACCATTTGAAGTATTTCTGGTTATGTGTGTCACCAGAAACTTTAGGGGACAATTTCTGGGTGCAATTCCTTGCTTCTGGGACAATCGGTCCATTTCATGTAATACATTTTTTAATTTTTAATTTTTATCTTTGAACATTTTTACATTATTTAAGTTCATCAAATAATTTTATGTACCCAATATAGGATTATATATATGTTTTTGTAGTGTAATGCCGCGTACACACGATCGTGATTCACGGCGGTGAAAACACCGCCGTGAATCACGGCATGAAAAAAAATGAGAAACGAGGGAACGGCATGTTCCCCCACACACGACCGTTTTTCCCGTCATTTTTTTCTTTGACGAGAAAAACGACCGTCTGTGGGCTCCGCGGCAGTGTCTCCCTATGGGAAAACTGCCGCGGAAAAAAATGATGGAAAAAACGATGAGAAAATTTAGAACATGTTCTAATTTTTCTCGTCGTTTTTCCTGCCGTTTTTCTCAACGAGAAAAACGGCATAAAGCCCACAGACGATCGTTTTTCTCGGCGAAAAAAAAAATGTCATTTTTCCCGACGGGAAAAATGATCGTGTGTACGCGGCATAAGAGTTACTGCATAGTTGCTCCCATGTTATTAGACATACGATGATATATAGACAGGTAGGATGGCTGACCTCTGCGCTTTGGTTTGAAGCTGACTGCGAGATTTCATGCCTTAATCCACCTATTATTATTTGCCTTAGGGAGATAGGCATTGCGGCTGCAGCCTTGAGCCTATTATTATACTACATCTCCCATCCTGCTTTTCGTGCGGAGGCCAGGGTTATTAGGTTGCATGATGCACTACCGCTAGGCAGATGTTTATACACATTGCTAAGGCGATCTGATATGTGTCAACACACAGTTTAGTTGGGTAGCGTACCTCTGTGATTATGGCATCCAGGCTTATCGCGAGATCACGCACCCCAGCTCACGTGTGGACAACAGACATCATGACAAGCTGGGCAATTGATCTCTGTGCGATAGTCTTTGGCTTCTCACGAGACTACATATCCCAGTATGCCTTGCGGTTGGATGGTCGAATCATGAGGGAGCATCAGGTGTTGCTGACACACCTCCAATTGCTGACGGCCATACAGATACAGATTGATGATGCGGCGGAGCTCTCTGCTGACGCGGTGGAGCTTCCTGGTGATGCTAAGCAGTCCTATTGGTCTGGCATCACTGGGGGCCGTGCTCACAACATTATTCATTGTTCTCATAGGACGTAGCGATCCCGGAAGCGGGAATTGCAGCAGGACACGTCTGTTTTCAATTGCTGTATGATTTCTTCTTTTTGTAAGCGTGGAGGACAGAGAGCTCTAGTATACCCCAGTTGAAGTCTGTTTGGACGAAACCGGTCGGGTTTATACGTCAGCTCCAGCTGTCCTTACCACGCTGCCTTCCTATATTTGGTTTTTATGGATTTTTTATTGCTGTTCAAACTGTTTGAACTTTTATGGATTTAGAATAAATCTTTTTGGATTTACACTATGCAGAGGATCTTTCCTTTTTTTCATGGCCATTTCTAAATGAGGTGATTACTGCATGTTACTTGGATTTCCCTTCTGGCTTGGAGATACGGAATCATCACTAGGAGGAGGTGTTCTAGAGATCCCTGCTGCCTTTTCCGTCCACAGAGTGGACAAAGCTTTGATGATCCACCGCCATACGGTGTGCTGGATCCACTCTGGCGGGTAAGAGTACCTTTTTCTCCCCTATTGGCCCAAGGTGAAGGCACTCCCGGGTGATGATACACACTTCATATGTCTACATAGGACGTCTGATCCATTCACTTTTACAGTATACCCTGCAGTCACCGTAAAATCTCTATTGGATCCTGATTTCTGAACTTTATTTGATATATGGCAATTTAATGGACATGCACTCACCTGTGATGCCCCATATGAATTTGTTTTTATGTTGCACCAATTCACATGAATTTAATTTGAATATATTTTTGTATATGTTTATCAGTTCATTGATTTGATAATCACTAGTCTGTGTTATTAACTACTGACAGTTTCAGGTGGATACTAATTAGCATTCCACAAGGTTTTTTTCACTAAACATCCTATGCTGCACGTTTTCACTTGATTACTTCACTTTACATTGTGCAGTTTTAAGTTTCATTTATTAAGGTTTCTCACCTTATTCTCATTAGCGCCACACTTTATAATATTTATATACTACATTATCTTGTCTGATTTTTGGTGTTTGGCTGCTTTTCACTATTATTATTTAGATTGGCGCAGTATTATTATTATATATTTTGGATTACCTTCTAAGACTTCCCTAGCATATTGTGCTAAGTATTAAAAAGATAGACAGAAATAATTGGTTTTCTTGAGTATCTAAATGTTTATTAATAAACTATATCCATCAATGGAAAAAATGCTTTGTGTAAGTTAGGTTGTTGGCTCCTATCTTACCTTTCTAACAAACCTCCTATCTACAGGCAGATCAGATGCTATTCACATAATACAGTGTCTGGTTTCCAAGAGAGAAATATGGATCCATTGCATATTTTGTGGTGTGGATTGTAAAGATTGTTTTCACTCCCAATAAATATCAATAGCAGTTGATCCAAGGCCGGCCGTACATGGTTCGAATCTTGGCCAATTCCTGCTGAACCAGCTGAGATACAAACCATGTATGGCTGGCCTTAGATCCACTGCTATTGATATTTATTGGGAGTGAACATTTTAACCTTTAATGGGCAGGCTAAGTGTACCAGGTTGAGAGATCAATCAACTTGGATACAACCTGCCTGACGGATTCTTTTGACATTATCGCTAGTGGCTGCTATAGCCGTTAGCAATAATCTCTGTCTTCTCCTGGCAGAGACAGCTTCCCTTGTCAACATTATCTGCGTTGATGTTAATGCCAGACAAACCTGGTAATTCTATGAGGAAGTGAGCCTTAATCTGGATAGAGAAAGCCTGTGGGTGTGGTGTACCAGGATTTCACCAAAGCATTTGATACAATACTCTATAAATGCTGAATTTACAAATTCAGGTCTGTTGGCATTGACAATAGTGTATGTACCTGGATAAACAACTGGTTACAGAAGCATGTCCAAAGGGCATAGTTGCCAACAGTCCCGAATTTCCCGGGACAATCACGATTTTTGGACCCTTGTCCCGGATTGGGCTTGTCCCTATTCGGGACAAGCCAAATTGTTTTTGTCCCGTTTCGTCCCGGGAAATTCGTAAATGTTTAAGGCTAAAAACGGCAGCGGTACACCAAAATGGCCGCTGCCGCCACCACGAGAGTTCTTTCCTCTTACCTCTAGTGTGAGGAGAGGAGCAGCCAATCGCGGCTTCTCTCTCTTTTGGCGGCCCCTCCCCGCACTTCACACAGAGTGACTGTGATTATCCTCATCCCGCCGCTGCCGCCAATGCCTGTAAAGCCACTGGATCGCTATAGTACGGCCCGCGTGTGGAGGGACTCTGATGGCAAGTGTGGTGGGGGCTCTGATGGGGACACAAGTGTGGTGGCGGCTCTGATGGGGACACAAGTGTGGTGGCGGCTCTGATGGGGACACAAGTGTGGTGGGGGCTCTGATGGGGACACAAGTGTGGTGGGGGCTCTGATGGGGACACAAGTGTGGAGGGGACTCTGATGGGGACACAAGTGTGGAGGGGACTCTGATGGGGACACAAGTGTGGAGGGGGCTCTGATGGGGACACAAGTGTGGAGGGGACTCTGATGAGGACACAAATGTGGAGGGGGCTCTGATGGGGACACAAGTGTGGAGGGGACTCTGCTGGGGGCACCTGGTGTAAGGAGGGACTCTGCTGCGGGCACCTGGTGTAAGGAGGGACTCTGCTGCAGACACCTGGTGTAAGGAGGGTCTCTGCTGCGGACACCTGGTGTAAGGAGGGACTCTGCTGCGCCACCTGGTGTAAGGAGGGACTCTGTGGACACCTGGTTTAAGGAGGGACTCTGATAAGGACACCTGGTGTAAGGAGGGACTCTGCTGGGGACACCTGGTGTAAGGAGGGACTCTGCTGCGGACACCTGGTGTAAGGAGGGACTCTGCTGCGGACACCTGGTGTAAGGAGGGACTCTGCTGGGGACACCTGATGTAAGGAGGCACTCTGCTTGGGACACTTGATGTAAGGAGGGACTCTGCTGGGGACACCTAAAGTAAGGAGGGACTCTGCTGGGGAGGCACCTGATGCAAGGACGGACTGCTGGGGAGGCACCTGATGCAAGGACGGACTGCTGGGGAGGCCATCTGGTGTCAGGCGACGTGGCAGGTGACACGCTTCCACTGATTCGGCATTATGGTGAGTTGAATGATTTAATTTTATATTACAATGTAATAATAGAAATAATACGCTTCAATCACCCTGACGCCATAACAACCATGGTGCCGGGATGATTGAAGCGCCAACAACAGGTGTTTCGGAGTATCTTTATCTGCCGATTTTGTTAAACTTTCTGGAATACACATATTTATATTGTGATGTAGGATCTGGCTTCTGGCTTTCTTTCTTTCTTCATCTCGGACTAACCAAACCCCTTCCGAGCCACGCCCATTTAAGCTACGCCCACTATAATGCGTAAACCACGCCCATTTTTCGCAGCGATGCATTTTCCTGTTAGGATGTGACACGCCTAAAACAAATGCCACTCCCCTAATTATAGCAAGGCTCCGCCTCCATGCAAAAAAGTGTCCCGGATTTTTTTTCTGCAATGTTGGCAACTATTAAAGGGTGGTGATAAATAGTGTATCCTCTGAATAGTCTGGAGTTGTAAGTGGGGTAACCAAGCGCTCTGTCCTAGGACCAATTATTTTTAACTTGTTCATAAAGGGTATAAAAACATTTAAATATGTTAATAAACAATTGAATCGCAGTGTTTGCTGACAATACAAAGCTAATCAGGGTAATAACCTCACAATAGGATATAGTAACTTTATAGGAAGACCTTGATAAAATAATGGGGTGGGCAACTACATGGAAAATGAGGTTTGGTATCAATAAATGTAAAGTAATGCACTTGGAGGCTAAAAATAAGAACACAATTACTCGCTAACTCTGAGGGAATCAAGGATGGAAAGAGATCAGGGGGCCCTAGTAGACCACAGGCTCAGCAATAGCATGCAATGCCAAGCTGCAGCAAGCAAGGCTAGCAGACTATTATCATGCATTAAAAAGGGTATTTAATCAAGAGACAAGTCTCTAATTCTATCACTTTACAAAACCCTTGTTCCGCTGCATCTTAAGTATGCTGTCTAGTTTTGGTCGTTAGTCCTCAGGAAGGATGTGCTAGAACTAGAGAGAGTCCACAGAAGGGCAACAATGCTAAAAAGAGGGCTAGAGGACCTCCTTTAATGAGGAATGGCTACAAACATTTTGCTCATTCTGTTTGGTCTCAGGTAGGGATAAACAGCGAACAATTTGGGGTGTTTGCGGCAAATTCGGAAAGCCGCGGAACACCCTGTAAAAGTCTATGGGAGAAATCTAAAGTGCTAATTTTAAAGGCTTATATGCAAGTTATTATCATATAAAGTGTTTTGGGACCTGGGTCCTGCCCCAGGGGACATGTATCAATGCAAAAAATCGTTTTAAAAACAGCCGTTTTTTTGGGAGCAGTGATTTTAATAACGGGTGACCCCGCCCCCCTCTGATGTAACGCAGGTTTCCCGTTGCATCAGAGGGGGGCGAGGTCACCCGCACATCACTGGGAAAGCCCGGGTTTCCCCTTGCGTCAGAGGGGGGGCGGGGTCACGTGACGGGTGGCCCCGTCCTCAGCTACATAAGACCTGTCAGGCTGCCACTATGTCATTCCCGGGGTGTCCCCGGTGGAGACAGGACCGTGTGCTGTTCCTAGCTGGACATCATTGCTGGAGCCTGCAGATCATCTGTTGCTGGATACCGACATCACTGGAGTGGAGATCGTGAGTGGATTGCCACCGCTGGAATCTTTTTTTTTTTTTTTTTTTTCTTATTTCTAATAAAGGACTTATCCCAACTCTGCTGTGTGTTTTTTTTACAATTTTTTACACTTTCTTTGTGAAATGGTAGGGGTACAATGTACTCCTTACCAATTCACATAGGGGGGGCGGGGTCTGGGGGTCCCCTTTGTTAAAGGGGTCTTCCAGATTTGGATAAAACCCCCACCCACAGACCCCCACAACCACCGGGCAAGGGTTGTGGGGATGAGGCCCTTGTCCCCATCAACATGGGGACATGGTTCTTTGGGGTCCAGACCCCAAAGCATCCTCCCCATGTTGAGGGCATGTGGCCTGGTACGGTTCAGGAGGGGGGGGCGCTCTCTCATCCCCCCCCTCTTTTCCTGCGGCCTGCCAGGTTGCGTGCTCAGATAAGGGCCTGGTATGGATTTTTGGGGGGACTCCATGCCATTTTTTTTTAAATTTGGCGCGGAGTTCCCCTTAAAATCTATACCAGGCCTGAAGGGTCTGGTAATTGAATTTGGGGGGACCCCCACGCATTTTTATTTTTTATCAATGACTTTTCTATGTATTGCCGGGAGCCGACAATTCATTACAGCCGAGAGTACTTTTAAATGACTTGTTTTCCTTCAGAAATAAAATTTTGTGCAGGGACAGTTCTAAGCACGGGAAACATGCGCACTATACACACCCCCAGGTACGAAATTTAAAGGCATATTTAACTTTTATTGTTTCACTTTAAGCATTATTAAAATCACTGCTCCTGAAAAAACGGCCGTATTTAAAACTTTTTTTTGCATTGATACATGTCCCCTGGGGCAGGACCGGGGTCCCCAAACACTTTTTATGACAATAACTTGCATATAAGCCTTTGAAATTAGCACTATAGATTTTTCATATTCGTGTCCCATAGACTTTAACGGTGTTCGGATGTTCGAACAAATTTATTGCCTGTTCGCATGTTCTGATGCGAACCGAACTGGTGGGGTGTTCAGCTCATCCCTAGTCTCAGGTACTTAGAAAGACAAGTGGCCACTTAATGAAGTTGGACAAGAAGCAGTTTAACCTTAAACTGCGTACGGGGTTTTGCACTAGTAGAGCAGTAAGGATGTATAACTCCCTTCCACATTTAGTGGTGTCAGCAGGGAGTGTCGATAATTTAAAAAAACTTTTAGATGGACATCTTAGCAAATGCAATATAAAGGCATATGGGAAATGGTAGAGACATAAATACATACACAAGTTGAACTGGAGAACTGGTGTCTATATACAACCTTACCAACTATGTAACTATGTAATGAACTTTTTTGTGATGCTTGTGGTATTATATTATTTATCACTTATCATTATGTTGTTTTCCAGTTAAATCAGTAATTTTATTAAGGGTTAGTTCAAAACAGCCTCTAGACCAGTTTTCCTTTTAGTAAAGAGACCAGACAGCCTTAAATGTGATAATTCAGTTTTGAATTATGAATTCAGTTATGAATATAATTTTTTTATATACACTTACCTATTATCTATCACTAGTTCTTGGCCAGTTTTTGTTTATGCAATCTAGATAAACACTTGGTTCTAATCAGCCGGCGCTGTACCAGCTACATTTACTGGTTAGAATTTCTGCAGGCCTAATCCCAGGACAAAAATATTTTTCAATATTTTTTGCTTTCTGAAAATCTTTTGGTGATTATGATAGACCGTTCAAACTGAACAAAAATGTAATTTCAGAATGGCTGTATCCTGTAGGAATACATAAGAAATATGTAATAACTATAATTTACTATATACTGTATGTATTTAATCACATAATGTTTTCGATACACTGCAGAAGTTCAACAGTTCTAAATATGTTTTGCTACTGATTTCCTGTTGTACTCAGTGTTCAGTGCATCTTGCTGCAGTGTACAACAATAGTCATCCAGCATTGATGGATTCTAGTTGCCCTGGTAAAGTTTTTCTATTGTGTCAATGTTCTGATGAAACCTTTCACCGTGGATGTCAGTGTGAATAAAGAATGCAGTGTGGTGCTCTGTATTTGCCAATATCATTATCAAAGACATCCTTAAATACTCTCAGGTGATTTTCTCTGGCCCCACTAACAGCTCTTCAAACCATTTGTCACTGATGCAATATCTGATCTGTGGACCATCAAAAATGCCTTCTTTAATCTTGGCATCAGTTATGTTTAGACACATCTGCCTCAAATAACGAAAACCTTGTTCATCACTTTCACAACATTTTCAGCAGTCCAAGTTGTATGTGAAGAGGTAAAAATATCTTTGTTGAATCAACAAGTGGTTCACGGTCCACATTTTTCTGTCCTGGAACCAAATTCTTTCAGAGTTGCCATTTCTTTTAGGTGTAGTGCAACTTTCTTGTGCAGCTGTCACACTTGCATATGTAACAACAGTACTTGGTCTATCCAAATTGTATTCCAAGCAGCAGAGCCACTACTTTTAGATCTCCAAAGCTGTTCCAGTTGTACTGTATTTGGTGTTCTGGATGTGCTTTAACAAAAGTTTAATTTTTTGGTGTGTTTCTTTCATTTGTGCAGCATAGCCAACAGGTATTGAAGGGTCTACATTGCCATAACAAGACAACCTTGAGGCTTAACATTGATGAATCATTAAAAAAATCATTAACCAAAGTACAGCGATATGCTTCTTAACTAGTCCAGTAATGGTCCATCTTTGAAGCTTAAAGCGGAGGTCCACCCAGAATTTTTTTTTACATTAAAAATCCTAAAAAAAAAGAAAAAAAATAATATATATATATTTTTTTATACTAACCCGAAATGCCTGTTGCTATGCAGAAGTCCCCTAATCTGCCTCTGATGTGCCTCTTCTAATCCGCGGTGGGTCTCCTTCCGCTTCCTCTTCTTGTGAATGGGGCGCGCTGCCTTCTGGGAACTGTGTGTATCCCAGGAGGCAAGCTGCCCATTCACAAAGCACTGTGCGAGTGGCGCATGCGCAGTAGGAAACGGGCAGTGAAGCCGTAAGGCTTCACTGCCTGTTTCCCTTACTCAGGATGGAGGAGCCGGGACCTGCCAGCAGCGATCGATCGCCGTGGCGGGACCGACATTGCGGGCGAGTAGGACAGGTAAGTGTCCTTATTGAAAGTCAGCAGCTACACTGTTAGTAGCTGCTGACTTTAAAAAATAAAAAAAAAACTGGCTGCACCTCCGCTTTAAGTGTGTACTTGACAAAAATAAAGCAGAACACATCACGACTGTTCAGACTTTGGTGAGAAATTATTGCTGTCACCAATTAACCTATAGCAAGCCTATAATTGGCTTACTTGTTATGTAAACTACATGTACATAGACAATAAAAACAAAATCGTATAAGGAGCACTGCCCCAAACCTCCAAAAATATGCAACTGTTAACATGAAATCCAATCAACATGCACGCTTTCAAATCTTTACATCACTCCAATCAATAAACCATTAACTTGTGTTCATTTTATTTATTGTTTTCATTTCATAACCTTTGCGTATATAATATCACCACATGTACCAGTGATAAAAAAGTCCAACTAAATTAATTGTCCTCCTTATATTTAATATCTAATGCTCCACGCCATTCATAGAATATGGGATTTCCTGTCCTTCCACATAATGTACTCACCTTCTTTTTTGACCTATAATTGTGATAGGTCCACTTGCACATTCTCTTTTAAAAAATGGCTTATTTGCTCCTGGTCTTTCTCCCTCCACAATCTCCTGGTGAGATGCTGTACCTCCACATCTCCTCCTTACTCTACTCTTCACCAAACAATGCGATGATATATAAATATATAAAAAAAATATTTCTCAATAGGAGCTTAAAGAGAAAATTAAAACCATCATTCTGCTTCTCAGCTTAAAAAGTTCTCCCATTTTATTTAAATATTAAAATAGCACTCACAATATACATAGCTACATAGTTACATAGTAGGAAAGGTTGAAAAAAGACACAAGTCCATCAAGTCCAACCTATGCGTGTGATTTTATGTCAGTATTACATTGTATATCCCTGTATGTTGTGGTCGTTCAGGTCCTTATCTGATAGTTTTTTGAAATTATCGATGCTCCCCACTGAAACTACTGCGTGTGGAAGATAATTCCACATCCTAACCACTCTTACAGTATAGAATCATATCCCCTCTCAAGCATCTCCTCTCCAAAGAGAACAAGTTCAGTGCTCGTAACCTTTCCTAATAACTAATGTTCTCTAGCCCCTTTATTAGTTTTGTTGTCCTTCTCTGGGCTCTCTCCAGTTACAGCACATCCTTCCTGAGGACATGTGCCCAGAACTGGATGGCATACTCCAGGTGCGGCCGGACCAGAGTCTTGTAGAGCGGGAGAATTATTGTTTTATCTTTGGAGTTAATCCCCTTTTTAATGCATGCCAATATTCAGTTTGCTTTTCTTGCAGCAGCTTGGCATTGCATGCAATTGCTGAGCCTGTAATCTACTAGGACCCCCAGGTCCTTTTCCATTCTAGATTCCCCCAGAGGTTCTCCCCCTAGTGAGTAGATTGCATTCATATTTTTGCCACCAAAATGCATTATTTTTAAATTTTCTACATTAAACTTCATTTGCCATGTAGTTGCCCACCCCATTCATTTGTTCAAATCTTCTTGCAAGGTTTCCACATCTTGCGGAGAAGTTATTGCCCAGCTTAGCTTAGTATTGTCCGCAAATAGAGAGATTGAGCTGTTTATCCCATCCTCCAGGTCGTTTATGAATAAATTAAATAGGATTGGTCCCAGGACAGAACCCTGGGGGACCCCACTTTCCACATTGGACTATTCTGAGTACTCCTCATTTATCACTACCCTCTGAACTCGCCCCTGTAGCCACTTTTCAATCCATGTACTCACCCTATGGTCCATGCCAACGGACCTTACTTTGCACAGTAAATGTTTATGGGGAACTGTATCAAATGCTTTTGCAAAATCCAGATACACAATGTCTACGGGCCTTCCTTTATCTAGATGGCAGTGCACCTTCTCATAGAAAGTTAATAGATTGGTTTGGCAAGAACGATTCTTCATGAATCCATGCTGATTACTGTTAATGATACTGTTGTCATGCTAAAATCTTGTATTTAGTCCCTTATCATCCCCTCCAAGAGCTTGCATACAATTGATGTTAGGCTAACTGTTCTGTAATTTCCAGGGATGAACCTTGGCCCTATTTTAAATATTGGTGCTACATTGGCATTTCAACCAGTAGACTGTTCGTAAAAATTATGAACAATGGTCTTCAAGCCCTCTGGTCCCTGTGACTTATTAATGTTAAGTTTTTCAAGTTTATTTCTAATTCTGTCCTCTGTTAGCCATGAGGGTGCTTCCTGTGATGTGTCATGAGGATAAACATTGCAGTTTTGGTTACTGAAAGCCCTGTTTCCCTTGTGAAGACTGAGGAGAAGAATAAATTCAATACCTTCGCCATCTCTCCATCCTTAGTAACCAGATTCCCTTCCTCATTCTTTATGGGACCAATATGATCTGACCTCCCTTTCTTACTATTTATGTACTTAAAGAATTTCCTGGGATTTTTTTTTACTCTCCTCCGCTACGTGCCTTTTGTGTTCTATCTTAGCCGCCTTGATTATTATTATTATTTAGGTACTTATATAGCGCCGTCAATTTACGCAGCGCTTTACATATACATTGTACATTCACATCGGTCCCTACCCTCAAGGAGCTTACAATCTAAGGTCCCTTACTCACATTCATATACTAGGGCCAATTTAGACAGAAGCCAATTAACCTACCAGCATGTCTTTGGAGTGTGGTAGGAAACTTGACTATCCGGAGGAAACCCACGCAGGCACAGGGTGAACATGCAAACTCCAGGCAGTTAGTGTCATTGTTGGGATACGAACCAGCGACCCTTTTTACTGCTAGGCGAGAGTGCTACCCACAACACCACTGTGCTGCCCCATTGCACCCTTACATTTCTTTTTGCATTGCTGATAATGATCCCTTAGACTTGTATTTTTTGAAGGCCTTCTTCTTTGCTTTTATATGCATTTCTAAGTTAGAGATAAGCCACCCAGGACTTTTATTAGCTCTTTTAAATTTATTTCCCATTGGGATGCACTGACTAATGCCCTTATTTCATATGCTCTTAAAGCATACCCATTTTTCCTCCGTGTTCTTTGTTACTAGGATTTTATCCAAATTATTATCTTCTTGCAAGGATCGTAGTTTAGGGAAGTTGGCTTTTTTGAAATTCAGTGTCTTTGTATTCCCCTTATGTTTCCTATTTGCGTGATTTATACCAAAACAAATTGACCTGTAATCGCTGTTTCCTAAATTGCCCCGTATTTCCACATCCGTGATCAGGTCTGTATTGTTGGTAATCAGTAGGTCTAGTAAGGCTTTGCTTCTAGTTGGTACATTTGCCAACCGTCCCATGAAATTGTCCTGCAAGACATTTTGGAACTGGCGAGCCTTAGATGAATGCGTGGTTCCTTCCACCCAATCTATGTCTGGATAATTAAAATCCCCCATTATAATGACAATCAAAATCCCCCATTATAATGACACAAAGAGTCTAAAAAAGAAGGTACAAATCTGGTGCACTACAGTGAAAAACGCATGTACTATCCTCTAAAGGGTATGCTTGTGCGGCTGGGCTCTGAACAAACAACCTTACTTCTGATAGAAATGTTGTGACATCACTGGCTCCTCCTCTTACCCATTGCACCCCTGTCATGTGACTTCCTCAGAGGGTGACAGCAGAGATGCAAGCAGCATCAGAGATCTAGGTACAGTGGGGAAAATAAGTATTTGAACCCCTACAGGTTTTGTAAGATTTCCCACTTACAAAGAAATGAAGGGTTTTTAATTTCTATCATAGATGTATTTTAAGGCTGGGTTCACACTATTTGCAAATGCGGCTCACAGCAGGGGTCCAGCGCGTACCTGTTCTTCCTTTCAGGTACAAATCAGGCCCACATTTTTGCCTGAATTCAGACCTAAAACAGACCAGAAAAAGCACAGGACTCTTCTGCTGTGCGTCCCGTGGCCGCCCCAGAGATGTGTGAACCGGCTCTATTGAGAGCCGGTCATACTCTCCTGTCATGTGAATTGGATGCGGGAAAACCCACATCTAACTCGTATCAGTTTGAACCCTGAATGATAGAGATGGAATATCAACCAAAGATCCTGAAAAAAACACATACAACAAATGCTATCAAATTAAGTTGCAGTTCAGTGAGTAAAATAACTATTAGATCCCCAAGCAAAACATGACTTAGTACTTGGTGGAGAAACCCTTCTTGGCAAGCACAGGGGTAAGACGTTTCTTGTAGTTGGTGACCAGGTTTGCACACATCTCAGGAGGGATTTTGATCCACTCTTCTTTACAGATTTCCTTGAAATCCTTAAGGTTTCTTGGCTGTCTCTTGGCTACTCAAAGTTTTAGCTCCCTCCATAAATTTTCTATAGGATTGAGGTCTTTATTGTGCAGTGTTACATTCATTCTTTGGTTCTCGTGGATCATACTTATGTACCTTCTTTCTTTCTTAGGCTTTCTTTGCCAAGATTTTTTCATCTGTAAAATTAACAGTTTTAGCAAGAGTTAGTCTTTAAGTTCTCTATTTCATTGATATAATAAATACCACAGAACTTTAGCTTCAGTATATGCAAAAGTGTAGTGCCTTTAGGTACAACAGATCCCTAACGTGAACACTTTTATTAACACCGGAAGCAAATTCTTTTCAATGTAGAAAAGACTTAAACTTCCTATAACATTCTGATACAAATTTTAAAGTTCATTAATGTAGCAAGTTCAGTCTTAATATATGTACATTAGCTAAAACAATATTTTAGATGTGCTTTGCTAATCCTTTTGTCGCTGGTAGAACAATTGTTTAAAGGAGAAGTACAGCCAAAGCTTGTTTGCCAGTACATCTTCTGTGGATCACAGAAGTGCAGTTCGTTCTGCACTCCTGTGACCCGTTTTCAGCTGTTCCTGCCCCCTCTATGGCTCAGAGCTCCATTGAATGACTGACAGTCACCAGGCGGGGAGATCTGAGTGTTCAGCTCTGTTTGATTGCTTGGTTCTCACCCTTAGGCCGCGTACACACGACCGGTTTTCTCGGCAAAAAACGACAAGAAAACTGCCGGGAGAGCTTTCTTGCCGAGAAAACCGGCTGTGTGTACGTGGGTTTCAGTTTTTTCGTCGAGAAAACTGCCCAAATTCCCCGACGAGAAAAAAGACGACCTGCGGTCTTTTTTCTCGTCGAGAATCTCGTCGGCCTGTTTCTCGACAAGAAACCCGAGCGTGTGTACACTTACCTGTCGCCGTGGAAACCCGCACATGCTCGAAACGACTTTGACGCATGCGCGGTAGCTTCCTAGGCATAGGCATAGGGTGTAGCAAGATGGTGGCGACGGCATTGAATGTGACGAGCGCACGCTCGTCGTAGTCGATGACGTCACCGCGTGCGTGCCATTCAAAAGAGCGGCAGTTCTTTTGAATCGTACGTGTGTACACTCGGCCGGGACAAGTTTCTTGTCAAGATTGTCATCAGGAAAAACTACGTTTTTTTCCTGATGAGAATCTCGGCCGTGTGTACAGGGCTTGAGAAACAGCAGGGGACAGATGCAGCATTGGATTAATGTTGCTTCCACATAGCAAAGTATGATTAAAAAAACAAACCCATAAATCTCTTCTAAAGTGCACCTGACACCACTACAAAATCAACTATAATTGTAAAATAAACATTTTTACAGGTAACGATATCTGAGCACCAGAAACAGAAAA
Organism: Rana muscosa; assembly: GCA_029206835.1. Taxonomy (NCBI): domain Eukaryota; kingdom Metazoa; phylum Chordata; class Amphibia; order Anura; family Ranidae; genus Rana; species Rana muscosa. The sequence continues at coordinate 716,825,953 of CM055116.1, read as the reverse complement.
TGCTAGTTAATTTGTTATTAATATTCAAAGCAAACTTGCCCATCCATCTGTGTCTTTATGCTTTTTTGTGTAGAGAAATCACTTTGCACCCCCTTCCCTCGCATTTCTAGCCATGGCCATTTTAAGTAATGCGCAGATGATTCATGCGACTGTTACTTCCTGAAATCCATTTGTCATTACTGTGATGCACAAAATCTTGTGTATGCACAGTACAATATACAAGGGCTGCTGGAGCACTTTTTAAAGGTCAGGCATGCAGGCAGGAGGGTGTGTTTAGCTGAAAAAGCAACTCCTTCAGATAATTAAATAAAAAAAAAATACCCATGAAGACTCTTGGGATATATATGACATCTTTTTGGCCTAGGCCAGAAACCAGAAAGCAACTGAATAAATGTTGAAAAAAAAAAGTTTAAAATATTTAAAAGTGTAGCGGTAATTCCCTGTAGATGTGGAATCACCCCCTCCCACGGGCACCGATAACTGTGGATCCCCGACACCTCCAACAAAACACCAAGTCCCGTTCTCTGGCTTGCCTCAGCCGATACTTGAACATAGAGGTCCGGGAATTTTCCCACTGGATCCATCCGGGCCAGGCAAGCGCAGGGGTTGTCCTCCATCTCGGCCGCTGGAAGCTTTTGTGAAACTGACCTTCCTTTTGGGCGCTGGGAGTAGGGAATCTGTGGTGACCGACGCAGCATCTTCGGCTTTAAAATCCTCCGTCCATTTGTTTGTGACTTCCACGGAAGTCTCTGCAGTGCGCGGGGGAATGGCTGTGCAAGCTCTGACTTCTCCTTGTAGAGTGGTGGCGCCTGTTAGGCTGTTGAGGTGGAAGGCTCTCGGCCTTTCTATTGGTTGCTCCACTTCAAATATGAACTCGCCACAGGCCTCGCAGCGACCGAAGGGCTTTAGCTGTACCACCAGTCCCGAACAGCCGGGACAAATCATACCCAGGGCCTCAACGTCCTTGCATGTGTACAGGGCGAATCGTCCCCAGGGCTTGAGCTGAATCCCCGTATCCATAGCGGAGACAGCAACGGGGGTTGCCCTTGTGGTAGATGCAGTGGGGACCCATGATGTGGTAGAAAGCATGCTGACCGTTGACTGCTCCATCGCGCACTGAAGAACTGGCGCCAAAGTCTCCACGTGTATCTCCACACATGGCCAGACTCCTCCCCTTTGGTGCAACACTTCGCGGGCCTTTTCCTCGTCACGCCCATGAACTGAGCAGGGAGGGCGTGCCTCGTGGCGCGCCGACCAACATGGCTGACCTCCTCTGAACTTTTCTGGGGGGTAAAAGTCAAGTTTTGACAGCTTCAGCTCCATTGACACGGAACACAAATCCCGGACCCAGAGCCCCCACATGTAACAGTCTCACCCGCTCTCTCCCTTCTTCTTCTCGCCTGGTTTACTCGTCTAGGGGGACCAGGGGGAGGGGTGAGGTGCTGCCACCAGCTCACCCCTCTTATGTGTGTAGAGGTTTGAGCTAAGATCTTTACCTTTGGGTCTGTGTCCCTGTACAGAGATTCCACTTCAAATATGACCGATAGATAGGTGAATGTAGAACACTTTGCTCCCAGAAAAGTAAGCCCACACCAGGTGACAGTACAACATCTATATTTATTTCAGCAGAGATAAATATGCCTCTTTGGAAACAGACAGGTTGTTACAAACACAAACTTGGTGGGGTGAGGGTTCAGGCACAATCCTTTCGGATTAGAGAAGCTGTTAGGAGTTCACAACAACTTTTGGCGCACGGTCGCTGCCACTGACCGTGAGGTTGGTCCCTGCCACAGACCGGGTGAACGATGAGGTCTCTGCCACAGACCTTAGAATAGGCCTCTGCCACCGACCGTGAGGTTGCTGGGTCTCTGCAAAGACCATAGAACATGAACTACCTTCTTATGGTGACCCCTGTTAGGGAGATGATCCATCCCGGACGGTCCCCAGAGGCCTGCACTGTCACCAGCCAATGCTGGGCTGGGTCTTCAGGCCAGGTCACCTCCCTGGTTCTCCTCGCCCAAGACTCGGGTCCCCTCACTCGGTGGGCCCCCTAGGTATCTTCTCCCATGCGGGACCCAGTCGAAGGTACTGGGCCCCAGGCCTCGGATAGTACCTCACTCCAGGCCTAAGGTGCCTGGGATGGAACTCAAACTCCCTCGCACCCAGGCCGAGGGCACCTGGGCGCGGACAAACAGAACAGCAGCCCCCAGGCTGAAGGTGCCTGGGGCTCGGACCTCATGCGAAAGACGTCTGCCCCCTTTATACTCTCTCCCAGCAGGCACAGCGGGTTCCCTGCCCCGCTGTACTACTGCCGCGAGAGAACACAAAGGGCATGGCCCTAAAATGATTGTTCAACCCCAGGCCAAGACGACAGCGCCACCCAGGGGCCGTAGGGAACTGAACACCATTATATCCTCCACAAATCAAATTGGCCATAGATCCCTAACAATTAGTGTATCTGGGCCATGCTACCACCCCGATACTCCCCCTAAATGTTAACCCCCGCTACACACACCCCCCGGCAGATAGACACTGGTCCCCAGTGTCTGGAACAAGCCATGCTCCAAAGGGAGCCAACATAGACCCGATCGAGAGACTAGCTTCTCAAAAACACCATCAAAAATAATTTGAAAAAACTTGGGAGTTGTGCCTGAACCCAACAGGGAAAAGGAAAAGGTGAACATGAGGGAAACGCTGATTGTAATTGCACATCACATTACACACAAATTACATTCCGCCCCCCCCCCCCCACATTACTAACTAAGACCCGCCCATTCTCAGCAGTCTTGACCGATGTTCTCCTGCAGAGGGAAGAGGAAAAAAAAGGAAACAACACACAATTCCTGACACATGTGTGAGTGTTGGAGTGAAACAGATCTCTCCGAAAAGAAACTTCTTTCCTTCCAAGAAGTGTGCAATGCAATGTGATGAACGGTGCACAACACTGCCACCTGGTGACAGCGCTGCGGTAAAAGCACTTGTGAAATCCAGGTTCTTCTCTGTACTGTGGCCCTGATTACACCCCAAAGTCCTGATTATCTTTGCGGTGGGAGGCAAAGGGAGACCAACATAAAACACAGCTGCTCCCATGCCCCCAAAGAGTAGAACACCCCTAGACAGGGTACAGTTCCAGAGTACCGGAATGTTCAGCAATGAAAAAACGAACAGTCTTTCCTCCTACAAGTAAAACCTTGAATGCGGCAGCACAAGAGGTTTTAAATATCGATCAAAGGTCTCCATATGATACTCCACATCTTCCCCATCTTTCCGACAGATAACGACCTGGTCAACATGGATATGCCGACTCAACATCTACTCTGCCTTGCAGTCCTTAAACCGCTTTGAAGCTGTGGGTGAACATGCGAGGTAGCGACGGGCATGGGGCACCTTAATGTGTGTCCATACAAAGTCATTGTACCACCGCTGCCGGCAGGCCTCCACCTCGTACAACAACTCCTTGGACAAATACGAGTACTCCCATCCGTATTCACTAGCAACCTTTTGGCAGAAAAGTCTCTGTAGCCTAGACAAGGGTGGCATCGTGGAGCGGTCTCCCTCACCAGGCAGAACAATCGACTCTGGGTGCCGAGGTGCCTTGACCACCTCCAAACTGGGCGTAGGTGCCCGCAGCGGCACTCTCTTCACCTGAGCAGATGGCGCAGGTAACTCTGGGGGCGGAAGGGCAAGCAGGGGACTGAATCCCTCCTCAGGCACCGAGGCCTCCACCCGGGGTGCACTATCCCCTGTAGACATGGGTGAGTCCCTAGGTGCACTGGACGAGGCCAGGGGTATTTTGTCCCAACCCTTCCGTTCAAATAGTTCATCTATTTGTCCATCATCTCCTGCATCGGAGACCGACTCTAGGTCGGAGGTGTTATACTCTTCTGCGGGTAGGTAATTCCCTGTAGATGTGGAATCACCCCCTCCCACAGGCTCCGATAACTGTGGATCCCCGACACCTCCAACAAAACACCAAGTCCCGTTCCCTGGCTTACCTCGGCCGATACTTGAACATAGAGGTCCGGGAATTTTCCCACTGGATCCATCCGGGCCAGGCAAGCGCAGGGGATTAGATTAGAGATTGGATTAGATTAGATATTGGATTAGAGAAGCTGTTAGGAGTTCACAACAACTTTTGGCGCACGGTCGCTGCCACCGACCGTGAGGTTGGTCCCTGCCACAGACTGGGTGAACGATGAGGTCTCTGCCACAGACCTTAGAATAGGCCTCTTCCACCGACCGTGAGGTTGCTGGGTCTCTGCAAAGACCATAGAACATGAACTACCTTCTAATGGCGACAACTGTTAGGGAGATGATCCATCCCGGACGGTCCCCAGAGGCCTGCACTGTCACCAGCCAATGCTGCGCTGGGTCTTTAGGCCAGGTCACCTCCCTGGTTCTCCTTGCCCGAGACTCGGGTCCCCTCACTCGGTGGGCCCCCTAGGTATCTTTTCCCATGCGGGACCCAGTCGAAGGTACTGGGCCCAAGGCCTCGGATAGTACCTCACCCCAGGCCTAAGGTGCCTGGGATGGAACTCGAACTCCCTCTCACCCAGGCTGAGGGCACCTGGGTGCGGACGAACAGAAGAGCAGCCCCCAGGCTGAAGGGTGCCTGGGGATCGGACCTCGTGCGAAAGATGTCCGCCCCTTTATACCCTTTCCCAGCAGGCACAGCGGGTTCCCAGCTCCGCCGTACTACTGCCGCGAGAGGACACAAAGGGCACGGCCCTACAATGATGGTTCAACCCCAGCCCAAGGTGACAGCAGCACCCAGGGGCCGTAGGGAACTGAACACCATTATATCCTCCACAAATCAAATTGGCCATAGATCCCTAACAATTAGTGTATCTGGGCCATGCTACCACCCAGATACTCCCCCTAAATTTTAACCCCCCCTATCTACTTACTAAGGCTAGCTGCATAACAATAAAAATCAGCTAATGTTGATTGAGAAAGTTAAGTTCCATTTTATACAAAGAAATTAAGCTTTGTAATCAAATTTTTTGTTCTCTCCCTTTCCTAACAGGGCTACTTATTTTTCTCTCTGTAGGAATGCCCTTAAGTTCTTCATATTTCCTGAAGTATGGTATGAGATAAAATATTATTATTTGTATTATTGTTATTTCTATTATTTGAAAGTATATCTAAAGCAAATGTTTTTGTTTAATTTTAGGTAATGCGGGTAAGGGTTAGAATCTGTCAGGTTTAAAATTCTGCATATGTCTTCACTGGATACATTCACTGGGGTTGATTTGCTAAAGGAAAATTGATTGTTCACTTTGCAAGGGAATGTATAATTTGCAAGGGCTTAGCTAATGTGCTGACTTCCATTATCCAATCATGTGCAAGCAAAAATACTGTTTTTTGTTTTTTTTATTGCACGTAATTGCTTTTTCTTTGCAAACTGAATTTTCACCATGTTCACTAAGTTCTGGGTCAAATACCCTTTCAAAGTGCAACTTTCTTTACAAAGTGATCATCCCACTGTCTGGGAGCAGTAGAGAGGTCCATGCAGTAGTCAGCTTAATGTATACACAAGTATATTTTCCTAGTGGATGATGCGGGCTCACCCAAAGCATGGGGTCTAAGCAGTCTTCACCAGAGCTTGATGGTGGAGATGGATGGATGGATTTCACTGTGTGCTAATGCCAGGTCATGGCCCTTTGAAATGTCCAAACAGGAAGAGAGCAACAAGGGGTCAGGAATCTGATGAAACAGATAGGGAACAAGTAGAAGCATACTTGATATAGGGTATTTGCAGATGACACCAAGCTATGCAATGGAATAACAACATCCTTACAGGATATCTCCAACACACAAGCCAACCTCAATGCACTGTTTAAATGGGCAACTATGTGGCAAATGAGGTTTAATGTTGATAAATGTAAAGTTATGCATTTGTGGGCTAAGAATATGCATGCATCATACATACTAGGGGGAGTACAACTGGGGGAATCCATAGTGGAGAAGGCTTTGGGGGTTTTGGTAGATCATAAGCTCAATAATAGCATGCAATGTCAAGCTGTGGTTTCCAAAGTGAGAAAAGTCCTTTCTTGTATTAAGAGAGGTATGGTCGCCAGAGAGAGAGCGATATCATTTTGCCCCTGTACAAATCATTAGTAAGACCTCATCTAGAATATACAGTTTAGTTTTTGGGCACCAGTTCACAAAAATTATATCGGGGAACTGGAGAAAGTGCAGGAAAGGGCAACCAAACTGATAAGAGGCATGGAGGAGCTCAGCTATGAGGAAGGATTAGAGCAGGGGTCAGCAACCTTTTTCCACTTAAGGGCCAGATTCAATGTGGAGGGCCGCATTCACCTGCTAATAAATGAAGATAAAAAGGTCATCTGAACCCCTTTACATTACACAGCCTTGCACCTCTGTACCCCTTTACATTACATAGTCCCCGTACCTCTGGGCCCTTTTACATTACACAGCCCCCTCCATATTACACAGCCCCCCACACATCACAAAGCCCCCCTACCCAGCCCCCTTGCATATTGCACAGCCCCCCATGTTATGCTTTAAAATTGCGCACACTAATTGTGCACACTTGTGGAATAGCAACAAACTACGGTACTTAAATATATCCATAGGCGACGCTTTAAAAATTTCTACAGAGGGGGTCTTGTGCTAGAATTATTGCTCTCACTCTTCCGATCACGGTGATACTTCACTTGTGTGGTTTGAACGCTGTTTACATTTGCGGTCGTGACTTAGGAATGCGTTCGCTTCTGCGCGCAAGCACGGAGGGATGGGGTGCTTTCAATTTTTTTTGTTCTTTTTTTTCTTTTACACTGTCCCTTTAAAAAATGAAGGAGATCAGCTATGATGAAGGATTAGAGCAGGGGTCAGCAATCTTTTTCCACCCAAGGGCCAGATTCAATGTATGTGAATGCATAGAGGGCCGCATTCACCTGCTAATAAATGAAGATAATAAGGTAATCTGGACCCCTTTTCATTACACAGCCCCCGCACTTGACCCATTTGGTGACGGCTGGTCGCTCGGGCCTCCTGTTGAGACAGGAAAGCCCGGACAAGCCGCAGAAGGCGGCGGGCAGGGGGCGGGAAACGTCCCCTCCCACTGCTTGGGATAACAGCTGAGCAGCTTCTTAGCCGCATCGGTTGTAATCCCAAGAAAGCCGACCGGCGTTAAAATGTCTGCGGGCTGGGTGCATGTGAAGTCATCACGTGCACTGACGGGCCAGACATTTAGCGGGCTGTAGGTTGCCGACCCCTGGATTAGAGGAACTGAAGTTATTTTCTCTTAAGAAGAGGAGATTAAGGGGGATATGATCAACATGTACAAATACATAAGTGGTCCATATAGTGAACTTGGTGTTCAGTTATTCACTTTAAGTTCATCACAGAGGACAAGGGGCACTCTTTACGTCTAGAGCAGGGATCTCCAAACTATGGCCCTCCAGTTGTTCAGGAACTACAATTCCCATCATGCCTAGACATGTCTGTGAATTTCAGAGTTTTACAAAGCCTCATGGGACGTGTAGTTCCATAACAGCTGGAGGGCCATAGTTTGGAGAACCCTGGTCTAGAGGAAAAGAGATTTTATCTCCATATATGGAAAGGTTTCTTCACAGTAAGAGCTGTGAATATATATAATAGACTGCCTCCAGAGGTGGTTCTGACCATCTCAGTAGATTGCTTTAAAAAAGGCCTGGATTCTTTCCTAAATGTACAAAATATAACTGGATACTAATATTCGTACGTAAAGTTGATTCAGACAAAACACATAGTAATAAGTCGGCGCTTGCATCAAGCTGAGTGTTAGCAACTGAAGCATGTGCAGATATTGGGAAAAAATACCTGATGGTGATACTGCTGTTCTTTATAGAGATGAGCAAACTAAAAAAAATGCCAGTAGGCAACTGGTATTGTTTAAGTATATTTTGCTCTTCCATCATGCTTTTCTCTCTTACAGGGAAACAGGAAGGTGAACTGAAAATATCTTTCACCATTCATGTGAGAAAATAAGATGCTGTAAGTGTAAATATCACTTCAGATTAGTCAGATGACACATGAGTTGTAGGTGATAATTTTTGTTTCCATCCATGACTTTGTCATAAGAAAAGTAAAAAAAGACAAACACACGCCTCTGTAGATAGATGGATAGATAGATAGATGGATAGATGGATATATGGATAGATAGATAGATAGATAGATAGATAGATAGATAGATAGATAGATAGATAGATAGATAGATAGATAGATAGATAGATAGAAGACACTCTAATAAAGAGAAGAAGGCATTCCACAAGTTTCAGTGCCAGATGTATGAGAAGTTAGCGAGTGCCTCTCAAGGGTCCTTATGACGATTGATTTGTAATATTGAGTTTATCATTGTATTGACCGCCAGCATGTGACAGGAAGATAGTGTTTGAGTCTCTGCCTTGTCGACCCTCAAGTGCTCCCCCCCCTCCTCCGAGGGGCAAAGCACAAAAGTGATGAGTTCAAGCATCTTATCGCTTTCAATCACAATTCACGAAGCAGTCAAAGTGAGTCCTAGGTAGCGGAGGCATTTCCTGCCCCACTGCATGCCCCTTGCATGTGTGGCTGCAGGGCATGGAATGACTCTGCCACCTAGGATTTGCTGTCAGCTTTGACAGCTCTCTGGCAAGTTTGGGCTCTTGTCCACTTGTGTGCTGATCCCTGCCAGCCCTCCTTCTCATGTTCATTGTTCTAGCTCACCGGAAACCGGCTTTTGGTCCTGTGGTGGCTGCCCTGACTGCCTTCCCCCCATTAATGCATTTGAGAGTACCACCTCTCTTTCTTACTGGCCTTGGACTATTCGGTACCCTATATCCATATACTGAGGTACTTGTATATTGTGCCTGCATTACTTGTTTGTCATGTTCATTCAGGGTGCTTATGTGTGATATCATGTGGGAATGAATGATAGGAGGGCCAGTAATGATCAGTGCACCAGAACAGGTAGATCTGCCACAGCAGCTTCCCTGCACTGCTCTGCATCAGGAAACCACTTATGGATCCTCCTGAACCCCCAGAACCATGGCTTCCTGATCTCTCTGTAGTGTGCCCTCCTGACCCCCAATACTATGTCCTTCTGACATCTATGTAATGTGCCCTCCTGACCCCCAGGACTGTGCCTTCTTGACCCCAGTACAGTACCATTTAGACCCCCAATACTGTGCCCTCCAGACCCCCTAGCCCTCCTTAACACTGGTTCCATTCCCTCCAAACCCACATTTAGTGTGCCCTCCAGACCCCCTGCTGTTTGCCCTAATGATCCCCCCAGTATCATGCCCTTCAGACCCCCCTGTACCATGCCCTACAGACCTGCTTGTAGTGTGATCGTTTAACCAGGACTGTGCCTTCTTAACCCCTAGTACCATGCTCCCTGACCCCCTCAGTACCATGCCCACCTGACCCATGAGTACTGTGCCTTGCTGACCCCCCAGGCTTCCTGATACACTAGTATTGTGCCCTCTCGACCCCCCTGTGCTGTGCCCCCAAGACCCATTGTACTATACCCTCCAGACCCACCTGTACCAGGCTCTTCTTACCCCCCTGTACCAGGCCTGCCTGACTCCTTTGTACTGTGCCTTCCTGACCTCCCCTTTACAATGCCTTGCTGACCCCCTGACCTTTACCCTGCTGATCCCTTGTCCTTTGCCCTGTTAATAACCTGTTCTTTTCTCCAATAACCCCTGTCCTGCTCAAACCTGTTATCTGCCCTACTGATCCCTGTACACTGCTCTACTTCCTACTGACCTCTGTACACTGCCCTACCTACTGTTAACCTCTGCACATGGCCCTACCAACTACTGACCTCTGGGAGCTTGCTAGTTAACTTCTTGAAAGAAAAAAAAAAAAAGCGCCACCCCAGTGATCTTTGCTTTCTTTCATGTTGTTATGGTAGATCTCCACCTCCTAACCACTTCAGTTCCAGAAGATTTACCCCCTTCATGACCAGGCTATTTTTTGCGATACGGCACTGCGTTACTTTAACTGACAATTGCGCAGTTGTGCGACACTGTACCCCCAAAAAAAAGTAATGTCCTTTTTTCCCACAAATAGAGCTTTTTTGGTATTTGATTACCTCTGCATTTTTATTTTGCGCTATAAACAAAAAAGACCACCTTCTCTCTGCTATAAAACATATCCAATAAAAAAAAAGAAAAAAATGTCTTCATTAATGTAGGCCAATATGTATTTTGCTACATATTTTTGGTAAAAAAAATCCCAATAAGCGTATAGTGATGAGTTTGCGCAAAAGTTATAGCGTCTACAAACTATGGTTTATGTGACTTATTGTGGGACTGCGATATTGCGGTGGACAAATCAGACACTAACTGACACTCTTGACACTTTTTTGGGGAACCAATGACACTAACACAGTGATCAGTGCTAAAAATATGTACTAATGACACTGGCTGGGAAGGGGTTAGCATCAATGGCAAACAAAGGGTTAACTCTGTGCCTAGCCAGTGTTTGTGTAATGCGTGGGGGTGCTTTTACTGGGAGAAGGCATGGATTCATGCTAATGGAAATGCCCACAAAATGACCCTATTCTGGAAAGCAAACACCCCAACGTATATTCTACAAGGCATTGTGATGGTACTGTAGGGGCACTGTGATGGCACTGTGATTGCACTGTAGGGGTACTGTGATTGCACTTATGGGGCAATGTGATGGCACTGTGATGGCACTGATGCCACTGTAGGGGCAGTGTGATGGCACTGTAGTATCACTGATTATTAGCAGTATGGTGGCACTCAGAGTCAGGGGCGTCGGAACAGGACAGGCAAACCAAGCAGCTGCTTGGGGCCCCGAGCTGTCCTGGGGCCCCAGCAGAGGGCAGCACAGCAGAAAGAGGAGCCAGAGGACTCGAGGAGGCAGCACGGGAGGAGGAGGTAAGACATTCCCCCCCGCATATCCACTGTAATATCGTGCGATCGGCGCCCCCCTCCCGCGAACGGCGTCAATGACAATGTCCCGCGGTAGCAATCCCCCCCTTCTCAACTTTAAAATTTGTTGTCCATTGTGTTTGGGGCCCCCAAATTCCTTCAAACGGCCCTGCTCAGAGTCATGCCAACCAACACTGCTGCAGTGTTTGACTCTCCTCTCCTTGCACTGATACAGTGTGTGAGGAGAGGAGAGAGAAACACTGCAGCAATGTAAGCTGAACCGGGCATGATCTTGGTTTGTTGACAAAGTGATCACTCTCTCATTGGACTGAGTGACCATGTGGTAAAGGGCTGCTGTGATTGGCCCTTTCCCCCAATCCTGCAGACCCAGCGATCACGGACACTTTCGGGTGTACCAATTCACATGGGGGGCCAGAATCTGGGGGTCCCCTTTGTTAAAGGGGGCTTCCAGATTCCAATAAGCCCCCCGCCCGCAGACCCTGACAACCACCGTCAAGGGTTGTCGGGAAGAGGCCCTTGTCCCCATCAACATGGGGCAAGGTGCTTTGGGGTGGGGGGGCACAGAGCCCCGCTGCCCCAAAGCACCCATCCCCCCATGTTGAGGGCATGCAGCCTGGTATGGTTCAGGAGGTGGGCCGCTCGCTCGTCCCCTCCCTTTCCTGACCTACTGGGCTGCATGCTCGGATAAGGGTCTGGTATGGATTTTGGGGGACCCCCAGGCAATTTATTTTTTAATTTTGGTGTAGGGTGGTCCCCTCCAAATCCATACTAAAACCAAGGGCCTGGTATGGACCTGGGGGGGGGGGGCACGCTGTTTTTTTCTCAATTCTATGTTTAGTCGGCAACTCTTTTTTTTTACATTCAGCGGGAAGCCCGCTGACAACTGATGACTCATCGGTTGTTAAGGACACGGCAGCCGGCTTCCTGGCCCCCTCCTTAGCAACCAGCTATATACAGTGTAAAAAAAACGCAAAACGCAAATCGTGGCAAAATCGCGGTAAAAACATGTGTCCAAAAATGCGGCAACCATCGCAAAAAGCACTGCAGAAACGTTCAAAAGCATCATGCATAGATGTGAATCCAGCCTTATCCACAAACGCTGCAGTTTTGGTCAGGACCATTAGATGTGGAGTGTATATTCTGTTTTCTGAGTTCCTCTAAAGCAAAAACCAGGATAGGACAGAACACAACTGGCAATTCTAGCTGCAGTAAAATATCAGCGAGAAAGCACCTTATAAGATTTGTCCAAAGCTATCACATTTTGAGAGCTTTTAAACAATATCTGCCAGATGTCTGTCCATCTCTCAAGCCTCGTACACACGACCGAGAATCTCGTCAAGAAAAAACACGTTGTTTTTCTTGACGAGATTCTTGGACAAGAAACTTGTCCCGGCCGAGTGTACACACGCTCCTTTCAAAGAACCCGCGGTTCTTTGAATGGAGCGAACGCGGTGACGTAATCGACTACGACAAGCGTGCGCTCGTCACATTCTATGCCGTCGCCGCCATCTTGCTACACCCTACCTATGCCTAGGAAGCTACCGCGCATGCGTCAAAGTCATTTCGAGCATGCGCGGGCTTCCCGGAGGACAGGTAAGTGCACACACACACACTTTTCTCATCGAGAAACATGCTGACAAGAATCTCGATGAGAAAATAGAGAGCAGGTTCTTGTCGAGATTGTCGAGATTCTTGTCGGTTTTCTTGATGAGAAACATGATAGCCGCGTACACACGACCGATTTACTTGGCAAGAAAGCTCTGCCAGCAAGTTTCTTGCTGGTTCTTGCCGAGAAACTCGGTCGTGTGTACGAGGCTTTAGAAGTAAAAAATGTCTCTTTACCCATCAGCACAATAGAGTGCAATAGAGATGTACAAAACAAAACAAATTGTTATCTTTCATTTCTGATTTATTTGTTATTTAAATAATTTCATTATGTCATATTCGTTATGTTAAAATGATTTGTTTTCAGAATTAAATTCATATATTCAGATTTGTTGTTTGGAATCGATTTGTAATTTTTTTAAGTTATTTCGGATTCATTTGTTACGTTGTTTGAAAAAGAAAAACAGCCTGGAAAAGCTGGTTATCAAGGAGCTGGCGGCTGCCATGTCCTTAACAACTATGACTATTACAGAACATAAACAAAAGAAGAGCCAGCATTAGAAAAAAAAATGTGTGGGGGTCCCCCAAATCCATACCATTATCTGAGCATGCAGCCTGTCAGTCCAGGAAAAGTGGGGACGAGCACGCTCCCTTCTCCTGAACCATGCCAGGTCGCATGCCCTAACATAGGGGGTGTTTTTGAGGAAGGGGGCTATCGCCAAAGCACCTTGTCTCCATGTTGATGAGGAGAAGGGCCTCTTCCCCACAACCCTGGCAGGGTGGTTGTGGGGGTGCAGGGGGTAGATTATCAGAATCTGGAAACGCCCTTTAACACTCGTCGATTGGCATCTGCTTCTCCCCTCACCGGTATTTTTGGGGGCCCCACATATTCACATATTTCTTTTTTTTGGCGTGGGGTCCCCCTTAAAATCTATCCAATACCTTGCCAGTGGGAAATAAAGCCCACCCAATCTTTATATACTGTATAAGTTGAGTTTAAAGGGAGTTCAACCTTTTAGCTAGGACTCTAGTCAAGTTTTTGATATCTACATTTATTAAGGCAATTGGATGAAAATTGGCCCGAGAAAGAGTGTCCTTTCCAGGTTTGGGAAGTATCAAGATGTTGGCTTTCAGCATTTCATTGGAAAACTGACCATCTCATTTAAAGTGATTAAAACATTTTGGAAGACATGGCACAATGCTGTCACCAAGTTTTTAATAAAATAAAGCCTAAAAGCCATTGGAAAGTGAGCTTTTCTGAACTTTAAGTTTCTCCCAGAGATTCCTCCTCAATTAATAAATCAGCATTTATAATCACTTGATAGACGTATGTGACTATAGGAAAAGACACTGCATTCAAAAAAGAGTGAATATTGCTTGAGGGAGCTTTATTCAATTTGGTATACAGTTTAGGTAGATAATATTTAACCACTTGCTCACCGCGCTATAGCCGAATGATGTCTGCAGCTCGGCCGGCTAGTGCTGGTCTCCCATGCTCATGCTTCTCGTGTGCCCCCTGGGGTGCGCACCCGAAAGTGTCCGCGATCGCTGGGTCTGCAGTATTGGGGGAAAGGACCAATAACAGCGGCCCTTTACCACATGGTCGCTCAGTCCAATGAGAGAGTGATCACTTTGTCAACAAACCAAGATCATGCCCGGTTCAGCTCACATTGCTGCAGTGTTTCTATCTCCTCTCCTCACACGCTGTATCAGTGCAAGGAGAGGAGAGTCAAACACTGCAGCAGTGTTGGTTGGCATGACTCTAAGTGCCACCATACTGCTAATAATCAGTGCTACTACAGTGCCATCACGCTGCCCCTACAGTGGCATCAGTGCCATCACAGTGCCATCACATTGCCCCATAAGTGCAATCTCAGTGCCCCACAGTGCCATCACAGTGCCATCACAGTGCCCCTACAGTACCATCACAATGCCTTGTATAATATACGTTGGTGTGTTTGCTTTCCAGAATAGGGTCATTTTGTGGGCGTTTCCATTATTCTGGGCCTTAAAAAGTGTGATAGGTAGTCAAGAAATGAGATGTGTAATTTATGTCCCTAGAACACCTGATGGTGCTTTCTGCATCTTGGGCCTCTCTGTGTGGCTAGGCTGTGAAAAAGTCTCACACATGTGGTATCACCATACTCAGGAGGAGTAGCTGAATGTATTTTGGGGTGTAATTTTTACTATGTACATGCTATGTGTTAGAAATATGTTTTCATTTTCTTTCCACGTTTTCCAAAAAACTTGTGGGAAAAAATGACACGTTTAAAAGACTCATTATGCCTCATAGAATATACGTTGGGTTGTTTGCTTTCCAAAATTGACTTTTGAGTTAATTTACCAAGCAGAACTCTTTAAAGAACACAACAAGATCATTGTAAGCATAGACTGAGGCTTTCGAAAATAAATGTAAATGTATTACAATAAGTCACTTACAAACACCACTAATAGTTTGATTAATACGTGGACACAGACACTACAATTTTGCAATGAGGTTTGACGTGATTGTAGCCGTATTAGTGCAATTGTGACAGAGAAAATTGAGTACTGTCCGTGATACTTTTTTTCAGGACAAGCTTTCGGGGTATGTCCCCTTCTTTAAGGTCCAAGCAGTACTGATTCACAATTTTTTTAGCAGAATGTTAAACAAAAATAAATAAAACATATCTGAGGGAAAGGAAAAAAAAAGAAAAACAAACACATACAAATCAATGGTAATAAAGATAGTAGCAGAGTTTGTGAGATAAGACAGAGGGAGAGCTATAGACTTGAGGGGGGGGATGCTAGTCACAGAGGGGTCTTCCACCAATATGTGACGAACGCGGATGTCAGATACCCGCCCTCCGTGCTAACTTCCGACGAAGGACCAACCAACCTCACACCACACTGTCACTTACGTAAAAATGCCTAGCACAAAGATTTTCCAGCTTGCGGAACCACAATCTAAGTGCCAGCAGCCTGAGAGCAATTGTCACTGGGCTAATTACACAATTAACCCTTTAACTGCCACCACTGACATTTGTTTTAAGGAAGGGTCAGGACTCCAGTTAATTAGCAATACCAATTATGATTTTATAATAAGCGTCTGCAACACACTGCCACCACAGACAGGTCTGCTCAGAGGCCTTACTCTTCAACAGTAGCACTCTTAAAGAGGCAGGTTCGTTTATAGCTTGCATTAAGAGCTTTAGAGACAAGGGTAACACTTTTCAACATAAGGGTTTATTATGAAAAGGGCAAGTTGGTGCAAATAAAACATTTACAGAAAAATATGTTTTTAAAGAGATAACGACAATATACAGCCACAAAGTAATAAGGTAGAATTGGAGAAGAAGAATACTTGCAATTAATGTCCAAGGGTTTATCAGAGTTTGATCGATGAGCTGGGTAATCGGTTCTCAATCTTGGCAGATGTTCCTGCTTGGATGGTAACAGGAGAACTCCCCACTGTCTTGGCGTCCCCTATTTTCTGTCAGATCAAAGGGGTATTGACAGCGACCAGTGACCAATCGTCTGGTCATCTTATTGTGCAGTTTTTACCCAGGACATGAGATTGGCCTGTACCCCCCAAAGTGCCCGCATTCTACACCAATTTGTAGGGGATCAGAGGGGTGAACAACCGGCTCAGACAGTCCAGTAAAACAAAAGTGGCTTTATTCAGCAAAACGTCAAAACAAAATAGAAGAAACTACAGGCTTGTCTTGCAATACAGGTGCACGTATGTAAAAAGCTTAGTCTCTGCACCCACAGACTGGTGTGCACCGGACACAGCTCTAACCAGAGTAACAGTCTTTTATATAGTTCAGCTCACAATCCAGCAATGGATCCTCTGACACAGCATACTGCTGTGTCTCTCTCTCCAAACACACAACTCCTCTCTGACACTTTCAGCCCAGCTGGAAATAAGCAGGTCTTAAGGTGAAGTACCCGCCCTCTTCAATTAACCCCTTCTTAACCCTGCTTCAGGCTGACTCTTTACAATACTTAAACCCTTGAGTGACACCATGTCCATGTCCCTGCCCTCTTTTATCTACATACCTGGAGGACTTTAAACAGAACACTAGCTACCAAGACCTTGCCACAATTGCACAGATAATGAAAGGGAATGTAAATCAGCTTTTTGCTTCATTCCTAAATCCAACGATGAAATGTTCTCCTCACTTGCAGCAGCTGCTTGATTTGTCAACCCTACTGTCTGTGGAACCCTTGTTGGTGTGGCTGATGATAATATTTAGAACTGCTTAAAAAAGCAGAGGAGTATGCCATAAGAAAATCCACCTTGCCGCATACACAAGATGAGGATCTGTCTGAAGATGATGTGGAAGAAGATGTTAGACTTTTTGAGAAGAAATAATAACATATTTTATTTTTATATGCAATGAGCCCCATGAGAGGAAGGTGAAAAAAAAAAATTCACAATGACTTCAGCAGTTTCCAAACTTTTAATGAATCACCTATACTTAAACACTATAAACAAACTGTTTGCAAAGCTGGAAACCAAAGAACCAAAGATATTTACATTTTCTGGTTTGTTAGATAAAAGGACCTGATACCACTAAGATAAGTCGACAATACAAACACTTGACTGATTGTTCTCAAGGAGGAAGACTTGTCTTTAGATCAAATTTATTGAGAAAGTTCTAAGAGTTGCTTTTCCAGCTGAACTGTCTAAATAGTCAGTCAGACTGGCCAAAGTCCATGTTAACCAGTTTCGGACCAGCCGTCACAGTTGTACTGCGACAGGTTGGCTCGGCTGAGCAAAGCGAAATAGCTGTATGGCGGCCGCAATGATTGGATCCGCTTCAGAACCGATCAGTCTCCAGGCCCAGGCCAATGATTTCTGGCCTGGACCTGGTGATCGGTTCTGGCGAATGAAATCCTTCCCCTGCCTGTGTAAGTGTAGACACAGGCAGGGGAAGTGATGTCATCTCCCCTCGTGGAACACTTTTCGTTCCAGAGAGAGGAGAGAAGACATCTCCCAGTAAGTTGCACCAACACTACACTAACACCAATACATGTAGGCACACGTGTCACCCCCCAATCGCCCCCCAGTTAACTCCTTCACTTCCTGTCACAGTGTCACCCAGTGCAGTGTTCATTTTTTTCTTTGACCACTGTACTGGTGTCACTTGTGACAATAATCAGTGTTAGGGTACTTAGTAGTAGCCCCAGATAGGTCTAGGGACCCCCCTAAACCCCTCTAATAAAGGTTTAACCCCTTTATCACCCCCTGTCACCAGTGATCCCTGTATTAGTGTCACGTGTGATGCTGGTTAGTTAGATATATTTTTTTATAGCGTCAGGGCACCCTCTGTATATTACCTAATAAAAGGTTTAACCCCCCTGATCCCCCGATGGGTGATATCAGTTAGGTTTTAGCATCAGTTAGGGTCTGCGTCGCCCCAGGCAGCGTCGGATTAGTGCCAGTAGCGCTAACACCCACACACGCACCATACACCTCCCGTAGTAGTATAGTGTCTGAACGGATCGATACCTTTGATCTGATCAGAACTATATTAGCGTCCCCAATAGTTTAGGGTTCCCAAAAATGCAGCGTTAGTGGGATCAGCACAGATAACTGCTAGCACCTGAGTTTAGCCCCTCCTCCCAGCCCAACCACCCAAGTGCAGTATCAATCGATCACTGTCACTTACAAAACACTCATAGACAAAAAATGGATAGTGACACTGCTAAATAGTATGAGATTTAATACATTAGTCCACCAATAAGTCCTTGAAGTGCATACTCAGTTTATGTGGAGGGGGAGAGATGAAGAGGGGAGACCTGTACAGATTACTTTAGCAGTCCAAAACAACCTTGGCAGCCTTTGAGGGGGGAGTTGAAAGCAGACTCCAGATATGCAAATGAGAATAATAACACAGGCGCCTCTAGGTTAGAAATGTACACATTTTAATGAGATACAGGTGCATTATCCACTTACATGGAGGTTAAGGAAGTAAGGCACAACTCCATCCACACTGGCATGGCGTTCACTGCAGAGCGGCATTCTGAACAGCTGATTTTTCTGCCTGTGGGGGAGAAATCCTAGCCAGCAGGACCTCTGGGTCCTGCTCATTAGAGCTTACAATCTAAAAAGGGATGGTCAATTGATACAAAAGGTAATAGCTGTGGGGGATGAGCTGATGGAGGAAGTAAAACAGTGTATTAGTTAGAAGCAGGATAGGCTTCTTAAAAGAGAAGGGTTTTCAGGGCTCGTCTAAAGATGGATAGATGAGGGGACAGTCGGACAGATTGGGGTAGGGAGTTCCAAAGGATGGGAGAAGCTCTGGAGAAATCCTGGAGGCGAGCATGGGAGGAGGTGACAAGGGAGCTAGAGAGCAGGAGGTCTTGGGAGGACTGAAGAGAGCGGCTTGGTTGCTATTTTGGGACTAGGTTAGTGATGTAGCTGGGGGCAGAGTTATGTATGGCTTTGTAAATTTTTGTTAGTACTTTGAATTTTACTTGGTGGGTGAGTGGAAGCCAGTGGAGGGATTGACAGAGAGGGGTGGAGGACACTGAATGGTTGGTAAGGTGGATGAGTCTTGCAGCAGCATTCATTATGGACTGAAGGGGGTATAGTCCATGTAAAGGTAATCCAATGAGGAGGGAGTTGCAGTAGTCATGGCGAGAGATAACCAGGGAGTGAATTCGAAGCTTGGTGGTGTCATTAGTTAAAAAGGGGCGTATTCGGAGGCGCATGCGCGGAGGCTAGAACGGCGGTAATGTCGGGCTAGAGCTCCGCTCCGTGAGGGGGAGAATACCGCTAATAAAGGAAGCCCGCGGACATCCAAACACCCGCAAACAAGACACTTCAAACCAGAGAGGTGAGGGGAACATTTATATGCTAAAATGGTTCTTGGAGGTGCACGTAATAAGTCCAAAACCAACCCTCACAGCGGCACCTCAGTGAAAGCAAATACTAAGCATACTAATAAGGCGCCAATCACCTCAGAGACACTCACCTCAGAGAAGAGGAACAAGTGTAAGCTGCCTAAACTATTCTCCCCAGAAGACTCTGAATCTGATACAAACCTAAACATGTCAGGTGAATCACAACAAGATGCTACAATTCCCTCAAGCATATTGAAACAATTTGAGAAAATGCTACATAAAGCTTTAAAACAAACGTCAGAGCAAATCACCAATAACCTAACTAAGGAAATCAGAGAATTGGGGCACCGCACTGAAGCTCTGGAGATGAAAATAGAAGACGTTGAAAATTCTACTCAGGACTTTCTATATGAACTAGATACCCTTAAAGAGGAAAATATTACCTTACAAAATAAACTCGAAGATTATGAGAACCGCGCTAGAAGGTCAAACCTGCGCTTCAGAGGGATACCTGAGACAGTAATAGACTTACAATCAACCATAACAGCGTTATGCCAAGAGCTATATCCAGGTATTCCTGTGGAGCGGCTGGAGATGGACAGAGTCCATAGGGCTCTTATGGCCAAAAAAACTGATGGTCCCCCTCGGGACATCATTGCAAAATTCAATTTTTATAAAACAAAAGAACAACTCCTGGACGCAGCCAGAGAAAAGAATAACTTAACTTTTCAGGGCCATAATTACCAAATCTTTGCGGACCTATCCCAACTGACAATTTCAAAGAGACGTGCAATGAAACCCCACTTAATGGACTTACAACGCCATGGTATTAAGTATCAGTGGGGATTCCCTTTCTCCCTGCGGTTTACTCACAACGGTTCCAGAATCTCCTGTAAAACTCCAGAAGAGCTGCTGCAAGCACTCCAGGATCTTAACCTAACAGAAAACTCCTCAGCAGCATCATCATCACGAAGAAGAACAGCTTCTTTCTCATCTCTTCACAATTCATCCCAACCTGAGATGAATAATGGCAATCAGCATACCCACAAAAGAGGACAATTTGCAGCTTCACCCCAAGCTCAAGATAACTCCATGGACTGACAGAACTTTATGATGACACCCCTCTAACTGCTACGGCTGCTGGAGCATCCTGTACAAAAACAGCAAGACAACAATTGATGAAACAACCTTCTTCACTCAAACCTTGACATTCTTTCTGACATAACAGTAAATGTCCCAAACCTTGGGGACATTCCTAATAGAGTTGAGCGGACACCTGGATGTTTGGGTTCGACGGGTTCGGCCGAACTGCAGAAAAAAGTTTGGGTTCGGGACCGAACTTTAACCCGAACCCGAACCCGAACCCCATTGAAGTCAATGGGGACCCGGACTTCTAAGGACTAAAAAGGCTCTAAAAAAGTAAAGGAAAGGGCTAGAGGGCTGCAAATGGCAGCAAAATGTTGTTAAGAGCATGGCAAGTGCTCTGCAAACAAATGTGGATAGGGAAATGACTTAAAATAACATAAAAAAAATAAAAAAATAAAAAAATATGCTGGAGGCCCCCTTTTCAGCAGAAGATGTACGGGAAGTCATTAAGAACCTCAGAAACTCAACGGTATGATGCCACACATATGGTGGGAATGCCCCAGAATATGCCCTTTCTGGAATAAATTATTCAATTTAATGGATAAGCTAGTGGGAAAAAAAATACTTTGAAATAAAAATGTAGCGGGGTGCTAAATTTAAGGGAAGTGTTTGAGTGGTAAATAGGCTCAAACACCCTAATTCTGTAGGATTCATGGACCATTTTGTCCTCGGGGGACAGTATTGGTGTGCAGTTCCCTGCGGCCTACAGGTGGCGCTGCCATGGTAGGCTAGGGTTGAACCGCCGAAACAGTGCTGTGCCTTTTGTGTCCCCTCTTGGCAGTAGTACAGTGGGGCGGGGAACCTGCTGTGCATGCCGGGAGAGCATATAAAAGGGGCAGACCTTTGGCCTGGGGGCTGATGTCCAGTGGGGTCCACGCCCAGGTGCCTTCGGCCTGGGTGCATGTGTTCCTGTTACATCTCGGGTACCTTTAGCCCGGGGTGAGGTACTATCCTGGAGTTCCTGCTGCCCGGGGTATGGAGGCCTAGGTGCGGGAGTAAAGCCTGGAGTCCAGAGCCTTCATCTGGAGTCCGCTAAGGGTCGAGGAGTCTTAGGGTGCCGCCTTGTGTAAAGGGACCATGTTCCAGGGAAGGGAGGATCATTCTGATGGACCGATGCGGGAGTCACGGTGAAGGAAGGGTCTGTTGACTCCCTGGAGAGATGTCTTCCCCTTGATATGGGCTAGGTTCGTAGAAGGAGAAGCTCAAGGTCATCTTGACTGTATCAGAGGCCTTATTCACCCGGCCCGTGGCAAGGGCCTTAAAAACCCTGGTCTGTGGCAGAGACCAAAGTTCTCCAGGTCCGAGGCAGGGGCCTTGTACACCCGGTCTGTGGCAGAGACCAACCTCAAGGTCTGTGGCAGAGACCGTGCACCTAAAACTGTTTGAGAAACCTAAGCAGTGAAGTGAATGTGCTACATTTGTGCCTGGACCTCCTCCACACCTTAAGCTGTCCTGTTTCTTTGCTCTAACCTTTTCTATCCGAGTAGAGTTTATTTTGCCATGAGAGAATAAGAGTTGTAATTTCAGCTGGTGTGGACATTGACTTTACTGGGAATTAAAGGACTTGCCTCTACCTACAGTAGAGGTGAGAATCATCCTCTGGAGGAGTTTTGACTTCCGGCTGTGGACACGGCCCGTCAAGTACACCGCTCAACCTCTTTATATAGGAGGGTACGGGCTGGTAGTGCGGTGTGCCTTTTAGTATAGCACAGTAGAAGAAAAATATATAGAAATTGTTTATTTCACACACCTCCACATATGTATAACACACTGCAAAATATTTTTTGTGGCCCTAAATGGCGTTTTTTGGAAGACCACAATACACCCACAGTACGTAACCGCTGAATCGCACAGCTACAGAACTGCATAAAATGCTATTCAAAAAAAATTGTTTTTTTAGTATAGCACAGTAGAAGAAAACTATATAGAAATTGTTTATTTCACACACCTCCACATATGTATAACACACTGCAAAATATTTTTTGTGGCCCTAAATGGCGTTTTTTGGAAGACCACAATACACCCACAGTACGTAACCGATGAATCGCACAGCTACAGAACTGCAGAAAATGCTATTCAAAAAAAATGTTGTTACATAGTTACATAGTTAGTCAGGTTGAAAAAAGACAAAGTCCATCCAGTTCAACCATAAAAATAAAAAAACATTGTGCAATCCCATATACCCAATTCTATACCCACAGTTGATCCAGAGGAAGGCAAAAAACCCCAGCAGAGCATGATCCAATTTGCTACAGCAGGGGAAAAAATTCCTTCCTGATCCCCCGAGAAGCAATCGGATTTACCCTGGATCAACTTTACCTAGAACTGTTAGTACTCAGTTATATTATGTACATTTAGGAAAGTATCCATGCCTTTCTTAAAGCAATCTACTGAGCTGGCCAGAACCACCTCTGCAGGGAGTCTGTTCCACATTTTCACAGCTCTTACTGTGAAGAAACCTTTCCGCATTTGGAGATGAAATCTTTTTTCTTCTAGACGTAAAGAGTGCCCCCTTGTTCTCTGTGTTGACCGTAAAGTGAATAACTCATCACCAAGATCAATATATGGACCCCTTATATATTTGTACATGTTAATCATATCCCCCCTTATTCTCCTCTTCTCAAGAGTGAATAAATTCAGCTCCTCTAATCTTTCTTCATAGCTGAGCTCCTCCATGCCTCTTATCAGTTTGGTTGCCCTTCTCTGCACTTTCTCCAGTTCCCCGATATGCTTTTTGAGAACTGGTGCCCAAAACTGAACTGCGTATTCCAGATGAGGCCTTACTAATGATTTGTACAGGGGCAAAATGGTGTCTCTCTCTCTGGAGTCCATACCTCTCTTAATACAAGAAAGGACTTTGCTCGCGTTGGAAACCACAGCTTGGCATTGCATGCCATTATTGAGCTTATGATCTACCAAAACCCCCAGATCCTTTTCCACTACGGATCCCCCCAGTTGTATTCCCCCTAGTATGTATGATGCATTCATATTCTTAGCCCCCAAGTGCATAACTTTACATTTATCAACATTAAACCTCATCTGCCACATAGTCGCCCAATTAGACAGGGCATCGAGGTCGGCTTGTAAATTGGAGACATCCTGCAAGGACGTCATTCCACTGCATAGCTTGGTGTCATCTGCAAAGACAGAAATGTTACTTTTGATCTCAGACCCAATATCATTTATAAAGATATTAAAAAGTAAGGGTCCCAGCACTGAACCTTGGGGTACACCACTGATAACCTTAGACCATTCAGAGTAAGAATCATTAACTACTACTCTCTGAATTCTGTCTTTTAGCCAGTTTTCTATCCATTTACAAACTGATATTTCCAATCCTGTAGACTTTACCTTACACATGAGCCGTGTGTGGGGAACTGTATCAAACGCTTTTGCAAAATCCAAGTATACCACGTCCACAGCCTCTGTCCAAGGTTTTACTTACCTCTTCATAAAAAGAAATCAGGTTTGTCTGACAACTTCTGTCTTTCATGAATCCATGCTGTCTGTTGCTGAAATAGTTTTTTTTCCAGCAAGAACTCATCTATGTGGTCTTTTATTAATCTCTCCAGTATCTTCCCAACTATGGAAGTTAAACTAACAGGTCTATAGTTACTTGGTAAAGACTTTGTTCCCTTTTTAAATATAGGCACCACATTGGCCCTGCGCCAATCCAGTGGTGCTATTCCTGTCATTAATGAGTCCCTAAAAATTAGATACAATGGCTTTGAAATTACAGAGCTCAATTCTTTTTAGGATCCGTGGGTGGATGCCATCTGGTCCAGGTGCTTTATCCACCTTTACTCTGTCTAAATATTTCTGGACCATATCACTTTTGAGCCATTGTGGATTTGGGGCTGTGTCACTACCACCCCCATTATGGACATGAACTCCCCCATGCTCCTTTGTATACACAGAACTGAAGAAAGTATTTAATAAATTAGCCTTCTCTTTGTCCCCAGTCACCCACTCTAGATTATTTTGTAAAGGGCCTACATGCTCAGACTTGACCTTTTTACTATTAATATATTTGAAGAATTTTTGGGGGTTTGTCCTACTATCTTTTGCAATCTGTCGTTCGTTTTGAATTTTTGCATTCTTGATTTCCTTTTTACATATCCTGTTATATTCTTTGTAACATTTAAACGACACTAGTGTTCCTTCATTTTTATATTTTTTAAAAGCGCTTTTCTTATTGTTTATAGCTTTTTTAACTTTAACTGTGAGCCACATAGGTTTTATTTTTAGCCTTTTAAACTTATTGCCCATGGGAATATACTTTGCAGTGAGTTCACAAACAGTCTTTTTGAAGAATTCCCATTTCTGTTCTGTGCCCATTGATGCCAATTTTCCCAGTTTTTTTAGTATAGCACAGTAGAAGAAAACTATATAGAAATTGTTTATTTCACACACCTCCACATATGTATAACACACTGCAAAATATTTTTTGTGGCCCTAAATGGCGTTTTTTGGAAGACCACAATACACCCACAGTACGTAACCGCTGAATCGCACAGCTACAGAACTGCAGAAAATGCTATTCAAAAAAAATTTTGTTTTTTTAGTATAGCACAGTCTTTTTTTGCACGAGCAAAATAAAATGCAATTTTTTATTTATTTTTTGCCCTTAATGGGTCTTTTGGAAAAGAGCACAATAAAGTGCCTTTTTTTTTTGTTGCCCTAAATGGATCTTTTTCCAAGAGCAGAATACACCCACAGTATGGAAACGGTGTATCTCTCAACGTAATATATGCAGTGCTGGTGCACTGAGCTTGCAGATAAAAGGTAGATTTTCTCTGACACTGGGCTCATGGCAGTGTAGACTGCACTGCAACACAAACAGGTAAACGTATGCAGATCACTGAGTTATATCTCTGAATCTGGACTCCTATTCCTATATAATATATCTCTCTCCCTGAAAGCACCAACAGGAACCTGGCCCTACACTACACTGTCTCTCTATCTTTTCCCTCAGATTCCAGAATCAGGACTAACTCATGTATTTTTCAATCTCTCCCTAAAAGCAGCAGCAGCAGCAGACAAGATCCTCTCCCTATCTATTCTGAAGCAGAGTGACGTGTGTGCTGTGTGCCTCTAGCTTATATAGAAGCTGGGTCACATGTTGCACTGACCAATCACAGCCATGCCATTAGTAGGCATGGCTATGATGGCTTCTAAGGGCACACCAGCTAATCAAAAGGTGATTGGCTGGCCCCTGAAGCATTTCTAACTGCGCCATTAGATTGCCGAACCCGAACCCGGATTTTCGCGCAAAGTCCGGGTTCGGGTTTGGGTTCGGGAAAAAGCTAAAGTTCGGTACGGACCCGAACTTTACAGTTCGGGTTCGCTCAACCCTAATTCCTAACCCTAATACATTTATTAACCCCTAACGGAAAATAGACTTATGGAACAAACTTTCCGTCCTGCAATAATTTTTTTTTTTTTTCATTCATTTTTCTCCTAATAATTTTGCTTCAATCTTGCATAAGATTGAAATATGCTAATGATAAAACCTATGGAAATTGGCTAGCAAAACTTTTTATTTTTCTTTTTTGCTTAATTAACATTTTATGGGAGAACAGCAATGCAGTCAATTGCTGAACAAAATCTCCTCTACATGTTTTTTTGTAAATTTTTCTCTGACCTAGTAATAAGCTTTCTAACTTTAGAGGCAATTCTGGTCCTCATCTACTACAAAACATTAATGGATCTTGCCTAAATAATGGATCCATTAATTTTTTTAACAAATATTTTTATCTTTATTTATTTTTTACCCTCATTTATCAATTTTGCCTCATTTTCACATGCAATATTGATGCAAACTTATGCTATTGCTAAAATAAGTTGGCAATCTTTTTTTTTTATCCTTTTTGGCCATATGGCCCCTGTTGCAGTTCAATTGTTAAGCAATCCTACTCTATTAGGAATTTTTATTAAATTGCAAACGTTGAAAATAGTTCATACAAATACAAGTTTAAGTGTATTCTGATCCACTTATCTAAAACATACAATAATTGACCGACTACACTCCCATAGATTAAAACATATCTTGGTTATGGTACTTCACTGTAATATCAGGTTTCGTTAGTATCATCCCATTTAGTAAATTCCAGATCCCCCCCACATACTATACTCAATTATCTCCTCTTACACAGAGAAACGTCCAATACGCTTAATTCAAGACCCTACTAAATATACTTATTCAGGATATATAATTCATACATTTGTGCCCCTATACTACTCCCACGTCTCACTAGCATGTTCAACAAAATACTTGCGGGGGAACAGTTCCCCTCGGAAATGACCCTAGCCAACATGTCTCTCATACCCAAACCTCTCAAGGACCACTCCCTCCCCCAAAACTATAGGCCGATTTCGGTCATTAATAATGACCTTAAAATTTTTAGTCGAGCCCTAGCTGACAGACTAGCCGCTATCATTGAAACACTAACCTCTCCTGACCAATCGGGTTTCATACCCAATAGACTCATCACAGACAATATTCGTTTGACACTTGATGTTCTCCAAGACGCTAATATATGTAAGAAACACGTCCTCCTTCTTAGCTTGGATATTAATAAGGCGTTCGACAGCGTTTTATGGCCTTATTTATTTGCTGTGCTTCAAAGGCTTGGTTTTCGGGATGAGTTTTTGTTGGGGGTCCAGGCCCTTTACCATCACCCTCAAACTAGAATCAAAATTCCAGGTTGCAGCTCAGAGTTTTTTACACTGGGCAGGGGCACCCGGCAGGGATGTCCACTTTCGCCTCTATTATTCGCCCTGGCCCTGGAGCCCCTTGCCACCGCAATTAAACAACACCCCGATATATCCGGATACCCCATGGCTTCCACCACATCTCATCTCTGTATGTATGCAGATGATGTCATGTTATTTCTAACCCAACCCCAAATTTCCCTGCCCAATCTATTCACCCTGTTGTCCCGATTCGCATCCATCTCTGGGCTTACAGTTAACATGTCCAAATCCACAGCACTACCAATCAATATTCCCCCGGCTCAGTGTGGGACTCTCCAGGGCTCCTTCCCCCTGCAATGGTCTACTGACAAAATACCATATTTAGGCATCTATATCACACCACATTGGTCCTCCATTTTTGCTGCGAATTATCCGGCATGTGTGTCCCGTCTCCGTAGCCTGCTTAAGCTGTGGAGCACCTACCACATATCGTTCCTCGGGAGAGTCACGGCGATCAAAATGACCCTCCTACCTAAACTCCTATTTTTATTTAGAGCCCTTCCATTCATGATCCCTAAAGCTTTTATAGATAGGCTACAACAAGATATCCACAAATTTATCTGGCAGAACAAACGGCCGAGATTCTCCAGACACGTTGTGTTCATCCCACAAACACTTGGGGGGCTAGGCCTGCCAAATCTTTGGCTCTATTTCCTTGCGGCTCACTTCTCCCAGATAGCACAATGGAACATCCCTGACTCTAATGTACCCTGGGTAGAATTTGAATCACATGCCATCGCTCCGTACAGGCTCTCTAGTCTACTTTGGTCCCCTTCTAAAGTGGCCCATGAAATTATGTCTCTTAACACCCTAGTTGCTCACTCCCTTACCCTATGGTACAGATACAAACATAAACTAGGCCTGGTGTCCCACGCTCCCCGAGGCGCCTCCTTTGTAGGAGAGCCCTTATTTACTTTGGCCTTTAAAAACTCTGAGGGATTCTCTTGGTGGATTTCTAACTCCATGGTCACATTGGCGGACTTACAGATGGGCAACTCTTTTGCTTCATTTGACCAATTACGCACACATAAACAAATCCCACTTAGAGAACACTTCCGTTATCTGCAAATTAGACACTTTTATCTTTCCCACTTCGCCCTCTCCCCAGCAGCCCCCTCTACCACGTATGAACACATGTGCCGTGACTCCCCCAGGGGAAAGGGGCTTATCTCTATCCTCTACAGATCAGCAATTAATACACTGTTTCCTGGGGAGGTCCCATATAAACATAAATGGGAGGCTGACTGCAACAAACTTTTTGACTCAGATGACTGGGACACTATGCTGACTAACCTTCGCAAAGCGTCTAAATCCCTAGCGGTCAGAGAAACAGCGTATAAAATACTTACCAGGTGGTACTATACACCATCTAGACTTCATTCTATTTTTCCGGGTACCTCTGACCTATGCTTCAGAGGCTGTCCCCTGCCTGGGACCTTTCTGCATGTGTTCTGGGACTGTGATAATCTGTCCCACATTTGGACCAAGGTGACGGCTATAGCAACGGCTCTATCAGGTGCTCCAATACATCTTACGGCCTCTATGTGCCTCCTGGGAGCATCTATCCCGGGTATGCTTCCCTCTGAGGAAGGCCTTATCCACACAATTTGCTTGGCCGCTCTATGGGCCATTGCCCTACATTGGAAGTCCCCTACTGTCCCTATCTCCTCCGTCCTCCACAGGATGGACTCTATTATGATAATGGAAAGGATTCTCTACACACTAAATGATAGGATGCCCCTATTTGACCGTAGGTGGGATCCCTGGACCTCCCAAAGACATATTTTATTGCCACAATCTTAGCTATGGACGCAAACTCCCCAACAGCTTTAGTCTGTGGGAGAAGGATAATCCCCCTCACTGGTTTACCTCACCTCACGTAGACAACTATGTCCCCTGTAGATCCTCTACAAACCGACTTCGCCTTCTCTAAGATGCTTCAACATCACCTTTTTTATTTTTCTTATATATATAGATTTTTTTTTTGTTGCTTGTTGATTTCTCTCTATTTCGTTTCTTGTCACTGCGTTGACATTTATGTTTGCAGTCTAACTGGTACTATGTGATACGCAGAGTTTTTTTATGTGTATGTATTATTTTCTTGCCTTTTCTATAAATAAAAAACGTTTGTAATAAAAAAATAATTCATACATTTGGGCTATAGATTTTCTCTTTTTTTTTTTTTTTTAAAGCGGACTCCCTGTGCACGGATGTTACATGTGCCTCCACCTGCTTTCCTCTGGTCCTCGCGGAAATATGCGGAGATCAGACGAGGGCCCCCTACCCCTTGTCTGGGAATTTTTACCCCAGACAAGGGAAAATTCTAAATCTTCATATGACTGTATTAATCTAATGCATTTTATTCTTTCTTTTGTTTTTTATTTCCTTTTTTTTGACAGATTGTACTGGATTTTCATTCCTAACTATTTCAACTAACTCCGCGTGGATCGAGCCGAGTAGCCACTACCCTGGAACATTTGGTAAGTGCGGTTTGCTGTACCGGTTACCATGGCTCCCATAAATATTCTATCCCTTAATCTCCAAGGTTTCAATGTGCCGCAAAAAAGGACGAAAGCCTTTCGTTCTTTCCAAGCCAAAAAGGCACATATTGTGTGTTTGCAAGAAACTCACTTTACTCCAGCTTCCACTCCCAAATTTTATAGTACCTCATACCCACAAGTATACACAGCTTCGGCTTCCACTAAACAACGTGGCACACTCATTGCATTTCACCGTAGTACACAATTTACTTTGCATTCTGAAATCAAAGACTGTCATGGAAACCCTGTCAGGAACAGACGCCCTGGACTTCCTGGTTCCCGCCCCCGCAGGTGACGCCCGAAGGGCTATTTAAACTCCTCACTTGCAGACAGTCCCTGCTGTCTGCTCTACAGCGTTTATCCCAAGTGACCTGATCTGCCTTGTTTACCTGTATCTGACCCGGCTTCCTGTGACCCTCCTGCTATCTGCCTGTACCTGACCATCGGCCTGTTTTCTGACTTCGGTATTGCCTGATCCTTTTGTGCCTCGCTGCCTGCCAGTTTACCCGACCCCGGCTTGTCTGACGATCCTGCCTGACCTTGGCTCTTGTTCACCTGCTGCTGCCTAGTGGTTCCAGTTTACCTGCTGTGCCTCCCAGTCCGGGTCATCTGCTGAGTTCCTGGTTCCTGTCTGCTCATCTGCTGGTTCCTGTCTGCTCATCTGCTGGTTCCTGTCTGCTCATCTGCTGGTTCCTGTTCACCTGCTGCTGCCCAGTGGTTCCAGTCTACCTGCTGTGCCTCCCGGTCCGGGTCATCTGCTGAGTTCCTGGTTCCTGTCTGCTCATCTGCTGGTTCCTGTCTGCTCATCTGCTGGTTCCTGTTCACCTGCTGCTGCCCAGTGGTTCCAGTCTACCTGCTGTGCCTCCCGGTCCGGGTCATCTGCTGAGTTCCTGGTTCCTGTCTACTCACCTGCTGCAGTTCCTGGTTCCTGTCTGCTCATCTGCTGGTTCCTGTCTGCTCATCTGCTGGTTCCTGTTCATCTGCTGCTGCCCAGTGGTTCCAGTCTACCTGCTGTGCCTCCCGGTCCGGGTCATCTTCTGAGTTCCTGGTTCCTGTCTACTCACCTGCTGTAGTTCCTGGTTCCTGTCCACTCACCTGCTGTAGTTCCTGGTTCCTGCCTCCTCACCTGCTGGTTCCTGATCACCTGCGGTAGTTCTTGATCCTGCCAGGCACTCGTACCCCTTCCACCTCCGTGCTTCCTGTTATACCACCAGGGGCCGCCGGTGGGAGCCGTAAGGGAGGCCTCCCTCTGCTAACCGGGCTCGTCACCGTCAGGTACGTGACAGTAGCAGACAGCCATGTCTGAGCCCGAGCAGGGAGCCTCACCTATGGAGGAACTATGCCGACACCTGGCGGGACTGACCGAGGCGGTTAAGAGCCTCCAGCAAGGCTACACTCACCTGGAAGGACAAGTGCGGGCCCTCACCAACCCCGATGGAGCTCAAGGGGGTCCACGTGCCTCCACTTCTTCCGCCGGGGCAGGAGCTGCGCCCACGGTGGTCATGCTTCCCCCTGAACCCAGGGTCCCTACACCCGAAAGATTCTCCGGGGACCGGAGCAAGTTCAGGGCTTTTCGGAACTCTTGTGAGTTGTACTTTGCCTTACAGCCCCGCACCTTTTCCTTAGAAGCTACCAAGGTGGGCTTTGTAATTTCGCTGCTTTCCGGAGACCCACAGAACTGGGCCCACCGCCTGCTAGAACGCAAAGATGCGTCCTTGGACAGCCTTACACTTTTTTTTGACGCCATTGCCCAATTGTACGAGGACCCTCAGCTCTCGGTCACTGCAGAGAACGCCCTGCGGACCCTTCAGCAGGGACGCAGAGCAGCGGAAGACTATGTAGCTGAATTCAGGCGCTGGAGCGCAGACACCAGCTGGAATGACGCTGCCCTCCATCACCAGTTTCGTATAGGCCTTTCTGACCCCCTGAAGGACGAACTGGCTAGGGTAGGAATACCAGAAAATTTGAACCTACTGATCGATCTGACAATTCAGATCGACCGACGCCTGAGGGAACGGAGGGTTGAGAGGGCCACGGGCTTCACCCGGCCGACCTGGATGCTTCCCCGGGTCCCCAGTCATCCGCACCCAGCTTCTGCAGCACCCTTGACCCCCTCGTACGATGCTCCTGAACCCATGCAGCTTGGGGTCCTCCGCCCTTCCCTTACTCCGGAGGAACGCCAACGCCGACGCGCGCACAACCTGTGCCTGTACTGCGGGGAGCCCGGTCACTTCGTTAGGAACTGTCCCCTGAAGTTCCGTAAGTGCTTGTCAGTATTCCCTGCTGTGATCAACCCTCAGACTAAATCCTCCTCTCACTTCGCTCTTTCTATCTCCCTGCAGCTCCCAGGAAGGACCCTGCAAGTCGTCGCAATTATTGACTCTGGGGCTTGTAGTTGCTTCATGGACTCAACTTTTGCCCGTACTCAACTTATTCCTCTACTTCCCAAGACCCATGGACTACGGGTTCACCTGGCTGATGGGTCCCTTATCAAGTCGGGGCCCGTGGTCGAAGAGACGGCTCCCCTACCTGTCACTGTCTTCTCCTCTACCGGGGTGCACCGAGAATATCTACGGCTGGATATTATCTCCTCTCCACTGTTCCCCATAAATCTCGGTATGCCCTGGCTACAAGCCCATAATCCTACCATTAACTGGGTCACGGGGGTGATCACGTTTCCTTCCTCCTACTGCCAACGGTCCTGTGGCTCACACAAACCCCCTGGGTCTGCCACCTTAATGTGTACCGACACTGAGGCCGGAATACGTCAGGCCATCCCTGACGCTTACCTGGACTTTCTCGATGTGTTTAGTAAACAGGGGGCAGAGACACTACCACCCCACCGAGCCTACGACTGCCCCATTGATCTACTTCCCGGAGCAGCTATTCCTTTCGGTAGGATTTTCCCTTTAACGGAGGTGGAACAGGGGGCCCTGAAGGACTACATCGATGAGAACCTTTTAAAGGGGTTCATTCGCCCCTCTACGTCGCCAGCAGGCGCAGGCATTTTCTTTGTAGAAAAGAAGGACCATACCCTCAGGCCATGTGTGGACTACCGTGAACTAAATAAGGTCACCATTAAAAATCGTTATCCTCTTCCTCTGGTACCAGAGTTGTTCCAAAGATTGGGAGCTGCCGTTATTTTTACTAAGCTTGACCTCCGGGGAGCCTATAACCTGGTCCGAATCAAGGAGGGCGATGAGTGGAAAACCGCCTTCCGCTCCCGGTTCGGACATTTCGAATATTTAGTGATGCCCTTCGGGCTGTGCAATGCCCCTGCCACCTTCCAGTATTTAATTAATGATGTTCTTCGGGACTTTTTAGATCTCTTTGTGATTGCTTATTTAGATGACATACTAATCTTCTCTTCCTCCCTTGACTCTCATCGCAGGCATGTCAGAAGTGTGTTAGACCGGCTTCGGCAGCATAAACTATATGCGAAGGCTGAGAAATGCGAGTTTGAGCGGGAGAGCATAGCATTTCTGGGATTAATTATCTCTGGTGAAGGCATCAGGATGGACCCACAGAAGATCACCGCAATCTTGGACTGGCCAGCGCCAGTGGATAAGAAGGGAATCCAACGGTTCGTTGGATTCGCCAACTTTTATCGTAAATTCATCCGGGGGTTCTCCGCCATCATTGCACCCATTACTCAGCTAACCAAGCAAGGTACCCGCTTCCACTGGTCCCCTGAGGCCCAAAAGGCCTTTGAGGATCTCAAAGGGCTCTTCACCTCTGCATCCATCTTAAAACACCCAGATTCCTCCCTACCATTTGTACTTGAGGTAGATGCTTCTGAGGTTGCAGTAGGGGCAATATTGTCACAGAGGCAAGGAACCAAGGCTTTGCTTCATCCGGTGGCTTTCTTTTCTCGCAAATTATCTGCGGCAGAAAAGAACTATGACATGGGAGACCGGGAACTCTTGGCGATTAAGTCCGCCCTGGAAGAATGGAGGTACTTACTTGAAGGTGCTGCTCACCTGATCTTAGTATTCACCGACCATAAGAACTTAGAGTACCTGAAAACTGCAAAGAGACTAAAACCACGACAAGCCAGATGGGCCCTGTTTTTTTCCCGGTTCTCCTTCCATGTGACATACCGCCCCGGTGCCAAGAACACTAAACCTGACGCCTTGTCCCGAATGTTTCATGGATCCAAAGAACTCTCCTCACCCGATACAATCCTCGCTCCTGGGAATTTTCTCCTACTTCAGGAGGACCTACTCTCCCGGATCAGACAAGCCACCACTAGACAGGAACCCTCTCCTGAACTGGATCTGCAAACCAAGGATGGATTACTCTGGCACCAAGACAGGATATTCATACCAGAAGAACTAAAGATAACCGTGCTAGAGCTCTGCCACGATCATGCCCTTGCTGGGCACTTTGGCGTGGCTAAGACCACTGAGTTGGTACAACGTACCTTCTGGTGGCCTCGACTACGCGAGGATTGCAGGAGGTTCGTGGAGTCCTGTACTACATGTACCCGGAATAAAGGGTCCAGATCCAAAGCCTGGGGACTACTGAAGCCCTTACCCGTTCCAGAGAGACCGTGGAAAATGCTTTCTATCGACTTCATAGTTGAACTCCCCCCGGCTGAGAATCACACCACCATCTTTGTGATTGTGGACCGTCTGTCCAAGATGGCACATTTTGTTCCTATGAGAGGGACCCCCTCGGCCCCGGAAACTGCACAAATGTTCATTAAAGAAGTCGTCAGGCTCCACGGGGTACCTGCTAATATAGTCTCCGATCGGGGGGTACAATTTACCTCCCGGTTCTGGAGGTCCCTCTGCAAGACTCTGGGAATAGAGCTATCATTCTCTTCGGCTTACCACCCTCAAACCAACAGACAGACTGAGAGAACAAATCAGACCCTCGAGCAATATTTGCGTTGTTTCTCCTCCTTTGCTCAGAATGACTGGCTCTCCCTGCTTCCGCTAGCGGAGTTCTCCTACAATAACTCCATCCACTCCGCAACTAACCAGACCCCATTTTTTGCGAACTTCGGGTTTCACCCCACATTTCTGCCCAACTCTCTCCCTGAGTGCTCAGTGCCCGCAGTTCTGGAAAAAGTGAATTTCTTCTCCTCTAACAACCAGCTTCTACGCGAAGCCATGGCAAGAACTCAGGAGTATAACAAGACGGTCTACGACAGGAGGAGACGGGGTGAATTAGCGCTGGCACCGGGCGACCAAGTATGGCTTTCCACCATCAATCTAAGATTGGCTTGCCCGTCCAAGAAATTGGGCCCCAAGTTTCTAGGGCCTTTTCCTATCAAAAGGAAAATCAACGAGGTGGCCTACGAGCTAGAGCTCCCCGACTCCCTGAGGGTCCACCCTGTTTTTCATGTTTCTCTATTGAAACCGTCAGTCTCCAACCCATTCCCAGGTCGGACCCCGACTCGCCCTGATCCCGTCATCATAGACGGGGAACAGGAATTCGAGGGAGAAGCTATTTTAGACGCACGAAGAAGAAATAGCCAGAGTCAATTTTTAATAAAATGGAAGGGTTACAGACCAGAGGAGAACTCCTGGGAACCCGAAGAGAACATTCACGCCAAAGACCTGATACAAGCCTTCAGGAGGTCTCACCCCGAGAAGTTTGCTCCTAGGGGCATCCGGAGGCTGCCCCTTGGGGGGGGGCAATGTCATGGAAACCCTGTCAGGAACAGACGCCCTGGACTTCCTGGTTCCCGCCCCCGCAGGTGACGCCCGAAGGGCTATTTAAACTCCTCACTTGCAGACAGTCCCTGCTGTCTGCTCTACAGCGTTTATCCCAAGTGACCTGATCTGCCTTGTTTACCTGTATCTGACCCGGCTTCCTGTGACCCTCCTGCTATCTGCCTGTACCTGACCATCGGCCTGTTTTCTGACTTCGGTATTGCCTGATCCTTTTGTGCCTCGCTGCCTGCCAGTTTACCCGACCCCGGCTTGTCTGACGATCCTGCCTGACCTTGGCTCTTGTTCACCTGCTGCTGCCTAGTGGTTCCAGTTTACCTGCTGTGCCTCCCGGTCCGGGTCATCTGCTGAGTTCCTGGTTCCTGTCTGCTCATCTGCTGGTTCCTGTCTGCTCATCTGCTGGTTCCTGTCTGCTCATCTGCTGGTTCCTGTTCACCTGCTGCTGCCCAGTGGTTCCAGTC
Source organism: Rana muscosa (assembly GCA_029206835.1). Taxonomy (NCBI): domain Eukaryota; kingdom Metazoa; phylum Chordata; class Amphibia; order Anura; family Ranidae; genus Rana; species Rana muscosa. Next base: position 716,790,020 of record CM055116.1, on the reverse strand, counting down.
TACCTGCTGTGCCTCCCGGTCCGGGTCATCTGCTGAGTTCCTGGTTCCTGTCTACTCACCTGCTGCAGTTCCTGGTTCCTGTCTGCTCATCTGCTGGTTCCTGTCTGCTCATCTGCTGATTCCTGTTCATCTGCTGCTGCCCAGTGGTTCCAGTCTACCTGCTGTGCCTCCCGGTCTGGGTCATCTTCTGAGTTCCTGGTTCCTGTCTACTCACCTGCTGTAGTTCCTGGTTCCTGTCCACTCACCTGCTGTAGTTCCTGGTTCCTGCCTCCTCACCTGCTGGTTCCTGATCACCTGCAGTAGTTCTTGATCCTGCCAGGCACTCGTACCCCTTCCACCTCCGTGCTTCCTGTTATACCACCAGGGGCCGCCGGTGGGAGCCGTAAGGGAGGCCTCCCTCTGCTAACCGGGCTCGTCACCGTCAGGTACGTGACAAAGACCCAGAGGGTCGCTACCTAATTTTAACAGGGTACATTATGGACACCCCAATAACTGTGGTTTCATACTATGCTTCTAACCACCAACCTTTAACCTTTCTTTCACATCTTTTCCAAGTTATTAATTCACATAAAATGGGTTCACTATTTGTATGTGGGGACTCCAATCATGTCCTCCTACCATTTCTGGACAAAACACCATACTCCCCCCCACAATATCAAGCCAGTAGATCCCTCGCTCAACTTCTCAATAAGTATAAACTAATCGACTACTGGAGAGAAACCATCCCAACGAAAAGAGATTATACATATTTTTCAAACCCACACCAAACATTCAGCCGCATAGACCACATATTTGTAACGACAGGAATGGTACCTGAATTGATAGCCTCCAATATTATTCCTATTCCCTGGTCAGATCACAACGCAATCTTTACCTCAATAGCATCTATTCTACCTAGAGCACATGACCGCACCTGGTACCTGCCAGATGTTTTACTTAAACACCCCTCATACCGCTTGTCGATTGAGAAGGCCTTAACAGAATATCTAGATCATAATACAAATACTGATATCTCTTCTCTCACTCTTTGGGAAGCTCACAAGCCGGTTATGAGAGGAATACTTCAACAACAACTAGGGGTACTCAAAAGAGAACGCATAGCACTTGCAAGACACTTAGAAACTAAGTTCAACGCATCTTACACAGAATTTCAAAATAACCCCACTCCCAAAACAAAAGGATGCTTTGAAAAAGCTTGACTTGAATATGACATATTCCTCTCAGAATCTGCTAATAAATCAATATATAATACCAAACATGCATTTTACATGAAATCCAATAAAACAGGCACTTTTTTAGCAAGAGCGTTGAATTCTATCAATAAATCTTTCAAACCTATAAGACTCAAATTGGCCAACAATGCATATACCAGTAACCCCCTCAAAATTGTAAAAAAATTCAGTACTCACCTTAAAGCATTATATACAGAGACAAATAAATTTAATAGAAATATGGCTGACTCCTTCTTTTCAAATATTAATCTTCCTCAGATGTCTGAATCTCAAAAAAAGTTACTAGAAGAACCCATTACTAATGAAGACGTGATTGCAGCAATCAATACGTTAAAAATAAATAAAAGGCCTGGTCCAGACGGGTTCTCAGCTCTGTACTATTGAACCTTCACCGACACTATCTCCCCCCTATTAGCAAAAGCTTTTAATGACCTATTACAAAATAAATCTTTTAGACAAGAATCACTATTTGCTACAATTTGTATGATTCCTAAGCCATTATCTGATGACACTCTAAGCACAAATTATCGTCCCATCTCCATGCTAAATACAGATATTAAGGTATTAGCCAAAATATTAGCGGCCCGTCTTAACAAAATTATCGGCACTCTTATACATAGGGACCAGGTAGGCTTCATGCCCTCACGCCAAGCGGGAGATAACGTATGCAGAGCAGTCCTTTTGGCTCACATTGCTAAGACGCGCAGAATTCCAACCTGCTTCCTCTCGTTGGACATTAAAAAAGCTTTTGACTCTGTCTCACGGCCCTACCTGAATTATACTCTGCAGAAATGGGGCTTCGGCCCTAACTTCACCAACTGGGTTATGGCTTTATACAACAAACCTAAAGCACACGTCAAATATGCAGGCTATAGTTCAGACCCTTTTATCATAGAGAGAGGCACGTGGCAAGGATGCCCTTTATCCCCCTTATTATTTGCCTTACTCATTGAACCATTGGCACAAAAGATCAGATCTGACCCCACTATAACTGGTATTGAACTTAGTGGATATCAGCACAAACTTTGTCTATTTGCGGATGATATCCTCTTATTTCTCTCATCACCCCAAGTTTCTGGCCCGAATCTCGTTCTCATACTCAATAAATTTGCAGAAGTTACTGGTCTATTCATAAATCCTAAAAAATGTTTAGCGTTAAACATATCCGTTTCGGAATTGGAACTGAGATCTGCAAAAATTGGCCTCCCTTACACATGGAATAGCAAATCGATTCCATATTTAGGGATACATCTCACACCATCCTTATCTGACTTATTCTCACTTAATTATCCCCCAATTATAAAACAGTTAACAAATATGATGAAATCATGGTCACATCTCCCGTTATCGTGGTTTGGAAGATTAAATGCTGTCAAAATGACATTATTACGGAAACTTTTATATTTATTTAGAGTCTTGCCAATTTCTATCCCAGCTTATCACCTGCGAATATTACAAAGGAAATCACTGTCATTTATATGGGGATCTTCCAAGCCACGAATACAAACACATACACTCTATCTTCCCAAAATTAGCGGAGGATTAGGATGCCCTAATTTTGCCTATTGCTACAGACCAGAACACATAGCAAGTCTTACTAAATACCAGGCATGCCACGAAACCCCATTATGGGTGTCCATAGAAGCCATTGAGAGTGACCCTCTCCCAATATCCAACTTATTATGGATGTCGCCAAGAGACCGTAAAAAACGAAAAAACCCTATAACTAAACATTTCATTTCCCTTTGGGACAGATTCAAGACTAATACTTCTCTTCAATCCCTGCACAATCCTCTACTGTCATTCTTTAAAAACCCAGCATTCTATCCTGCATGGATATATCCTAAATCCTTTAAAGAATGGGTGTCCAGGGATGTCTTATATATGCACACATTTTTGAATGCATTGTTATTTATCACATTCCCATCATTATGTGAAAAATATGGTCTTCCGCAATCTGAGTTGTTTAGATATTTACAAATTAAAAACTTTTTTACACCCCTCTTGAACACTACAACTTCATTGTTCACAACTGTCCAGTTTCGAAGATATTTGTCAAAAGAATCCCCATGCCAGAGGTGCAATATCCACTATATACTCGCATATGCTGATACATTCTTGTGGTGATAAACCGTCTTATGTTGGGAAGTGGGAGGAGGATTTGGAACGAACATTAGAGATTTCAGAATGGAACCAAAAATGGTCAACAACTAAAACAGCTTCTCCCAGCATAATAGCTAGTGAAGCCAATTACAAGGTCCTGACAAGGTGGTACCTGGTACCAGCCAGGGTAGCCAAATATGTGCAGAACTATTCACCACAATGTTTTAGAGGTTGTACGGACTTGGGCACGTATTTTCATATTTGGTGGTCATGTCCTAAAGCACAAACATTCTGGAAAGGTATATTTAAAATTGCAACTAAATTACTAGGGAAAACAATCCTTCCTGATCCTGCAATGGCCCTACTTAACCTAAAACCAGACTCTATTCCACATACTCAATTCAAATTGCTGGTGCAACTCTTCACAGCTGCCAAACAGACACTAGCAAAATCTTGGAAATCACCTAAATTGGTCTTCCAGGAAGCTATAGCTAAAATGAATTATACCATGACCCAAGCCAAGATGGCCGCTATTGCAATGGACATGATCCCCAGATATGAAAAGATGTGGCAGCCCTGCATTATATATAATACGCCAACTTTGGACAATAGGGTATTAATGCCATGGTAGCCGAATCAGTGTGTTATATATACCTTTGTTCAACTTCTCTTGGATTTGAAAGGTGACTCTTGGCTCGACCACGCGGACCCCCCTTATATTCCAGTACTCTCTTTTTTCTCCATTTTATTTTCTTATACTTATTTTCACTTATCTCTTTTTTTTTTTCCTTTCCCTTTGTTTTTGTTTTTTGCTATTTTATTACTATGATGTTGAAGCTCCCTTAATATTGTTAATAACTCTTTGCTCCACAGAGGATAATATATATATATTGGTAGTTACTAATAATTGCATAAAACCTCTAATACTTAATAATATTATTACCACTGGAAACTAATTAATATACCATACTTTGTCCACAAGTATCTACTAATATGTTTGTTGTGTAACGGTTTCAGCCAAATGATCAGACCAGTGGTGATGTGCAATTTCTACTTTACTTAACAATGAACTTTAACATAAATTGTACCCGAGATCGCGTGAACACGGGTATACAGTACAGAACATTAATATAAACTGTAAAGAAAGAGGATATAACAATTATACTGCCGTTCAACTAATGTCCACTAGGTGGCAGCAGTGTGTTATGAGTTCAATCTACAGATAGAATAGACAGCTAAGGAATCTCACGTGTCCAAGACAGTAATCGTTCGTTCAACAGACTGTGAGCTGAGTGGACCTCCTGCTGGCACACACTTCATGCTGGCACTGCTTTCTACTTGCTTCGGTCAGGAGGTTCTGGTGGCTGCAGATAGGCCCAACCCACTTCATGGACAGCAAATGGGCTGTAACAGAGTCCTCTCAAGTGACTAGGGCTTGGAAAGATGCTGCGTGCTCTTGTGCTCACTGCTGGTGGCTCGCACACCAGACTTAACAGGGGAGAACCCAGCACCTGGGAACAGCTCACTTGCCCAGTCACTGCTGTCCCACAAGGCAGGATCTCTCTGAGCACAGGAAGCTGGGTGGAGCTGACATTTATATCCCCTGGGCGTGTCCAGGAGCTCAGAGGATTGTTGAGTTAAAGGGACCTGCACCAGAATCTGGACAAAGGGGCATCCCACTACACTCCACCCCACTTGAACTTGCGATTCCAGGCAAGTTTACCGACCATACAAAGTCCTCCTGTGCAAAGCGTTCAGGTGGTTTTCCAAAGTTGTGCCTCTGAGAGCATCTCAAGGGTTGAGGTTCAGGCTCTTCTTCAGAAGCAGACAAAGGTACATCTTCACTTTCAGGCATCTCAGTGGACAGTGGGTCAGAGGGCTCCACAGCAGGAGTAGGAATCCGAGCTGGGCAATCATTGGACTGCATGGCATTGTCTGTATCTGTAATCTCTCCTGGGAGATTTGGAGGCAGCAGTGAGGGAACGGGGAGTAGCCCCCACTGATTCTCTGCTGGGGCTGCTACGGGTGGCTCAGAAACCTGTTTTCCCAGCTCTCTAGATAAGCTCTCAGGCACCTGTTTGTAATTTTGAATAGGTTTGAGGAGCCTGCGGTGTAGCCGCCTCTGCCTGTCTTGTGTACTTTCCTTCTGGACGTCATAGACTGGCACTCCTGGAATTGGTTGCTGTAGCACAACTCCGGGCACTTCCTCCCATGGAGTTTGTAGCTTGCCCTGCTGATGTGCACTTTTGCGCCTGATCAAGACCCTGTCTCCAGGTTTCAGGTCATAGACCTCCATTCCTGACTCTTCTTGTTCCACCCAAGTTCGCTCCTTTACAAACTGTTGGACTTCGGACAGGCGTCGCCTCCACTCTCGAATCCAGGTTGCTGGAGTATACTCCAGTTTTTCAGTGGGGACAACACCCCATAGATCTGTGGGTCCCCCAAGAGTACGACCAAACATCACGTGGTAAGGAGAGCGAGCTGTCGCTGAGTGCACAGTATGATTATACTTCCAAACCACTTCAGCCAAGTAATGGGTCATTCTGGTTCGTTTCTCGCGGGCCAGCCCTCTTAATAAATGTATCAGGGTACGATTAAACCTCTCGCAGGCTCCGTTACCCTGTGGGTGATATGGGGTCGTATGCATCTTCTTGACACCTAAAGAGCGACACCACTCCTGGAAGAACTCACTTTCAAAGCAGGGCCCTTGATCTGAATGTATCTTCTGAGGGCAACCATAAGCGAGACAGAAGTGCTTCCACACTGCTTGAGCTGCAGTCTTTGCAGTCTGGTCACGAGTTGGTACAGCTACTGCAAACTTGGTAAAGTGGTCCACCATAACAAGGACATGGCGATGTCCATCTTCCGACATGTCGAGGGTGAGGCAAAACAAAAGATCAAGTCTTCTGGACAGCAGCACTCCAATAAAAAGCCTTTATTATGTAAAATCTTCAAAAATCCAAATACAGCACAGCAAGTCACAAAATTCTGGTTAGAGCTGACTAGTTTCACACTTTCTTAGTGTTTAATCATAGATAAATAGCTATGATTAAACACTAAGAAAGTGTGAAACTAGTCAGCTCTAACCAGAATTTTGTGACTTGCTGTGCTGTATTTGGATTTTTGAAGATTTTACATAATAAAGGCTTTTTATTGGAGTGCTGCTGTCCAGAAGACTTGATCTTTTGTTTTGCCTGAAATTGCATTGCCTGCACCCTTGGCTGTTGGGAGGAGATAGTCACCTGGAGGACGCCCACACCTGAGCGGTTTCTGTTTTTGTATGTCGAGGGTGAGGAAGTCAACTTCCAATGGGGCAGACGTGTTCCAAGTCATGGGAGGCACCTGGACCTCAGCCCCCTTGGTCACGGAGCATACCGCACAGTGCCGACATATCTGATCAATCAACTGGAACAGCCCCACACACATGGCTTGCCTTTTGAACCAGGCGAATGTCTTGTGGACACCCCAATGTCTTCCTTCCACATGGATCCTTTCTGCCACTGGTCGAGCTCTGGCCCGCGACAGTACGACCTGCCAGGTTACCGAAGAGTCATGGGGGAACATTATTCTGCGATACAATATGCCATTTCTCAAGAGGGGGTGTGACCATTCGTTCAGCAGTTTTTGTGTTTCTGGTAGCAGTTGTGATCTTTCACTTCTACTGGGCCAGCGCCGTAACTGCATTGCCTCTATCACTGGGGCAATCACAGGGTAATCCTTCTGCGTTTCTGCCCAGTTATAATCTTCCAATACCTGGATGAGGTCCACCCGTGGTCTACTCTTAGATCTAGCCCCCATTAAGGGTGGAATTTCTTCTTCTTCGGCCTCTTCATCCACATCTCGCTGTGGTTGTGCTGAAGGGTACCGTGATAGGGCATCAGCCACATGGTTGCACTTTCCCGGGTGGTAATGCAGGGAAAAGTCAAACTTTGCCAGACGTGCTGCCCATCTTTGTTCCAGAGCGCCAAGTTTGGATGTCTGGAGATGTACTAAGGGGTTATTGTCCGTCCAGACTTCGAACTTAGACCCTGTGAGATACTCTGCAAAACGTTCTGTGACGGCCCACACCAGCGCAAACAGTTCCAAATTGAAGGAGCTATAGTTTGCAGGGTTTCTCTCGGTTGGATGAAGGCTGCAGCTGGCATAAGCAATAACCCGTTCCTCACCATCTTGCATTTGTGAGAGCACGGCCCCCAGGCCCTGGTTACTGGCATCAGTTTGTAACCGAAAGGGAAGGGAGAAATCAGCAAAGGCCAATACAGGGGCTGACACCAACCGTTGCTTTAAGAAGTCAAATGCCTCTTGTTGTTCCAGTCCCCGTTCCACCCTCTTGTGACCTCCTTTATGGTCTACTCCATGTAGTAATTTCTGGATTGGAGCAGCATGATGGGCGTAGTGCTTTATGAAACGTCGATAGTGCCCCGCTAGCCCTAGGAAGGCTCTAACCTCGGTCATGGTCGATGGTGCCTTCCATTCTTGTATTACCTCTATTTCCTCTGGGTTGGGGAGCACACCCCGTTTTGAAATGACATGTCCCAAATATTCAATCTCACTTTTGAACGGGTGGCATTATTTTGGCTTAAGCTTCAGCCCATACTGATGTAGCCGGGCTAGAACAGCATCGAGGTGGGCTAGGGATTCCTCAAAGGTGGGAGAGAACACCACTATATCATCAAGATAAATCAGGATGCTATCCAAGTTCATATCCCCAAGACTATGCTCCATTGTCCTTTGGAAGGTAGCAGGTGCATTGTTCAGCCCGAAAGGCATTCTCTTGAACTGCCATAGTCCCATAGGGGTAATGAAAGCAGTTTTTGGTCGATCTGCTTTTGCCACAGGGATCTGCCAATACCCACTGGCGAGATCAAGTGTGGAAAAGAACTTTGCTTTCCCTAGAGCAGTTAGGGACTCTTCAATCCGCGGCAGGGGATAGGCGTCTCTTGTAGTGACAGCATTCAACCGTCTATAATCTACACAGAAGCGGAGGGTGCCGTCCTTTTTCCGCACTAATACAACAGGAGCTGCCCATGGGCTCTTGCTGTCTTCAATTACGCCTTGCTGCATCATCTGTTCCAACATCTTCTTGACTTCCTGATAAAGGTGAGGGGGTATGCTTCTGTAGCGATCCCGGATGGGTGGATTTCCTCCTGTTGAGATCTCATGTTCAATTCCATTGCTACAGCCCAGGTCAAAATCCCCCTGTGAAAACGCCTCTGACCACTTATCCACCAGTTGCCTTACTGCTTCTACCTGAGTGGGTGTGAGTTCCTCAGTGGACAGCTGTAGAAGTGGAAGCATCTGTTCTCCTACCCATGCTGGGTCTGCTCCTGCTGACCATTTGGCAACATTCACTTTAGCTACATAACGTTGTCCGTGAAATTTCTGGAGCTCTATGTGGTCCACTTTGGGAGAAATCACACCTGTAATCAGGGCCAGTTCCGCCACTGGTGTCCCCGGGGGCAGGTGAAGTGGAATCGTCTTGTTGTTCCGCATCCTAACTAGCACGGTGCCTTGACAAACTACTGTAAGAGTTCTAGCAACAAATAGGGCCAAATCTGAGAGTAAGGGTTCCACTAGCACCGGGACGCACTGCAGTCTATGGCATGATCCAACATTCATGGGAAGTACAAGTTCTTTGCAGGGAGGTATTACAATCTCTGTCCCAAAGGGAACCCTCACAACACCAGCCTTTTCATTAATGTTTGCGATACTTGCTTCAGAGTCCTTTAGTGCTGCCAAGGTAAGGAGCAGCTTTCTAACTTCTTTCGGTGGTCCCAGGTGTATAGGACATTGTTTTAACAGCTCAGGCCTCAGCCCCTGGATGATATTCATGCCCAATATCACCTGCGGCTGTGCTTTTCTGGATGCTCGTGTAACCACAACACCTTTTTGGCCAAGGTCCTGTCCCCACAGTTCTACTTTCATCCAGGTAATCCCGATCACTTCTATAGGAAGTTCGTTGGCAGCTGTCAGTGAGAGCCAGGGGGTATCCTGACTCATTTTCTTCTTTGGGAAGTGTCGCTGGAACAATGGTTCTGGTAGAATGGTGACTTGGGACCCAGTGTCGAAGAGACATTCGACCTATTGGCCATCGAAGTACCTATGTACCACAGGGCAATCGATCACCACGTCCTCAGTGTGTGACGGGGGAGTCATTTTGCTGGGCCGCCCCACTGCTTGACTCCTAGCAGCGGGGCGCTCTGAGTTTACCGGCTCCCTCGGTATTCGATCAGGACAATCCCTCAAGCGATGTCCCTTTTGTCGACAGCCCCAACATGGAGAGGGTGACCTCTCCCGTCTTGGTCGTCTGCGGGGCGGTGATCGGTTTCTCCATGAAGGGGTGTGCTCTCTTGGCCCCCTTGGATTGTCTCGCTCACGTCTCAGCATGGCAAGTTCTGTCTGGAGCTGGGCCATTCCTTCCGTCAGCTTGTGGATGGCCACCTCCCACGGAGCTGTGTGTTCAATTTGTGGTGGTTTACATGGTTTATCACCTGTGCTGGCCATGAGGACGTCCGTACTGGCACGTCTGGGTTCTGAATATAGGATAGCTGCTTCTAGAATTTCATGGAATTTTAAGTTTGGGTTACTTCTGTCCTTTTCTTGTAACTTTTCCCTGACTGTCAGACAGAAGCCCATCTACAAACGGATCCTTCAGCCACCCATCTGTATCACTCCAGCCAGCATGTCCTGCTCGCCTCCTCTCCTTGCGGCGGATCTCGGCTGCTATATCCTGCAGTTCCAGGGTGTACTGCGGAATGGATTCTCCCACTCTCTGCCTTCTACTGATAAAGCGAGCTCTAAGATCCCCTAATGCAACCGTCTGGGTGTACACTGCTTCCAAGCGGCTGATTATCTTGTCTAGGGAGTCCTGGTCCTCTGCTGGAAGGTGTAGGATCAACTTCCTTGCTTCCCCATCAAGGGTATTAATGGTCAGGTCTGCCTGCTGTGCAGGTGGGACCCCATATGACCGGATCAAGCCCCGCAATCTCCTAATCCAATCATCTAAGTCCTGATCTGGTTCTGTGTACTTAGGCAGCTGTTGTGGTAGCAATCCTGCCAGCAATAGAGAAGCTATGGCAGACTGTTTAACTCCCTCAGTGCCGCTGCTGACTGGCTCTGCCATTGTGCTGCTCTCCTCATCACTGTCTGATATGGCTGATCCTGTTCGTGATGCCAAGTGTTGTATAACGGTTTAAGCCAAATGATCAGACCAGTGGTGATGTGCAATTTCTACTTTACTTAACAATGAATTTTAACATAAATTGTACCCGAGATCGCATGAACACGGGTATACAGTACAGAACATTAATATAAACTGTAAAGAAAGAGGATATAGCAATTATACTGCCGTTCAACTAATGTCCACTAGGTGGCAGCAGTGTGTTATGAGTTCAATCTACAGATAGAATAGACAGCTAAGGAATCTCACGTGTCCAAGACAGTAATCGTTCGTTCAACAGACTGTGAGCTGAGTGGACCTCCTGCTGGCACACACTTCACGCTGGCACTGCTTTCTACTTGCTTCGGTCAGGAGGTTCTGGTGACTGCAGTCAGGGCCAACCCACTTCATGGACAGCTTCTGCAAATGGACTGTAACAGAGTTCTCTCCAGTGACTAGGGCTTGGAAAGATGCTGCGTGCTCTTGTGCTCACTGCTGGTGGGCCGCACACCAGACTTAACAGGGGAGGACCCAGCACCTGGGAACAGCTCACTTGCCCAGTCACTGCTGTCCCATCAGGCAGGATCTCTCTGAGCACAGGAAGCTGGGTGGAGCTGACATTTATATCCCCTGGGTGTGTCCAGGAGCTCAGAGGATTGTGGGGAGTTGAGTTAAAGGGACCTGCACTGGAATCTGGACAAATGGGCATCCCACTACATGTTTACTTATTGAAATAAGAATATTTGAGCTTCCCTATTTTTGATGTATTTAATGTATCATCTATAATTTGTATCACAACTTGTACTCAATAAAATATATTTGACAAGAAGAAAGTGGCGTATTCTGGGAATGTTGCGGAGGCTAAGATGTCATGATTTGGACAGGGATTGGATGTGGGCCTGAAAGGACAGTTCAGAGTCTAAGGTTACCCCTAGAACCCTGGCATGTAGGGACGGATTGATAGATGTGCCATTGATCTTGACAGAGATGTCAGGGGAAGGAGCACATGGGGGAGGAAATATTAAGAGCTCAGTTTTAGATTCAGTTTGAGGAAGTGGTTTGACATCCAGGCTGATATGTCTGTTAGTAAATCAGTGATGTGTGAATAGACTGATGGGGTGAGCTGAGGGGCAGAGAGATAGATTTGGGTGCCATCAGTAGGGATGAGCTCGGTGTTCGAGTCGAACTTACGTTCGACTCGAACATCGGCTGTTCGATCGTTCGCCGAACAACGAACGATTTGGGCCGTTCGCGCCTAATTCGCGGCCCACAATGCACTACGCCATCGCAGTGTCATCCAGGCGCTGTGATTGGCCAAGCATGCACTGTGACCCCGCATGCTTGGCCAATCACAGCGCCGGCAGCGAGGAGAGCAATGATTGGCCACAGGCAGGATGCCTGTGGCCAATTATTGCTGAGGGTGTTTAGTACACGCCCCACACTATAAAAGGCCGCCAGCACGGCGGCCTAGTGTAGTGTGTTTCGGAGCAGGGAAAGAGAAGCATAGGCAGGGACAGTGACATTTTTTTTTCTTGCTTAACCTGGATTCCTTTAGTTTAGGGAAAGAAAACTATAGGTAGGGAGAGTGTCAGTGTGTTTTACTGTGCTAATCCTTGTTTGTAGGGACAGGGAAGGACAGTGAGGGAAATTCTCATTGTGCTATACTGTGCTAAAGCATTCATCATCAACCATCTTTAAAAAAACATTTTTTATAGGGACAGAAAACTATAGGTAGGGAGAGTGTCAGTGTGTTTTACTGTGCTAATCCTTGTTTGTAGGGACAGGGAAGGACAGTGAGGGAAATTCTCATTGTGCTATACTGTGCTAAAGCATTCATCATCAACCATCTTTAAAAAACATTTTTTATAGGGACAGAAAACTATAGGTAGGGAGAGTGTCAGTGTGTTTTACTGTGCTAATCCTTGTTTGTAGGGACAGGGAAGGACAGTGAGGGAAATTCTCATTGTGCTATACTGTGCTAAAGCATTCATCATCAACCATCTTTAAAAAAACATTTTTTATAGGGACAGAAAACTATAGGTAGGGAGAGTGTCAGTGTGTTTTACTGTGCTAATCCTTGTTTGTAGGGACAGGGAAGGACAGTGAGGGAAATTCTCATTGTGCTATACTGTGCTAAAGCATTCATCATCAACCATCTTTAAAAAAACATTTTTTATAGGGACAGAAAACTATAGGTAGGGAGAGTGTCAGTGTGTTTTACTGTGCTAATCCTTGTTTGTAGGGACAGGGAAGGACAGTGAGGGAAATTCTCATTGTGCTATACTGTGCTAAAGCATTTATCATCAACCATCTTTAAAAAAACATTTTTTATAGGGACAGAAAACTATAGGTAGGGAGAGTGTCAGTGTGTTTTACTGTGCTAATCCTTGTTTGTAGGGACAGGGAAGGACAGTGAGGGAAATTCTCATTGTGCTATACTGTGCTAAAGCATTCATCATCAACCATCTTTAAAAAAACATTTTTTATAGGGACAGAAAACTATAGGTAGGGAGAGTGTCAGTGTGTTTTACTGTGCTAATCCTTGTTTGTAGGGACAGGGAAGGACAGTGAGGGAAATTCTCATTGTGCTATACTGTGCTAAAGCATTCATCATCAACCATCTTTAAAAAAACATTTTTTATAGGGACAGAAAACTATAGATAGGGAGAGTGTCAGTGTGTTTTACTGTGCTAATCCTTGTTTGTAGGGACAGGGAAGGACAGTGAGGGAAATTCTCATTGTGCTATACTGTGCTAAAGCATTCATCATCAACCATCTTTAAAAAAACATTTTTTATAGGGACAGAAAACTATAGGTAGGGAGAGTGTCAGTGTGTTTTACTGTGCTAATCCTTGTTTGTAGGGACAGGGAAGGACAGTGAGGGAAATTCTCATTGTGCTATACTGTGCTAAAGCATTCATCATCAACCATCTTTAAAAAAACATTTTTTATAGGGACAGAAAACTATAGGTAGGGAGAGTGTCAGTGTGTTTTACTGTGCTAATCCTTGTTTGTAGGGACAGGGAAGGACAGTGAGGGAAATTCTCATTGTGCTATACTGTGCTAAAGCATTCATCATCAACCATCTTTAAAAAAACATTTTTTATAGGGACAGAAAATTATAGGTAGGGAGAGTGTCAGTGTGTTTTACTGTGCTAATCCTTGTTTGTAGGGACAGGGAAGGACAGTGAGGGAAATTCTCATTGTGCTATACTGTGCTAAAGCATTCATCATCAACCATCTTTAAAAAAAACATTTTTTATAGGGACAGAAAACTACAGGTAGGGAGAGTGTCAGTGTGTTTTACTGTGCTAATCCTTGTTTGTAGGGACAGGGAAGGACAGTGAGGGAAATTCTCATTGTGCTATACTGTGCTAAAGCATTCATCATCAACCATCTTTAAAAAAACATTTTTTATAGGGACAGAAAACTATAGGTAGGGAGAGTGTCAGTGTGTTTTACTGTGCTAATCCTTGTTTGTAGGGACAGGGAAGGACAGTGAGGGAAATTCTCATTGTGCTATACTGTGCTAAAGCATTCATCATCAACCATCTTTGAAATCCTTGTTTTTTGGACAGTCAGGGAAATTGTCATTGTGCTATTCTGTGCGAAAGCAATCATCCTCAACCATATTTAGAAATCCTTAAGTAAAGGGACAGAGAAGGACACCTGAAGGTAGCCCTTATTGCTTTTTTCCCATCTCCCTGCAGGCCATCCATTAGAATGTCTGGAAGGCAAACAAGGAGAGGCAGACAGTCAGGAGGCAATAAAAGAGGGCAAGCAGGCTCTGTGTCTGGGGGCAACAGTGCTGGTCGTGGACGCGGTGCATTGTCATCAGCACATGGCCATGGGACACGCTTGTCCTTCTTTTCGGCAGCTGGACATGTTGAGCCACATCATGCCGAAGACTTGGTAGAGTGGATGACGAAGCCCTCCTCCTCCTCCTCATCCTCTCTCACCCAGGCTCAGGGTACTGGCAAAGCAGCTGCCAAAGCGTCCTCTTCCCTGGTATCAATGTCAGACTCATCATCAGTCACTCCTTCCCTAGACCCACCATGTCCTCCTCCTGAGGAGTCCCCCGAACTGTTTGAGCACAGTGTTGGGTACATGCTCCAGGAGGATGCCCAGCGTTTCGAAGGGTCTGATGATGAAACCCAGCTAGAGGAAGGCAGTAGCGTGAGAGCAGACAGAGGGGATGCTCAAGAAGGACACCAATCTGGCAGTCATGTTCCAGCAGCTGCAGCATACTGCCAGATTGGCTCCAGTGATGAGGAGGGAGGGGATGATGAGGTCACTGACTCCACGTGGGTGCCTAATAGGAGAGAGGAGGAGGAGGAGGATGAGGAGGAGGCACATCTCCAACGAGGCAGGATGCCCTTTGGTGGCCAGCGTAAGGGCAGTACACCGACGGAATCACACCGCAGAGCTCCGCCTGTGCAGGGCGCTGCCTCTGCCCGTCATTCAAAAAGTTCTTTGGTGTGGGCCTTTTTTGAGGCTAGTGCATCAGATCGCACAGCTGCTGTTTGCAACATATGTCTCAAGCGTATATCGCGTGGCCAAAACATCAGCCGCTTGTGTACCACATGCCTGACCAGACATATGTTGACCTGCCATGCAGCTCGTTGGCAAGCCTACCTCAAAGACCCACACCAAAGAACAAAGCGGACCTCTCCTTGCACCGCATCAGCTGGGATCTCCAACCCCACTATAACTTCAGTCCTCTCTGAAACATGCACTGAGAGGAACGAAGGTGTAGAATTAGGTGTGTCACAGCCAAGTACTTGCGGCCACTCTGCTAGCAGTACACCGACGTCCGATTCTAGCAGGCAAATTTCCCTGCCCCAGCTGCTGGACCGTCGAAAGAAGTTCACTCCCAGCCATCCACATGCCCAGTGGTTGAATGCTAGCTTGGCTAAATTGCTAGCGCTTCAACTGCTGCCTTTTCAGTTGGTAGACTCGGCCCCCTTCCGTGAGTTTGTGCAATGTGCGGTTCCTCAGTGGCAGGTTCCCAAACGGCACTTTTTCTCACGGAAGGCTATTCCGGCTCTCTACCGGCATGTGGAAGGCAATGTCTTGGCCTCGCTGGACAGGGCGGTCAGCGGTAAGGTGCATATTACCGCTGACTCATGGTCCAGCAGGCATGGACAGGGACGTTACCTTTCTTTCACGGCCCATTGGGTCACTCTTTTGGCAGCTGGGAAGGATGCAGGACAAGGTGCAGTAGTGTTGGAGGTTGTTCCACCGCCACGCCTCCAAAATGCTACTACTGGTTGTGACACACCTCTCTCCTCCACCCCCTCCTCTTCTTCTTCCTCCATGGCCTCTTCCTGTGCTTTGTCCTCTGAACCAGCGGTGCTCCGTAGCCGTTCAAGGGGCTACGCAAGTACGCAGGCAAAAAGATGCCATGCCGTGCTTGCGCTGGTGTGTTTGGGGGACAGAAGCCACACTGGGGCAGAGGTCCTGTCTGCTCTGCAGGGCCAGGCCGAGAGATGGTTGACGCCACGCCAGCTTAAGCCAGGAATGGTGGTTTGCGACAATGGCACCAACCTCCTCTCCGCCCTCCAACAGGGACAACTGACCCATGTGCCCTGTGTGGCTCACGTCCTTAACCTGGTGGTGCAGCGGTTCTTGGGCAGGTACCCGGGCTTACAGGATGTCCTGAGGCAGGCCAGGAAAGTCTGTGTGCATTTCCGCAGATCTTATAATGCCAGTGCTCGCCTGGCTGAGCTGCAAAAGGAGTTGAACCTGCCCAAGAACCGCCTTATATGTGACATGCCCACCAGGTGGAACTCAACGTTGGCCATGCTGCAGCGGCTGCACACGCAGCAGAGGGCCATCAATGAGTACCTGTGCGACTACGGCACCAGGACAGGGTCAGGGGAGCTTGGTTTTTTTTCTCCACGCCAGTGGGGCATGATCAGGGATGCATGCACTGTCCTGGCACCATTTGAGGAGGCCACGAGGATGGTGAGCAGTGACAGTGCATGCATCAGTGACACTGTACCTCTTGTCCACCTGTTGGAGCACACGCTGCGTGGAATAATGGACAGGGCACTTGAGGCAGAACAGAGGCAGGAAGAGGAGGACTTCCTTGCCTCTCAAGGCCCCCTTTACCCAGACAGTGTTCCTTCTGTCCCACCCATTGCACAGGAAGAGGAGGAGGAGGAGGAGGAGGAGGAGGAGGAGGATTGTGTCAGCATGGAGGTGGAGGCTGGCACTCAGCATCATCAGCAGCAGTCTTTTAGGGATGATTTACAGTCCCAAGAAACCAGTGGACTTGTACGTGGCTGGGAGGAGGTGGCTGCGGATCATGTCGTCCTTAGTGACCCAGAGGACTCCGGACCGAATGCCTCAGCTAACCTACGCTGCATGGCCTCCCTGATCCTGCAAAGTCTGCGGAAGGATCCTCGTATTCTTCGGATCAAGGAGAGGGACCATTACTGGCTGGCCACTCTCCTTGATCCACGGTACAAGGGTAAGGTTGCGGACCTTATGTTACCGTCGCAGAGGGAGCAGAGGATGAGACAACTCCGGGAGGCCTTGCAGAAAGGTCTGTGCAACGCGTTCCCAGAGACTGGGAGGTTACAAACTCCTGGTCCTGGACAACGAGTTGCTGAGGCTTCGGCCAGTCAAAGAAGGAGCGGTGGGGAAGGTGGCCGTCTGACCGATGCGTTCAGACAATTCTTTAGTCCGCATCCCCAAAGTATGATCGGTTCCAGCAACCATCGCCAGCGTCTGATAAACATGGTGCAGGAATATCTAGGGGCAAGGTCAGACTTGGACACCTTCCCCACCGAAAATCCTCTGGCTTACTGGGTCTTGAGGATGGATCACTGGCCAGAGCTTGCACAGTATGCAATTGAGCTACTGGCCTGTCCTGCATCCAGCGTTCTTTCGGAACGCACATTCAGTGCTGCTGGAGGATTTGTCACGGATCACAGGGTGCGCCTGTCCACCGACTCGGTTGATCGACTGACTTTCATCAAGATGAACCAGTCTTGGATCACCACCAGCTACCACACACCTGATGCTGATATAACAGACTAATTGATTTTAACATGTCACATCCCTTCAAGACTGATGCTGATGCTGAGTGCCTGTGCTGTTATGTTGACTGGCTATCCTCCTCCTCCGAGTCCTCAATGATACGATTGATGATGATAGCTTGGAAGATCATTTTTGTTTATGGGTGCCGCCACCAGTGGCTAAGACCCAATTTTTCAGCCCCTGTTTAACAGGGGCGTGTAATTACAATTTTTGAAGCAATACTTTGCAACAGGGCTCATTGCTGTGCTCCAAGTACAGTATCTGTGAGGGGTTGGAGTGTTGTGCCACCAGTGCCTAAGGCCCAATTTTTCAGCCCCTGTTTAACAGGGGCGTGTCATTACAATTTTTGAAGCAATACTTTGCAACAGGGCTCATTGCTGTGCTCCAAGTACAGTATCTGTGAGGGGTTGCAGTGTTCTGCCACCAGTGCCTAAGGCCCAATTTTTCAGCCCCTGTTCAACAGGGGCATGTAATTACAATTCTTGATCTAATAATTCACAGCAGGGCCCATTGCTGCACCCACCAAGAGTAACTCTGAGGGCTTACAGTGTTGTGGCAACGCCACCACCACCACCACCACGAAAGGCCCAATTTTTCAGCCCCTGTTCAAAAGGGGAATGTAATTACAATTCTTGATCTAATAATTCACAGCAGGGCCCATTCCTGCACCCACCAAGAGTAACTCTGAGGGCTTACAGTGTTGTGGCAACACTACCACCACCACCACCACGAAAGGCCCAATTTTTCAGCCCCTGTTCAACAGGGGCATGCAATTACAATTCTTGATCTAATAATTCACAGCAGGGCCCATTGCTGCACCCACCAAGAGTAACTGTCAGGGCTTACAGTGTTGTGGAACCAGCACCACCATCAAAGGCCCAATTTTTACTACCACTGTTCAACAATTATATGTAATTACAATTCCTGATATAATAGTTGACAGCAGGGCGTTCCAGCACCAACCAAGAGTAACTGAGTGCTTACAGTGTTGTGCCAACACTAACAACTAAGGGGCCTATTTCTGCAGAGTATATACGGCAGGTCCCTAGAAGAAGACAACAGGAAGTGAGAGGAAATCTACCCCTAGGAAGGAAAATTCTCTCCTGTAAGAATTAATATGGGAGAAAGGTGTCTCCTCTGTACTGATGCTTTATCACCAATCCTTGTTTCAAGAAAAACACCACATTTCAAAAACAGTTGTCATTGGGACGGAAAGTGAGGTGAAATGTTCTGAACAGGGGCACAGACAGCAAAACAAATGTTACAGGGGTGATAACCCTTACCTATGTTTTCCAAAAAGTTTAAAAATAGATTTTTGGGCTGGAGCTACACTTAAACAATGTACCTGTTCAAAATTACAAACAGATTCTACATAAGAACAAACCTGTCCTGTATGCACCGCCTGTATACGGCTGTTCAGAGTATATAGGGCCTTTTTTATTTTATGTGCGGGGTTCCCCTTAATATCCATACAAGACCCAAAGGGGCTGGTAATGGGCTGGGGTAGGGGGGGGGGTCATGGGGTAGCTATGCCATTTTTCTTAAAGATTTTCATCCATATTACCGGGACCAGACATTACATTAAAGCCGCAAGCAGTTTTAAATGGCTTTTTTTTCCTTTAGAAGTGTCATTTTGTGCAGGGACAGTTCTAAACACGGGAAACACGTGGCACTTCACAGGCATACTTTAGACACCCCCCAGGTACGATATTTAAAGGAATATTTGACTTTTTTTTTTTCACTTTATGCATCATTAAAATGACTGCTCCCGAAAAACGACCGTTTTTAAAACTTCTTTTTGCATTGATACATGTCCCCTGGTGCAGAACCCGGGTTCCCAAACCCTTTTTAGGACAATAACATGCATAATAGTCGTTATAATTAGCACTTTAGAATTCGAACGTTCGCATCCATTGTATTTAATAGGGTTCTAATGTTCGTACGAACTTTCGGTCCGTTCGCGGGTTCTGGTGCGAACCGAACCCGGGGGTGTTCGGCTCATCACTAGCCATCAGCATGTAAATGGTAGTGGAAGCAATGAGAGGCTATCAGCTGACCCATGGAGGATGTGTAGATCGAGAATAGTAGAGGTCCAAGGACAAAATCTTGGGGGACCCCAACGGTAAGAGGAGTTTTTTTTTTTTTTAAAACACAATTTTATATTATAAAAATAAATAAAATGAATAAGAAAAAAATAATAATTTAAAGCGCCCCTGTCCCCGCGAGCTGACGCAGCAAAGAAAACGCATACGGAAGTCGCACCTGCATATGTAAACAGTGTTCAAATAACACATGTGAGGTATTGCCGCGATAGTCAGAGCAAGAGCAATAATACTAGCCATAGACCTCCTCTGTAACTTTAACCTGGTAACCGTAAAAAAAATGTAAAGCATTGCCTATGGAGATTTTTAGGTACCATAGTTTGTCGCCATTCCACGAGTGCGTGCAATTATAAAGCATGACATGTTTGGTATCTATTTACTCGGCGTAGAATCATATTTCACATTATACAAAAAATTGGGCTAACTTTACTTTTTAAATTTTTTTAAATTCATGAAAGTAAATTTTTCCAAAAAAGTTGCGTTTAAAACACCGCTGCACAAATACTGTGTGACATAAAGTATTGCAACAATCGCCATTTTATTCTCTAGATTCTCTGCTAAAAAATATATATATAATGTTTGGGGGTTCTAAGTAATTTTCTAGCAAAAAATAGATTTTAACTTGTAAACACCAAATGTCAGAAATAGGCTAAACGACCGGTTTTCTCGTCAAGAAACTACAAGGAAACTGTTGGGAGAGCTTTCTTTCCAAGAAAAACGTTCGTGTGTATGGTTTCTCGTCGAGAAAACTGCCGGGAATCTCGATGAGAAAAATAGAGAACCTGCTCTCTATTTTCTCGTCAGGATTCTCGTTTTTCTCGTCGAGATTCTCGTTGGGCTGTTTCCCGACGTGTGTATGCTTTTCCGAGTCTTAAAAAATCGCGCATGCTCAGAATCAAGTATAAGACGGGAGCGCTCCTTCTGGTAAAACTAGCGTTCATAATGGAGATAGCACATTCGTCACGTTAAAACGAACTGAAAGCTCGAAGACTGAAAAGAGCAAATTGTCTCTCCCCAAACTTTTACTAACACGCAGTAACACGAGATCAGCAAAAGCAGCCCAAGGGGTGGCACCATTGAAATCGAACTTCCCCTTTATAATGCCGTCATACGTGCTGTACGTGACTGCGCTCTCCAACGACGAGATTTGGAATTGACAGTGTGTATGCAAGGAAAGCTTGACAAGAATCTCGTCGAGAAAAACAACAGTTTTTTTTTACGACGAGATTCTCGGTCGTGTGACTTTAGTCATAGGGCACACTGTTAAAATCTAGTTACAACCAATAATGATGATCTGCCCGCACAATAGAGACAGGGTTAATTATGGCAAACACTGCTTTCCAGCCCCTTGTAACAAAAAGAGCTAAGTAGGATTTTTCCTTGCTGGCACATCTGTAAGCTGCATTTGTTTTTTCTTTTTAAGTTATGTTAATGGCGACAAAAAAAAAAAAAAATAAAGTAAGTTTTATCCCAATTTGGTTGCACTTTAAAGTAGAATTGTGGCCTTCCATATAAAATATGTGCCTCTCCACTTAGTGTTTTCTTAATCCCCCTGCATAGTCCCACAAAATGCCACCCTCCATTAGGCTGTGCCTGCATGCACTACAGTGGAATGAGAATATTTTGCAGAGGGTGTCGCTATCAGCATTGTCACTGATGTAGCTAGTAAGGTGTTGTTTCTGAAGCCCACCCACTTTGAGCTGCAATGTCTGAGAGGGGGAGCATGGGAGACACAAATTAAGGAAGACTTGGAAATGAAGGAATGCTCTGTCAGGGAAGGTAGAAGAAATGTTGTGTTTTCTTTGAGGTTTGTGAATCACTGGATTTGGGACTTGTTTAGACTCAAGCCTCGCACACACGGCCGAAAATCTCGTCAAGAAAAAACACGTTGTTTTTCTTGACGAGATTCTTGGACAAGAAACTTGTCCCGGCCGAGTGTACAGACGCTCAATTCAAAGAACCCGCGGTTCTTTGAATGGAGCGAACGCGGTGACGTCATCGACTACGATGAGCGTGCGCTCGTCACATTCGATGCCGTCGCCGCCATCTTGCTACACCCTATCTATGCCTAGGAAGCTACCGCGCATGCGTCAAAGTCATTTCGAGCATGCGCGGGCTTCCCGGAGGACAGGTAAGTGTACACACACACAATTTTCTCGTCAAGAAACAGGCTGACGAGAATCTCGATGAGAAAATAGAGACCAGGTTCTCTATATTTCTCGTCGAGATTCTTGTCGGTTTTCTTGATGAGAAACCATACACACAAACGATTTTCTCGGCAAGAAAGCTCTCTCTGCAGTTTTCTTGTCGTTTCTTGCCGAGAAACTCGTTCGTGTGTACGAAGCTTAACATACAAAAACCTTTACTATTACTTTAAGCTTTCATTTGTGTGTACTCCTGTTTGGTCTTTCTGTCCTTTCATCTGTTTCTGCTTCTCCATTTTTCAAACTAACAAGTGAATAAGTTTGTTCATTCTCTGAAGCAAAACGCTTTTTACTTCAGTCATCTACATTTTCAGTCTATAAAATCACAGTTAGTGCTTTCATAAGACTGTCTTACTTTCTCCAGCTTAATATACCTCATCCGTGATAAATGATGGCTGGAAAAGTGAACTTCACAAAACATTTATATAAGCGTTAATGGTTAACTAATGCATGTAATTTGAGCTGGTATAGCTTATAAGGTTAAATTAATCTGTATACTGCTTTGTCTATTTGTTTTACACCCCCCCCCCATCCTAAGCTCAGCAACATCAGCTAATGCAACAAAAACTATGGAAAAGTAACAATGCCTTAAAGTATTAAACCCAAAAGTAGACATGTGTAGCAAGGTCCTGGGGCCCCAAAGGCCTAATGGTGAACTTAAGGGTTAGGGAGAGCTGACATCCTTCCTTGTAGAGTGGGTTACCAGACATGGTGGGTGTGATGCAAGAAGAATAATGGGCGCCAGTCACTTATTGAATGAAAACAAGAGATTTATTGTCTCTTAACAGAACTGGGGGAGAGAGGTAGGGCCAGGACACCCTTTTGTAGATGCAATGGTTATTGGCAGACTCTGAGACTTCTATAGGTAGACAGCTATACAGTGGAAGGCCTCCAGACAGATAACACTTCTGTATAGGTAGGACCGCTGTCTCCTATGGCAACTAATCTTGTAACAGTCACTAACAGTAGTTGTACATAACTCTTGGTATCACGGAACAGTCCTTTTATTTATCTCACAGTATCCCACTGTAGATCTTCACTCACTGAGCTCCCAGTCTCTCACTAGACTTTCAGATCCCAGTTGTCACTGGATCCCCTGGCCTCTTCCACAGCTATTCCGCTGTATACTACTCAGACGTCACCCCCACTATCCTGCTGGGTCCCTGGCTTGGCACTTTCTGATGCTTTCCCACTTTTTCACCATGTCCGACTGGTGAGAAGACTGCTCAGGTACTTGCTTCAACTTACTTGCGGTAGTCTCAGGTAATAAGGTGGATAGTTCCTTAGTGGTGACAGCTTCCCCTCTACCTCCTACCACAACTGGTTTCCCATCCAGCTGAACCTTCTAAACTCAGTTGGACTCCAATCCTGCAGTCCCAACCGTATGTGGCTTCTCCTGCTCCTGGATAGGCATCAGTCAGCCTAGCGTCCAGGTGTCCCCGGGATATGCCTCAGGCATCCGGCCTAGCAGACCAGGGCAACAAAACACAGGCCCACCAAGACAGCCATCCAGGTGGCACAGAACCCCGATCACCTGACTCCACCCAAATAAATAGGCTCTCCCAGCAGGCCAAGGGGATTAAAGAAACCATTGCCCCCTTGGCTGAGACACCCCATCCATTCATAATCTGTCCTTGCTATGCCCTTGTCTATCTAATGTCACCAGCTACAATGCCACCTAGTGACAGAAGAGAAAAGTGCAGCAATTCCAGAATTAGGGGGAAATCAGTAGATCTCCTAACAATTAGCCAGAACAATTACTATCTGGCAAACAAAATTGGTTAGCAACCCTGTCTAAACACCAGGGTGCTACACATGTATTATTTTGCAGCTTACCAATTCTTAGATGTAATGACTGTATTTGTTTCCTTTTTTAGGTGTAGTGGCACCCCCTTTTCCCACTTCTCCCTCCTTCTCTCTTTGCGGCTGGCTGACTCTTCTAGGGGTACCAGGGAGAAGAATGGGGGGGGGGAAACGCACCACCAGCTCATGCCCTCTGATATGTGTTATGCAGAGGCATGAGCTAAACCTTTTACCTTCGGGTCTGTGTTCACGTCCGGAGCTTCAGCTTCTCTTGTGGAGGATGATTGCCCCTGTCACAGGCAGGGGCGCTTAGCTCCCAGTAACTTGAGTTCCACACCAAATAAAGTCCAACACTTATTTATTCTGTTAGAGCAACAAATAGTAGGCTGGTTGAACTTGAAGAACAGACAGGTGTGGGAAGGAGAAGGTCCAGGCACAATCAAAGAATTAAAGTTCTCTCCTGTTCCGTATAGTGCAAACAGGCTTGGCACACAGTCGCTGCCACCGACCGTGAATTTGGTTTCTGCCACAAACCTTGGTGAAAGTAGAGGCCTCTGCCACAGACCTTGAATAGAGGTCTCTGCCACCGACCTGGTTCAGTTGGATCCCCGCCACTGACCACAAGAACATAGAATACCTCCATTAGGATAAATGGCCCCTGTCAGGGAAAGACATCCATCAGGACGGTCTCCAGAGGCCCACACCGTCACCGGCATAATGCTGTACTAGCTCTTCGGGAGGGTCACATCTCTGGTCCCTTACGCCCTGGATTCGGGCACCCAATTCCGGGGGCACCCT
Organism: Rana muscosa; assembly: GCA_029206835.1. NCBI lineage: Eukaryota > Metazoa > Chordata > Amphibia > Anura > Ranidae > Rana > Rana muscosa. The sequence continues at coordinate 716,765,572 of CM055116.1, read as the reverse complement.
AGGAATACTTCATCCCTCGCGGGACCCAGTGGAAGGTACTGGGCCCCAGGCCCTCTTGCAAAGTACCTCACCCCAGGCTTAAGGTGCCTGGGATGGAACTCTACTCCACGTGCCAAGGCCAAGGGCACCTGGACACGGACGAATGGACAGCAGCCCCCAGGCTGAAGGTGCCTGGTGCTCGGACTCCTCGTGCGCAAGATGTCTGCCCCTCCATACCCTCTCCCAGCAAGCACAGCGGGTCCCCCGTCCCGCCGCACTGCTGCTGTGAGAGGACAAAAAGGGCACGGCCCTACAATGGTGGTTCAACCCCAGCCCAAGGCGACAGCGCCACCCAGGGGCCGCAGGGAACTAGACACCATTGATATCTTCCACGAACAAAGACAACCATAAAACCCTCGTAATCATTGCATTTGGGCCATGCTACCGCCCAAGCACTCCCTCTAAATATTGATACCCGCTACATAGGCTTTTTTTCTTCTTTTTTCTTCTTGTGATCCAGCCAGCAAGGCTGTTGTTTCTCAAAAGCACAAGCTCTCCAGCAGAATGTATTAGTTTATAGTTTTAACAATGACAGGGGTGCTGAAAATTATCAGCATTAATTGATTATTGTAAAACCTTTATCCTAAAAAAAAAAAAAACGTTTGCTGTAAATAATTATGAAGTGTTAACTGGAAGTTGGCTTCAATTTGTTACTGTATCTAAATCTGCTAATATATTTAACATTATCCTCCCCCCAAAGTGACAATGCTGCTATCTGCTGTGCCTCCTGTGCGCATTCATCTAGAGTGAAGGCACTGTAATATAGGAGGTGTGTTACTGGCCAAATCACCAGGTGAAAACAGAGGGGGAAAAAAGCCAAAAAAATTAAAACGAATGCAGCCACCACATATAACGATTAGTAAGCTGCAATACAATACATTATTGGTTTTGGGTGTACTAGCACTTTAATTTGAAAATAGCGTAACTAATAAGGTAGTTTCATGCTAGTTACATTTTTGCTATTTAACACTCACATTTTTTCTTCATTTCATCAAATTAGTGATCATGTAGAGAGTTGTTCATGTCAAATGCAACCTTTTCGGTTTGAATGCAGTGCTGCTCAAATGCCCGCTCCAAGTGCACCTTAGTAAGACCTCTTGTTTTGAAAGAAATGCAACACAAGGAAGGTCAAATGCAGCTTTTGAACTATTATCTACACTACTTTATTTAGGTCAATAGGCATCTGCTGACCTGCATTTGTCATACATTGAAAATACTATTCAAATAGACAAAACAATGTTATTCTACACAAACCCTAATATATTTTTAGGTATTTTTATTCAAAAGGACAATTTACAAAGAATATTTTGTATTGCTAGCTTCAAGTTGTTGACAACTGTGAGTTTTATTAAAGGTCCCTATTGTGGAGGACAGGAAAAGGAGCCATTTAGGTAGTAATAAAATAACATTTTTACATTTTCATGAGAAAAAAATACACAACAAATATATAATAAGAGCCGGTTCACAAAGGGGCTACTCGTCAGGCGACTTAGCCGCCTGACAGTCGTGCTCCACTCTGTACAATGGAACTGTTCTAATAGGAGCGACTCAAGTCGCTCCGAGTTAGAAAAAGGTTCCTGTACTACTTTGGGACGACTTCAGGGCAACTTGCATTGACTTCAATACAAAAGTCATTTTGCAAGTCGCCTCTGAAGTCGTGTGGAGATCGCCCGGCAGAGTCGCGTGGCCAGTCGTGCCACCCCTGTGTGAACCGGGTCCAAGGCTTTCATCAGTTTCATGTTTGTTGCATGTGGAATAGCAACAATTAAATAAATATATGTAGCGGGTACTCCAAATTTAGGGGGATGACCCGAGCACTAGTATGGCTCGGGCCTTCTAATTGTGCTGGACTCTGCTTTGTTGCTGTGTGCCTATGTAGAGTTCCCTGTGGCTTGCAGGTGGCGCTGCCATGTTGGGTCAGGGTTGAACCATAGGTTGCATTAGCGCGATTGAATCTCCTCTCTCGGCTACCATGCAGTGGGCTGGTTCTGCCTGCTATGCATGCCGGGAGATGATATAAAAGAGGCAGACGCCCTTTATAAAGGAAGAGACCCGGGGAAAAGTACCCGGAGGAGTGTGCCCCCTAAGGAGGGGGCGCGTACACCGACTGAAGAGTCTCGGGCACCTTCGGCCCGAGACAACAACGTTCCGGGTAGGCCCAGTACCTTCAACTGGGTCTACAGGCAGAACTTTGGAGTCCTAGGATGCCTGGGTGAGGGTATCCGCTCTGACCAAGAGGAAGCCAGGGGAGGATCGGTCCCATAACAGGAGATGAGTGATAGTTAGATTGCTGTCTCGGGAAAGGCCTGGTGACCTGTCGAAGGAAAGGATCCTATGCTCCGCAGAACTGACCCTGCGGAGTGCTGCTGCTCTTCGAGGACATACTAAACTTGTCCTTGGAGGATTTAAATTGCTTGTTTGAGCTCCACATCGGCTGTTAGGACCATTGAGGGACTATCCGGGTGAGCTGTACCCACTCGGGACAGAGTGGTGATAAATCTGGGAGTTCTGTGCCTGAATCTGCTTTCGTTCAACTATCATCTCTCATCTACTCTCTCTTACCTATCAAGCAAAGATACAAAATAAACTCAACGTTGGAGTTTAAGTGGTTTGGACATTGACTTTATTAAAGAGGGGAAAGTACAGACTCGTCTCTACATTTTGGAGATGGGAACCAGTGGAAGGAGGTAACTCGCTGCGGGACCCAGATACATATACACCGCTTGACCTCTAAACTAGAGGACACAGGCTTGTGGCATGGGTGCCTCTTCTTTCCCCTAAGAGGAGAGGGTAGTGCTACATATATATAGTCATTATTTATTTATAATTATAAAGTTGAACATCTCAGATGAGAAAATTATGTTTTGTTAAAGCAGAACTTCTCTCTCAATAAACATTGACTATTTTTATTCATTATACCGCTATAATTAGTAAATAAATAGGAAAGTATATCATATTTACTTGTTTTAAACCTATTAAAAGTTACTTCCTGGTTTTCCAGGCCTAGGCAAATTATGTCATACATTTCAGGAGTCTGGAGGGAAGGATGCTTTCCTCATCTAAGCACACCCTCCTGGCTGCATGCCTGAACTAAGGGCAGCTACTGTAAATATTCCTGGAAGTAAATGCTATGTGTATAATCTGCCCTTTTTTTTCAAGATGGCCATGGTTTCTTAGCAAAATAAAACATGAATGGTAGGGTGAGTTTGATGTTTGGTTTTAGTATTAAATGGTGTTTTTGATTTGAGGTGCTCAGATGCAGTGTAGCTCTACTTTAAAACAAAGACCACAAATGAAATCATGTATGTGGGTTTGTGAACTGATTCTTATGTCTGCTAACATAGGGGAAAATCTGCTTTACATACAGTACATGGGGGAGATTCACCCTCTCTATGTATCCTGGTGACAATTATTAATTAAACAAATCCAAAAGCATTTGAGTTGACAATGGAATAGAAAGTGGGGGTAAACTTCCAATAGGGATGCCTGTTCTGGCAACTATTATTTAAGTGAATACCCCTCAATTTGTAGAGATTTCATATGACTTACTGTTTTTTTTGCAAGTAATAAAGAGTAAATCTTCCCTAAGGGACAGTGTTCGCAAAAAAAAAAAAAAAAAAAAACTGACATGGGTTTTAATCCACACTTACATGAAATATAAACTTTTGGCTTTATATACATATTAACTGTACAAACCTAATGCCGCGTATACACAACCGTTTTTCATGACGAGAAAAATGTCATTTTTTAATCTGGTCATTAAAAACGATTGTGTGTGGGCTCCAGACATGAAAAATGGCCATTACAAATATGGAACATGCTCTAATTTTTCTCGTCGTTTTTCACGTCGTCGTTTTTCTCATCATGAAAAACGACCGTGTGTAGGCTTTAACGACGTGAAATAAACACGCATGCTCTGAAGCAAGTGATGAGACGGGAGCGCTTGTTCTGGTAAAACTAGCGTTCGTAATGGAGATAGCACATTCGTCCTGCTGTAACGGACTGAAGAGCACGAGGCGAATCGTCTCTCATCAAACTTTACTAACACAAGGATCAGCAAAATCAGCCCAAAGGGTGGCGCCATCCGAATGGAACTTCCACTTTATAGTGCCGTTGTACATTTCGCGCTTAGCTAAAGCATTTTTTTTCATGATAGTGTGTAGGCAAGGCAGGCTTGAGAAGAATCACGTCGAGAAAAACGTCGTTTTTTTCAATGACATTAAAAATGGTCGTGTGTACGCGGCATCAGTGTTGCTCAGAACATGCATAATCTGTTTTGTGGAACAGTTGGTATCAGTGTGTGACTGCAGTGTCTCATGCCGCGTACACACGATCGATTTTCTCAACGGTGAAAACACCCTCGAGAAAATCAATGGGAAAAACGAGGGAACGGCTTGGTTCCCTACACACGTCCGTTTTTCCCGACATTTTTTTTTTAGTCGAGAAAAACAACCGTGTGTGGGCTCCGTGGCAGTGTTTCCCTATGGGAAAACTGCCGCAGGAAAAAACGACGGGAATCACGACGAGAAAAATTAGAGCATATTCTAATTTTTCTCGTCGTGATTAATGCCGTTTTTCCCGTCGGGAAAAATGACAAAAAGCCCACACACGGTCGTTTTTCTTGTTAAAAAAAAATGTAACTTTTCCCGACGGGAAAAATGATTGTGTGTACGCGGCATCATACCTTTTATGGATTATTCTTCAGTAAAGATAGCACCTAAAAAATTAAATAATAATTCCATATTTTCTCATTAAAAACCAACATTGAGTAGCTATTAAGCATTAAGCCAGTTTTCTACTTTCATGGTTTTAAGCTGTTTGCTTTGGAAAATCACTTTTCAAACTAATAAATATAATCTAATATTGTCACATTTAAAATATTAAAAAACGGCAACAGTCGCAGGATGGTTACTGGTTGATTGATGATATTTCTATTGCTTATTTGTGGGAAAAATTATGTATATTTTTCTAACATATACTACATGCTGGTGACCCTTTTTGTTTTGATTTACAATGGAGATAAAACCATTGCTTTAGAATATTTCATAACAACTATTCAGCCATTTGAGTTTGATGATCTTTCCATCCAAGGTCAATTATGACAAATAATTTATCCTAGTACTACCGATTTTGGTCTTTTCTTCAAATACTCATATTTTGTGTTACTTTGAAGACAAGGCAACTGTTTCACAGCTATGAGAAACAAATAAAAATCTCAGTTCAGTTCTTGATTCATGAGCTTTTATGTGAACTGGAAACTGGAGAGAAAGTTTTTTCCTTTATTCCACTAACACATTTACAGAACACTAAAGCATATGCAATAGGAAACTTTTTGATCCGATCCACTACCCATACCATGGATGTCAATGAGTCCACGTTGTTGTTGCATTTTTCTTATCAATCGGTCCAAACAACACAAGATCTGTGCTGAGTATTCAGTTAAAAATAATGTGATCTTTCACTAAAGTGTTTTAACACTTATATTAATAGAACCACAGAAATTTTCTAATCCACTATTTCACAGGGCTTGCTTCCCAATGAATCAGTAAATTGCTTCTATGGCTCTAATTACAATCATTTTACACCAATTATTATTTTTTTGCCTCTTGAATATATTTGCATAATCTGACTAGAGTATATGAAGCAAACATAAACTTCATTTTGTAACTGGCAAAGCCATTGAAATGATAAGCTGTGAAAGTGCCAAATAATTTTTTGCTATTTGGACTCTCCAAACAATTCTCCTTATTAAGATGCAAACATCTGTGAACTGGCCAGACGGTATGAAGATGAAAGTAAATGTGAAGTGACCTTCATTTAGAGTGAACACAAAAGAATATTACAATGAGGCATTCCTTTCAAGTCACACAAAGTAAATTAAGTATAAACCTACGGCTATAATTTACAACCAAAATATTTCCTACATTTTGACAGTTTCATTTAGTTGATTAATTAAAATTGTCTGTAGGCATTTTCTAGTTATATTTAAATAAATGCATTAATTGCCTTTTGGGAAAAAATAGGTCTTTCTTACATACATTGTAGTGGCTGTGTTTGATGTGATGTCTTCAAGAGATTAAATTGTGTTAAACCAATGCAAATCACATCCAAGTAGTTTTCCCAAGCTGGAAGCTGTCTATGTCTATTACTGGTGCAGATTTGAATTTTTTTTTCTTTCCTATGCCAATGCTTACTAATATACAGTAAAAGTGTATATCACTTACACAGTTGTTAATAAACAAAACATGATAAAACAGATGATATGCTACTACTGAGTATTCTGATCCTAACAAATGTTTTTGCAGGATATTTAAAGAATAGTAGTAGCTACCTTATGCCTGGCACACACTACAGTTTTTTTGTTGCACGAAAAAAAACTGACAGCTCTGGTTGGGAGCCGCTGTACTAACCATGCAAGGTTAGTCCAGCGATCTCCCCCACTGAGCTGTTGTGTTCTGACAGGAGGACGGCCCCCCTGGCAGAACACTCTGATCAGCATTCTCTGCCATTGGCTGAGAGTGCTGATCCGGAGTCAGTCGGCTGATGGTTTTCCAGCATGCACATCCGACAGAAGCCAGACGAACAGCCTGCTTCTGTCGGACAGACCAACTTACACACAGGGAGAATGTCGGCCTGTATTTTTTGTTTCCGACAAATGTCTCCCGACATTCTGCCCACGTGTACGGGGCTATAAACTGGATGTTTTAAGAAAATCTACCAAAATATAACATTTAAAAAAAAAGTTAACTTTAAAATAGGCCCCTGTGTCCCTGTGTATTAAGTGTATGCACATTGATAGTAAGTGCGCCGACACTGCCAACATTAAACCAACATGGCAAAAGTTTAATAGGGCAAACTATACAGCAGGAACATGCTCTACATAATTTTTATTTTCATGCTCAGACATAAAATTACCGTAATATGCTATAAAATATCACTCAAGATTTTAGTTATATACAAAAAAAAACAAATGTAGCGATCTGCGCCCTCTACTCTCTATATTTGCAAATAACTCTGCTCTTAATATGACAAACTTGTTTATGTACATTACTTCCTGTCCGGTGTAGCTGGGTTAGAAAATGAAGAGAGAGAGTTGGGCTTCTTTCACACTGGACGGATCAGTCATGATCCGCCCCGTGAACCTCCGCTTGCTCAGCGGGGATCGCTCCGTTGATCCCCGCTGAGCCGGCTGATGACTGGGCGGTCCCCGCACACTGTGCAGGGACCGCCCTGTCAGATCTCCGCTCTCCCCTATGGGGGATCGGATGAACACGTACCGTCTGTCCGTGTTCATCCGATCCGCTCCGCAGACGGATAGAAAAATAGAACTTTTTCTATCCTGAAAAACGGAGCGTAGCGAACACGGGTGAGATCGGGTGTCAGCGGATGTTCATCCGCTGACTTCCGCTGTCCCATAGGGATACATGCATGTCCGTTTTTCATCCAAAAACGGATGGGTGAAAAACGGACATACGGTCCGCCCGTGTGAAAGGGGCTTTAGAGGAGCTGAGCCACATGTCTCCATGGAAAAACTGTTGCTATTCCAGACCGGAAGCAGGGGTTATTAGGCATGTGTTCCTATTTTAGTCTGGGAGTATATATGTATATATTTAACCACTTCCTACCAGATGGACGTCCCTGGACATCCTTTACTTTGAGCCGGGATATCTGAATGATGCCTGCAGCTACAGGCATCATTCAGATATCGTTTTTTAGAGCCGGCGATTTTGTGCACCATAAGAACGATCATAGCGCCTGTTGATCGTTCTTACAGGCGGTGAGAGGGGACGCCCCCCCTCCCGCCTCCCTCCGGTGTTTCTACCGACTCACCTGTGCGATCGGTGAGTCAGAGAACAGATCCGCCAGCCCTGGCTGCCTACCATAGAGATTTCCGGCGGACCAGATGGTCGCCGGAGTCTCTATGATCGTTCGGAGGCAGGGCGCGATGTTATGACGTCACGCCCGGCCTCTGCATTCAAAAAAATTTTGCCGCCTCGGCTACAAAGCGTGATCTTTTTTTTTTTATTTCAGGCTTCCCAGCCTAGAGGTGATATGTGGGGTCTTATTGACCCCATATCTCACTGTAAAGAGGACCTGTCATGCTTATTCCTATTACAAGGGATTTTTACATTCCTTGTAATAGGAATAAAAGTGATCAATTTTTTTTTAAAGTGTCAAAGTAAAAAGTAAAATTAACAAAAAAATATATATATATTTTTTTAAGTGCCCCTTTCCCCGGTAGCTCGCATGCAGAAACAAACGCATACGTAAGTCCCGCCCACATATGAAAACGGTGTTCAGAACACACATGTGAGGTATCACAGAGAACGTTAGAGCGAGAGCAATAATTCTAGCCCTAGACCTCCTCTGTAACTCAAAACATGTAACCAGTAAAAATATTGAAACATTGACCATGAGGATTTTTAAGTACCGAAGTTTGGCGCCATTCCACGAGCGTGTGCAATTTTGAAAGGGTACATGCTAGGTATCTATTTACTCTGCGTAACTTAATCTTTCACATTATGTAAAGAAATTGGGCTAACTTTAATGTTTTAATATTTTTTAATTCATGAAACCGTTTTTTTCCCCCAAAAGATGCGTTTGAAAAATTATTGCGCAAATACCGTGCGAGATAAAAAGTTGCAATGACCGCCATTTTATTCCCTAAGGTGTCTGCTAAAAAAACATATATATATATAGTGTGTTTGGGGATTCTGAGTAATTTTCTAGCAAAAAAATTATGATTTTTGCATGTAGGAGAGGAGTGCCAGAATAGGCCCGGTAAGGAAGTGGTTAAAGAATGGGGAGAAAAAATGGGAGTAGCCTTTCTAGGCCCCCCTTTTCCTCATGGGATCGTGGCGTCTGCATTTTAGTCATGAAATAGGGGTGTTTGAATAGGGCCCAATTTAATTGGTAAGTCAGGGTCATGGGATTAAGAAGGTTCTGCAAGGTGTATAGTTCAGGTAGGTATTGGTCAGTTAAGGTCAGGTGACCGTTCAGAACTTTCTGGAAGGCATTTTAGGCCTATTTAACCACATGCCACCCGGCCAATGCACATATATGGCCGGGTGGGTGCTTCCTCCTTCTGAGTGGACGTTCAGGAATGTCCCACAGAAGGAGGGGGATCGCGCACGCGTGCCCACGCAGCGGCGCGATCCCGATGCGCTCGTGTCACCTGGACACGGCGCATCTCCGGTCGGCAGGAGGGCTCTGTGATTGGCCCTCCTGATCACATGACGGCCATGTCCAATCACAGCCGTGATGTAAACAGGGAGCCGGTTGCTAGGCGATTGTCTCTCCTCTCCTCACACAGAAGTTGTCAGTGAGGAGAGGAGAGCGGATCGCTGCAACCGGCTGGTGATCAGTGAGTATGAGCGGTTTTTTACAGCTTTTAACACACTGATCACCAGCCTAGTGTCCCCAAACAATGTAAACATACAAAGTCCCCACACAATGTCCCCAAAACACATGTCCCCAAAACACATGTCCCCACTGAGTAAAAACACCTATCCCCCACATATGTAACAGTAAAATCACATGTCCCAATGATCATCTGCACACATATGTCCGTGATCACCTGTGCGCATCTGTGCAGGATCATCTGCGTACATCTGTCCGTGATCACACAAACCAATTATTATACACTTAACAGGATTTTTTTACCAAAGACATGTCAAAAACATGTAAAAAACAAATCAATGCCAAATTGATTGAACCGCGCTCCTTAATATAAAGAAAGTGAAGAGTGAACATATGCAAATTGTTAAATTACTCAGCACCTACATCCCTTTATGGAAAAATGGCAAAAAAAAAATAAAAATGGGGGAATGTGTGGGACTTTTAGAGTGCTTATTGTGGGTTTTTAGCAACAAGTCAAAAGAGTATATTAATTATAAAAATATATAAAGTTTATTAATGTTTTAACAAAATAAGAAAAAAGGAAAAAAGAGGTACAATAAAATAAGTTTCTTCCAAATAAAGAGTCACAAGCTTGCTGTTCAACATGTTCGCCTGTTCGGGCTTCTTCAGGAACACATATGGACTCTCTTATCTAATAGGTAAGTATAAACAAATTATAAGTACAAAATTATCAAGAACAGTTTTTTTTTTTGTTTTAAACGTTTTTATTTCATTTTTTCATTAACAATACATGCATGTCTTAGAGATTGAACGTTGTCTGAAATAGTAAACACGATACAGTAAGACACAATAACGTTGCAGTGTACAGTAATGGTAACAAGCTTATTTGAACTAAATACACTATGCAATGGTATGCAGCTGGTGGATTGTATCGTCTACCTCCCCTGAACCCCCCCGATTGGGAACTAACTGTGTTCCATGGGGGGAAGACAACAAGCCCAGTTCGTATTTTGCATCAGGAATTGTCTAATTAGAATGTCAGGTATTAAAAAGGGAGCAATGAACATCGGATATCGGTAAAACAATATTAAAGAACATTATCTACTATGAATTACAGTTCAGCGAACCTTGAGTCAAACGAGATTAGCAAGTAAATCATCAACAATATTTTATGATAATTTCTTCTCTTACATCCCTGTATTCTTATGAAGTTGACTTATGTTGTTTGAGTTTGAAGCCAGGGTTTTACCAGGCGTTATTACATTTTGTAACAGTGTTGTTTTGCAAGGCGGTGCTAAATTCAAATTCTTTAATTAAAGTAAGTTGAAATGAAATGTGATAGTTGGGGTTAGGGAACATCTCCATTTGCGCATAATGAGCAGTCTGGCCTCAAATTCTGAACTCTTTTGGATAGGAATCTACTCCAATGCTAAGGATTGCTAACGACGAAGAGGGATTGGATTTGTGCTCCGTGATATCTGAGATAAAGTTGAACACCTCTTCCCAGAATGGGTAAATTTGTGAGCATTTTCAAAGGATGTGAATTAATGATCCTTTAGAAGAACAACTTCTCCAACAGAGATCATCATCTAAATTTGCAAATTTATATAACTGGTAAGGTACCATCTATGATGGATTTTTTGCGAAAGTTCCCAGTAGGCATTTAGAGGTTTTCTGGTTGTATTGAATGGCTTTGCGCCACTGATAGTCAGAAAATGAGGTTTGTAGATCTCTTTCCCATCTTTTATATGTGGAGGTTTTGGTAAGCACCTGATGCTGATGTAAGCGAATATTTTTTTTTTAAATGTCAGATCCCTTCAAGACTGCCTATGCTGATGCTGAGTGACTATCCTGTTATGCGGAGTGACTATCCTGTTATGCTGAGTGACTATCCTCTTCCTCCTCAATGATCATGCTGATAGCTTGTAAGAACATTTTTGGTTCTAGGCACCGCCACCAGTGGCAATTTTGCAGCCCCTGTTTAAACAGGAGTGTGTAAATAAAATTTTTGATGCAATACTTTGCAGCAGGGCTCATTACTGCGCTCCTAATAGAGTATCTGTGAGGGGTTGCAGTGTTGTGGCTCCAGCACCAGTGCCTAAGGCACAATTTGTCAGCCCCTGTTTAACAGGGGCGTGTAAATAAAAATTTTTATGCAATACTTTGCAGCAGGGCTCATTGCTGCGCTCCAAGTACAGTATCTGTGAGGGGTTGCAGTGTTGTGGCACCAGTGCCTAAGGTCCAATTTTTATGCCCCAATCAACAGGGGCATGTAATTACAATTCTTGATCTAATAATTCACGGCAGGGCCCATTCCTGCGCCCACCAAGAGTAACTGTGAGGGCTTACAGTGTTGTGGCAACACCACCACCACCATCACCAAAGGCCCAATTTTTCTGCCCCTGTTCAACAGGGGTATGTAATTACAATTCTTGATCTAATATTTCACAGCTGGGCCCATTCCTGCACCCACCAAGTGTAACTGTGAGGACTTACAGTGTTGTGGCACCAGCACCACCACCACCACCACCACCAAAGGCCCAATTTTTCCTACCACTGTTCAACAATGGCATGTAATTACAACTCTTGATATAATAATTCACAGCAGGGCATTCCAGCGCAAACCAAGAGTAAAGCCTCATACACACGACCGGTTTTCTCGCCAAGAAACGACAAGAAAACTGTTGGGAGAGCTTTCTTGCCGAGAAAACCGTTCGTGTGCATGGTTTCTCATCGAGAAAACTGCCGGGAATCTCGAAGAGAAAAGTGGAGAACCTGCTCTCTATTTTCTCGTCAGGATTCTCGTTTTTCTCGTCGGGATTCTCGTCGGCCTGTTTCCTGACGAGAAAACCGGTCGTGTGTATGCTTTTCCGAGTCTTAAAAAATTGCGCATGCTCAGAATCAAGTATAAGACGGCAGCGCTTCTTCTGGTAAAACTAGCGTTCGTAAAGGGGATAGCACATTCGTCACGCTAAAACGAACTGAAAGCACGAAGATTGAAAAGCGCAAATCGTCTCTCCCCAAACTTTTACTAACACATGGTAAAACGAGATCAACAAAAGCAGCCCAAGGTGTGGCGCCATTGGAATCGAACTTCCCCTTTATACTGCCGTCGTACGTGTTATATGTGACCGTGCTTTACAACGACGAGATTTGGAATTGACAGTGTGTATGCAAGGAAAGCTTGACAAGAATCTCGTCAAGCTTGACAAGAATCTCGTCAAGCTTGACAAGAATCTCGTCAAGCTTGACAAGAATCTCGTCGAGAAAAACGATGTTTTTTTTTACGACGATATTCTCGAGATGTACGAGGCTTAACTGTGAGGGCTTACAGTGTTGTGGCAACACCAACACCTAAGGGCTAAATTTCTGCAGAGAATATATGGCAGGCCCCTACTTTCAAACATCCAACTTACAAACGACTCCTACTTGCAAACGGAAGGAGACAACAGGAAGTGAGAGGAAATCTACCCCTAGGATGGGAAATTCTTTCCTGTAAGAGTTAATATGGGAAAAAGGTGTCTCCTCCCCACTGATGCTTTATCACCAGTCCTTTTTACAATAAAAACCCCAAATTTTCAAAAAACATTTGTCATTGGGACAGAAAGTGAGGTGAAATGTTCTGAACAGGTGCACAGACAGCAAAACAAATGTTACAGGGGTGATAACCCTTCCCTATGTTTTCCAAAAAGCTTAAAAATAGATTTTTTGGCCAGAACTACACTTAAACAATGTACCTGTTCCAAATTACAAACAGATTCTACTTAAGAACAAACCTACAGTCCCTGTCTTGTTTGCACCGCCTGTATTCTGCTGTTCAGAGTATATAGGGCCTTTTTTTAATTTGGGTGCGGGGTTCCCCTTAATATCCATGCAAGACCCAAAGGGGCTGGTAGTGGGCTGTGGGGGTAGTGGGCTGTTTGCCAGGACCAAACATTACATTAAAAGCCGCAAGCAGTTTTATATGACTTTTTTTCCTTTAGAAATGTCATTTTGTGCAGGGACAGTTCTAATCACGGGAAACACGTGCCACTTCACAGGCATACTTTAGACACCCCCCAGGTACGATATTTAAAGGAATATTTCACTTTTTTTGGTTCACTTTAAGCATCATTAAGATCACTGCTCCCGAAAAAACAGACGTTTTTAAAACATATTTTTGCATTGATACATGTCCCCTGGGGCAGGACCCGGGTCCCCAAACCCTTTTTAGGACAATAACTTGCATATTAGCCTTTATAATTAGCACTTTTGATTTTAAACGTTCGAGTCCATTGTATTTAATAGGGTTTGTGTGAACTTTCGGTCCGTTTGCAGGTTCTGGTGCGAACCGAATCGGGGGGTGTTCGGCTCATCCCTACTCCCTGTAGAGATATGTTGTGTGATTTTTGGAGGTCCGGTAATATTAGGGGATGTTTATTGTGTAGTAGTGAGGTTATTGGTTGGTACCTGAAATGGGACCAGTGTTTTAGGTATAAATCTAATATGAGGAATTTGAGGGTTTCAATTGGGATGGGTATGATTTAGTCGCCATCCTATGATGGGGGGTTTGATGTTAATGTTTTCCATGCTGATACTGCAGCTGAGATCGTGGGGTGTCTCACTTCCTTGGTTTTATTAGGGAAGGTCTGGGCTAGGAGAAGAGAGCTCAGTTTGCCATCAGCTATGAACGATTGTTCGATGTGCTGCCATTGTTTGTTGCAGGAGTTAGTGAACCAGTGTCTAATTTGGTCAAGAATCACTGCTGTCTGATAGTCATTTACATCGGGAAATTCCATTCCACCAACAGATTTGTGTTTAATGATGGAGGCATATGGGCAACAGGGTTTCTTATCTTGCCAAACAAAGGAGCACAGTGTTCTTTTAAGGGTGGCAAAAAAATGTTGCGGGTGCAACAATAGGTAGGGCTCTGTACAAATAAAGACATTTTGGTAACGTAAGCATTTTGAAGGCAGCCGTTCTGCCCGCCCAGGAGAGGTAGGGTTTGCTAATCATTTGAAGGTCTTTCTTACAGATCTGCAGAAAGGGAGTGTAGTTGTATGTATACAGATTGGAGGATGGGGTAGTCAGATTAATTACCAAGTAAGGCATGGAGGTGGTCACCCATTTATAGGGGGCTAAGGCTTTTAGACAGGGTTTAGTAGCGTTAGGTATCATTACACTCAAGAGATTTGATTTGGGCTTATTTACTTTGTAGAATGAGCAAGAGTTAAAGGCGGTCAAGATTTCTTGTACATGAACCAGGGAAGAAGCTGGGTCTGTTAGTGTTAAAATTATATCATCTGCGAATAGGGTAATTTTATATTATTGGTCTTTGACGTGGATTCCTGTTATGAGGGGTGAGAGGCAAATTTTTGGGGCTACGGGTTCCATCAGCAACTGAAAAATTATTGGGGAGAGGGGGCAACCTTGCCTGGTGCCGTTAGTGATGGGGAATGGGTCAGAAAAGGTCCCATCTGAGAAGACCCTGGTGGAGGGTTTGGAATAGAGGGCTAGAATGGCTGATAGAATGTTGCCTTGGAAGCCAAATTCAGTTAGAGTGTGGGTCATGTAGCCCCAGTGGATCCTATCAAATGCTTTTTCCGCGTCTAACATAATGAATAGAGATGGGATGTTGTTGGTCTCAGCATAATGGAAGAGGTTTATTATTTTGCGGGTGGCAACAGGCGCTTGTCTACCCATAGTGAAGGCAACCTGATCTGGGTGTATGAGGTGGGGCATAATTGGAACTAATCTGTGGGCTATAATTTTTGCGTATAGTTTGAGGTCTGTATTCAATAGAGAGATGGGGCGAAAATTGGATGGGGTAACCAGCTCCTTCCCTGGTTTAGGCGAGGTCACAATGTTTGCAGAAAGCATTTAATCAGGAAAGGCGCCCGAGGACACAGCAGCGTTGAACAACTGACATAAGTGTGGAGCTGGAGTGGTGTCAAACAGTTTGTAATATTCGGACGATAATCCATCTGGGCCAGGGGCTTTGAGTGAGTGAGTGAGTGAATAACTTGTATAGCGCTGCAAATGCGAACTAAATCGCCACAAGGCTTTACCAGGGGGAGTGTCAATATAGCTTGAGTGATTTTGATGGTAGTGAAAGGACTATTAGAGTTGTGAGTTGTTCGGGAGAAAGTTTAGGGAGCTTCAGTTGATCTAGGAAAGTTTTAATGTTAGCTTCTGTGGGTTGTGTTGTTGCGGGGTCATCTGTTAGGTTGTAGAATGCTTGATAATATGCTCGAAAGGCATTTGATATGTCCTTCTGATGGTATAGTTTGTCTCCGCTAGTGGGGTGGCTAATGTAGGGGATCCTTTGTTTAGTTCTTCTGAGTTTGATTTGATTAGCTAGAAGCTTGCCGGCTTTGTTCCCGGCTGCGTAAAAATTGGTATGCAGTTTCAGCATTAATTTAGCATGTTTGGCGTTAAGAAAGGACCTAAGGGCATTTC
The DNA here is from genome assembly GCA_029206835.1 of Rana muscosa. Taxonomy (NCBI): domain Eukaryota; kingdom Metazoa; phylum Chordata; class Amphibia; order Anura; family Ranidae; genus Rana; species Rana muscosa. The sequence continues at coordinate 716,749,735 of CM055116.1, read as the reverse complement.
TGGCTTGAAATATTCTATCGCTGATAGTTGGGGTAGGGTCGGATTCGTTTATCAGTTCTAATTTGTTTATGTTGTCTAGTAGTTCTGTTAGCTGCTGTGTCCTTTGGCGCTTGGCTTGTGAGCTCAACTTAATGAGCGTGCCACGTATATATGCCTTATGGGCTGACCATACAGTAGACAGGCTCAAGACTGAAGATTCTTTCAACTCAAAATAGTCTTTCAAACGGCTTTGAATGAGAGCTGTGTTGCTGGGGATTACCATTAGATGTGGGTCGTTCCTCCAATTGGAGAAGTTGGAATATGTAGGTTTGTCCCCAAGAGTTAGTGAGACAGGTGCATGGTCTGACCATGTTATGGGCTGGATGTCCGTTGCAGTGGCATCTTGGAGAAATTGCTTGTCCCCCACAAATAAATCTATTCTGGAGTAGGTGCAATGGGGTTTCGAGAAAAATGTGAAGTCTCGTTCCACAGCGTGCTGGCATCTCCAGATGTCGAATAGATAATCGGTATGAAGAAATTGAGTCAGAGTTGCCGGACGGGGCTTTTTGGTAGATGAGCCTTTAATGTCAATGGAGGCATCGGGTGCTAGGTTAAAGTCTCTGCATAGAAATGTTTGCCCTTGTTTGATGCCTTGCACCTTTTTCCACAGTTTGCGAAGTAACCGTAGCTGGCCCGAATTTGGTGCGTAAATGTTTACCATAGTGTAGATGACATTGTTGATTTCTCCTATTAGGATGATAAATCGGCCTTGAGGGTCAGGGGTAACGGAGATTAGGTTGAATGTTACTGTATTTTTAATAGCTATAAGCACTACTTTTGTTTTGAGCGTTGACAAAGTATACATGTGGGAAGTTTTTGTGAGACATGGTGGGAGGTTTTTCCTGGCAGAAGTGAGTCTCTTGTAAGCATAGAATGTCACAGTTGAGTTTCCGTGCTTCTGACCAGATTGGATATCTTTTCCCTGGGTGATTTAAGCCCTTAACATTTAAGGATGTGATTTTGATCGGCATGGTGAGACATTTGTGTTATAGAGGTAGCGGGACAGGGGATGGTTCCTAAGAGAGTCTCTTCGTCGAGAAGGGGTTGGGCCGAATCTGACCCAGTAGGGTGTCGTTTGGGTGTTAGAGTGGTGTGGTAGTCAACTTACTTTTGAAGAGATGAATTGCTAGCTTGGTGTAGGCAGATTACGACAGGTCCAGCTGTAATGGCCACTGCTGGTGAAGAGTAGGATTAGGTTGTGGACTGCAAGAGAGTCAAGAACAAGTCAATACAGGGGTAAACAGTATATAACAGTAGGAAAACAACAGTCTTACCGTACACATCAACTAGGAACAGGAGTATAACTTTGTGCGAGCGGTATATACTGCGACTAATATTGTGGTTATAATGCTACTCAAAGAAAGAGGGCTCTGGCGGGCATTCCAGGGCTTGTACATAAGCCTGGGGTTGTAGAGGCGGATCAGGTGATCATTTCATCAGGAGGGTCAAAGACGTCCCAATCGCCGGTGTTGTGGTTACGATGATTGTGGTTATGTTGGTGCTGTTCCATCGGTTCCAAGATGTGCCATTGGCGCAGCAGTGAGAGGCCTTCGTCCAGGTTGCGGACAGAGCAGGACTTATTGTACTTGCTGATAATTAGTTTAGCTGGGTGACCCCACTTGTACTGTAGAACAGTTTCTCTAAGTCTATCATATTAAACATCAAATCTTGTATATTGCGCATTTTATGGCAGTACCTGAGAAAGCATGGAAACCCATAAAGAAATTCCTCCTGAGTCTTCATGTGAGATACTCAAGGAGAAAACACAGGTAAGAGAGCATCTGGGCATCACATAAGACACATATCATCCATGAGAATGACATACAAGTCAATTGGGCTTATCAGAATGGGGAATATAGTATGCTTTATAAATAATCCTTCATGAAGACCGTTGTATAGCCTGAGAAATGATGGCAAAAATAATATTGAATAATCTGAATTAAATCAGTAACTGAGTACTTGTACTACTATATAATTTTAGTCATATTAAGAAATGGTAATATGCTTACATGCTAGTCTGACAAACAACATTACACTGGGAGCCTCAAAAAGTCCTAGATAGCTGTCAGGGACTTGCCAGAAATAGAGGACGATCCCTGCTTCCCTCTGTACCTGTGCGTCGGCGCGCGCCAATTGCGCACGCGCATGCGCCAATTGCGTGTGCGTGTGCGCCAATTGCGCACGCGCGTGCACGCTAAATGACATGGCGCCATTAGGCCTTTAAAAAGCCAGCAGTTGCAATAGTGCACTGCTGTCTGATCTGCAGCTTCTGTGTATCTTTACCTGCATCTGCTATCTGATTACCTGGACGACCCGGCTCTGCTGACTTACCTGTTATCTCCAACCCTGACCTCGGCCTGCCTTGACCCTGCTACTATTACCTGTTGTTCCGTTGCCAGACCTCTGCCTGCTTATCTGATCCTGCTCCAGTCCACCGCATTGCTCTGCCTGACCACCTGATCTGACCCGGCTCGCCTGACCCTGCACCTGCCTGCTACTTGCTCTGTGTGTTCCAGTGTTGACCTGGCTTATCTCTCCCTGCTTCAGCCTGCTACTGATCCTGCTGTCATCCGCAGTTCCAGCCTACTTGGAGGATCATCAACCAGCTACAGTGTCAACCACCACAGTCTCCACAGGCACTCCTACCCCGCTGTGTTCCCGAGACCACTGTTCCCACTCGGGTGGCTCCTGAACCAGAGCTGTATGAGAGGTCTTCTCCTACAAGTCAGACTCGTCCTCTGAGGTACGTAACAATAGCATTCATTGCAGACAGGAGAAAAGTGAAAAGTCACTTTAAGAAAAATAGATCTATCAATCAAAGCGGAAAAGGCTGATTAATAAAAACCTCCAATGTTAACCGGTGTATCAAACAATAGTAAAGGAAATATTCAATACCTAGGCTTGATTACCTGTTTAGAGTATTGCTACTATTTAATTACGATTTTTGCACCAGTTGACAATGGATGCATTGCTGTACCAGGTCACAAACAGATATGGGCTAATTGTAATTAAAAGGCATAGCCACGCTGTCCAATTGATTTCAATGAGCAGGTGCGGTGGAGGAGCGGTAAACACACCGCTCCTTCACCGCTCCAATGATGCGGCTAGAAGGGCTTTTTTTACCGTCCTGCTAGCGCAACGCTCCAGTGTAAAAGCCCTCGGGATTTCACACTGGAGACAATGAAGCAGCTATTTGAGGGCGGATTGCAGGCGCTATTTTTAACGCTATAGCGCCCGCAATACGCCCTCAGTGTGAAAGGGGTCTTAATTCAATAAAAATATCACGATTATATAAATATGAATCATGCCTACACTTAAATAATTCATGAGCTGAAAAAATTGCAACTCCAGTAGGGTGGCGCATTTTCTCAATGAACAGTGGCGGCAAAGACAACGAGTCCTCAAATAGCCTACGCATCGGCAGAGGGCAGGACGGCGGCAAAGGCCCATCACGGCAGGGCCATGGCGAAAGGGACAGGGAGAAGTAGGCATAGACAAAGGACGGAAAAATGTATAGAGAACCCCCACCTCAAAATGAATCAAATTCACTTCTACTAGACCGGAGAGGATCAGCCATCTATAGAAAGAGTTTATAACTTACAGTATGCCTTCATTTAGACCTGGGTATTTGGTAGCTTGTAAACGGTATATCCATTTAGCTTCGATTTGGAGGAGTTGTCTATCTGCTTCACCACCTCTCTCATGTGGTGGAATATGTTCAAGGGCATAGAACCCAAACATTTTGAGACTGTGGTTATGGTAAAGACCGACGTGCCGGCTGATGGGGGTTTCCATATCCTGTTTGGAAATGGTCACAGATTCTACAAAAGAAGTTCTGTTTAGTTTTACCTACATAAAATGTGCCGCAGCAGCATTTCATGAGGTAAATTACACCAATTGACTGGCATGTGACTCTGCGTTTGAGTGCCCATATGTCACCATTGGGAAGATTGATATTAGGGCCTCGTAAAATGAAACAACAGTAATTACAATTACCGCAAGGGTAGGTACCTGACCTATCTGTCCGGTTGATAGTGTCATACTATCAACCGGGGAAGTTGTGACTCTTTATTTGGAAGAAACATATTTTATTGTACCTCTTTTTTCCTTTTTTCTTATTTTGTTAAAACATTAATAAACTTTATATATTTTTATAATTAATATACTCTTTTGACTTGTTTCTAAAAATCCACAATAAGCACTCTAAAAGTCCCACACATTCCCCCATTTTTTTTTTGCCGCGCTTCTTAACCCCTTCCATACCGGGCCATACCAGAATGACGCCGGCAGGAACCCCCTCTCCCTCTGGGTGGACGTCATATGACGTGCTGGGTTTGAGGGGGGATATCTGAATGATGCCTGCAGCTAGAGGCATCATTCAGATATCCTTTTTTTCAGCCGGCGATCCTGCACACAATAAGAATGATCATAGCGGCGGTTCCACCGCTTGATCGTTCTTATAGGCGGCGGGAGGGGACATCCCCCCCTCCCGCCGCCATCCGGTGCTTCTCCGGGCTCTCGCGTGCGATCGGGGACCCGGAGAGAATCGTCGGCGCCGTTGGTGGGTCACGTGATGAGCATAGAGATGACTGGTGACCAGATGGTCACCAGTCATCTCTATGATCGTCGGAGGACCCGGGCACAATGCGATGACGTCACGCCCGGGTCCTCAAATTTAAAAAAAGCCGCCATTGCGGCTAGTAAGTATGAGATCGGTGAAAAAAATTCACTGATCTCATGCTTTCCAGCCTGGAGGAGAGATGTGGGGTCTTATTGACCCCGCATCTCTCCATAAAGAGGACCTGTCACACACATTCCTATTACAAGGGATGTTTACATTCCTTGTAATAGGAATAAAAGTGATCAAAAAACAAAAAAGTGTAAAAAAAATAGTAAAAAAATAAATAAATAAGTAAAATAAAATAAAATAAATATATATATTTTTTTAAAACGCCCGTCCCCAATAGCTCGCGCTTAGAAGCGAACACACACGTAAGTCCCGCTCGCATATGTAAACGCCGTTCAAACCACACATTTGAGGTATCGCCGTGTGCGTTAGAGCACGTGCAACAATTCTAGCACTAGACCTCCTCTGTAACTCTAACCTGGTAACCTGTAAAAATTTTCAAAGCGTCGCCTATGGAGATTTTTAAGTACCGAAGTTTGGCGCCATTCCATGAGTGTGCGCAATTTTAAAGCGTGACATGTTAGGTATCTTTTTACTCGGCGTAACATAAGCTTTCATATTTTACAAAAAAATTGGGCTAACTTAACTGTTTTTTAATTTTTTAATTCATGAAACCATTTTTTTCCCTCAAAAAAGGCGTTTGAAAAATTATTGCGCAAATACCGTGCAAGATAAAAAGTTGCAACGACCGTCATTTTATTCCCTAGGGTGTCTGCTAAAAAAAACCTATATATATAATGTTTCGGGGTTCTGAGTAATTTTCTAGCAAAAGAATGATGATTTGTACATGTAGGAGAGAAGTGCCAGAATAGGCCCGGTATTGAAGTGGTATAAAAAGCCCGGTATGGTAGTGGTTAATAGTTAAAGTGCAAATGTGCAAATGTGTCTAAAGAGATCTCATTAGAGAACCAACATGTAAACGGTATATATATAAAAAGTCCAAACACAAAAATAGTATTAGATTATCCGGTGAAATTAAATGAGTGTTCAAACAATGTATCAGGATCTTCAAATTCTTGTTGAGCAGTAAGGTAAAGTGACTGTAGATCTTCCACCACCATCACCTGTCACACATCCTGCTCACCAGACTTCCATGACCCCTATTACAGGTAGTCACAAAGCGCTGGTAAATGTTTCCAGCAGGAAATTACACGATCCCAATGGTAGTCCCAGCAAACATCCGACCTCCAGGACACCCTCACTGAGTAAGTCCAAGAGACTTAGTTGTCCAATGGGAAAGAGTAAAAGAAAGGGCTTCCATAGTGAAGTATTCCACGGTTTTATTCCAAATAAATCAGTTAAAAACAAGGTAAAAAGCAAATTCTTGCAGCTTAAAAGTCTGTGTGTTTGGAAACGCCGTTACGCGTTCCAGCTGCGCTCCAAATGGTGGAAATGACGTATCACGATCAGGCACCCTACCGGTTTCGTCAGCACGCACCACGTCTTCAGGGGTCATGTGATCATAAACGTCAACTCCGCTTATATACAAGTCTGCCTATTAGGGGATGTCCAATCTGGATCAATCCTTCCATAATACTTAATAAACATGCCAGGACTATAGAGAACATTAAAATCAAATTACTAATAGCTAAATTGTTGAAAAATTTAGAACTTTGAAATTCCAAATATGAAAACTGGTTTTACTGGGCACTTAAACCTCCCTCCTGTCCAGACCAATTTTCAGCTTTCAGCGCTGATGCACTTTGAATGACAATTGCGCGGTCATACAACACTGTACTCAAATGAATTTTTATATAATTTTATTTTATTGTATGTTTTTATTTTATTTTTATAATTATTATTATTTTAACATTTTGTTTTTATTTTTTTATTTTTATAATTATAATTATTATTATTTTTATTTTCTCGTCATTTGTCTTTTCATCCATAAGATGGCAGCAGTCAAACAAGAACTATAATAAAATTAATTTCTCTCCTCTTCTGCCACTAGATGGCTCAAATTGTTTATAATTTCTCTCTTGATTTGCCATTTGTTATTTATCCACAAGATGTCAGTATTTAAATAAGAACTAGTTTTCGTATTTGGAATTTCAAAGTTCTAAATTTTGCAACAATTTAGCTATTAGTAATTTGATTTTAATGTTCTCTATAGTCCTGGCATGTTTATGCAATATTTTATTAAGTATTATGGAAGGATTTATCCGGATTGGACATCCCCTAATAGGTGGACTTATATATAAGCGGAGTTGATGTTCATGATCACATGACCCCTTAAGACGTTGGTGCATGCTGACGAAACCGGTAGGGTGCCTGATCGTGATACGTCATTTCTGCCTTTTGGAGCACAGCTGGAACGCGTAACAGCGTTTCCAAACACATGGACTTTTAAGCTGCAAGAATTTTTACCTTGTTTTTAACTGATTTTTTTGGAATAAAACCGTGACATACTTTACTATGGAAGCCCTTTCTTTTACTTTTTCCCATTAACCACTGGACAACTTTTCTCAAATAATTTTTCTGGAAACTTTTCTCAAATCCTTTTTCTGGGAACCTGTTTAAATGTTTTGGACTTACTCAGTGGGGGTGTCCTGGAGGCCAGATCTTTGTTTGGTCTACCATTGGGATTGTGTAATTTCCTGCTGGAAACATTTACAAGCGCTTTGTGACAACCTGTAATAGGGGTCATAGAAGTCTGGTGTATAGGATGTGTGACAGGTGATGGTGTTGGAAGATCTACAGTCACTTTATCTTACTGCTCAACAAGAATTTGAAGATCCTGATACATTGTTTGAACACTTATTTAATTTCACCGGATAATCTAATACTATTTTTGTTTTTGGACTTTTTATATTTACATGTTGGTTCTCTAATTTAGACACATTTGAACATTTGCAGTTTAACTATTAAGGAGTGCGGTTCAATCAATTTAGCATTGATTTGTTTTTAATTTTCATTTACTTTTTGTAATACAACGAGCTGCTCCTATTCACATTACTATTATCATCACTAATATTAGCAATCTTTCCACTTTGCACTGGTTTCGGGGTTCTACTAACCCTTCACATACACTTATGTAGCAGAATACATTTTGGCTTAAATTTATGACAAAATTCGATTTTATTGGATTTCTTTTAAAATAGTAAGAAGAAAATATTGTTTTTTTTCCAAATGTACGCAAATTTTTCACTTATATCGCAAAAAAAAAAAAAAAAAAAAGGAGTCATGAATAAATACCACCAAAAGAAAGCTCTATTTGTGCGAACAAAATGATAGAAATTTATTTTGGCTACATCGTAGCATGACCGCGCAATTGTCATTGAAAGCGTGAGAGCGCTGAAAGCTGAAAATTGGCCTGGGAAGGAAGGGGGTGAAAGTGCCCAGTATTGAAGTGGTTAAAGAGCTGCTTCACAGGATTTTTCTGCCAGTCGCTGGAGAAGAGACAGCGCAAGGAGCTTCAGGCAAAAGAGCTATACTACTGCCAGCTCTGGTAGTCCTCAATGGCGACATGAAGACGTTGGTGAGGCAGCTTATGGAGCAAGTGGAGGCGGCAGGCAGAGAAGACTGGATCCGGAAATGCCTTGCCTTACCTGCGAGTCAAGACGGGGTCGATCCGAAAGATATTGGCGGTGATTTGGAGCCATCATTGCAGGGAAGCGACGCAAAGGATTCAGATCTGCGGCCATGTCAGTGTGAAGTAGAAGAGGCGAAGTTTCCGGCGGAAGAAGTTGCAGAGGTCGTTGGGCAGGAAGGCATCATCTGGGACGAAGAGGAGGCATCGACAAAGGAGGAGTTTTAGCCCGGCTCCGCCTCCTGTGTACGGGGAGGAAGATCAAAAACCTCAGTGTCAGTGGGTACTCGGCGCGCATGCGCGACATCGGGGAGTTGATAAAGAAGTGGGAGGAGCCAGCGAAGGACATCTTCGGGAGGTGGATCGTCGCCGAGGCAACAAAGAATGCCTGGCGAAATGCCGGTAATGCAAGAAAGAAGGCGAGAGTCAGAAAGCAATTCCAGAGTAGGATTCCCTCAGCGGGCGGGGTTAGAGCCTTTGCCTCCTCCTGAGGTCATTAATAATCCAGTACATGATAATGAGTAAGGATGAGCTCGGTGTTCGAGTCGAACATAAGTTCGACTCGAACATCGGCTGTTCGCGCGTTCGGCGAACAACGAACGATTTGGGCCGTTCGCGCCAAATTCGAGTGACGCGAACGGCCCACAATACACTGCGCCATCACAGTGTAATCTCGGCGCTGTGATTGGCCAAGCATGCACTGTGACCCTGCATGCTTGGCCAATCACAGCGCCGGCAGCGAGGAGAGCAATGATTGGCCACAGGCAGGATGCCTGTGGCCAATTATAGCTGAGGGGGTTTAGTACACGCCCCACACTATAAAAGGCCGCCAGTGCGGCGGCCTCGTGTAGTGTGTTCCGGAGCAGGGAAAGTGAAGGATAGGCAGGGACAGTGTCAAATCTATTCTTTGCTAAACCCTGTGTGTAGGGACAGAGAAGGATAGGCAGGGAGAGTGTCAGTGTCATATTCTTTGCTAAACCTTGTGTGCAGGGAGAGAGAAGGATAGGCAGGGGACAGTGTCAGTGTCATATTCTTTGCTAAACCTTGTGTGCAGGGAGAGAGAAGGATAGGCAGGGAGAGTGTCAGTGTCATATACTTTGATAAACCTTGTGTGCAGGGAGAGAGAAGGATAGGCAGGGGACAGTGTCAGTGTCATTGTTGCTAAGCCTCCTGCACATTATACACCTGAAGTTAGCCCGTATTGCTGCTTTTTCCTGGTGTGTTACACCAACAGGCATTTGCAGCACTTACAGCGGGCGGAGTGTGCCTCCTGATCATATTACACCTGAAGTTAGCCGGTATTGCTGCTTTTTCCTGGTGTGTTACACCAACAGGCATTTGCGGCACTTACAGCGGGCGGAGTGTGCCTCCTGATCATATTACACCTGAAGTTAGACTGTATTGCTGCTTTTTCCTGGTGTGTTACACCAACAGGCATTTGCAGCACTTACAGCGGGCGGAGTGTGCCTCCTGATCATATTACACCTGAAGTTAGCCTGTATTGCTGCTTTTTCCTGGTGTGTTACACCAACAGGCATTTGCGGCACTTACAGCGGGCGGAGTGTGCCTCCTGATCATATTACACCTGAAGTTAGCCTGTATTGCTGCTTTTTCCTGGTGTGTTACACCAACAGGCATTTGCGGCACTTACAGCGGGTGGAGTGTGCCTCCTGATCATATTACACCTGAAGTTAGCCTGTATTGCTGCTTTTTCCTGGTGTGTTACACCAACAGGCATTTGCAGCACTTACAGCGGGCGGAGTGTGCCTCCTGATCATATTACACCTGAAGTTAGCCTGTATTGCTGCTTTTTCCTGGTGTGTTACACCAACAGGCATTTGCGGCACTTACAGCGGGCGGAGTGTGCCTCCTGATCATATTACACCTGAAGTTAGCCTGTATTGCTTCTTTTTCCTGGTGTGTTACACCAACAGGCATTTGCAGCACCTACAGCAGGCGTAGTGTGATTCCTGCAAAATATACTCCTGAAGCTAGGCCTTATTGCTGGTTTTCCCATTTCCCTGCAGGCCATTAGAATGTCTGGAAGGCAAACAAGGAGAGGAGCCAATAAAAGAGGGCAAGCAGGCTCTGTGTCTAGAGACAACAGTGCTGGTCGTGGACGCGGTGCATCGCCATCAGCACGTGGCCATGGGACACGCTTGTCCTTCTTTTCGGCAGCTGGACGTGTTGAGCCACATCATGCCGAAGACTTGGTAGAGTGGATGACCAAGCCCTCCTCATCCTCCTCATCCTCTCTCACCCAGGCTCAGGGTACTGGCAAAGCAGCTGCCAAAGCGTCCTCTTCCCTGGTATCAATGTCATCATCAGTCACTCCTTCCCTAGACCAACCATGTCCTCCTGAGGAGTCCCCCGAACTGTTTGAGCACAGTGTTGGGTACATGCTCCAGGAGGATGCCCAGCATTTCGAAGGGTCTGATGATGATACCCAGCTAGAGGAAGGCAGTAGCGTGAGAGCAGAGAGAGGGGATGCTCAAGAAGGACACCAATCTGGCAGTCATGTTCCAGCAGCTGCAGCATACTGCCAGATTGGCTCCAGTGATGAGGAGGGAGGGGATGATGAGGTCACTGACTCCACGAGGGTGCCTAATAGGAGAGAGGAGGAGGAGGAGGATGAGGAGGAGGCACATCTCCAATGAGGCAGGATGCCCTCGGGGGGCCAGCGTAAGGGCAGCACACCGACGGAATCACACCGCAGAGCTCCGCCTGTGCAGGGCGCTGCCTCTACCCATTATTCAAAAAGTTCTTTGGTGTGGGCCTTTTTTGAGTCGAGTGCATCAGATCGCACAGCTGCTGTTTGCAACATATGTCTCAAGCGTATATCGCGTGGCCAAAACATCACCCGCTTGGGCACCACATGCTTGACCAGACATATGTTGACCTGCCATGCAGCTCGTTGGCAAGCCTACCTTAAAGACCCACACCAAAGAACAAAGCGGACCTCTTCTTGCACCGCATCAGCTGGGATCTCCAACCCCACTATACCTTCAGTCCTCTCTGAAACCTGCACTGAGAGGAATGAAGGTGTAGAATTAGGTGTGTCACAGCCAAGTACTTGCGGCCACTCTGCTAGTAGTACACCGACGTCCGATTCTAGCAGGCAAATTTCCCTGCCCCAGCTGCTGGACTGTCAAAAGAAGTTCACTCCCAGCCATCCACATGCCCAGCGGTTGAATGCTAGCTTGGCTAAATTGCTAGCGTTTCAACTGCTGCCTTTTCAGTTGGTAGACTCGGCCCCCTTCCGTGAGTTTGTGCAATGTGCGGTTCCTCAGTGGCAGGTTCCCAAACGCCACTTTTTCTCACGGAAGGTGATTCCGGCTCTCCACCGGCATGTGGAAGGCAATGTCTTGGCCTCGCTGGACAGGGCGGTCAGCGGTAAGGTGCATATTACCGCTGACTCATGGTCCAGCAGGCATGGACAGGGACGTTACCTTTCTTTCACGGCCCATTGGGTCACTCTTTTGGCAGCTGGAAAGGATGCAGGACAAGGTGCAGTAGTGTTGGAGGTTGTTCCACCGCCACGCCTCCAAAATGCTACTACTGGCTGTGACACACCCCTGTCCTCCACCCCCTCCTCTTCTTCTTCCTCCATGGCCTCTTCCTGTGCTTTGTCCTTGGAACCAGCGGTGCTCCGTAGGCGTTCAAGGGGCTACGCAAGTACGCAGGCAAAAAGATGCCATGCCGTGCTTGCGCTGGTGTGTTTGGGGGACAGGAGCCACACTGGGGCAGAGGTTCTGTCTGCTCTGCAGGGGCAGGCCGAGAGGTGGTTGACGCCATGCCAGCTTAAGCCAGGAATGGTAGTTTGCGACAATGGCACCAACCTCCTCTCCGCTCTCCGACAGGGACAACTGACCCATGTGCCCTGTGTGGCTCACGTCCTTAACCTGGTGGTGCAGCGGTTCTTGGGCAGGTACCCTGCCTTACAGGATGTCCTGAGGCAGGCCAGGAAAGTCTGTGTGCATTTCTGCAGATCTTATAATGCCAGTGCTCGCCTGGCTGAGCTGCAAAAGGAGTTGAACCTGCCCAAGAACCACCTTATATGTGACATGCCCACCAGGTGGAACTCAACGCTGGCCATGCTGCAGCGGCTGCACATGCAGCAGAGGGTCATCAATGAGTACCTGTGTGACTACAGCACCAGGACAGGGTCAGGGGAGCTCGGGTTTTTTTCACCACGCCAGTGGGGCATGATCAGGGATGCATGCACTGTCCTGGCACCATTTGAGGAGGCCACGAGGATGGTGAGCAGTGACAGTGCATGCATCAGTGACACTGTACCTCTTGTCCACCTGTTGGAACATACGCTGCGTGGAATAATGGACAGGGCACTTGAGGCAGAACAGAGGCAGGAAGAGGAGGACTTCCTTGCCTCTCAAGGCCCCCTTTACCCAGACAGTGTTCCTTCTGTCCCACCCATCGCACAGGAAGAAGAGGAGGAGGAGGAGGAGGAGGATTGTGTCAGCATGGAGGTGGAGCCTGGCACTCAGCATCATCAGCAGCAGTCTTTTAGGGATGATTTACAGTCCCAAGAAACCAGTGGACTTGTACGTGACTGGGAGGAGGTGGCTGCGGATCATGTCGTCCTTAGTGACCCAGAGGACTCCGGACCGAATGCCTCAGCTAACCTACGCTGCATGGCCTCCCTGATCCTGCAAAGTCTGCGGAAGGATCCTCGTATTCTTCGGATCAAGGAGAGGGACCATTACTGGCTGGCCACTCTCCTTGATCCACGGTACAAGGGTAAGGTTGTGGACCTTATCTTACCATCGCAGAGGGAGCAGAGGATGAGACAACTCCGGGAGGCCTTGCAGAAAGGTCTGTGCAACGCGTTCCCAGAGACTGGGAGGTTACAAACTCCTGGTCCTGGACAACGAGTTGCTGAGGCTTCGGTCAGTCAAAGAAGGAGCCTTGGGGAAGGTGGCCGTCTGACCGATGCGTTCAGACAATTCTTTAGTCCGCAGCCCCAAGGTATGATCGGTTCCAGCAACCATCGCCAGCGTCTGATATACATGGTGCAGGAATACCTAGGGGCAAGGTCAGACTTGGACACCTTCCCCACCGAAAATACTCTGGCTTACTGGGTCTTGAGGATGGATCACTGGCCAGAGCTTGCACAGTATGCAATTGAGCTACTGGCCTGTCCTGCATCCAGCGTTCTTTCAGAACGCACATTCAGTGCTGCTGGAGGATTTGTCACGGATCACAGGGTGCGCCTGTCCACCGACTCTGTTGATCGACTGACCTTCATAAAGATGAACCAGTCTTGGATCACTACCAGCTACCAAACACCTGAAGCTGATATAACAGACTAATTTATTTTCAAATGTCACATCCCTTTAAGACTGATGCTGATGCTGAGAGACTGTCCTGTTATGTTGACTGACTATCCTCCTCCTCCTCAATGATCCGATTGATGATGATAACTTGGAAGAACATTTTTGTTTCTGGGTGCCGCCACCAGTGGCTAAGGCCCAATTTTTCAGCCCCTGTTTAACAGGGGCGTGTTATTACAATTTTTTATGCAATGCTTTGCAGCAGGGCTCATTCCTGCACTCCAACTAGTGTATCTGGGAGAGGTTGCAGTGTCGTGGCACCAGCACCAGTGGCTAAGGCCCAATTTTTCAGCCCCTGTTTAACAGGGGCGTGTAATTACAATTTTTGATGCAATACTTTGCAACAGGGCTCATTGCTGTGCTCCAAGTACAGTATCTGTGAGGGGTTGCAGTGTTGTGGCACCAGTGCCTAAGGCCCAATTTGTCTGCCCCTGTTCAACAGGGGCATGCAATTACAATTCTTGATCTAATAATTCACAGCAGGGCCCATTCCTGCGCCCACCAAGAATAACTGTGAGGCCTTACAGTGTTGTGTCAACACCACCACCACCACCACCAAAGGCCCAATTTCTTGTTTCTTTCCCCCTTTTTTTGGGGTTCAATATGCGTTTTGGGGTCTGGTGTTAACATATACATCATTCCATAAAAACAATATATGGGCTGAGTGATTTGTTTCACTAACATTTTTTCACTAAGCATAATGCTTTTCACTATCTATTGGCACCTATAAATCCCCACACGCATATATACACGGTTCGCCTTTTGTTCACATAGGCCCACTGTGTTTTTTAGAAACAAGCATTTTAGCTAGGTCTAGCTGTCATTTTAAGATAAACAAAAAATAATATGCCCTGCCATTCATAGATATATATCTAATAAGAGATTAATGGATACAACACAGCTTTATAACCACAGGCAATCAGTTTGTTTATGCATGTGACAATGAACCATGCTTATAAGATACTTAATAGCTGCTTAATACCTTTAAACATGTAATAATACACACATTTGAGTTAGATAAAATATTTGAATATATCTAATAGGTGAGAACACAAACATGGTGATTGGAACATAGAAATAAATTAATACAGATAAAAACATAGAAACAATGCATATGAATTTTCTATATTCACCATGGTTTCTGTACTAATTGGATTGAGACTTTATATATTTATTCTCACTTTTATGATGCTGTCATTCACTGTTCTTTTATTCTTTATTTTTTCTTCTTCCCAATTATTTTTACGTATTTATCTATTCTTTCACTATACATATTTACACTTTATCACCTCATCACCTTTATCCGTCATTTCACCTTATACACAGTGCTACATAAAAAAACTGAAAATAATAATGATTTTTCATATATTCACTATATACAATAATTTTTGTAATTTTTGTGCTTTAGTTCATTTATATCTTCATGCATCACAAGTAATATGTGTCTATATGTACATGTATATATACTGTGAGGGGGTTTGCTCGGCAGCGGGTGTGTGTGACCCCCGGGATGGGCTCCCCACACAAAAACAGGCACAGCAGACGGAGCTTGTGGTTTTCAAAATCAAAAAGGTGCGGTTTATTTTCTATTTACAGTGACAAAACACAGCAAAGCAAAAGAAACATAAACAAAATAAATCCTGGTCAACTTGACCTCTGACTAAACATACAGGTTTCCTAACTAACAACTGGGATCAGCCTAGTGCTGTCCTAGTCCCTAAGTCCCTGGGTTTAAATGTCCAAGCAAATAGCCACACAGGCTTTGTCTCACCGCACAAGGGTTCACTCTCTCCAGGAAGTCCACACAGGTCTGCTTCCAGGCATGAGCTAACACCTAATGAATCTGGGAGTTCTTATAGAGGCCTAAATGAGCTGACAAGCTTCAGCTGGTCTCATCAACTCCCTGTCTGCACGACGCCCCACACTCTCCCTAGAGGTATGAGTCATCCATGAGCCCACTAGCCTCAGCTGGGTTTATACAACTCTCCACCTAGTTGTATAAGTCGGCGTAAAGCCTGAATCTGGGCGAAATATATCTACCCCCCTGGATGCAACCAGGTGACTTTACCTTCCTGCTGTCACAATATATATATATATATATATCTTTTTGCAAAACAAATAGCGAAGCACTTTAATATGAGATTTTTGGTATACATATATATTGGTGTTTATTGTGAAGAAAAGGTTTTTTGTTTCCTTATTTTAGCACATATGTTTCACATATTCATCACTTATGTATAACACAGGTGTTTAATATGAGATTGTCTATCTCAAACACTGTCTTGTTGGAGTCACACACACAGGGAACACCTATTAGTTGCTCCAATCATCTAATTAGATAATTAACTGACCCTGTTTTCAATTAACTTCCTAATGATCATGTGTTTGAAAGTATAAATTTGGTGTGCATTTGTCATGTAAACTAGCTATGAGTAAGCACTGAAATTACAGTGCGAAACGCGTCAGTTTGTCTGCTCTCATTCTTTGCTGTGGTTTGGATTTCTGTGATTTTCCAATAAAGGAACTGTTTTTGGAGTGCGGCTGTCCAATAGTTTCCCCCTCATTTTTCGCATCATTATATGCATTGCCTGCACCCGTGGCTTGGGATAGAAGTGGAAAAATCAATCAGGTACATCTGAGCGGTAATTTTCTTTTTTAGTATCTGTGAGGGGTTGCAGTGTTGTGGCACCAGTGCCTAAGGCCCAATTTTTCTGCCCCTGTTCAACAGGGGCATGCAATTACAATTCTTGATCTAATAATTCACAGCAGGGCCCATTCCTGCGCCCACCAAGAATAACTGTGAGGCCTTACAGTGTTGTGTCAACACCACCACCACCACCACCAAAGGCCCAATTTTTCAGCCCCTGTTCAACAGGGGCATGCAATTACAATTCTTGATCTAATAATTCACAGCAGGGCCCATTCATGCGCCCACCAAGAGTAACTGTGAGGGCTCACAGTGTTGTGGCAACACCAACATGTAAGGGGCAAATTTCAGCTGAGTATATACGGCAGGCCCGTACTTTCAAACATCCAACTTACAAACGACTCCTCCTTGCAAACGGAAGGATACAACAGGAAGTGAGAGGAAATCTACCCCTAGGAAGGCAAATTCTCTCCTGTAAGAGTTAATATGGGAAAAAAAGTGCCTCCTCTCCACTGATGCTTTATCACCAATTCTTGTTTCAATAAAAAACCTAAATTTTCAAAAAACATTTGTCATTAGGACGGAAAGTGAGGTGAACTGTTCTGAACAGGTGCACACTGCACAGACAGCAAAACAAATGTTACAGGGGTGATAACCCTTCCCTATGTTTTCCAAAAAGCTTAAAAATAGATTTTTTGGGCTGGAGCTACACTTAAACAATGTACCTGTTCAAAATTACAAACAGATTCTACATAAGAACAAACCTACAGTCCCTGTCATGTATGCACCGCCTGTATACGGCTGTTCAGAGTATATAGGGCCTTCTTTATTTTGTGTGCGGGGTTCCCCTTAATATCCATACAAGACCCAAAGGGGCTGGTAATGGGCTGGGGTGGGGGGGAGGGCTGTGATGGGGTAGCTATGCCATTTTTCTTAAAGATTTTCATCCATATTACCGGGACCAGACATTACATTAAAGCCGCAAGCAGTTTTAAATGGCTTTTTTTCCTTTAGAAATGTAATTTTGTGCAGGGACAGTTCTAAACACGGGAAACACGTGGCACTTCACAGGCATACTTTAGACACCCCCCAGGTACGATATTTAAAGGAATATTTGACTTTTTTTTTTTCACTTTATGCATCATTAAAATGACTGCTCCCGAAAAACGGTAGTTTTTAAAACTTTTTTTTTGGATTGATACATGTCCCCTGGTGCAGAACCCGGGTTCCCAAACCCTTTTTAGGACAATAACATGCATATTAGTCGTTATAATTAGCACTTTAGATTTCGAACGTTCGCATCCATTGTATTTAATAGGGTTCTAAAGTTCGTGCGAACTTTCGGTCCGTTCGCGGGTTCTGGTGCGAACCGAACCCGGGGGTGTTCGGCTCATCACTAATAATGAGTTTAATACAGGGTCACAACTTTCTGCTATATCCTCATCTCTAGAACAGCTTATTTGTGTGTTGCGTGAGCAATCTAAGATGCCACCTAATATTGCTGGGGGAAATTATAGTGGCTCTGCGGGAGTATGGTCTGGGGTTTTGTCAGCCCCCAAATCTTTTTCTTAAATCCTGTTGTTACTATACAATTTTTATTTGTGGCACCTTATCACTACCCTAAACTTTATTGTAAAATTAATTTGACTTTTTTGGTATTATTTAAACTTTTCAGACAGCAAAAATAATACACCAAAATGTAGGCAAAAAATGAAAATAACATATATGTTGAAATATTTTCTTCAGCCCCGGAAGACTTGGCTGCTCAATGACCAGGCCATTTTTTGCGATACGGCACTGGGTCGCTTTAACTGACAATTGCGTGGTCGATCAATGCTGTACCCAAACAAAATTGACATCCATTTTTTCCCACAAATAGAGCTTTCTTTTGGTGGTATTTGATCTCTGGGTTTTTTTTTTTGCGCTATAAACAAAAAAAGAGCGTAAATTTTGAAAAAAAAAGCAATATTTTGTACTTTTTGTAATAATAAATATCCCCAATTTCTTTTTAAAATGCAAATTTTTTTCCTCAGTTTAGGCTGATATGTATTCTTCTACATATTTTTGGTAATGAAAATTGCAATAAGCGTATATTGATTGGTTTGCGCAAAAGTTATAGCATCTACAACATTGGGGAAAGATTTATGGCATTTTTATTATTATTAATGTTTTTACTAGTATAGGCGGTGATCAGCGATTTTTATCGGGACTGCGACATTATGGCGGACAGATCGGACACTGTTGACACATTTTTGCGATCATTGACAATTATACTCTGATCAGTGCTACAAAAATGCACTGATTACTGTGTAAATGTCACTGGCAGGGAAGGGGTTAACACTAGGGGGCGATCAAGGGGTTAGCTATCTTCCCTCATGTGTGTTCTAACTTTAGGAGGATGGAAGTGACTAGAGGAGATGACAGATCATTGCTCCTAGGAACACACAATCTCTCTCTCCTCTTAAAGAACAGGGGTGTGTGTGTTTACACACACACATCCCTGTTCTGGCTCTCGTGCCCGCTATTGCGAGTGGCTGGCGGTCATCACAACTGCCGGCCACGCGCATTGGTACCCCCGCAGTGCAGCGGGCGCACGCCTGCTATCCCACTTAAAGGAGCCAAAGTATAGCTACAATGGTTCACGGGAACATGCCGACCTGCCGCAGTATAATGACAGCGGCTGGTCGGCAAGCAGTTAAAGAATTTTCACTGCACTCTGTGAATAGGTCGGCTGCGGAGAGAAGGAGGAGGGGGCTAAACTACTGGCTCGCTTCACCGCGGCAAACTTAGCCAGAAGTAGGAGCAAAACCAGGTACCTGCTCTGCCCCAAAAGGTGCCAAGTGTAGCAGCGGAGGGGGGCAGACAAGCAGAGCTTCCCCTTTTGGGTGGAGCTCCGCTTTAATCAACAAACCCCATATTTATTTTCTATTCAGTGATATCATAGTAGGTCCCCATTCACACTTTTCTGATTATTTCCCTACTCACTCTACACACACATACTACACTTAACATGCATAATCCCATTCTTTTTAATTGTTCCAATTTACATTTGTATGCTTAGTTGACCTGTGCTCTACACCCCATGCTTGAAAAAGTACATGGGCTTTTATTTTTGAGCATATAAAACAGAGTATACTTATCTGACTGTAATTTTCCTTTCCTGACACTAAAGCATGACAGCATATACGCATAGGCCCACCCCCCGCCCTGATCTAGGACTGGTTATACTATATAAATAATTCACCTCCCATCAGGCAGTATTCTCATAACTATCATTAATGCAAAGCCCTAGGGAAAGATCTTTATGCTGTCATGATTTAGCGCCAGGAAAGGAAAATTACAGACTGTTAAGTATACAATTTTCCATTTTACTGATACAAGCACGATGACAGCAAATGCTCATGGGATGTAGCACACACACAAAGAAACAAGGGTGGGTAATGCTGAAGTGTTTTAATTTAATGATCATATCTATCCAACATAGAACTACCAAAATGTATTATAGTTAAGGCTGCTGGATCCAATTTAAAATGGACCAAGAATGTGTTGAAGGTAGACCAGGTAGCAGCTCTACATACGACTTCTGAGGACAATGGGGAGACCCCTTTGAATTCTGCCCACGAGGCTGCCGTACTCCTGGTAGAGTGAGCACTCAGATCTTTGGAAGGCTCCAACTTCTTGGCGAGATAAGCTCTCCGGATGACCTTGACCAGCCACAAAGCCAATGCCCTGGAAGAAACTGCAAACCCTTTCCTGCTCCCTCCTGGGATGACAAACAGGCTCTCTGCTTACCTGAAGGAAAATGTCATCTCTATATATAGTTTTAGAACGGAACTGACATCTAACTCGTGAGGAACTGTCGATAACTCGTCTTGAAAGGTCGATGTCCTGACTGCTGTGGAATGGTGTATTATCTTTAGAACGATGATGTGGGAGAGTCTTTAGCAGAACTCTGTCTGGAAAATGGCAACAGTAAGGTGGCTTGTAGCCTAAGGCTTGTATTATGTCTGCCACCCTCCTTCCTGAAGTCATAGCTGTAAGAAATACTGCCTTCAAGATTACGTTTCATAATGTTGAGGATTTGCTCACCAAGAAAGGAGACTGGGATAAAAGTCTAGTACAACTTGCAAGTCCCATGGACCCATGGAGGGACATATGACCTTTCTGGGGGATCGATCCTAGTGCAGGCCCTCAGGAACTGATGAACAAAGTGTCTTGAAGACCATCTGACTCCCATTAGTGAAGACAATGCTGAAACTTGCACTCTCTGTGTGTTAACGCGCAAGCCTATCGCCAGGCCTGCTTGTAGAGAGTTTAATACTCGCAACTCTGATGGCGAAATAGGATCATAGCTTTGTGACTCAGGAAAGGCGGGAGCTCTTGCCCTCAATAAGGTTTTAACCACTGAGGCTGAACACCCAGCTTCTGTCAATCTCCACCTCTCAATTTCCTGACCGCTAAGTGGAGGTTGTTGGGGTCCACATGGAGCACCTATCCTTGTTGCAGTAGGTTCGGTATTCCTGGGAGCAGAATTGAAGGCTCTACTGCCAGAGACTGCAGTAAGGGGAACCATGGCCTGCGAGGCCACAGAGGTATCACTGCTATCACTAACCCTGAATATTTGTGTATTCTGCTGAGTAGCCCAAAGATTATCTGCACCGGAGGGAATACATATGCCAGCCAGCACTCCCAACTGGAACTGAATGCATCCACTGCTTCTGCTTCTGAAAATTTCACTCTGGAAAGAAAGCGTTTGCATTTTGTGTTGGTTGGCGTTGCCATCAAATCCAGATCCGGAATTACACATTGTTGCATATCTAGAGAAAGAATGATTGGTCCATGGACTACTCATTGCTGACCAGAGTCTTGCGACTGCTAGGAAATTTTGAGTAGCTGGGATATAAACTGCTGAGAGGTGTGACAGGTTCTGTTGGGCCCAACTTATAATGGGTGACACTTCTGCCAGGAGGGACCGACTCTGAGTTCCGCCCTGGTGATGCACATAGGCGACTGCAAGTCATCTTAACCTCACATATGCACAATGGTTTAAATATTGAGGTGAATCCCCATGCCAAAATTATTATAAAAAATGGTGTGAGCCTCCCCCCTTTTGGGCCTGGTATGGATCTTAAGGGGAAACCCCATGCCAAAAGGAAAAAAAAACGGCATCAAGTCCCCTACAAAATCCATACCAGACCCTTATCCGAGCACACAACCTGGCAGACCAGAAAAATGGTAACAAGAATTAGATCATACTAGAGTAGTTTAGAAAGTTAGATTTATTCTATGGCAAGATATGGCACAATCTAAAGCCAATAATAGAAAAACAGCTTCACAGTAAATTGCTAGCGACAATTCTCAGTTACTGTTGGGTATCAAACAAAAACAAACTCACAAGACAATACATACAACAAATAAAGGAAAGAAAAAACATCCGGACGCCATGTAGCAACGCTAGGTTGTCAGATGAAAAACTCATCATATGGATTGAGTAAGCTTCATGTATCATCATCATAGATATATGACAGCCTGACTGTGTGTGGCCCCATGGATGGGAAGGATAGGGAAGGGGATGGGGGATGGTTGCCAGCTGATACAGATGAAATATCTGGAGAGCTTAGACTACTCAATAGTTCCACATGAGGAGAGTAGGTGGTCCCGGATTATTCATCAAGGTAGGGTGACCTTGGTTACCTGTAGAGCTGAAGGTGAGATGTGGTGAAAAATTAGTCTTATGCATTTATTTGGGTCAGCTCATACAGATCATAGTGAGTGAGTAGCTGAAATGTATTTGTTGTATTAGAACAATGCACTCTTGTCACTGTGGAAACAATAGCCTTAATTTGTGTAGATCCCGGCAGTCTGGTGTGCAAAAGATGGTGTCAGCAACTGCGTCAAGGATAGGAATATGAAAATTCATTTATATGTAGCGCCCTGCTCATATTGGGTAGGCGCTAGTGGTAAATTTAGTTGTCTGAGCTGTAGTTTAGCTCAGAGTGATTGTACCAAATTGTTGGTCTCTGTTCCAGTTCAGCTGAGTTGCACATTTTCCACCTGACTGTAGGTGTCGTTGTCACCACAGGTCAAGGTTGGAAATGCAGTAGGCTGGGTGCATTGGGTATTCCTTTCCCGGAAACAGCGCAGTTGGAGTGGTCACCTGTTGTGCATTCTGGGAGAGGGTACTTAAGGAGCAGACACCATTTTTCCAGGGTCTTCCGATCCTGACCTGACGGCCCTTCTGGCCTCAGGGATGTGTTAGCAGTTTTTTTTCTGCCTCGGGGCCTGCAGACCCGAGGCTCCGTTACTGAGAGTGGGCCCAGGAGTTTCTGGGGCCTACTTATCCAGGGATGGTCCTGTGTCGCCTTCCCTGCGGGAAGGGGCCGAACAATTGAGGACTTAATTGGACGACGCATCCGGATAAAAATCTACCTCACAGTGCTGCCGACTGCCTGAAAGATCCTGGTACTGTGTGTTATGTTTTCAGAACTTTACCAAGCGTGTGATTACCCAAGTCTGTGGCAGAGACTTTTGAACGAGCTCGCACCGGCTGCTAGGTCAGTGAGGGAGGCCTATCCGGTGGTTGCTAGATCCAGTGTGGAAGCTGTTTGTTCTCTGGATTAAAGAAAGTACCTGTGATCCGCAAAAGTAAGGTACCTGAATTTCCCCTAACCCTCCATCCCTCCTTTCTGGAGTTCTTTAATAAAACCCTTGAGAAAAAGAGACTAATGCCCCATACACACGATCGTTTTTCTTGCCATTTTTTTTCTTGCCGTTTTTCACGTCGTTTTTTTTCATGTTTCCTCTCAAGCCTGTCTTGCGTACACACGATCATTTAAAAAAACGATCAAGCAAAGCGCAGTGACGTACAACACGTACGACGGCACTATAAAGGGGAAGTTCCGTTCGAATGGCGCCACCCTTCATGTTAGTAAAGTTTGTTGAGCGACGATTCGCTCTTTTCAGTCTCGTGCTTTTCAGTCCGTGACTGCGTGACGAATGTGCTATCTCCATTACGAACGCTAGTTTTACCAGAACGAGCGCTCCTGTCTCATACTTGATTCTGAGCATGCGCGTTTTTTTTCACGTCGTTAAAGCATACACACTATCGTTTTTCACGTCGTTAAAAAAAACGACATGAAAAACGACGTGAAAAAAGAGAGCATGTTCGAAATTTTTAATGGCCGTTTTTCACGTCGTTAAAAATGCTCTGGAGCCTACACACGATCATTTTTAATGGCCATTTTTTTTAATGGCATGAAAAACGATCGTGTGTATGGGGCATTAGTGTTTGGTGCAGACATTTGTAAACAACTCTTCAAGGAAGACCCCTAAGACGGATGTGGTGAACAGTAAGGTAACGTCAGGCCCAAAATCTTAAAGCAGCGGCCCCTGCGGGGGTATTGCTACATATACATATATCACAGCATAGAACTTCCAGTCGTGGGCTTATAGTAGCCACCATGTGGTGGAGGTACATTACCGTCCCGTGTGATAGATGTCCATAGGGTTTTAATCCTCTGTAATCCTATCCAAGAATTGTACGTAGCCGTATCACTCAGAATTCGCGTATCGAAATGGGCTTGTTTGTTTGTTTCCAAACACCTTCAGCTGTGTGCCGTGCACGATCATGTATCTCCTTCACGTAGCTGGCAACCTTAGCTCAATGCGGCTTGCGTAGGTGGCATCATGTGATGGAACGGTTGTGGTTTTGCTAGGAAGGATAATGTAGTTTCATCTGGACTTTTTTGGTGAATGGGTAGGGGTACAATGTACCCCATACTCATTCACATGATGGGGTGGGATCTGGGGGCCCCCTTGTTAAAGAGGGCTTCCAGATTTCGATAAGCCCCCCACCCTTAGATCCTCACAACCACAGGGCAGGGTTGTGGGGGATGAGTCCCTTGTCCCCATCAACATGGGGACAAGGTGCTTTAGGGTGAGGTGCCCAAAGCACCCACCCCCCATGTTGAGGGCATGTGGTCTGATATGGTTCAGGGGGAGTGCTTATTTGTCCCCCCCTCCTTTCCTGGCCTGCCAGGCTGCATACTCAGATAAGGGTTTGCTATGGATTTTAGGGGGACCCCCACGCCATTTTTATTTTAAATTTTGGCGTGAGGTTTCCTCTCAAAATCCTAAGGGCCTGGTATGGATTTAGGAGGAGGGACCCCATTCCATTCTTTTTTTGGCTGTTTTTTTTTTTAATTAAACAAAACAAATGCTCTCACCTAGCTTGAGAAATTTGTCCTCATGTGCACGGAGGTGCACGGAGGTCCTCATAGATGAGCCAGAACTATCCACTTTGTTCTCGGGTTGCGATCAAGGGATGGATCCAATATCGATGCCTCCTCTTCCTCCTCCGCTCTTTCTCCTGTTGTGCTTCCATCAATACTGCTACACCTGATGTGATTAAGGCTGGCGCTGAAGTTGCCAGAGAGGATATAATGGCTGACCGACACACACCAGCACACATCAAAGGAATAGGGATTACAGCGGCAGGGAAAGGATTTTACAATATGTCACATCGAGATTGTTTTGATTGGTCAATTGACAAGTCGGACTATCATAAAGTCGGAGCAAAATCATATCTCGTTCACTAAAGTTGGATCGATGTCAGACCAAAGTCGCAGGGCAAAGTCAGATCGACAGTTGTACGACTGTTGTGTAATACCAGTGTGAACTGGGCTTTAGGGAAATAAAAAGGACCACTGACAGATCTGCCAGGGAATGGGAAGGTTCTAAAACTTTTCCCACCTGCTTGGATAAAATAAAGTGAGTAAGTTGGATAGATAGCTTTCAGTATCTTCATTTAAATAAGATAGCCTTTTAAACATTTTCAATTTACACTATGCTATGTGGTTATTACATTAACAAACACTCCCTTGGTATAAAATCTTTAGCAATTTTGTCTTGTTGTAGTACCCATTAACAGAACTTATATTACCTTTCTGCTGGTGCATATTTTATGTTCCTTATATTTACAGTATTTTCTTGTAGCACGTTATGGAAAATTGCATTTAGCTTGAACATTTTCATAGCCCATTACGCAGCAGTAACAAATTTATAAAGTCTAGAGATAAACTGTGGACTAAAATATGTTTCCTTCCTTACTGTATTTTAGCCTGCCACTGACTATAAAGAGAACCAAATTAATTACAAACATGAAATCTAAGTTACTTAATAGACTACATGTGTCTTGGTGTCGCCTTATGTAAATAATAGAAAGTGCATATTGGTGGCACAGTTCATTTGAAAACCAAAATGAATAATTCCCTTCCTTTCAGAAAAGCAGACTATGGGAAAATATATTACCTTAGTGGTGTAATATGAAAGTACCTACTGCTTTATGATAGATTAGACAGCTTGACCCGACTGATATTCTTTTTCCTTGACTGTGTTGTATATTTTTTAAATGAATGGCATTCAAATGTAGTCATATCGCAAGCCATTCATGGGAATGCTGTTTAAACAAAATGAAATCAGTAACCTAAAAAATGACCCGACCAGACTTTTGTTGGACATTCTCTGTTGAATGATGCACCTGTCAAATGAGCCTGGAAGTACTTTACATCATGCTGACAGGGATAGACAGACAGAACCTAAGTGAAGAATAGACTCGCTTACCGGAGTCTGAACAAGAAAGGAAGTAAGATTTTAGTAAGCAAAGATATGAATTTTTCTCTTAATTTAAAGTCTGAATCAGGCAATTATTTTTCTGCATCCTTTAATAAATGCCTAACATTATCCTATAAGATCTATGCATACCAAAATATGATGTAGAAAACTAATCTCAATATTAACCACATGAAGACTGCCCCATGTACAGGTCCTTCTCAAAAAATTAGCATATTGTGATAAAGTTCATTATTTTCTGTAATGTACTGATAAACATTAGACTTTCATATATTTTAGATTCATTACACACAACTGAAGTAGTTCAAGCCTTTTCTTGTTTTAATATTGATGATTTTGGCATACAGCTCCTGAAAACCCAAAAATCCTATCTCAAAAAATTAGCATATTTCATCCGACCAATAAAAGAAAAGTGTTTTTAATACAAAAAAAGTCAACCTTCAAATAATTATGTTCAGTTATGCACTCAATACTTGGTCGGGAATCCTTTTGCAGAAATGACTGCTTCAATGCGGCGTGGCATGGAGGCAACCAGCCTGTGGCACTGCTGAGGTGTTATGGAGGCCCAGGATGCTTCGATAGCGGCCTGAAGCTCATCCAGAGTGCTGGGTCTTGCGTCTCTCAACTTTCTCTTCCCAATATCCCACAGATTCTCTATGGGGTTCAGGTCAGGAGAGTTGGCAGGCCAATTGAGCACAGTAATACTATGGTCAGTAAACCATTTACCAGTGGTTTTGGCACTGTGAGCAGGTGCCAGGTCGTGCTGAAAAATGAAATCTTCATCTCCATAAAGCTTTTCAGCAGATGGAAGCATGAAGTGCTCCAAAATCTCCTGATAGCTAGCTGCATTGACCCTGCCCTTGATAAAACACAGTGGACCAACACCAGCAGCTGACATGGCACCCCAGACCATCACTGACTGTGGGTACTTGACACTGGACTTCAGGCATTTTGGCATTTCCCTCTCCCCTGTCTTCCTCCAGACTCTGGCACCTTGATTTCCGAATGTACTTTGGACCACTGAGCAACAGTCCAGTGCTGCTTCTCTGTAGCCCAGGTCAGGCGCTTCTGCCGCTGTTTCTGGTTCAAAAGTGGCTTGACCTGGGGAATGCGGCACCTGTAGCCCATTTCCTGCACACGCCTGTTCACGGTGGCTCTGGATGTTTCTACTCCAGACTCAGTCCACTGCTTCCGCAGGTCCTCCAAGGTCTGGAATCGGTCCTTCTCCACAATCTTCTTCAGGGTCCGGTCACCTCTTCTCGTTGTGCAGCGTTTTCTGCCACACTTTTTCCTTCCCACAGACTTCCCACTGAGGTGCCTTGATACAGCACTCTGGGAACAGCCTATTCGTTCAGAAATTTCTTTCTGTGTCTTACCCTCTTGCTTGAGGGTGTCAATGATGGCCTTCTGGACAGCAGTCAGGTCGGCAGTCTTACCCATAATTGCGGTTTTGAGTAATGAACCAGGCTGGGAGTTTTTAAAAGCCTCAGGAATCTTTTGCAGGTGTTTAGAGTTAATTAGTTGATTCAGATGATTAGGTTAATAGCTCGTTTAGAGAACCTTTTCATGATATGCTAATTTTTTGAGATAGGAATTTTGGGTTGTCATGAGCTGTATGCCAAAATCATCAATATTAAAACAAGAAAAGGCTTGAACTACTTCAGTTGTGTGTAATGAATCTAAAATATATGAAAGTCTAATGTTTATCAGTACATTACAGAAAATAATGAACGTTATCACAATATGCTAATTTTTTGAGAAGGACCTGTATATACTATGGCTGGATGGTCACTATGCGCTGGATAACGTACATGTACGTGATCCGGCATGTCCAAGTAAGGTGGGCGTGTGTCACCCCATCTGTGTTGTCATTCAGTACAGCACAAGTCAGTTATCAGGTCCAGGCCAATGCTTTTTGGCCTGTACCTGCTGATTGGCTGTACCGAATCACAGCACAGCCTGTGCCAATGTTTGTACACACAGACACAGGAACTGAAACGTTCTTCTCTCTGAGCTCTTTTTGGTTCCAGAGAGAGAAGAGAGCAGACTTGTGTGAGTAAAAACAGCACACCTACACTTGCACGCACTTAGTTAGGCACAATTAACTCCTTGATAGCCCCCCAGTTAACTCTTTGAGTGACCTGTTACAGTGTCATACAGTGTACATTGTACAGAATATTTTTACCGATCACTGCATTAGTGACACTAGCGACGTCGGATAGCATTAGCATCAGTTAGCATCCCTCCCAGATAGTGATAGATTGCCTACCACACTATTTGCTTCCAATCCACATTTAACCCTTTAATTGCAAGCAACACTATCACAGTCAAACTACAACCGCTATTACTAGAATAGTGTCTGAATGGATCAGTATCTTTGATCAGATCAGAACTATAGTAATGTCCCCAAATGTATAGTGTTCCCAAAAACAAAGTGTTAGCAGGATCATCCTCATTTGCTGCCAGCACTTGCATTTAGCCAACACACTCCCCCCAACAAATGCAGTGTCAGTATAATTTCTGATCACTGCCACATCTGATACATTGTACACAAAACTGCAGTGTTAGCAAGATCAGGCCTGATCTCTGATAGCACTAGCAGGCACATTTTATTTCTAGTGGTTCAATCAGTCCCTGACAACCAGGAGCTCTTTTTTCTGTTAGTCACACTGGTACCTGTAAATGTAGTACCCAAAATGTCCAAAGAAAGGTACACTAGTGAAGAGGCCTACATGATTCTGAGAATGACAGATAAGAGAGAAGGGAAGTCCTCTCAGAATATGAATCTGTAGAAAGTAGCGACACCCTGACATGTTGTTTAAATGATGCAGAAGAGGTTCCTGCTAAGTTCAGGCGTACTCGAACCCATGCCCAGGTTGCTAAAGTGCTAGAAACGCATGATTATTCTTATATGCACTAGATTGGTTTTGGTGAACTGGCAGGCACCAGCGGCCTAGTACATCCTAGAATTATACACACCAGCACTGCAGTATCTCATGGTGATGTGATGAGTCCCAGAAGTGCAGTCCAAGCTGGTGAGGTGCCTAGCACTAGTATTACCCCACAGCCACCAAGAATTTCAGGCCCGTAGAGCCCACAATATCCTCCCAGAAGTGTTTGCAAATCCTGATTGGCAGCCCCCAGATTCAGCAGCACCCATTATCCCCCTTTCACAGCCCAACCTGGAATTCAGGTTAAAACAGCAAATGTAATACCGATATATGTTGGCAGAATGGCACGGCTGCGCATAGCAACGGACCTGTACGTCACTTTGCATTTGCCGCCGTGCGCTCAGTGAGCGTGCCCGCGGGTCCCGCGTATTCGATGTCCACCGGGTGCCCACGATCGTCTCACGGAGAGGCAGAACGGGGAGATGCCTATGTAAACAAGGCATTTCCCTGTTCTGCCTAGCAACATGACAGAGATCTACTGCTCCCTGTCATCAAGAGCAGTGATCTCTGTCATGTTCTAGGTAGCCCATCCCCCCCACAGTTAGAATCACTCCCTAGGACACACTTAACCCCTTGATCGCCCCCTAGTGTTTAACCCCTTCCCTGGAAGTGTCATTTACACAGTAATCAGTGCATTTTTATAGCACTGATCGCTGTATAAATGACAATGGTTCCAAAATAGTGTCAAAAGTGTCCACAGACCCGATTCATCATATGCAGGTGTTCTCTGCTGCAATGGCCAGGCATAGATCTGACCATTTAATGCTTTTCATGCATTCCAACAACAATACACTCTGTCATCCTTGGGGTGACCCTGAATATGATCAGTTCCACCAAACTCGGCCCCTCTTAAACTACATGTCCCAAAAATTTGCAGATGTGTACACGCCCCAACAAAACATCTGTATAGATAAGTCCCTCATTCATTTTTCTAGCCATCCTGCATTCATCTCTCCAGCAAGCGTGCCAGATATGGGGTCAAACTGTATAAGCTCTGTGAGAGGGTAACAGGCTATGTAGGGATGTGTCCCTTAAACATTGGCTTCAGTTTGTCCTTTGCTATAACTTAATTTAGAGTGCTTCTTTACCAACTTGTCAACCGGCTCATGCCAATATATGTTGGCAGAATGGCACGGCTGCGCAAAGCAACGTACCTGTACGCGCTGGCTCGCGCGCCCGCCGCGTGCTCCGTTAGCGTGCCCGCGTGCCCTGCGGACTCGTAGTCCGCTGGGTGCCCACGATCATCTCACGGAGAGGCAGAACGGGGAGATGCCTATGTAAACAAGGCATTTCCCTGTTCTGTCTAGCAACATGACAGAGATCTACTGCTCCCTGTCATCAAGAGCAGTGATCTCTGTCATGTTCTAGGTAGCCTATCCCCCCCCACAGTTAGAATCACTCCCTAGGACACACTTAACCCCTTGATCGCCCCTAGTGTTTAACCCCTTCCCTGCCAGTTTTATGTACACAGTAATCAGTGCATTTTTATAGCACTGATCGCTGTATAAATGACATTGGTCCCAAAATAGTGTCACAAGTGTCCGATGTGTCCGCCATAATGTCACAGTCACGATAAAAATCGATGATCGCCGCTATTACTAATAAAAAAAATTATAATAAAAATGCCATATAACTATCCCCTATTTTGTAGACGCTATAACTTTTGCGCAAACCAATCAATATACGCTTATTGCGATTTTTTTTTTACCAAAAATATGTAGAAGAATACATATCGGCCTAAACTGAGAAAGAAATATATTTTTATATATTTTTTGGGGATATTTATTATAGCAAAGAGTAAAAAATATTGTACATCAATTTTGTTTGGGTACAACATCGCAGGGCCGCACAATTGTCAGTTAAAGCGGCGCAGTGCCGAATCGCAAAAAGTGCTCTGGTCAAGAAGGGGGTATATTCTTCCGAGCCTGAAGTGGTTAACAATGGCTTTTTAACTGACAAGTCTTCTTAATATGTGGCAACACTGTTATCATAGAAAAGATAATACTAAGCGTGAGATGGTTTGGCAATACGCATAGAAAATGTTTACAAAATATAATCATAAATACTGATGAATATGTCTGGGAACTAACTTTAAGATTGTACAATAATACACATATACTGTGTATATACTGAAGTAAATGCTACAATAAATATAATTCCAAAGGTGGTTACGGATTCCCTCTATTTATTGCATATATGTATTAATTTGTCTATACCTATAATTAGCTAGTCTGAAGCCGTGTACACACGTTCGGTTTTACCGATGAAAACAGTCCGATGGACTGTTTTCATCGGACGAACCGATCGTGTATGGGCCCCATCGGTCTTTTTTCCATCGGTGTGAAAAAATAGAACATGTTTTAAATTCATCCGATGGGAAAAAAAACTATAGCAAAATCCGATCGTCTGTGTGGAAATCCATCGGATAAAAAACCCACGCATGCTCAGAATCAAGTCGACGCATGCTCAGAAGCATTGAACTTAATTTTTCTCGGCTCATCGGAGTGTTTTACGTCACCGCGTTTGAAACGGTCCGTTTTTTGACTGATGGTGTGTGGGCAAGACTGATGGAAGACAGTTTCATCGGATTTCCGATGGAAAAAAACATCGGATTAGAATCCATAGGATATCCGATCGTGTGTACAGGGCTTAAGACTCTGATAAGCACAATGATATAAGGTTAGCTATGAAAATAAACACACTGCTTAGTGAAACAATGGGGCTGATTTACTAATAACAGTGCGCTGCGCTGGTTCTAACCTTAATTGGTGCGCCGGATAACTCCTTCACTGGGCGCAGGAAGCAGCGCCGCACTGTTATAGTAAATAGAAATGTCAGCGGCGCTCTATTGAAAATGAATGGTTCCCTATGGGAGCCCATTGATTTGAATAGAGGTCGCCCGGGAAGTCGGATCCGACTTGCGGGCGACTCGTGTGCCAGCTGACACAGGGACAGCGCGACTTTGCGAGGCGATCTGGACACGACCTGAGCATGCAGCAGCCGCTCAAGTCGTGTCCAAGAGGCGACTAGCCGGCCGAGAATGTGTCCAGCGCGATGTGATCGCGCTGGTCCTCGGCAGCCTCGCTGTCCCATGTTTGGTATGAATCATGAAGGGGAATTTCAGGCCAAATTTTAAAGAAAAAACCGGCATGGGTTCCCCTTCAGGAGCATACCAGGCCCTTAGGTCTGGTCTGGATTCTAAGGTGAACCCCCCTAAGCCGAAAAACGGCATGGGGGTCCCCCCAAAATCCAAACCAGACCCTTAGGTCTGGTCTGGATTTTAAGGTGAACCCCTCAAGCCGAAAAACGGCGTGGAGGTCCCCCCAAAATCCAAACCAGACCCTTATCCGAGCACGCAACCCGGCAGGCCGCAGGGGAAAAGGGGGGGACGAGAGCGGCCCCCCCTCCCTCCTGAACCGTACCAGGCCGCATGCCCTCAACATGGGGGGTTTGGTGCTTCGGGGCAGGGGGGCGACCTGCGGCCCCCCACCCCAAAGCACCCTGCCCCCATGTTGATGGGGACAAGGGCCTCTTCCCGACAACCCTGGCCGTTGTTTGTCGGGGTCTGCGGGCGGGGGGCTTATCGGAATCCGGGAGCCCCCTTTAATAAAGGGGCCCCCGGATACCGGCCCCCCACCCTATGTGAATGAGTATGGGGTACATCGTACCCCTACCAATTCACCTGGTGGAAAAAAATTGCAATAAAAAACCACACAGCTTTTTAAAGTATTTTATTGCACAGCTCCGGGGGTCTTCTTCCGACTTCGGGGGTCTCCGGTGTCGTCGCCGCCGCTCTCCGGTTTTCTTCTGCCGGGCCACCGCTAACTTCTTTAGCTCTTTTGCTAGCGGAGGCCCGGTCTTCTCCGTCGTCTTCTCCCCTCTTCTCCTCTCCGGTTCTTCCTTTCTTCTGCCGGGCCTCCGCTAACTTCTTTTAGCTCTTTTGCTAGCGGAGGCCCGGTCTTCTCCGTCGCCTTCTTCTTCTCCCACTATCCGGTTCTTCTCCCGCTTCTTTCTTCTGCCGGCCCCTCCACTAACTTCTTTAGCTCTTTTGCTAGTGGAGGGGCCGGTCTTCTCCGTCGTCGCCGTCTGCGTCTTCTTTTCTCTTCTCCTCCTCGATGTTGACTCGTCGCTTCCTCTCGCAGTAATGTTAAATTTTCGGTCCGCAGAGATTAATATAGGCTTCTCACGGTTCAGGAGGGAGGGGGGGCGCTCTCTCATCCCCCGCTCTTCCCCTGCGGCCTGCCAGGTTGTGTGCTCGGATAAGGGTCTGGTTTGGATTTTGGGGGGGACCCCCACGCCGTTTTTTTGGCGTAGGGGTTCCTCTTCAAATCCAGACCAGACCCAAGGGCCTGGTATGCTCCTGGAGGGGGAACCCATGCCGGTTTTTTATTTAAAATTTGGCCTGGAGTTCCCCCTCAAGATTCATACCAAACACAGTGCCTGCCATTGGTGGGGATCCAAGTCGGATCCCTGTTCATTGAAAGTCGGACATATGTCGGCTTCATGTCGCAGGGCAAAGTCGGATCCAAAGTAGGACAGATGTCGTGTCGCACTAGTGTGAACCCAGCCTAAATACAACTACACTGCTGCTCTCAGCTGCTCATATCACTCTGGTCTCACTAAATAGCTAAAATCGTAAATAATACTGTTTTTGGAGCTTAGGGCGGCTCCTTATCATATACATGCAAATCTGGTAAAACACGGCATGCAAACGCCACAAAGCGCGCCTTTCTAAACGCCACTTTCAACCTTAGTTCAGAACACTTTGCACCAGCGTCCCATCTACATGGGGCCTAAAAACGCCTATGCCATTTACAGCTCCAAAACGCCATGGAGAGATGTTTTTAAGCTGCAAAAAACGCTCAAACAAGCGGTTGGAAAGACGTCCGTGTGCATGTAGCCTTATATTAACCACTTGCGCACTACCCAGACCAAGTTTCACATTTCAGCGCTGATGCACTTTTAATGACAATTGCGCGCTCATACAACACTGTAACCCAATGAAAATGTTTTATTTGTTGGCACACAAATAGAGCTTGCTTTTGGTGCTATTTGATCACCTTTGTGTTTTATTTTTATTTTTTTTCTATAAATACAAAAGACCGAGTTTAAAAAATAAATAAATGGATATTTTACCCACTTCAGCACTGGGCCTATTCTGGCACTTCTCTCCTTCATGTAAAAATCATAAATTTATGGCTATAAAATTACTTGAAAACTCCAAACATTATATATTTTTTTGGAGCAGACACCCTAGGGAATAAGATGGCGGTCATTGCTAATTTTTATCTCGCTCGGTATTTGTGCAATAAATTTTCAAACGCCTTTTGTTTGCTAAAAATATTACAAAACAGTAAAGTTACGGCCAATTTTTTGGTATAATGTGAAAGATGTTGTTATGCTGAGTAAATAGATACCTAACACGTCACGCTTTAAAATTGCGCACACACATGGCATGACACCAAACTTCAGTAATTAAAAATCTCCCTAGGCGATGCTTAAATTTTTTTTACACGTTACCATTTTGGCATTACAGAGGAGGTCTAGTGCTAGAATTGCTGCACTCGTTCTAACGCACGCAGCAATAACTCACATGTGTGGTTTGAACGGCGTTTACATATGTGGGCGGGACTTACGTGTGTGTTCGCTTCTGAGCGCGAGCTACCGGGGACATGGGCTTTTTTTTCTTATTTTTTTGACTTTTTTGTATTTCTTACTCTTTTTTAATTCTTTTAATTTTTTGGGATCTCTTCTATTCCTATTACAAGGAATGTAAACATCACTTGTAATAGGAATGTGTGTGACAGGTCCTCTTTATGAAGAGATGCAGGGTCAATAAGACCCCGCATCTCTCCTCCAGGCTGGAAAACATGATATTGTTCCAAAAAAATCACCAATCTCATGCTGACAGCCAAGATCACGGCTTGGTGAACATACGGGAACCCGGCATGATGTCATAACGTCGTGCCCGCGCCTCCGACGGTCATAGAGATGACTGATGACCATCTGGTCATCAGTCATCTCCAAATCGTTCTCCGAGCCCCAGATGGCACGGGAGAGCCCGGAGAAGCACCGGATGGCAGCAAGAGAGGGGGGACGTCCCCTCCCCCTGCCTATAAGAACGATCAAGCAGCGGAACTGCCACTATGATCGTTTTTATTGTGCACAGAATCGCCGGCTGAAAAGAATGATATCTGAATGATGCCTGCAACTGCAGATGTCACCGCCCAAAGCCAAGGATGTCATTTGACGGTGGGCGGTAGGAAACTGGTTAATATTTTTTAAAAAGGTAATTTTTCTTCTTCATTGATGTACACTGATGAGACTGCACTGATGGGCACCGATAAGGTGGCAAGGGTGGGCACTGAGAGGTGGCATTGCTATTAAGCACTGGTGGGCAGTGAGAAGTGGCACTGCTAGGTGGCAATGATAGTTGGCAGTGATGGGCACTGATAGGCACTGGCAGCACTGCTAGGTGCCACTGATTGGCACCAGTGGTGGGCATTGATAGGTGGCACTGGCAGGGGCTACTAATTGTCACAGATGATGCAGAATTGCCTCTTCCTCTTCGGGCCCCATGTCCCTTGCACATAAGCCGGTGATTGCCTTTTTTTTATGCTCACGCTGTCAGCACAAGGAGAAAACAAAAACCATTACCCAGCTTTTGTTTACATCACGTGATCAGCTGTCATTTGCTGACAGCTGATCACATGGTAAAGGGCAGGGATCGGCCCCTTACT
The DNA here is from genome assembly GCA_029206835.1 of Rana muscosa. NCBI lineage: Eukaryota > Metazoa > Chordata > Amphibia > Anura > Ranidae > Rana > Rana muscosa. The sequence goes on along the minus strand of CM055116.1, from coordinate 716,714,161 downwards.
CGGATCTGTCATCACCCGAGTCACAGTGACTCTGTGACCACAGCGCGCGCAAAGGGGAGGACGTCTATTGACGGACTCCCGGCAATTGAGGACCATGCTGTGGCCGTCGATCAGTTATAGCGCTGATCTCAAGTGATTAAAGAGGGTCAAAATGGGCCATTGACATGCATCACAATTCAACTTAGGAATGAGTCTTTGAAAAGTTAAACTAAATAATTTGGCCACTTTATCCTTCCAAATAATTCACTTCCTGTCACATAGCCACACAGGAAGTGAGGGAAAATCCCTAACAATGTCTTTCCTTGGGGACACAGGTCAGTCTAAATACTTTCCCTATTATGCACATTGCACTCCAGCATATTGCGGGGTACACCACAAATTATTATTAGGTAGTTTGGACTGTGGGGTTTATTTACTAAAGGCAAATCTACTTTGCACTACAAGTGCACTTGCTGTATATCTGAGGGGGACATGCAAGCCAAAAAAAAAAAAACATCTTTGCTTTTACATGATTGTAACATCCAATCACCAGTACTTTCCCTCAGATTTTCAGCAGCTACACTTTTACTGCGGAGTGGATTTGTCTTTACTAAACCCCAAACTACCCAATGATTTGGGGTGTACACAACAAAGTGCTAGAGTGCAATTTGCTTAATGGGGACACTAGTTAGATTGATCTGTGTGTCCCCAAGAAAAGCCATTGGTAGGGTTTTACCTTCACTTCCTGTTTAGCTGTGTGACAGGAAGTGAAGCCAATGTTAAGAAAAGGAGACAAAGGCCAAACTACAAAAAAAAAAACACACACACGCAGGGGTTCTAACACTTTGTTTCCCTCAAAATGCCCACAATTAGAATTGTATGGCCTTGAGCTATTTTTAAGTGCAGTGCTCTAAATCAGTGCTTCTCAAGTACCCCCAACAGGCCATGTTTGCAGGTTTTCCTTCATCTTGCACATGTGCTTTAAATCACAGTCAATGGTTTTGATTTTTGGACAGCAATTCTCGATAAGCTAAATTCACAAAACATGTCCTGTTGGGGTTACTTGAGGACTGAGGCTGAGAACCACTGCAGTAAAAAAGGAAAATTGAATACTTACCGCTCTGTATTTTTCATTTCCTGGTGACGCTCCATGGCAGCACACAATACAATCCATGCATATACTACCATGAAGGCACCAGGGTAAACAAATCACACCTGATTTGTTTTGACAAACAATCAGCTGTCACATTTGTTGCAAAGAAAACACAAAACAAACATCAAAACTTTTCATGTAATTTTATTGTTCAACAAAACAAAAAAGGGAAGGCAAAATAAAAAACATGGTCAATTTGAAACAGTTACACTCTCAACATCTTGAGCAATTTTTGGCCAAAAAAATGCAGCAGACAATTAAAGCAAAGTGAACAAACAACACACATTAACATCAGAATTATTTCAGGGGAACATATCTCCCCCATACCAAAAATATACAATCCACATAAGTTAACCAATCACTTGTTTTGCAAAGACATAACAAATAAAATACATGTGTTACAAACGCGATAAGGACACCAACATGTACGTTTTACCCCCCACACACACACACACACACTTGCCTCTTCTCAAGGCAAGCGACCGAATGCTCTGTGAGCTTTATATAACATATGTTTGTGTGCTAATGAGGCAATTGAAAACACATGCACAGTCCATGAAATACCCAAAATGCAAGTTCTCCAAATGTAGAGACTGAAATTCAAAGTGGGCACACCTGTTAAGATGTCCTTCAATTTCTTACCCATAAAAACACTCTCTGAGTGAGCATGCCCAGAAATATCCAAGCGCTGTTCACACACAAAAAGCACGCCAAAAAAAAAAATAACTGGCTGGGCATGTGCAGAACAACACCAATGCAGCTAGCAAAAAATAACCCCCCCTCCCCCGTCCAAAATTAAGCACATCATCCAGCATGCTACAAAATTAGAGATGGGACAATCACCCCTCCCCCCCCCCCACCAACAAAACGGAAAATTGTATCATACTTACCAGTAATTTTCCTTTCCTGGTGCCTATCCATGGCAGCATACCTGTGATAGAGCTCCGCCTCGACTCCTCCTTCAGGACTAGTGAATAGCATAAATTAAAGGCATAGCCCCTCCCCCAACATTCTCTGTAATATAGAATACCGAGGGTGGGAGCGTATGCTGCCATGGATAGGCACCAGGAAAGGAAAATTACTGGTAAGTATGATACAATTTTCCGTTTTTCTGGTGCCTCCATGGCAGCATACCTGTGATAACTAACTAGCTGACATGGGTGGGATAATTGCTTAACAATAAATGTTTAATTATAAGAGGACATAGCAGCCTGAACTGCCCTCCTTCCAAACTCAACAGTCGTGAGCGCTCCTGGATCAATATGGTAGTGTCTGAGGAACGTATGGTGAGAAGACCAGGTGGCGGCCCCGCACACTGTCTCCAACGAAACATTAGCCCTTGCTGCCCAGGAAGCTGAGACTGCCCTTGTAGAATGAGCATTCACTCGGGATGGAGGCTCCATATTCTTCACCCTGTAGGCCTTCTGGATTAACTTTACAACCCAAGATGCCAGAGTTCTGATGGAAGCTTCTTTGCCCCTGTATTTACCGAACGGTACGATGAAAAGTCTCTCAGAATTTATGAAGGGGCCGGTGGCTTCTAGGTAGGCCCTGAGCACTCTGGATACATCCAGTTCGTGACAAGACTCTGAATCCATGTCTGTCATGGCTTGGAGTAGCAACCTTTGGTGTGAACCCCCGAAGGGGACGAAGTTCCACTCTGTGAAGAAGGAGATGTGGTCGTCACCTATCCCTAAAGAGTGAAGTTCCGAGATTCTTCTGCCAGATGTAATGGCTAGCAGGAAAGACGCCTTTAGTGTCAGGTTCCATATTGTTACTTGTTCCACTGGAGCAAAGGGATGGTCAGATAGAACTTCCAGGACTAGGGACAGATCCCACTTAGGAAATGATCGTCTGACAGAAGGGCGAATCTTCAATATACCTCTGAGGAAAGTGACTACTGAAGGATCCTCCGCCCATCTCTTATTTGTTGCAGCAGAGATTACTGCTACCTGCACTTTGAGAGAGCTCAGACCAAGTCCCAGATCAAGTCCTGTCTGAAGGAATCCTAGAACATGAGATGTAGAAGGAAGGATTGGATGAAATCCATTTTCGGAAACAAACGACAAGAACTTGTCCCATATTCTTGAATATATGGCATTAGTTGCTGGCTTCCTAGCTTTTAGAAGGGTTGATATGACTCCTGGAGAACACCCTAGGGACTCGAACCTTCGCCTCTCAACCTCCAGATTCGAAGATTCAACTTCTGAGGGTTTGGATGAACTAGACTGCTCTGCGACAGAAGTTGAGGGAAAGGAGGGATCTTGATTGGAGAGCCCACACTGAGGCACAATACGGAAGTACTGCCACCACCTGGACTGGCTCCCTGAGGAGCCTCAGGAGGAATTTGAATATTAATGGCCTGGGAGGAAAGGCATATGCCGTGGTGAACCTCCAGGGACATGACAGGGCATCCACTGCCTCGACTTGTGGATGCGGCAGCCGAGAGAAGAACCTGTCCAGCTTGGCATTCTTCGGGGAGGTGAACAGATCTACCTGAGGGGGATCCCATATGTTGGCAATCTGAAGGAAGACATGGGGGTGGAGAGCCCACTCATTGTCCAGGAAGTTTCTGGATAAAGTGTCTGCTTCCGTGTTCAACCTGCCTGGCAGATACATCGCTCTGAGGTCCAGGAGGTTCTGCTCCGCCCAGAGCATGATCGGCTCTACCTCCTTGAGGAGTGACCTGCTGCGAGTGCCTCCCTGCTTCTGCAGATAAGCGACAGCTGCTCTGTTGTCTAGGCGTAGGAGTATTCTTTGGCCTCTGATGTGGGGTGCCAAAGAGGTCAGTGCCAAGAAGGCTGCCCTCATCTCCAAGATGTTGGATACCACTCCCTGGGTGGTGCATGCCCATCTCCCCTGTATTCTGGTTTGCCCGCAATGGGCTCCCCAGCCCTGTCTGCTTGCATCGGACGTAATTGTGATCCAAGGAAGGGAGCCCAGGTGATGAGGCTTGGAGAGGTTTTCCGGAACTGTCCACCAGTGAAGGCTCCTGCGTATTTTTCCCATCAGCAGGATCGTCTGAGATAGTCGTTGTTTCTTCCACTGTGCCAAGAAACCAGTCTGGAAATACCTCAAGTGCCAATGTGCCCAAGGAACCATGGGTATACAGGAAGACATTGTGCCAATGAAGCTCAGGCATTGTGAAGCCGTCAGATACGGGCTCTGGATGACTTTGATCATTCTCTGGATGACAATCCTTGCCTTCGGCAGTGGTAATGACACTGTCCCCTCCTGAGTATCGAACATTGTGCATAGATTATCTGCTGTGTTGGCATTAGTTGACTCTTGTCGGAATTCACCAGCCACCCTAGCTCTTTTAGGGACTGTAGAAGAATGTCCCGGTGACATACCAACTGATCCGGATTGCTTGCTAGGAGTAGGATGTCGTCCAAGTAGTGGTATATCCTCAAGCCCCTCTCCCGCAGGGGAACTAAAGCAGATATTAGTATCTTGGTGAACACCCTGGGAGAGGTGCACAGACCGAAAGGCAGGGCTTGAAACTGTAGGTGGGTCCGTCCCACTGCAAATCTCAGGTATTTTTGAAATGCAGGTAGAATTGGAACATGTAGGTACGCATCCTGCAGATCGACCAAAATCATCCAATCTGATGGCTGGACTGCCTGAATAATCGTCTGCAGGGACTCCATTTTGAAGCTTTCGGGGCGGATATACCGGTTGAGCCTCTTTAGGTCTATCACAGGCCTCCACCCCCCTGTCCTCTTTGGGACCAGAAATAGGGTGGAGTATAAGCCTGCGAAGCGCTCTGCCAAGGGTGCCAGAACAGCCGCCCCCTGAAGCTGGAGTGACGTTAGGAAGTTTTTCAGAGCTTGAGCCTTCAGTGGAGAGGATGGAATCTCTGTTCCTTTGAAAGAGTTCCGAGGTGGAGGGTTAGAAAAATTCCAAAAGTGCCCCCATTGAATTGTTGACAGAACTCAGGGGTTGTGGCAGCAGGTGGCCCAGACTGGGGTAAAAAAAAACTTTAGCCTGGCTCCCACCGGGAGTGCCTGGGTTCCTCTGGCGTCAAAAAGACTGCTTCTGCTCCTGTGGAGCCGGAAGGGCTTTCATCTTCCTGTTCAAAAAGGATCCCCGAGTACCTTTCCAAGGTCTTTTGTTGTCTCTGGGCTGTCTTGACTGCCTAAAATCCCTTGGGTTTGACTGGCGGAACCTAGAGGAACCACCTCTGAATCTTCGCCTACTTCTGTCCTGTGGAAGCATACCAGACTTCCCTCCTGACAGCCTGGAGATAGCTTTATCCATTTTGTCTCCGAATAGTGCTTTCCCATCAAACGGGATTTTGCACCCATTTTGTTTGGAGGATAAGTCAGCCATCCAGGATTTCAGCCACAAGGCCCTCTTCGCCATCACTGAATGCAACATGGATCTTGCCGAGCACCTGATCGTGTCAATGGCCGCTATGCAGACAAAGTCTGCCGACAATCTAAGCTCTTCTAAGGCCTTAATTATATCCTCCATGGGGACATCCTGATGCAAAGCCATCTCAATATTATCTGTCCAAGATCTTATGGCATTTGATACTGACGTGAGGGAAATAGCTGGCTTACATGCTGCTTCCGCGGCTAAGTAGCTCCTCTTCATCTCCAGGTCGATTCGCCTGTCTAGAGGGTCTTTGAAGGAAGTGGAATCCTCCATTGGTAGAGTACGTTTTTTTGCGAGTCGCACCACGGACGCGTCTACCACTGGCATGGAGTTCGGTGACTGCGTTCCCGACTCTGGTAAGGGGTATATAGTTTATTGAACCGACCCCAAAATTATTATTTTTTTTATCAGTCTTTGACCATTCCTTCTGAATGACTTGACTAATCTTGCCCATCAACGGGAAAAGAACCTGCTTCCTTTTGAGGAATGGGAAGTAGCTTGTAGACTCTTGGGGAGGCTATTCTGCGTCTTTCCAGGCGATTGCAGTTTTGACTGCCTGGATGAATGGCTTTACCAAGGAGAGACTGAAGCCAGAAGGTTCTGACTCTTCTCAAGAGTCCCCTGAAGAGTCTTCAGGTGGTGAATCTCTAGCTGGTCGGCCTGACGGCGGCAGAGGTGTACTGACTGCTGACGGACCAGGGAGATTAGGTTCTATATCCTGAACCTGGGATATCTGCTGAAGTGGTTGAGCGGGGACCGAAGCCAAAAGCTCAGAGAAGGAGTCCTTCATTGTTCGCTTGAGCAGATCTACAGCGTGCTGATTTTCTAGCTCGCGGTTGGACGCATAGTCCGTAAAACAGTCCTTACAGACCACTCTGTCTGGTAGCGGTGTAGCCCCACATATCCAGCATCTCTTCTTCCTATAGGTCCTAGGAGAGGGGGGGTCGATCACGTCCTCTGGATCTTGACCTCTCTGATCTACGACGTGAAGAATGGGACCTACGCCCTGATGAGCGGGACCCCTTGGAGTGGGTGGGGCTACGGTGTAAGGAACTCACGCTAGACCAGTGAGCGCACTTTTTTTTTAATACTCACGTATAGTTGGTCACATACCTAATAGAAGTGTGAGGATCTTTGCTGCGAGATGAATGACTCATTGCGGAGTTGGGCACAAGGATCAGCTCCAGAAATATAGTAAGAAAGGGAAAAGAATCAGGAGTTTTTGGCGTCACTTTTTTTTTTTTTTTTTTTTAAATAAACATTTTTATATCGTCATCTGTTTTTATTTTTTATTTTATTTTTTAAACATAAACATTTTTATATTGTTATCTTTCTTTTTTTTTTAACATAAACATTTCTGATCGGCAACATTTTTTTTTTGAGAAAATAAAAAGTACCTACCACAAAGCAGCATCAGAGAGACCTAGCAGGGCACAGCTGAGGAGACTGACAGCCATCCCTGAATCTGAACCTAATTAGGCTCAAGGTGCGTGGGCTAATCCCATAAACCACCATTTGGAATTGATTGAAAAAAAAGGGCAAATCTAGCCTTCTTTCCAGAATCCAAGATGGCCGCCACTGAACCAAGCGTCTGTGCATGCGCAATCGCAGAAGATCCAGCGTCGCCCAGTACAGAGAGCCGAGAAACTACGGCTCTGTATCACTCCCGAATCGTGCATGCGCAGACGGCGGCGAAGACGCTGCGCCGTGACACTCTCTTACCTGGCGGGACGTACAGAGCACCTGTAGCCCCCCCAAACCCGGAAAAAAGCACCACAATGTTGTTGCACAGAGAGACACCTGCCCTATCCAGTTGCACAGTTTTAAAGGAACAAAAAAGTAAGATAACAATCATTTGAAGGAGCCTAACAAGCAAAGGAAAGGGGAGGGGGAGGGGAAGAGAGGAAAAGAAAGGGGAAAAACACAAATGCCTGGAATAAAAAATGGAAACCACCAGCCTGGGAAGATGGAGCTGATCCTTTTGCGACTTCCACTGCATTCATCATGGATGTGATAGCAGACTGCGTTCCTGTGAGGAAACTCTGCGAAATGACCCCAACAGATCCACAGAGGGGTTCCCAGTCTTATCAGCGCTGTGAGCGGCCCAAGAACAGGGACTGCGCACGGGAAAGGCTAAACCCGGCGGACGCTGCCGACTGCAGAGGTATGGACATACTGCTACTCTTCACCAGCACAAGAAGGTATGAGGAAAAAAAGGAGAATGTTGGGGGAGGGGCTATGCCTTTAATTTATGCTATTCACTAGTCCTGAAGGAGGAGTCGAGGCGGAGCTCTATCACAGGTATGCTGCCATGGATAGGCACCAGGAAATACTATTGCAGTCTATGGGAACTGACTTGTTAATTTTGCTAGTCCCCACTTGGCTGGCTTATCTTCTAGTAGTTATTGGCCTTAAAATGGGGGCCCAGGTCCCACCCTAAGGGACATATATCAATGTCACCAATTTGGAAAACACCAAAAACAAAACAAGGAGAAGTGCCTTTAAATATGCCAAATTGCTTAAGGGCCATTTCACACCACATACAGACCATTGTGTTTTTTTATGCATCCAAAATGCATGGAAAGTTGGTTATATGGTTCTAAATGGCAGTGTTTGTTCCAGTGCGTTCCAGTTCCACCAAAAAAGTAGAACATGCTGCATTTTACCTGCACTGGACTGTACTGGAACGCATCAAAACGCATCATAAACGCACTGGAACGCACAGGAACACACCTAAATGCACCAAAAACACACTGGAACACACTTGTCCTTATCTATGGTTAATAAAAAAGAGGGGTGAAAACAAAGCACTGGACTGCATCAAAAACGTAACAAAAATGCACTGGAACGCATGAAAAACGTGCATGCAGAAAAGCACCTGGAACGCATCCGGATTGTGTTTCTATGGTGTGAACTGGCCCTAGTTCACACTATAGAAACGCAGTCTGGGTGTGTTCCAGGTGCTTTTCTGCATGCGCATTTTTGACACATTCCAGTGCATTTTTGAGGCGTTTTTGATGCAGTCCAGTGTTTTTTTCCCGCCTCTTTTCACTTAGGACAAGTGTGTTGCAGTGCGTCTTTGGTGCATTTAGGTGCGTTGCGGTGCATTCCAGTGCATTTTTGGTACGTTCCGTTGCGTTTTTGATGTGTTTTACTGGGGTCCAGTACAGTTTTGTACCTAAAAAATGCAGCATGACCAATTATTTTTTGGCTTTCTGAAACGCACTGGAACGGACTGTAGTGGTGTGAACTATGCCATTGGCATTAATGTGATCAACTTTCTTTGCGTTTTTCAGGCATCAAAAAAACGCACTGCACTGCATCCGGTGTGAACTGGCCCTAAATATCATACGGGGGGTGTCTATAGTATGCCTGTAAAGTAGCACATGTTTTCCATGTTTATGACATTTCTAAAGTAAAATAATAGTCATTTAAAAGTCCTTGCGGCTGTAATGAATTGCTGGTTCCTGTCAATACAGATAAAAGTCATTGAAAGTCTTTGCTAACCAAAAAAAAAATGCGTGGGGGTTCCCCCAAATTCCATAACCAGGCTCTTCAGGTCTGGAATGGATATTAAGGGGAACCCCGCTGCAAATTTAAAAAAAAAATGACGTGCGGGTTTCCCCCAAATATCCAAACCAGGCCCTTCAGATCTGGCATGGATTTTAAGGGGAACTCCACCCCAATTTTTTTTTTAAATGGCGTGGAGTCCCCCTAAAAGTCCATACCAGACCCTTATCCGAGCACGCAACCTGGCTGGCCGCAGAGGAAGAGGGGGGGACGAGAGAGCGGCCCCCCCTCCCTCCTGAACCGTACCAGGCCACATGCCCTCAACATGGGGAGGATGTCCCCATGTTGATGGGGACAAGGGCCTCATCCCCACAACCCTTGCCCGGTGGTTGTGGGGGTCTGCGGACGGGGGCTTATCGGAATCTGGAAGACCCCTTTAACAAAGGGGACCCCCAGATCCCGGCCCCCCCTGTGTGAAATGGTAATGGGGTACAAATGTACCCCTACCATTTCACAAGGAAAGTGTCAAAAATGTAAAAAATGACAAGAGCCGGTTTTTGACAATTCCTTTATTAATGTATTCTCTTTTCTTCCATCTTCTTCCTTCTTCTTCCATCTTCTTCTTTTCTCCATTCGGGTTTCTTCCTCCATCTTCATCTTCCTCTTCATCTTTATCTTCATCTTCATCTTCCTTCTTCCTTCGGTCTTCTCGTCCGCATCTTGCCCCGGCGTCTTCCCTTCTTCTTTTTTCTCCGGCCGCTCCGTTTGAATTGGAGGTTCCCGCTGTGCGACGCTTCAGTTCGCCTCTGGGTCCGCTTACACCCGTGACCCCGCCCCCTCTGACGCACATGGATTTCACGGGGACTTTCCCCGTGGTGACAGAGGGGGCGGAGCCCCCGGGTGTAAGCAGACCAAGTGGAGAACTGAAGCGTCGCACAACGGGAACCTCCGAATCAAACGGAGCGTCCGGAGAAAAAAGAAGAAGGGAAGACGCCGGGGCAAGATGCGGACGAGAAGACCGAAGGAAGAAGGAAGATGAAGATGAAGATAAAGATGAAGAGGAAGATGAAGATGGAGGAAGAAACCCGAATGGAGAAAAGAAGAAGATGGAAGAAGAAGATGGAAGAAGAAGGAAGAAGATGGAAGAAAAGAGAATACATTAATAAAGGAATTGTCAAAAACCGGCTCTTGTCATTTTTTACATTTTTGACACTTTCCTTGTGAAATGGTAGGGGTACATTTGTACCCCATTACCATTTCACACAGGGGGGGCCGGGATCTGGGGGTCCCCTTTGTTAATGGGGTCTTCCAGATTCCGATAAGCCCTCCGCCCGCAGACCCCCACAACCACCGGGCAAGGGTTGTGGGGATGAGGCCCTTGTCCCCATCAACATGGGGACATCCTCCCCATGTTGAGGGCATGTGGCCTGGTACGGTTCAGGAGGGAGGGGGGGCCGCTTTCGTCCTCCCTTTTCCCCTGCGGCCGGCCAGGTTACGTGCTCGGATAAGGGTCTGGTGTGGATTTTTAGGGGGACTCCATGCCATTTTTTTATAAAATTTGGGGTGGAGTTCCCCTTAAAATCCATGCCAGATCTGAAGGGCCTGGTTTGGATAATTGGGGGGAACCCGCACGTCATTTTTTTTTTAAATTTGCAGCGGGGTTCCCCTTAATATCCATTCCAGACCTGAAGGGCCTGGTTATGGAATTTGGGGGGACCCCCACGCTTTTTTTTTTTGGTTAGCAAAGACTTTCAATGACTTTTCTCTATGTTGCCGGGAGCCGACAATTCATTACAGCCGCGGCTGCTTTTAAATGGTTTTTTTTTCCTTTAGAAATGACATTTTGCAGGCGCACTGGCAAGTTCAGAGCTGCGCCTGTTCAACTTATGCAAATTGACTTAGGTGACTTGACATTTACTAAGATTTTGCCGGCGCAGTGAACCGGCGCATTTAAACCATTGAAATTCCCGCGCTGAGCTAAAAAAAAACTCCCGCAGCTCGAATCGGAATTGCCGGCGCAGCGGGCTGGTTCTGAAAAAGTTACTTTCCCACTCTATTTTGGGCATGTTTGTTATTTGGGCAGGTGTCCCTACACTTTCTCACATCACCCCACATCACCCCCATTATATTCTCACTTCCAGCTTCTTTATATTTAGATTTTAACATGCTGTGCGCCAGGTCCATAGTAGCGCACTGAGCGTCTCCTCCCGGGCGCAGAGAACACTATAGTAAATGGGAAATAGGGCTGCGCTACAGGCGCTAATGTTTTGTAAATACCAAAACAGCCATTGCGCACGCAGATGCGCCAATACTCATGGCACAAACGTTTGGTAAATCAGCCCCAATATCTTTCCCAAGAGATTAGGAATATGCTAACATGGAAATACTATATAGAATTATACAGAGTATATGTCAAAAGAACATCAAAGATACTTATCACGATGGTACCTCACCCCCGCCAAATTGGCACTCATGTATCCCTCCGCGAACCCAATCTGCTTCAGAGGATGCGAAATGGTGTGATCTATGGCCCACATCTGGTGAGAATGTCCCAAAATTAGGCCTTTCTGGAAAAGAATGTTCAATCTAATCCTAAAAATGACAGAACTTCAGATCCCAAGAACCCCCGATGTAGCCCTCCTTAACGCTTTCATCCCCAAGACTCACAAATTCACCCGCAATTTAGTCCACTTCATTTTGTTAGGTGCCAAGCTGACGATAGCTAAGGCTTGTTAACAGCCCAGGGTTTCCATTTTAGCTGCCAAACACAAAATGCTATGTATCATGTCCCAGGAAAAATTGACTAGCATTTTGCTTGATTCTAAAGATCGGTTTGAATCCACCTGGGAGCCCTGGGCCCATCATATGGGCATTGCCCTCCACCTGGGGATTCCGGCATAACAAACACTCAGTAACTCTGCGTGGCCGATTCGTGCCCTGTTGATTGGCTCTTCCTCTTCTTCCTCTCTCCCTTTTCTGTTCTGTTTCCCTCCCCTCCTCCTTTAAGTATGTAATATGGCCCCCCACTACAATCAAACTGAACTTGTAGACTAGTTACCTCTTGGTAATTAGGTCAAAGGGCCCCCCTCTCGAGGTATATAGGCTAGGTACCTAAACCACTTTTACAATCGCAAAGCTCATGGTGGGCCCATGATGACAGTCACACACCGGGGTCCCAGGGGTGGCTGTCCTGGCACAGTATGTTCCCATTTGGGGTGCTGGGACGGCCTCACCAGGATCCTGGATCTGGTATAGTATGAGTTTTCGGTCATGATAACCGCGTTAAGATTATTAGCCTATTATATTTGTATTGTTTTTCTCTTCTCTATTTATAGAGACTTATTTTTTGCCTTGTGAATATTTGAATATTTTGGATTCCATATACAGTATGTCTATTTGTAAACAAATAAAAATTTTGAAGGGAAAGATACTTATCACATCCTCTAGACATGGTCTCATCGGCTGGGCTCAAGATGGTATAAGAGAAAAAGCCATGAGGCTCACAGAAGCAGGCCAAGAGCCAAAAAAGGGACGATTTATCTTCTGTGTGTACTTTTTACACATTCATTCACACCCACTGGTAACCAACCCCACTTGCCTCCTGTCCAATAGAATATTGCCAAGAGGTAGTCCTTTTAATATATTATATTTCTGTCCGTCCTCTGTATTGGCCTCTAGGGGCAGCTTTGTCCATGTCTCATCTCCAGGTGCCTGTTGCCTCTTTGGATCTCTGTCACCCACCGTCATCAATCCTCTTGGCAGCCATGGCTCTCTTTGAAGATTGCTTGCAGAGTGGTAATCAATGATTTCCATCTTATCGCACTAGCCGGACAGGAGACAGGCTTTTGTTATACAAAGTTAGAGGCGTAATTGGTTGCATTCCAACTTGGGGCCATCTGCCTGTATCATCCAGGGAGTAAAATACCATAAATATGATATTAAATCATGTTGCCTTCCAACATATGCCGCTTTGCGCCTAAAGACGCATATCACCCTTCTTCAGACACGGCTCCTAAAGAACAACCCATAACTGTCTTAATGCGTGGCGCTCCCCAACATGTGTTTCCAAACCAGTTCCTATGGAACAGTCCATAACTGTAACATGTTGTGCTTCTCAACATGTGCTTCAGAAACAGCTCCTATGGAACAGCCCATAACAGTCTTAACGTATTGTTTTTCCCAACATGTGCCGCTTTGCCACTGAGTGACATACCGCTATCATTCTTCAGTGACAGCTTTCATGTCACCATTCTGTATCTTCTCCTTTCCGGTATCTTCAGGATGGGGTGCAGTACAGGCAAGGGGTGTCCATTCACTCACCATTCACCAGCACACACTCAGAGCAGCATATTAACCAGCTTTCAGATACAGAGTCTCGAGGAGGGCCTTACTCACCCATATTACTAACTTAAAATACACATATATCACACTATACCATAACATAAAGCCATTACCATAATATATGCATATATACATGTGACCCATCAAATTACGCATTCCGCTCCCAACCTCCTATAACTCTTTACTGTAAATACGGGTCGGGATTAGGCAGGCTTGCTCATAATGGCCTTTTCTACTGCAATTTTCCCACGTCAGCGGTATTTCAGGGCTCTGACTTGGCAGAAAAGCCTCTAACTTGTACGAAGAGACCTTACTGTCAATTAGTCCTTCAGCTTACATAGATAAGTAAATGCAGATCTGGATTAAAATTTATCTTTAAAAAAAAAAAAGCATTATTAATGACATCTGGCTATAAAATATAAATAAATATTCATGAGATCACGAGAAAAAATTAGGAAAAAAGTTTGTCAGAACTCTGTGTGAATAACAGCAGCAAAATAAGTTCATTATTGTTCATTATTGTAGCATTATAAAGAAGATTTGAATGCGCAGCATTAAACGATGCAATAATTTGCAGCGTGAGGAATGTACTATCTCCATTACGAACGCTAGTTTTACCAGAACAAGCGCCCCCGTCTCATATTTGATTTTGAGCATGCACGTTTTTTTTGCCCTCGGAAAAGCAAACACACGACCGGTTTTCAGGACGGGAAAAAGAACCAGCTCTCTTTTTTCCCACCGCCATTTGCGGCAGTTTTCCTGTCGGGAAAACTGCGATGGAGCATACACACAGCCGGTTTTCCCAGCAAAACGCTCTCATGGCAGTTTTCCTGCCGGGAAAACCGGCATAAGCCACATTAGCTAAGCCATGTCCCACATTTCGCTTTGGAGGACAAAAAAATGGTGAATAAATATGGCACACACTGCACAGACATTGTTTAAACAATCTCTTGTAGGCCTCACTGGCTAAACTACATCCCTTATTTAGCTTTTTAGCACAAAATGTTTCATATCAAATAAGATGGAATATGGTAAACACTGCATACACTGTATTTTAACAGCATCTTGCAGGCATCATTGACTAAACTATTCCTCATTTATCTGTGTAGGAAACAAAACAATTCAAAGTTTTATGTGTCAGATAAAAATAGAAGGAATGTAGTATACATTGGATGCACAGTAGAAGGAATATAGTATACATTGGATGCACAGTATTTTAACACTCTCTTTTTGGCCAAATTGGCCAAAAAAATGCCCTAATTTAGCTTTAGAGGATAAAAAAAATAAAAATATGTATTTTTTTTTTCCAGAATAAAATAGGAGCAGGTATGGCACACATTGAGTATGCAGTATTTTAACAATTTCTTGTAGGCCTTATTTGCTAAACCACATCACTTGTTTAGCTTTGGAGATTAAAAACATAATTGTAAGTGTATGTTTTTCATACAAAAATAGAAGGAGAATGGCACACACTGCATACACATTAGTTCAACAAGTTTTTGTCGTTCTCATTGCCTAAACCACATCCCTTGTTTAGCTTTGCAGGACAAAAAAATGAGAAATTTGATTTTTTATACTAAAATAGAAGGAATATGTAAACATTGCATATGCAGCATTTCAACATCTCTTGTGGGCTTCATTGGCTAAACCACAGCCTTTATTTAGATTTTGAGGACAAATTTTTTTTAAAGTTTATATTTTTCAGATTAAAGTAGAAGGAATATGCAATTAGATTTTTTTTTTTATAGAATAGGTTGATAGTTCTCTGGTTGATCCCAAAGGTTCAACTTGCCTACCTCTAATATTCCCTAGATTGACGAAGTCTGAGCCTCAATATTTAGGACATGAAGTTGCCTAACGAAGGACATTGTGTATAAGTATGTTAAATCATTTGCCTAATTTTAGACTACCTTAGTGCATTTATTTTCAAGATGCATTTTTCTGTGTGACCCTATATATATGCTCAGAGAACTGTCTCTTTCATTCAGTCAGAATTTTATAATTAGGTCTTGTTTTCATATCACAGAGCTTTCTTAATATACATTTTTAATTACATGCAAATGTTCCCTAACCTTTCTTCTTGCACACTGACTTCATTATGTCATTACACTGTTTAACAATCTATATGATGACCCTTCCTAAAAACATTTTGTATTTAAAAAATAAAAAATACAATACAGAAGTGCATTTACCTAATTAATGACTTGATTGTATTAGCCCCCAGAAAAAGTTAAAGGAGAAGCAGGGCCAAAGCTCTTTTGGCCCTGAGCCAGCCGCTCCCTGTACAGCATTGTGCTGCAGTGAGCACTGGAGTGGCAGAGCAAAAAGTTGTTGACTGTAGCAAGGGACAGATACAGTATCGGACCAATTCTGAATCCACCTAGGTACGTTTTTTTTATTTTTATTCCTATACTTCTCTTTTAATTTTAAATGGGCAGTGTAGGTATTGAAGGTTTTGCCTGACTGAAGTTTCATGGTCAAGTGATAGGGGGAAGCAACAAGTGAGCTTTAGGGATTGTGTGAGCTCATTCTGAAAGTGTTCTGGTCCACAGAAGTCATTACTTTGCAACTAAAAGTAAACACCTGTAACACAAATTCTTAGGCTAGCTTCATGCAGCTAAAGCAGAAAGAACTGTGCTGTATCAATGAAGAAATTGCTCTTTTTTGTTCAATGGATCGATGTGGATCTGCATAACTGGACTACATGATTAATAAGAGATGTACCCCATACTCAATTGAAGAGGGGGATGAGTATCTGGGGATCCCCTTAGCTTAAAGATGGGTTCCATATTCTAAAAAAACCCACAGCCACTGAGCCAGGGTTGTGGGGAAAAGGCCCTTGTCCTCGTCAACATTCCTTGTCTAGGATAAGGGTCTGGTAGATGAAGAAAATCCCCAGCTGCTTTGTTTATAAACAGAAGTATGATGTCAATTATTTAGAGGGGGCAATATTGATCCTTATAGAGTGGTTCTTGGTTCAATATGTGGGGAATTCATTAAACAATCGCTGAGAGGGATTTACTGCATTAGAATGATATAATGATGTGTACATTGAGATGTAAATGTGTAATGTGGTTCTCAATGTTATCCTGTTCCCCAGTAAATCTGGAATGTACCCTACTGTACTATGCTTGCCTGACGCCTGTTGTTTCCTTGGTTTTGTTCTCTGATTTTTCCTACCCCCATACTGTTTATTGTCTTTCATTGTAACGCTTGATATGCTTAACATGTTACTGATTGAATATCTAAATAAACATTTCTTCTGTTAAAAAAATTAATAAAAAAATGTGTAATGTGGGGACTACACACTAGTTTCATGTAATAACTGGACTGGACATCCTGTATGTATCACAGATCAGCAATAAAATCTACTGTTGATCTGTCACTCATAGATCTGCAGACCAACAGGCAAGCTGTTACTTCTAGTCTCACAGACTGGCAGACAAGCCAATATGTTACTTGTAGGTCCGCAGCTCTAACATGCAAAGCTGCTCTGTTTCTTGTAGTTCCACAACATGTGCTCTGTTCTTACCTTGGTCAAGCACAGGACTGAGTGTAATTGGCATCAGCCGGTCTCAGCTGCTGATTAATATAATCAGGTACATGTTTGGTCCCTGCCCAGTCTGACCATCTGTCTATTAGTCATGCTGCAGCCAATCAGGGTGGCACCTTTTCTCTCCTGTTGGGCTGCAGTCCATGATAAAGGCTTCCACCTCTTGCCTTATCTATTTAAACTCAGTGCAACAATTTTGCAAGCTAGCTGCTTAACCCTGCACCTGCCTGTTATCCTCTATCGATTCCTGTGTACTGACCTCTGGCTTTGTTTCCTGGCTATCTGAGTACACCACTTGCCCTGACCCTTGGATTAATTCCTAGCTATCTGAGTTTGCTAGGTGCACTGACCCTTGGCTTTCTTCCTGGTGTGACGGTGGGACCCTGTGCGTCCTTAAAGAGTGTTGGTTTATGCCAGATTTGGTAGAGAAAGACATGCTGATTGAACAGCTGTGTCTTGGGCTATTTAGTTCTGACATGACTATGGATCAGGGCCCCACCCAACACACAGGAAGTCTGTGTGCCTGGGAGTCAGGTGGACACCCATCCCTCTAATAGGAGTCAGAGGCTATCTATGCTGCATGGGTGCAGCCAGAGTATGCATGTCTGCAAGAAGGTGCAGACCAGGAGTAAGCGAGGAGTGAGCTTATCTCTAGGAAACTCTGTTTGTTCTGAGGAGCAGACTTTAGGCCTAGGCTAAAGGCCTGAGACAGCCGGATCGCTAGAATGAAAGCCAGAAGGCTAAACTGTTGAGTATGCAAGATACAGTAATGGTGGAACCCCCTGTGAGGGCTACTGATGTATTTGTGAACTTTTTGTGCTTTTAAATAAAAGTGGGCTACCATGCCCT
This sequence comes from Rana muscosa, assembly GCA_029206835.1. Taxonomy (NCBI): domain Eukaryota; kingdom Metazoa; phylum Chordata; class Amphibia; order Anura; family Ranidae; genus Rana; species Rana muscosa. The sequence continues at coordinate 716,696,396 of CM055116.1, read as the reverse complement.
TAAATAGAGTTCCTGACTGGCTTGAATCACTGGAAAACCGCATCTACCACGAGAGCTAACAACCCCCAATCTTACATATGGTGGAGAATGCGGGCAGTTTTGGAAGAGTTCCAGATCCTTGCATACCAAAAATAGTGAGTAAAAAGAAACTGTGTGTTTTGCAGCAATGCTGTGATGGGAAGCCAGGCGAACTGCATTGCACAGGAGTTCAATTGATGGACTGTGTTGAATACAGGTGGTGTACCTGTGGAAGTGAGCTCAGTGTGGCCTGAGAAGATGTATCCACTTAAGAAGGTCCAGTGAGTGGATGGTTCAAGCGGAATCGCAAAGAGTGAAGTCTGCATGTGAAAGTGTGCTGTTTGCAAGTCTTGGAGACAGTACCTCAAATTGTCCTGTGTTAAAAGAAACTGTGTTAAAAACCATTGCTGGCCTGACTGCAGAGATGGCGCGGTCAAAACGCAAAAAGGAAGCAATGTTTTCTGAGATGAGAGACAGAGCGGGTGTTGTTCCTAGTAACATTGGTGCAAGGAGTGCACAGGTGACTGCAATTATGGAGAGTTTACCAGAGTCTGAGTCTGCAGTGGATTGGTGCAGGCAACACTTAGCTGCACTCAACCAAGTTAAAGGGGAAGTGCATGCTGTTTCCCCTGGCAACGCTGGTGCAAGATGGCCAGCTATCAATGTGCAAAGTGGTAAGAACCCAGTGTGCTGTTTGCGGTGCAGTGAGTGGGGGAATAAAGTTTCCAAGTGCCCTTTGTCCCAGGTTCCAGCAAAGCAAAGGTATGAGAAGCCTGCTCTGAGTGTAAAGAGTGAGAAGATGGGTGCGGTTGCCCGTGGCAACAAATCAGAAATCCGTACAGCTGACTTTATACGGCCTATGTTACCTTCGGAATATGTTGAAGACTTTTTGGATGAGTTTGCGATGATTGCTTCCTACAGAAGATGGCCCAAAAGTCGCTGGGTTGAGTTGGTGCAACCTTTTCTGATGGAGTACCAGGAGGTGTACCGTGGGATGTATAGTAACCGAGATGACTACGACAATTTTCTAGGAGCAATCCAGTCTAGAGAGCACTGGAAAAGATCAGCGGGGAGAATGTGGTCTCCCATAGCAACCGGAGAAGGTATGTTTTCAGAAAGGAGGAGCTACAGAGAGGAGGTATACCACCATCCTCATAGAGATACCAGTGAAACTCTGCATGTTGGGAGAGTGCCGTCTCCATTGGCAACAGGAGAAAGTCGCCAAGTGCCATGCCTGGAATGTGGTCAGCTGGGCCATGGGATCTTTTCTTGTCCAAGCTTGTGGAATACAGCTGCTGATCGTGTTGTTGGGCTTTATGCTTTGCCTGCAAGCCCAGAGAAGAGCGTATCATATCCAGCATCCTGCAAGAGGTATGACCAGGTGTGTAAGTCTGCTGTTACCCCTGGCAACAGAAAATTTGTTTTGCCTGCAGGCGATGTTGGAAAATCCAAGAGGGATGTAATATTACCCTGTGTCCAGGAGGGGGCGTCTGCTTGTGAGAGCACAGCAAAGAAGGGACAACGTCCTCAATTAAAGCCTTCAACCCCTGCTAAAGAGAATGGTAAGACTGTTCCTGTTAAAATCATGGGAAAGACTGACTGTGTGGTTGCTCACACTGAAGTGGAAGTGACCCCAGAGGGGAGATCCACTGAAGGTGTAAAAATGAACTTGCTGCAGTGTGCTACCCAGATCAGTGGGGAGACACAGGTTAAAACCCTGCTTGCAGCAAGGTCAAAAATTGAAAAGGACATATGGACTCTGGGTACACCTAAGGTAATCCAGCAGAGTGCTGGGAGAGATGTGCCAGGGGTGACCAAAGCGGTTGATATGCCATGTTCCCTAGTGACAGTGACAGGTGCTGCGCAGAGCCAAGGGAAACCACCAAGGAGCCTGCAGTGGTGAGGCAAGTGGTTTCCCAGGACAACTGTGAAGACGCTCTAGTGGGAAAAATAATTCCTTTGGAGAGGAAGGGTGGTGTGCTGAGTGGCATGCAGGGTGCCATTCGTTATGACACAAGTCAATTTGATAGAGCTTGTAAAACTTCTATGGTTATGAATGCTGATGATGAAGATATTGCTGATGATACATGTACTTATGGTAATGTGATGCCTAATGAGGCAGGGGTGATCGCTAAGCAGGAGATGCGATTCCCCTTAGCAACAGTATATAAGGCTGCAGAGGTGTCCTTAGAAACCTCCAGGGAGCTCTGTGTGTTGGAGCCAGAGGTTGCCTGGGACAATTGTGGTGCCGCTCTGATGGATAAGAGGGTACTTGACCTTGGTGATGAGGTAATGAATAGCGACTTGGAGGGGCTCAGTGTTGCTGAAAGTGAAAGGATGAGTGTGACACATGCGATTTGCAGTGCTCAGGGGGAGCCGCAAATCTTGTCAGTTGCCTCTGAGGTAGAGGTCTCTTTAAGTATCTCGACCTCTCGCGTCTTATCAAATGAGTCCCTCCACATCTTTAGTAAAGGAAAAGTTCCTAGAGTTCTGTGTTTAGATTCGGCATGTCTAGAAATAACTGAGATGTTGTGGGAATTGGTGAAAATCTTTCCAATGTACACCTGCATGTATCCACCGTAGAAGGGTGACATGGTACTACATAGTATTGTACCAATCGGTGGACGCAGGTGATACATGCGTTGTTAAGCAATGTTGAAGAAAATTGGTTACTGCACTGTGGGTTGCTTGTGTGGAAAGTTGTCTCATAGTTCTCTTTGAGAGTGCTTCCAGCGGCAGTTTTGTGCAGAAGGCACTCGGGGGAATTGCTGGAGGAAAGAGATAATGGACATACGCTGGTGTGATGGGGTGCATTCCTGCTGGTGCAGTCCGAGGTGCGGCTGAGCAGTGGTTGGTACATGGCGCGCATACTGTCTCACCCGCTACACCTCATGTAAAGGAAGGGCCCGGAACGGACGTGGCAGTAGTGGCAATTCAGTCCATCACGCACAGAGAGGTGCAGTTTGAGGTACCCGGAGACACTTTGACAGGAAATAACAGTGATGGTAACTGTAACGAAAAAGTGTATGAGAGACACTGTAGAGCACCGTCAGACAACTCTGAGCTATTGATTGAGGTACCAATGGATACAGGAATGTTTAAAGAGATTGGTGTGGAAAAATGTTGGAGAAAAATGTGCGTTGGTAGGACAATTGCTATTGGAGTTTTGGACAACAGGGGGCGATGTGAAACTGCGGGACTGTCCCATAATGAGTAACTGCTTGCCTGTAGGTGGTCCCTCCGTAGACACTGTCCTAGCAAACAAGGGGACAAGAGGTCCCAATGATAATATTGAGGTTAAACAGAAGGATATGGTGTTGATCCTAGATGGTTTGGTTGCCAAGAGTAACCACACAGGGGTTAGGGTTGCCAAGAGTAACCACACAGCGGTTAGTGAACCTGAGAAACAAATGTTGTTGATTAATGTTGCGTCAGGTAGTGAGAATGGCCAGTCCCTGACAGAGTTCATGAAAGGGGGTCCCCAACAGTCCTGGGAGAGTAGGTCTGTGGGAGAAAAAAGGAGGATTCTGAGGCCAGAAGGTAGAAGGGATAGAGAGATTAGTGGGAGCCCACGGTTCAGAAAGAAGTGCTGGTGGAAGCACACCCAGAAGAAGATGTGGGTGGAGTGCCCCTTTAGAGAAAAGGTTGGGCAGATTAGGACTCCTGCTACTGATAGTTGGTACAGAGGCGTCAAAGCGAAGTGTTGGTGGAAACATACCCGGAAGAAGAAATGGGCCTACGCAGCCAATGGCTGGCACAAAGGTGTCCCATTTATGATGACGGGTTTATGTGTTCCTCCCTCCGGTTCGAAACAGGGGGGAGGATATGTGACGGTGGGACCCTGTGCATCCTTAAAGAGTGTTGGTTTACGCCAGATTTGTCAGAGAAAGACATGCTGATTGAACAGCTGTGGGCTATTTAGTTCTGACATGACTATGGATCAGGGCCCCACCCAACAGACAGGAAGTCTGTGTGCCTGGGAGTCAGGTGGACTCCCATCCCTCTGATAGGAGTCAGAGGCTATCTATGCTGCATGGGTGCAGCCAGAGTATGCATGTCTGCAGGAGGCAGATGTCATTGCTGAAGTAAGCAAGAAGGTGCTGACCAGGAGTAAGCGAGGAGTGAGCTTATCTCTAGGAAACTCTGTTTGTTCTGAGGAGCAGACTTTAGGCCTAGGCTAAAGGCCTGAGACAGCCGGATCGCTAGAATGAAAGCCAGAAGGCTAAACTGTTGAGTATGCAAGATACAGTAATGCTGGAACTCCCTGTGAGGGCTACTGATGTATTTGTGAACTTTTTGTGCTTTTAAATAAAAGTGGGCTACCATGCCCTTAAATAGAGTTCCTGACTGGCTTGAATCACTGGAAAAACGCATCTACCACGAGAGCTAACAACCCCCAATCTTACACTGGCTATCCAAGTCTGCTACCTGCTTTGACCCTTGGCTTTATTCCTGGTAACACGAGTCTGCTGCTGGACTGGAACTCTGACTTCTACCTTCCGTACTGTTTCTGCAACCAGCACCATCCTCTGGACTGTCACTGCAATGCACCCTCTTGTGCATTTAACTGCATAAAACCAGGCCAAACCATTCCTGGACACACACATTTCTTGTTTCTCTTAACACGGCTAGAATGAATGCATCTAGTTGCTGCTGAACCTCTAGCTTGCATCCGTCCACAGAAAAGCATTACATGTGCATAGATATTTTTAGAAATTAGCTCCAAATGCATCTGGGCACGCATGTATTTTGATGCCTATGTGCATGAGACTATAAGTGGTTGTTTTTTTACATTAAAAAAGAGGAAATATTCTATTGAATCAGTAAACATAATTTAAGCACTTTTAGTATGCTGCATTTCAAACAGCAGGGGCTGTTTCAAACAGCCAGCTCGTCAAACGTCCATCTCTATAACTTAAGGTCACACATGTTGCAGCGGATGCATTATTGTGAGTTGGGGGAAAGGGGGAAAGGGTAGAGTTAGGAGGAGGTGAGCCAGCCTTATGCTACGTCATTCATATGTTGAGCCACCATGCATGGGTGGTAAACATTCATTTGTCTCCTTAAGAATGTGGTACCCAAATGGCTGTCACATTTACCACACTGCAGGCAGCATCTGCAAAGCACTACAATGCAGCCAGCAGCAGATGTGTTAAAAAGTCCCAGACTGCTGAGCTTTGTAGAGCTGCCTGGGGATAGGAGTAGTCTGCTCCTGTGGAATAGGACAGCTGCTTCCTCTACTCTTATGCAAGCTGCCCCTGCCTCTGGGAAACATCCTGCCTCTCTGATCTTATGCTTTTCCCTCACTTTCCTCTTCTATAGTCTCTGGCTCACAGGTATAGTCTGCCACCTCATCACCTCCACACTCTTTATTGCTTAAGTCCACTTGCAAGTAAGCTGAAGCTGCAGGAATATTATTGGTAATTGCTTCTCCAAGCCTGTTGTCCTCTCCCTTTGTGCTCTTTATGTTCTCTTCTTCAACAGCTGATAAGATTATTACTGTATATACTCATACAGAAAGCTACTTATGATGTGCTGAAATAATTCTGCTGACCCCTTCATGCCAGCTTTCTGGGTAATGGCAGGATTAACTGTAGCAGAGGAGGAAGAAAATAGTGCATTTGCATCTGCTGATGTGCTTCTCTGCACCTGGGAGGAGGAGGATGATGAGGAAGGCTTAGTTTTCCACTCTATGACTTCTTCTGTGGGCTCTAGCTGTATAGTTTGCCCAAAAGTCAAAAAGAAAACATAGATTGTCTGCCTCTCAATGGTGCTGCCCAACCAATACTTTGGTTTGCAGATGCAGATCCTTCACGTCTGCGACTAGCTACATGTGAAAAAGAACCCTTGTCACTCCCTTTAGGCCTCACAGACATTATGAATACAGGGAAGCACCTAACTTCAGTGGCAGTTATGACATGGGATTGTGGTGATTATGTGCACATCACAGTACCGCACCAGTATGTGGTGATATACTGCAAACAAAAGGCAGTTTTGACATTTCAACAATAAGTTCACACTACTACCCCCCCCCCCCCCCCCAAAAAAAAATAAAAAAAACTCTATCAAAATTATATAGAAATTAAATATATCGCTCCAACAATAAACCTAAAACACTAAACTGCAACTCTAAAACACAAAAAACTAAACAGCAACCACAAAATACTAAAACATCAAACTTTTTATAAATATGTGTGTAGCAAAATAAAAATAAAACAATAAAATACCCATAAAAACTGCAAATGGGGCTCAGCATTTAAACAGTAACATAAGTGTTTGCTGACATAACAAACAGGTAGTCATAAAAGTGACTTGGGTTTTTTCACTGTGAATACAAAGAGCGGTACAAAAAAAACATGCTTAGTAATTAATAGCAATGCAGTTCACAGTATTGTAGTACAATATAGAACATTGAATACAGCATTGTATATACTATAGCACTCTATGGCACTGTTTATCAGGAACTATCTCAACCTGTGAACACTCTGTCAGCTTTTCCTATGTGCTCCAGCTGTACACAAACACTGGCAAAAAGCTAATGGGAACCCTGTTCTTTAGAGAGCGGGAGATGCCATCTAACCTCAGTTCAAATGCAAGGAATTGCATAATTGGTTGCTATGGTTGTGATCAAACTAGTTTGCTGTTCTACCAAACTACAAACAGCTAGAGTTTGGGTAGAACTTATGGACAATCTAAACCTGAAACTCATTTCATCAGGTCAAGCTGTGGAAGGGAATATAGATTAATAATCTCTCAGCATAGGGTATTATAGGTCTTGAAAAGGTTAAACCCCTTTTTAGTATACATCACATACATAGGTGGAAAGGACTGTCACAAAAAAAGCAACTACACTTTTCCGTCATGGTGGCAATTAATTTAAAGTCCTCACACTGTTGTGCTATACTGTTGTTTTCTTGCCAACCTAGGGAGAGTGAGCCATATTCGTGAGAGTTTGTGGGAGTTTTTGTCACCCTGATAATTTCTGTCCATACATTACCTTTTGAATTTTTAATGTTGCAGTTTAGCATACAATGAGATGTAGGCATGTATTTGTTTGGGAAATATGCATTGTGACAGTGCAAGGTTTTGTCACTGTGGAAATGGTCAGGAAAAGAACACATGTTTGCTGAGTTCAGGACTACGGAGTGTTAACTTTGAGCGGAGGAAACTGTTTTTGCAAATTACGCTTAATTTTGATATTTCTGGATGGGGATAATTTGTTTGGAGATTTTAAAGCACCTTCGGAGGTAAGAGATCTCCAACCTGGTGTCCAGATTTGTGGAAGACCAGCATGGTGTGTGCCCAGGTTCACATAGCTCTTATAATGATGGTCTGGTGAGAGTTGCAGGTGGAGTTAGGAGTGGGAGTTGGAGTTGCAGTGGCTGCCATGTGAAGACAGCAGAGGTGGTGGTGCCTTTCAGAGACTACATCCCTGGTGTTGGAGACTTCTTGCCAAATGACTGAGAAAATAAAGACAGTTACATGGGCTTGTGAGAGCAAGAGAGGCTCTGGGAAGCTGAGAAAACTGAAGCGGTTAGCGGGTCCAGGGAGGCTGGAGGACGTCTGGAGGTCTCTGAGAGATTGAGTGAAGCCGGGGGGCTGAACAATCCTGTTTGAAGCCAGAAGTAGGCCTGTGCAGCAAGGAACTGTAAACTGAGGCTAAGTGAGCCAGTGTACTAGCAGAAGTTGTGTGACTTGGCATTTTTGTTGCTGCTATTATTTATATATTGCTGGAGAAGAACCCCTGCTTGGGCAATCCATTTATGTTGGACTTTTGCTTTATTTTTGCCTTTTAATAAAAGTGAGCTACTGTACCAGGTCCATAAATAAAGTACAGATTGACATGAACTCACTTGGAAAAATGCATCTGCCACTAGAGGTAAGTGACCCCCATATCACAGCTTGTTATATAAATGATATTAAGAAGATTAATTGCCTTGCAACAATTCAATTTTTTTTTTTTTTTTTTTTTACTAACATAGTAATAATTCACACTTAATAAAGATCAAATGCCCACTCTGTCCCAACAGACACACACACTGGTCAGACTCACCTCTGTCTAGAATCTTAAATGTAGAAAAATAATTAAATGTAATTTAATATGTTGTGTGGACATACCGGTAAGTAATACAACTTTATGCTTCATTCACTTAGCAATAGAAGTTGCTCTTTACCTTTGTTGTACATGCTTTTTTACTGTTCTTGTAATTTATGCAAAGTTACCCAAGCACTGTGAGCTGTACTTGCCAAGATGTGTGACTTATTGAAGAGTAAGGAAGAATGACTCTGTCAGCTAAGTCTGTGAAACATGACTAACTACAAAATGTCAAGAATCGTGCATGTAAAGCATCATTTGACGGCAAGAAGTATTAAAAGAACAGACAAGAATCATCTTGTTGTGCAATGATATCAGAGTAGAGGAAGACTGCATTAACAATATAATGTTTTTTTTTTTTTTTTAAACAATCAGCATATCAGGTAGTACTATAAATTATTATTTAGTATACAATTATTTAAAATAATATCCAGGTTATAAAAAAATAAATACACCTAGAATATCTGCAATATAAGTGGTGATGATAAAAAAATGTCCATATGCATAATGAAAAAATACTAGTAGCGTACGGTCTGAGCTAAACTTTAACTTTTTTTAAGGCATTTGGAATACATCTGATCTTTATAGATGTTCGACAGGAGTTGATCTGATGAACATCCCATAATGTATTGCCAAAGTCTCTGGTCAGGTACAAGACTTTGGTCAGTGATGGTTTTTAACACAGTTTATCTCACACACTGTTGGAAGGCCCAGCAGCCCTTTCTCAGTGTGTAGGTAGGGGTTTAGTGTGAGGGACAGCTGACAGTATTGCAATGTATTGTGTACTACTGCAGGTATACAGTGCTATTTATAGTACTGTACTCAGTGCTGTTGTGACAGGTTTAGCTTAAAGACAGACAAACTTACGGTATGTTATAAAAAAAAAATTGAGAAATATACCCCTGCCCACCTTGGTGGAATGTACCTCTGCTTTTGACAGTATCTATCTGTTATCTATCGAAATAGTTACTCAAGATGTCAACCTTGTATAATCTTATACCAGTCTGTATTATGCTATACTGTACATATTTGTTTCACATTACAGTATAAAAACCCACCTTATATTTTCAATAAACAGTCAGTCTACACTGAACTAAACTGATTCTGTACCCGTACATATATGCTGGCTTTTCTTGAGCATTTACTTTTTTCTACATAAAAAAAAATAAGGTTGTATTTAGGTTGGAGTGTTTTAAGGTTGCTCTTTATGCCCCATACACACGATCATTTTTAATGTCATTTTTAAAACTGACGTTTTTCTCGTCATTTTTTTTCTTGTTTCCTCTCAAGCCTGTCTTGCGTACACACCATCATTTTAAAAAATGTTCAAGAAAAGCGCAGTGACGTACACCACGTACGACGGCACTATAAAGGGGAAGTTCCGTTCGAATGGCGCCACCCTTCATGTTAGTAAAGTTTGTTGAGAGACGATTCGCTCTTTTCAGTCTAGTGCTTTTCAGTCCGTTACAGCATGACGAATGTGCTATCTCCATTACGAACGCTAGTTTTACCAGAACGAGCGCTCCCGTCTCATACTTGATTGTGAGCATGCGCATTTTTTTTCACGTCGTTAAAGCATACACACTATCGTTTTTCACGTCGTTAAAAAAAACGACATGAAAAACGACAAGAAAAAAGAGAGCATGTTCGAAATTTTTAATGCCCGTTTTTCACGTCGTTAAAAATGCTCTGGAGCATACACACGATCATTTTTAATGGCCATTTTTTTTAATGGCATTTTTAACGGCATGAAAAATGATCGTGTGTATGGGGCATAAGGCTTTTTTTTGGGGGGGGGGAGGGGATGTTGTCCTTTAGCTCTGTTTTATTTGTGTTTAATTTTGTTAGGGTATTTTTTTTTGTGTAGTCAGCAGTAGCAAAAGCAGATTGAAGTTGTTGGTGACACCACAAAAGCTGTCCTCTGTGTGCAGCAGCACTCCACATATTATAGTAGGGCAGTTTGGTCCACAAAAACACCACAATTTCCAATGTGTGCAAGCATTATATCCCCCGCCTCCATACAAATCTTGTCATAGCTGTTCACAAAAAGAGAAAATAAGCCCCATGTTAACAACATCATGTGTGGGATGCACAAAGGGAGAAGTGGTTCACCTGGAACTATCAATGGGTGAGTAGCACCCATATCCAAACGTCATAACAGTGGTTTGAGTGTGTCAACTAGATGCAGGTCACATGTGCCTTTCTTTTGAGGCAGTGGACACGCTTTACACCCAGATCATGCAGATGTAGTGATGGCTAACCAAGCCTTCATCACCTTCATCCTCTGTCTCCCAGAGTGGCTTTAAGTCATCAGCAGCTGCTAAGGTGCCATGTTCTACCCCCTCATCCAGATCTACTCCTGCATCTGCCCCACCAACTGGCACAGAGGAGTTGGCTGAGATATTTGTGCACAGTATGTGCTACTTGCTGGAAGAGGATACCAAGCAAACAATTACATCTGAGGTTGAGGAGGAGAGCAATGGAATCATAGAAGGAGGTGAAAACAAGCAGATTTAACCAATTGGCACAAATGTTCTTGCAGCCACTGCCAAGTTGGATCCAGTGATGAGGAGTGGGGGTGATGATGATGTCTCAAACTGTACTTGGGTGCCAGATATAGAAGAGGAGGAAAGTGAAGGAGAGGCACAACTTCAACAAGGCATGATGTCATCCAGATTAATGTCGCAGAGCGGTAGAGAGAGTAGCCATCCTATTCCATTGGATGGCAGAGCTCCACAGGTACAAGATACTGTCATCCCTCAGTCTACTCCCCAGAGCTCAGCTGTGTGGTCCTTTTTAACACATGTGCTGTGTATCACACAGTAGTGTTTTCAGTCTCTGCCCAGAATGTATCAAAACATATTGATGGCAATTTCCAGTCTCTGCCTAAAATCGGTCATTTGGGTACCATGTGTATAAAGAGACACATGACTTCTCATTACACAGCTCATTGGAGGCAGCACCTGAATTCTAGACTTCAGCGGGAAAAGAGCTAAACTCCTTGTGGGTCAACATGATTCCACACAGAGTAGGGGCAAGCATAGGCCACAAGCTTTCTCTGATTCTGCCAATCTCACCCTGACATCTCCAGGTAAGTTTTTCTGCCCCAACTGGTGGAACAGAAGAAGTAAGCCTCCAGCCACCCAATGATCCACTTTACACGGGGAAATTAGCAGAGCTAACCCTGCCCTCATTGAGAGAACAAAAGGTGAAAAACCTGGAGGACCCACTGAGGAGGAACCTGATAACTAGGGTTGTCCCGATACCGATACTAGTACTTGTATTCGCGCAAATGCTCCCGATGCCCAGTCCGATACTTTTTTTTTTAGAGCGGACGCAGAGAGGGGGTGGAGAGCGGAGGGGGCGGAGAGCGTGGTGGGGGGCGGAGACCAGGGCGGAAAGCGGGACGGAGAGTGTGCGGCGGGGGGCGGATACCAGGGCGGAGAGCAGGGCAGAGAGCGTGGCGGGGGGCGGAGACCAGGGCGGAAAGCGGGACGGAGAGTGTGCGGCCGGGGGCGGAGACCAGGGCGGAAAGTGGGGCGGGGGACGGAGACCAAGGCGGAGAGCGTGGCAGAGACCAGAGCGGAGAGCAGAGCGAGTCTTCAGGCGGGTAAGTAAAATGAATCTGATCTGATCCAATTGCCTTGCCTGTCTTGCCTTTCTGCTGCTCAAATGCTCCCGGAGCCCTAGATAGTAGATACTATGAGAGAGCGGTTGGAGAGGGGGCAGAGAGCGGGGCGGGGGGTGGAGAGCGTGGTGACTGGTGACAGTGACATGATTGACATGCACAATTGCACACAGACTTCCTTTCTTCTTTTCCCTCCTCCCTCCCTTGTTGTTATGATCCGATGGTTGCCTTTCTGCCAGAAAGTTTCTGGTCACCCTTGTATTTTGCTCTCTTTAGGAGGGCAGGATGTGAGCTCACCTTGAGGGGGGGCTGGGGGGGGTCCGCCTTCTTCCCTGGAAAGTATCGGTAATCGGTATCGGCGAGTACATGAAAAAAAGTATCGGTACTTGTACTCGGTCCTAAAAAAGTGGTATCGGGACAACCCTACTGATAACCTTCTTTACAGGGGCTGGAAATATGAATTGGAACCTGCTTTCATATAAAGGAGGAACAGCAATTTGGGTGACTGCCTAAATCAAGTGTTAAAAAGATTTCTCTCTACCCAGGGCTGTCCACTGCCAGCAGCTATCGACAGTGGCTGTATCATATTATGGGGAAGTACATGGGGTCAAGGAGCAAAACCTTTCTAATGCAGGACCCCTTTGATTATTGGGTAATTAGGATGGACCACTGGCCCGACCATGCTCAGTATGCAATTGAGCTTGCCTATAGTTCGGCTTTAAAGTAGTGTAGCATAACAGATATTCTATAAATGGAAACCACCATTTCTCATTCCCTAATGCTGATTTTGTTTTTGTCCCAAAAATATATACTAATTCATTTTTCTTCAGCTGATCTGTATAATGTTTCCAAAAAATGTGGTGCAATTCTGTTCAATGTTTATGTTTTTAGTTTGACGTGGCAATTTCATATATCCTTAGTAGCATTAGCTCACAATATATAATAATGAATTCTAGGAGTAGATGAACTCATGCTATAGAAATGTCATTGTAAACTGACTATATGGACATGCCAGCTTACTAATTTCCTTTCAGAAAGGTATGCTATAACCTTAAAAGGTTACGATCGGTCATTTACTCACACACTAGTCCTGAATATATCACAGACAATATTTGTAATAATTGTTCCATACCAGGGTTGCTTAAATGCATGTGCCTGTTGAGATCATCTGTGCCAAGCCGCAATCAAAAATGGGGGGCTCCCTTGGCAAAAAAGCATCTATAGCTAAGTTTTCTTGTTATATTTTCTAATATTATTACATGTGTTATCTTTATCTGTATCTGTCATTATTTAATTTAATGTTATACCTACAAGTATTTGTATGATCTCTCGTTGCACATCTCAAAAAAAAACCAACAAAAAACAAACACTATCACGTGACTGTGAATAAAAAACACAGTCGTACACAAAAAGTACCTACTACTGGTTCCAAATGCAATATGCAAGCTCACTCGCTCATCTTCAGTCTCTGAAATAAGACACAATTTTTTTTCACTTCCTTATGCAATGTGTGTGCTCTCTTACTCAAAAAATTGTGGCTAAACAATTTTCAATTTAACACCAAAATACATAATTTTTTTAAATTTCCAGATGCAATATGCCCACTTAATTGTTTATACATTTCTGCCTGACCATAGCAGACTTAACCACTTGCCTGCTGAGCACTTTTACCGCATTCCTGCCCAGGCCAATTTTCAGCTTTCAGCGCTGTCACACTTTGAATGACAATTGCGCGGTTATGCAACACTGTACACTGTATTTTTTTCACACAAAAAGAGCTTTCTTTTGGTGGTATTTAGTCACCACTGGGTTTTTATTTTTTGCTAAACAAACAAAAAAAGACCAAAAATTTTGAAAAAATTAATAAAAATTCATAGTTTACTATAAAATTTTGCAAACAGCTAATGTTTCTCCTTCACTGATGTGCGCTGATGAGGCTGCACTGATTTGCACTGATAGTCTGCACTGATGGGCATTGATGAGGCGGCACTGATGAGGTGGCACTGATGGGCACTATAGGTGGCACTGATGGGCACTGAGAGGTGGCACTGAAGGGCACTGAGAGGTGGCACTGATAGGCGGCACAGATGGGCACTTATAGGTGGCACTGATAGGCACTGGTAGGTGGCACTGATAGGCAGCACTGATAGGTGACACTGATGAGAATGCATTGATGGGCACTGATTGGCAGCACTGGTGGACACCTATTGGCAGCACTGATGAGCACTGATTGGCAGCACTGGTGGGCACTGATTGGCAGCACTGGTGGGCAATGATAGGCAGCACTGGTGGGCACTGGTGGGACTGCACTGATAATCAAGACACTGATAATCAGTGCCCTAATTTTCATTGTCGATGTCCCTTTAACACAAGCGTATTCTCGCATCTCTTCTCTCTTCTCCTTTACTCACGCTGTCAGTGTGAGGAAAGGAAAGCCAATAACCGGCTTGTGTTTACATCGTGGTCAGCTGTCATTAAACACAGCTGTGATTGGCCCCAAGAGACTTAGCAATCACAGAGCATGCCGCCCAATCATGGGAGGATGTCCATGTACGTCCTACTAGCAAAGTAAGCCCACGCTTTAGCCGTCTTTTGGCTATAGCATGGGTGGCATGTGGGTATTATCTCTGATGCAAATCTGTAATCTGTTTCCATTTTTAGTCTCCGAAACAAGACACTATTTTTTTTTATTTTCTATGTGCATTGCGTTTGTTCTCTCTTTTAGAAATTGTGACCTATCTGATAAAGACTTCAAAGTTGTTGCAAATGTTTACATTTTGTTCTTTTCAATTTAAAACAAATTCACACTAATGTTTTCATACCAAATGTAATATGCCTGCTTATTCCCTAATATTCCCTAAGAAATGTAAGCTTTTCCAAAAAGTCTTAATAGTTATACTACTAAATTGTAAAATGTTTCCATCTTCAGTCTCTGAATCAACACATTTTTTTTATTTCTAGATGTTATATGATAGCTTATTTACTCAGAAATTGCACCCTGTTCACACAGACCTAAAATCTGTGATGTTGAACTTTAAAATGTTTACCATGTCAATCTCTGAGTCAAAATACAAATATTTAATTACCAGATGTACTGTAATGTGCCTGCTCAGTTACTCTGAAATTAAAACCGTTGCATGCAGGCTTATTATCTGTGGTGCAATTCTGTAAAAAAAATCTAATCTTTAGTTTCCTTAAAATACATTAATTTTTTATTTTCCGCTGCAATATGCTTGCTCTCTCCCTCAGAAATCGTAGTCTATTCGGGAAAGTGTTAAAAAGTGTGCTGGTAACCTGTACACATTTTGGTCTTCTTTATTTTTTTGGAAATTAAATCTGCCTGCTCTCTCTCTGAAATAGCAGCCTTTCAAATAAAGTTGTAAAAAAATCTGCCACTAAATACACTATTTTTTGGTCTTCAGTGTACAATACACTGTTATTTGTTTAATCAGGAATCGTAGTGCACTTCCAGTTCTGGCATGACATGGGCAGCAGGGCTAAGCAGCGGCTCCAGGAGGACAGCATATAAAACCAACATGAAAAGCCATAGGACGGCCCCTGCCTTGCGATCCTCCAGCTTCTTGTCAGTGACGCCCTGCATGGATTGGTATCTGATCCAACACCACTCTCCCTTTGCTTCACTGCCTCTCCTCGGCACACAGGAATCCAATATGGCAGATGGTGCGGCCATGGAACAAGCAGGGGATGCCGCACATGCCCTGGAGATGCCTGGACCTGCTCTGGATGAGGTCCAAGGTAGGATCACTCAGGCAGTAGTGGCCTTGCTGTCCCCAACATTTACAGCTGTTGTGAACCGGGCTGTGTCTGCATGCATAGATCAAATAAGAAGGGAACTGAGAGAGTAGGCACAGAGATAGATGCTGGACAGAGGATCTCTGATGTAGAGGAGGAACTGCACCAAGCACAGCTAGACCTTAAACTATTCTCTCAAACTCAGCAATACTTTTTAGAGAAGCTGGATGACCTAGAAAAAAGATCACAACTAAACAACCTCAGAATCATTGGTCTGCCTGAATCTTATAATGCCAGTTCACTACCCGATTCCGGAGGCTTTGAGTATCCCACAAAAGTGCATCGTGAAGCGCTCCCACCGCCTAGGTGCTCTGCTAAATGAACGCAAGTCACCCAGTCCTGTCATTGTGCGTTATCTGAACTATATGGACAGAGTGGCCATATTAAGATCTTTCCACAATGCGCAATCCTTACATCTGGATGGACATAAGCTCCTAATGTTTGCAGACTACTCCATGGTGGTGTCACAAAAATGTAAGGCCTTCCAGCCGATCTGCTCTGTACTCTTTCAAAGGGGCATGAAATTTACCCTTGCTTATCCAGCGATTCTTCATCTTCACTCCCCCACAGGTGATTTGTTAATACTCAACAGCCCTGAGGAAGCTGAAGCCTACTTAAAGTCTCTCCCTTGGCACTCACTGCACATACCCAGGGCCCTAGGAAACAGCACAACCCCAGGAAGGATCATCAGACTTCAATGGGCATGCTAGACCCCACTAGAATGCTTGACCCCTAATTGCTTTTCAGTTTTGACTTGAGTTAGTTAACTTTGGGCTGTTTGTACACTTGCTATTACCTCCTATCATTGAGGCCTATTATTCTCTACTACGCTGTGTACCTTAGTAATGCAATTGCAAGATATGTTTATTGATTGTGCTTTCTCCTTGCCTTGCCCAGTCTACTTCGAGCTCTCTGTACTGCTGGGAAGCTGTCCCCATGCAGAACGAGCCTGAGAGCTGGGCTCCGTGTTTGCATGCTACCTACTAGTCCTCAGACCCCCGGTACGCTGGATGATATTAGGAGGCTCTATGCGGAAAAAGGTGAAGTCCTTTTACTTAACTGTAGGTTGTTTTAGGTTAGTCCCCTCCCATTTCTGTTTGTTTACTTCTTTATCTGCACACTGTATTACTGTTGCCTAGTATGCTACCCTGTCTGGCCATTTATATTACTCACTGGCACCCCAAAGTATTGCTACTTCTCTTTTAACCTTCTGGTTGAGATTTCTAAGATACCTGGTAGTCTTATTCTTCCTCTCCTGAACTATGCATATTGTAACCGGGAATGTTAAGGGGCTACGCTCCCCTGCTAAGCGTATGAAAATTCTAAGACACCTGAAATGTTTAAAAGCAGATATAGCCCTTTTTAAGGAGACCCATCTATCCTCGGTGGATTTCTCTCATATGCGCAAATTATGGGTGGGTCAAGTGCTGGGCTCCACCTCTGTAAATTGCAAAACCTGGTGTACTTATACTCCTGCACCAGAACCTAATCTATGATCTTGTCTCTCAGACGAGCAATAATGAAGGCTCCATCATTACAGCCCACCTATGCTTTTTGGGTCGCGACTTATTGGTAACAAATTTGTATGCTCCCAATTAGGGATGAGCTGAACACCCCCCAGTTCGGTTTGCATCAGAACATGCGAACAGGCAATAAATTCGTTCGAACATCCGAACACTGTTAAAGTCTATGAGACTCGAACATGAAAAATCTAAAGTGCTCATTTTAAAGGCTTATATGCAAGTATTGTCATAAAAAGTGTTTGGGGACCCGGGTCCTGCCCCAGGGGACATGTATCAATGCAAAAAAAAGTTTTAAAAACTGCAGTTTTTTCGGGAGCAGTGATTTTAATAATGCTTAAAGTGAAACAATAAAAGTGAAATATTCCTTTAAATTTCGTACCTGGGGGGTGTCTAAAGTATGCATTTAAAGTAGCGCACGTTTCCCGTGTTTATAACTGTCCCTGCACAAAGTGTAATTTCTGAAGGAAAAAAAGGAATTTAAAAGCACTCGCGGCTATAATGAATTGTCGGCTCCCAAATGATGTGGGGTTCCCCCCAAATATCCATACCAGGCCCTTCAGGTCTGGTATGGATTTTAAGGGTAATTTCAACCCATATTTTTAAAAAAAATGGCGTGGAGTTCCCCCAAAAATCCATACCAGACCCTTTATCCGAGCATGCAACCTGGCAGGTCGCAGGAAAAGAGGGGGAGACAAGAGAGCCTCCCCTCCTGAACCATACCAGGCCACATACCCTCAACATTGGGAGGATGCTTTGGGGGTCTGTGACCCCTCAAAGCACCATGTCCCCATGTTGATGGGGACAAGGGCCTCATCCCTACAACCCTTGCCCGGTGGTTGTGGGGGTCTGCGGGCGGGGGGCTTATTGGAATCTGGAAGCCCCCTTTAACAAAGGGGACCTCCAGATTCCAGCCCCCCCCATGTGAATTGGTAACAGGGTACATTGTACCCCTACCATTTCACAAAAGAAAGTGTCAAAAATTTTCAAAACCACACAGACACGTTGTGAAAAGTCCTTTATTAAAAATAAAAAATAAAAAAAGCCATTCCAGCGTTGTAATGCAGTCTGTCCAGCGACGATCCATGAATCTCCAGCGATGCGGCGAGTCTCCAGCGATGAACGACGCACATCTTCTCTGCACCGGAGCCTCCCGGCTAATGACGCGCAAGCAGTGTTGACAGTTTTGTATACCCAGCCTATTTTCTGTATACCCAGCCTCTGTATATACCAGCCTAACTTCTGTATACCCAGGCTCTCTGTATATACCAGCCTCTCTATATACCAGCCTATCTTCTGTATACCCAGCCTCTCTGTATATACCTAGCCTCTATATATCAGCCTCTCTGTATACACAATCTGCATCTGGTGGCATGTGACGTGTGTATATATATATATATATATATATATATAAATATTAAGGAAAATTGTTATCCATACTTACCGTAATTTTCCTTTCCTGGATCCTCCCCATGTCAGCCTACTATGGGTCAGCTCCGCCCTCTCTGACCGCTCCAGGACCACATTTTTCTTAGCTGTCTGCCCACACCAGTGTTCAAAAATACCTGCCTTGCGACGGATAAACCGGGTGGGAATCCCCGGCTGACATGGGGAGGATCCAGGATCTTCTGTATACCCAGCCTATCTTCTGTATACCCAGCCTCTGTATATACCAGCCTATCTTCTGTATACCGAGCCTCTCTGTGTATACCAGCCTCTCTGTATACCCAAACTATCTTCTGTATACCCAGCCTCTCTGTATATACCAGCCTCTCTGTATACCCAGCCTATATTTTGTATACCCAGCCTATCTTCTGTATACCCAGCCTCTCTGTATATACCTCTATATATCCTCTATATATCAGCCTCTCTGTATATACCCAGCCTCTCTGTATACCCAGCCTCTCTGTATATACCCAGCCTCTGTATATACCAGCCTCTCTGTATATACACAGCCTGTCTTTTATATACCCAGCCTCTGTCTATACCAGCCTCTCGGTATACCCAGCCTATCTTCTGTACACCTAGCCTCCCTATATACCAGCCTCTCTGTATATACCAGCCTCTCTGTATATACCTAGCCTTTCTGTATACCCATCCTCTCTGTGTATACCCAGCCTTTCTGTGTATATACCAGTCTCTCTGTATATACCAGCCTATCTTCTGTATATCCAGCCTCTCTGTATATACCCAGCCTCTCTGTATACCCAGCCTCTCTGTATATAACCAGCTTCTCTGTATACCCAGCCTCTCTGTATATACCCAGCCTCTCTGTATATACTCAGCCTCTCTGTATATACACTAGCCTCTCTGTATATACCTAGCCTCTGTGTATATATCCAGCCTCTCTGTATACCCAGCCTCAATGTCTATACCCAGCCTCTCTGTATACCACAGCCTCTCTGTATACTGCAGCCTCTCTGTATAGATTAGCCTCTCTGTATACACTATCCGCATCTGGTGGCAGGTGATGTGACCAGCTCTCTGGTGACCCCGAAGTAATGAGGGGGGTTTGGGGACCCTTATGTAATGATATATATAATGTTTTATGTATATATATATATATATATATACATATATATATATATATATTAAGGAAAATTGTTATCAATACTTACCGGCGGCTGTCTGCCCACACCAGTGTTCAAAAATACCCGCCTCGCGACTGATAAACCGGGTGGGAATCCCTGGCTGTCATGGGGAGGATCCAGGAAAGGAAAATTACGGTAAGTATGGATAACAATTTTCCTTATTCCTGGACCTCCCCATGTCAGCCTACTATGGGATGTACCAAACAATATTAAGAAGGGAGGGAAGACAAAAAATAAAAAATAAGCCAAACCCTCAATGCAATGTTATTCAAAAAAATTTAAATGGGCAGCAGCCACCGTAATAACCATAGAGCCAAATATTTCCTCAGGCGGACAAGCCACATTAAGCCTGTAATGCCTAATAAAAGGTGTTGGGAGTGCTCCAGCTTGCTGCTCTACAAACTACCTCAGGGGCAACCTTTGCGTATGCTGCCCAGGATGCTGCCATACCCCTTGTCGAATGTTCTTTGATCTCTGAAGGAGAAGGAAGGCCCAGCGTTCTGTATACAATATGCCTGGTCTTGACAATCCAGGAAGACACAACTCTAGATGTTGCTAGCATACCCTTTTTAGGCCTCATTGGGGAAAACCTACAGCTGATCTTGTTTTCAAAAGCTTTTAGTCCATTTCAGGTAGGTTGATACCGCAGAGACCAGGTCTAACCTACTACACTCATCATCAGCTGTATCCACCGGAAAGGCTGGGGGAATGATCTCCCAGTTCATACGAAATTAAGTGGCCACCTTAGGTACTGGCCTAAGGACTATCTTGTCTGGGAGCACCAAACAATATGGTTCTTTAGATGAGAAGGCACACAACTCTGAGACTCTTCTGGCTGAGGCAACAGCTAGCAAAAAAATTAAAAAAAAAATAATGAACAAGAGAAAGCTTGATCAAATGGAGGAACCAGCAAGGTTCTCAGGACTAGCGTTAAATCACATTTTGGAAAAAACGATTTCAATGGAGGTCTGATTACTATAGCTGCCCCTAAAAATCAGATCACCAACGGATGTAGAGCACATCTTGTACATGACATAGCCGACAAGGTGGGGATTTGAATTATAAACTAGCCCCTTATCAAGACCACTCTGCAGAAACTCCAAAATGTTTGATACTGAAGGAGATCCAAGGTCCCAACCCCTTTCTGTAGCATTGCAGACCCGGTGATAGGTTACATTCATGGACCTCTTACGAGCCTGTAATAATGTCTCCACTACACAGCCCGAGAGATCCAAGTCACTTCCAAGTCATTAACTTCAACCTCCTGGAGTTCAGGTGTCAGGCCCCACTCTGCAGAAGGATATTTTGACAAGGAGGCAGTGGGATTGGTGAGCCCCCTTTATCCTCCAAGCCAGTGGGAACCACGGCTTCCTGAGCCAGTAAGGTAGGACTACGATTGCTGTGACCCTTTTTCTGTGAATCTTCAGAAGGATTTTGAGAGCCAATGGAAGCGGCGGGAACACATACACCAAGGGAAAGTTCCAAGGCCTGGACAGAGCACCCTGATCCAACGCCTGTGGATGCCAGGTCTGGGAGAAGAAGCAAGGAAGTTGACAATTATCCTCCGATGCAATAAGATCTATCGAAGGCGTCCCCCAGACCCTGAAGATCTTGCGTAGGTTTGTTCGTTTGTTCGTTGTGATCCCCAAAGCTTCGACTCAAGCGATCTGCTAAAACATTCCCGGGCTCTGGGAGATAAGATGCTGTAAAAGAGCCGAGATTCTTCTCTGCCCATAGGAAGATTTGACATGCCACCTGAAGCAGAAGGCCACTTGATGAGACACATAAGCCACCGTAGTTTTGTTGTCCGAAAGGATCTTGACAGCTCGACCTTGCAACATAGTTTGGAACGCTAAGGGAGCGTCCAATCCAAGGAAATTTGAATTCTTCGCCCCACAAAGGTTCCATTGGCCTTGAACCTGCTGTCCCAGGCAGTGTGCCCCCCAGCCTGCCAGACTGGCATTGGTCGTCACCACTATTGGTTCTGAGGCCTTCAATGGAACTCCGCGGGAAAGATTGCGAGCTACTGGCCACCAAACCAGAGACCAGATTATCGGAATTGTCAGATAGATTTTCTAGAACAAGGAGTGATGATCCCACTGAAGAAGAAAGTTGCATTGAAACCTCCTTCTGCGCCACCTGACCCAGGGGACTACTGGAATTGTGGCTGATAGAACCCCCAGATACCGCATGCATTCCTTCACCTTCATAGAAGGCCTAATCATCACTGATTTTGTCTGAGACTGGATCTCCTGGACCTTCCTCTGAGGAAGAGAAACACAACGCCGATCCGTGTAGAATGGTACTCCTAAATACTCCAACATTTGGGTCAGATGCATCTGTCTCTTCCGAAAGTTGATCAACCAACCAAAACGAGCTAGTGTTTTGCAGGTGAGATTCACATGAACTAGAAGGAGCTTTTTAGATGGACCCAGAAGTAGCATGTTGTCTAGATAATGGAATATTTGCACTCCCTTGACCCTGATGCCGCGTACACACGATCATTTTTCCCGTCTGGAAAAATGAAATTTTTTTTTTTTCGCCGAGAAAAACGATCGTCTGTGGGCTTTATGCCGTTTTTCTCGTTGAGAAAAACGGCAGGAAAAACGACGAGAAAAATTAGAACATGTTCTAAATTTTCTCATCGTTTTTTCCATCATTTTTTTCCGCGGCAGTTTTCCCATAGGGAGACACTGCCGCGGAGCCCACAGACGGTCGTTTTTCTCGACAAAGAAAAAAATGACGGGAAAAACGGTCGTGTGTGGGGGAAAATGCCGTTCCCTCGTTTTTCATTTTTTTTCATGTCGTGATTCACGGCGGTGTTTTCACCGCCGTGAATCACAATCGTGTGTACGCGGCATGAGAGTCACGAAGACAGCAGATAGTAGCTTTGAAAATGTTCTCAGAGCCGTGCAGAGACTGAATGGGAGACATTAAAATTGAAGATGAGAGCCTTCTACGGAAAACCTGAGAAAGTGATGGTGAAATGCGTCTATGGAAACATGAAGATATGCATCCGCCAGATCGATGGAAACCATCCAGTCTCCTGACTCCATTTTGAATTGTGGAACCTTCATGTAAGAATTACAGACTTTGAAGCCTCGTACACACGACCGAGTTTCTCGTCGTTAAAAACACGTCGTTTTTCTCGACGAGATTCTTGTTAACCTTGACGAGTTTCTTGTCAAGCTTTCCATGCGTACACACTGACAATTCCAAATCTCGTCGTTGTTCTGCGCGGTCACGTCGAGCACGTACGACGGCAGTATAAAGGGGAAGATCGATTTCCCTGGCGCCACCCCTTGGGATGCTTTTTCTGATCTTGTGTTACCGCGTGTGAAGTAAAAGTTTGGGAAGAGACGATTCGCGCTTTTCAGTCTTTGTGCTCTTCAGTCCGTTACAGCGTGACGAATGTGCTATCTCCACTACGAAGGCTTGTTTTACCAGAAGATGCGCTCCCGTCTCATACTTGATTCTGAGCATGCATGCTTTTTGAAGAGTCGTAAAAGCATACACACGAACCATTTTCTCGTTGCAAAACAGGCCGACGAGAAAATCTAGAATCCGGACGAGAAAATAGAGAGCAGGTTCTCTATTTTTCTCGTCGAGATTCACGGCAGTTTTCTCATCGTAAAACCAAACACACGAACGGTTTTCTCGACAATAAAGCTCTCTCTGCACTTTTCTTGTCGGTTTTGGACGAGAAACTCGGTCGTGTGTACAAGGCTTGAGGTCCAAAACGGGTCTGAAACCCCCTGAAGCCTCTGGGGCCAAAAACAGAGGAGAACATACTCTTTGACCCAATTCGTGTCTTGGAACCAGAAGGATGGCCCTTGTTGCCAGGGCCGCAATCAGGGGGGTACCCTTTTTTTTATTTTATAAAATGTTTTTTTTTTTATGTATTTTTTGTAAGGGGTCCAGAGGCCCGGAGGTCCCCAGGGCCCTGGATGGCAACCCCCCATTTTTTTTGTTCTCTTTTGTTTTGTTTTTTGTTCGTCAGCACCCAAAGCCCCCCCGTCCTCAACAATTTGCGGCGGCAGCACCCCCCTGCTTCTCAATTTGCGGCGGCAGAGCACCCCCCCGGTTCTCCTCTGCTCCTGGGGGCCCATGCCTAAAGCTGTGTAAGGGGCCCCAAAATTCCTGATGGCGGCCCTGCTTGTTGCCAACAGCTCCTCTATATATCCTTGCAAACATTGCCTCCTTTCCAAATCTGTAGGAAGTCGAGATTCTACGAACAAGGTCTGAGGGGGCCTTGTTCTAAACTTGAGACAATAACGTGATCGAATGACGGCTACAATCCAGGCATCCCGTATTTTGTCCACCCAAACCTCCCCAAATTGGACTAGTCCTGCTCCTACTAGTGAGGGTTGAGCGGAGACACCTTTAGAAGGACTTATTTGAAGCCTTAAGAGCTTTGTTGGCCCTGGGCTTGGAAGGCTTCTGGAAGGTTGAACCGGCTCCCTTCCACTGACTAAAAAAATGGCCTACCAGGTCTGTAAGCACTGGCCTCTCTGAATCCTTCGTCGGATCTCTTGTTAAACCAAAAGGGCTGCCATTGTCTTTTTCTCTTCTGTGGGATTAGGCCAGATCTGCCGCCGGAAACCCGATAAATTGCTGATTCTAAAGTCTTCCCAAAGAGTAGCTTCCGTCGAATGGACCCGAACACAGACTGTGCTTAGAAGCCTTATCGGCTGACCAATGCTTCAACCATAAGGCACTGCAGGCTGTGACAGAATGAGACATTATCTTTGCTGTCATCTTGACCTGGTCGACAGCCACATCAGCCACAAACTCTACAGCAGTCTTGACAAACTGCAAAGGAGAAGAACTGCCACTTCCCAGACTTTCATCCGAACATCCATCCACCAGCTCCGCTACCCACACTTTAAGGGCAGCTGCCACAGAAGTGATGCTACCGCCGGACTGCAGGCTGCTCCGGCCAAACTATACAACCTTTTTAGGTTTGCGTTTATTCTGCGATCCAAAGGATCCCTTAACCACTTCCTGCCCGGTCAATAGGGAATTGGTTCTGTTATCCTGACTGGACGTCTATCTGTTATCCTGACTGGACGTCTACTGGGCGCGCATTGCGTCGATCGCGAGTGCGGCATGTCAGTCTGACACCCCGCATCTCCGATCGTGATAAGAAGCCTCTGTCAGAGGCTTCTTACCATGTGATCAGCTGTGACCAATCACATCTGATCATCGCGTGAACCAGGAAGTGCCGGTAAACAGCATTTTTCAGTTCACGCTGACAGGGAGAGCCGATCGGCGGCTCTCCCTGTCAGAGGGGGGGTCTGTGCTGATAATCAGCACAATGATTATCAGCACATCCCCATCAAATGTAAAAGATCACCTGCCAACCAGTTCGCCCACAATAAAGGATGCCAGTGCCCACCACAGTGTCAATCCCTGCCCACCACAGTGCAAATCACTGCCCACCAGTGCCAATCACTGCCCACCACATTGCCAATCACTGCCCACCACAGTGCCAATCACTGCCCAGCAGTAACACCTGCCAGTACCTCATCATCAGTGCTGCCCATCAGTGCCACCTGTCAGTGCCACCTGTCAGTGCCAATCAGTACCGCCTATGAGTGCCAATCAGTGCCGCCTGTCAGTGCCCATCACAGCCGCCTGTCAGTGCCCATCACAGCCGCCTGTCAGTGCCCATCAGTGCCGCCTGTCAGTGCCGCCTGTCAGTGCCCATCAGTGCCACCTATCAGTGCCGATCAGTGGCATCTATCAGTGCCCATCAGTGCTGCATATCAGTGCCGCATATTGGTGCCCATCAGTGCTGCATATCAGTGCGGCCTATCAGTGCCCATCAATTCTACATATCAGTGCCTCCTCATCAGTGCCCATCAGTGCCACTTTATCAGTGCCAACTCATCAGTGCCCATCAGTGCCGCCTCATCGGTGCCCATCAGTGCTGCCTCATCAGTGCCCGTCAGTGAAGGGGAAAACTAAATTTTATGACAGAAACTAAAAAAAACTATTTTTTTTTCCAAAATGTTGGTCTTTTTTAGTTTATTTTGCAAAAAATAAAAAACGCAGAGGTGATCAAATACCACCAAAAGAAAGCTCTATTTATGTGAAGAAAATGATAAAAATGTAGTTTGGGTACAGAATTGTATGACCGCTCAATTGTCATTCAAAGTGTGACGGCGCTGAAAGCTGAAAATTGTCCTGGGCAGGAAGGGGCGTAAGTGCATGGTATTGAAGCGGTTAAAGAGGCCGAATCCTCCCGCAGAAGCGTAATGTGGTGAGCGAATCTCTGTAATGAAGCATCCACCTTAGGCGTAGTGTCCACAGGGGTACAGCTTCGATGCTCTATTATGCACATTGAGCTTCTTCTCAGGCCTCGCCCACTCATCGTCAATTACTTCTTTTGTTTCAGAAATGAAAGGTAATGATTTCTTTAAACACAGGTAGTATTTCTGCTGTTTCTTTGGAGGCGACGATTCTTCCTGCCACCCCATCGCATCCTTAACAGCCTCCGCCAAGGGGGAACCAGAGCAAAAATCAAACGTATGCGATTCCGAGACCAATTCTGCCTCAGATGGATCCGAATCGCTATCAACTTCAGAGTTAAAATGCACTGAAAACACATGATCTGAATCTTCAGATGCTGAAGACACAGCAGGATGAGCAGGATTCCTTGAAACACTCTTTAACCCTTCCTTGACTGCATGCTTATTGTAGGATTTAACCTGGCGTGCTTTCACAGCATTGTCCCGAGCCGCCCCCTTGAAGCAAGATGCACATACCCACTTTCCTCTGAGGACCTCAATTGAGCAGGCCCAACAGCATCTTTCTTCTGCCTTGGCTGGCGATGAAGACATATCCAAAGAAGAGCATCCTCTGCTGTGTCTGCACCCGGATTTGCTCTTTCTGGAGGCTTTCCAATGTCTTGACTTCTCTTGGCTTGGGTCCGAGCGACTAAAGTGAGGTAAGGGCGAGGGAGATCTGGAATGCCGTGACAACAGGCATCTATCCAACTGCATGCGACTCTGCGATTTGTCATGTCTAGACCCTTTTTTACTCCTTTGAGGCTGGAATGCTGATTTGGAACCTTCTTTGTGGGCGTTTATCCCGCACTTGGCCCTTCTCTCTGTAAAACACAGAGGATGTGCTCTCTCTTTTTTTTTTTTTTATAAATAAATAAATAAAAAACGTTTGTTTTTTGTTTGTTTTTTAAACAAAAATAAATAAATAAAATAAATAAATACAACAAAAATAAACTTCTCCATCTGAATCTTCAGTGCTAAGGCAGCTAGGCAGGCAGGCAAAATTCCCCAGACCTATAAGGCACAGGTTAATATAAATACTCTGACAGACAACTAACACAGCAGTAAGTAATGAGAGACCTGGGAGTGAGGCTTACCAGAGCAGAGCAGAGCATCAGATTGATCAGCTGGAGGCTGAGATTAGAGCAGTAGAGCAGCAATGAGTCCTCCTGCACACAGAGCGCCTCAGAGAGTGCCCTGGCCCGCCGCTAGAGGACAGAGCCTGCTGCAAATCAGCAGTGAGCATTCTGGTGTTTGCTAGGCAACCCAAAGAGGAAGCTGCCTCTGACCTCACCTGCACAACTCTGTGCTTCCTGAAAGGAATACACGTGGGGGCAGTAAACTAAAAGTCCCAGCGAGCCTAACCACTGCCTGAACACACAAAAACATGGAAGGAGAGAGTGCCAGCACCTGCCTAACGAAGGTATATACAGTCATTTATACTGTCAGTGACCTTTGCCAGTAATACACAGTCATTTATACTGCACCTTATTATCCCAGCACCATGGGAACCCACCTCCTCAGGAGATTTACAGCCTATATGGGGGGGGTCTTCTGAAACGGGAGAGGCTGAACCCAAACACTGATGTGGGCAGACAGCCGCCTTTGATGGGCTAAGAAAAAGGTGGTCCTGGAGGGGTCAGACAGGGCGGAGCTGACCCATAGTAGGATGACTTGGGGAGGTCCAGGAAATATATATATATATACACACACACACACATACACATATATTATATACATGTGTATGTCTGCCCAAGCGTTTGACTCTCTTTACTTCACTGCTATGGGCTCTAACCCCAGATATTTTGTAGACCTAGCAACGCCCTTGGTGCTGCATAAGGGTACAAGGCAGGGCTGCCCTCTATCCTTCCTGCTTTTCAATTTGGCATTGGAACCCCTGTCTCGTCATTTCTTATCACACCCCCATCTGAATTGTGTCCACATTGGCAAACAGGGAGTCTGTATAGCCCTGTTTGTGGATTATATACTTATCTTTACGTCCAACCCCTCCTCTGACATGATGGCTATCCGAGAAATCTTTACTATATTGCGCTCATGTTCGGGATGCCGAAATAACTTTTCCAAAAGAGAGGTTCTACCTCTTTACCCCGGCAGGAATATCCACTGGGCTTTTTCTTCTCATTTTCCATTGGCTAAGGGTTATATTGTATACCTGGGGAATTAGGATTGGTAAAATTCTCCCCTCTTTACATCACCTGAACTACCCTCCTGTTATATCCAGAGTAGAGGGCAAGTTGGAGGCATAGATGGACCCTTCTCTCACTCGTCGTGAGATGTCACCTATTCAAAATGGTCAGTTTTGCCCATCTCCTCTATCCTCTTCAGACAATTCCTTTGCTGCTCCGGCATCAGGAAATCCAAAAGCTACACAAAGTGCTGACCTAGTTTTTAGAGCACGGTAAACGCCCCCACATAGCTCTGGCTAAATTACATCTCCTGGAGAGATTACTTACTCCGGATTAGCCTAGATTGTATTCTGGAGGCATCCAAGTAACCTAATTTCGAGCTAGAGTCGCACCCCTTCAATTTGGTAGCATTTATTCACAGCAAGTTGAGATCTTTGCCCCAACCCCTCCAACATAACCTTTTATTGCGGGACACAATTATCACACGGAGAGAGGTCAGGAAACGGCTGGATCTATCTCCACTCGTCTCCAACTTTCTACCTAGTTGTGTTCCTGCAAGTTGCGCAACATGAAGACTAAGAAAGATTGACCCTTTTAGGATAGATCTTCAGGGGTCCTACAACCTTTTTCCACAGTAGCTGAGAATTATCACTTGCCGTTACATCATGCTTTTTATGCTCAACAGTTGGCAGACTATGTATTGTGCGTATGTCCAATGAGGTCTCAGAGATTCCTGGACATCCTTTCTGGATACTTTAGTTAATGGTCAGTGATACAAGATATTGGACATCTATCATCCATTTAGAATACAATTGTCGAAATCTCTCCACTATTCTATGGGAACCTCCTAGAGCAAGGACATCCCTATCGCAGACAATGATCACATTCTGGTGGGTGATCATCAAGATGGAGAGAGAGATGCAGTTCAAGATTATGCTCAGGGCCTATGTCCCCTTTCTCTCTGCAACAGGCTCAAACCCTAGGCATCTCTGTTCACTGTGTCGTACCACCCGCCCGACCCTCTTTCACAGCTTCTGGACTTGCCTGGTGAGATTTCCACCTTTTGGGATCAGGTAGTTTCCTTCATTCAGGGGGTAGCAAACATCTGCATTGGAAAAGACCTGCTTCCATTGCTGTTTGGTGGGGACAACACGACTTCCTCAACCTTTTCATCAACTCAAATTCTAACTGCCGCGGGCTCTTGCTCCAGCTCAGAATGGATAGCAACTATGTTTGTGGCCAGAAGACTGATCCTTAGACACTGGCTTTCCTCATCTCCACCAACAGTATCCGGTATCCGGTATCAAAAAAGACCTGACCATCCTACTGTATAGAGAAAGGCTGGACATAGAATTGTCTCCCAACTACTCTTCAAAAGGTTTTCAAGCCAAGTGGCAGGTTTATATCGATATGGTGCTTATGCCCTCCAAGAAATTCACCATCAACTCTACACTTGAATGATGGTACTATCATACCACTGGGCCTACCACAACTTCTGCTATCTAGCTAACTCATGTTGTAACTACCTAATAAAGTATTTTTTCTTTGGAAATCAAACGTCGCTGCTGCTGTTTGTAAGCCAATGAATAATGTAAAATAAATTATCACACATGCAATTTATGTGATGCCACAAGATGGTTCTGGTTCTGGTTCTGTTCCTAAGACTCTTAATGTACTGTGAAACTGCATACAGATTTAAGACATCTCCTAAGTATGTATGGATTTCTATGATTGGGCTCCCATTGACTTCAATGGAGGTTGAGATTCAGGATCTTAATTTTGGTCATGTTTGCTGAACCTGTGGTTTATCCCTAGTAGGTATTAAAAAATAAGAAAATTTATATTTTCTGTTAGTAAAGGTATACCTAAAATGACTACTGAAATATAATTATTTTTCTCACCATTGTTAACATGTATTTGCTAATCCCTGCTAGCATTTTCTAGAATTGTTACATTGCATCTCTTGTTATGTATCTCCCTCGCTCCTTAGCTCTGTCTAGTTGCCATAATGCAGTATTTCCCTACTGTCCATAACAACAAAACATTAGCTCACAAGAATAAAAAAGCCTAAAGAACAATTGTTTTGGCCCAATTTGCACAAAATGAATGTACATGCAGATTTGCTTATTAAATGGCTATGCAATTTTTCTAAAGACCCCTTAGAGTATTGGATCCAGTAAGCACTCCTTTTGAAGCATTGTAACATGCACACTCAAAGCTGATCTAAAAATATCACGTACAGAAGAAAAGGCACTGCAATAGTTTGCTAGAATCTTTGCAATATATAAAATAATACCACAAGTTTGGGGCAAATAATGCATTGCTTTTAAATTATAACCCTCGGTAAGTGCACTTTTATTGCAACACCATAAAGGCAGAATTTATTTACATAAGAGCATAAACACATAAAGCATTTGACAACCCTTAGCTTGAAAAAGAGTGGAAAGCATGTGCATGCATGTGGTAAACCAGGGGTAAAAAAGGTGCAGCCCTTGGAAGGCATAGGCCTCCTGCCACGTATGCTTGCACATATCACTGCCCTCTATACTAACCCCTCCGCGAGGGTGAGGGCTAATGGCCTCCTGTCAGACGCCTTCTCGATTAGCAATGGTACCCGTCAGGGCTGCCCGTTATCTCCCCTGATCTTTGTTTTGACTCTGGAGCCCCTACTAAACAGACTGAGGTCCAACACGGATATCAAGGGAATCTCCATTGCCCACAGAGAATTTAAAGTTGCGGCCTTTGCTGACGATATCCTATTGTCCTTGCAATCCCCTCGGATATCGCTACCCAATCTTTTGAAAGACATAAAACACTTTGGCGAGTTATCAAATCTCAAAATCAATTATTCCAAATTGCATGCCCTAAATGTATCCCTTACCTCTCATGAAGTCACACATTGTCAGGAATCCTTTCCCTTTCATTGGCAGAAGACAGCCATTACCTATTTAGGCATCCAGATCACTAAGAACATAACGGATCTTTATAGCCACAACTTCCTCCACGCCCTCTCTAAGCTCCAGGCAAATTTGAAGGATTGGGACAACCTTAACGTTTCTTGGTTTGGGCGCTCGGCCCTCATTAAGATGGTTGTTCTCCCCCGCCTATTATATTTAATGCAGACAATCCCGATTCACTTACCCCCCTCATTCTTTGCGGCATATAAAAAAGCCTGCACTAGCTTCATTTGGAAGAATAATGCCCCACGAATTAAATACTCATGGCTGACATGCTCCAAAACAACAGGTGGGATTGGTTTACCAGATCTTTATAAATATTACCTGGCCTGCCACCTAACTAGAGTGGTGGACTGGAAACTTCACAAACTAAGGAAAGCATGGGTGACGCTAGAAAATTCTCTCACGCAAACTCCGATTGCCACATTACCTTGGCTGTCACCTCGATGCTGGCCCCTGATCCTCAAGACACACCCGCTCATTGTACCTTCCCTATCGGCCTTTAGGAAAGCGGTCGCTCTCTTTAACCTCTCCTCACAACCGGGTCCACTAACCCCTCTGAGAGGCAACCCTGAGTTCCCTCCGGGAGATTCTAATTCATTCCTCCACACGGAATGGCCACACGAGGAGGTTCTGGCGTGTCATTTCTTTCATAAAGGCCGAAGACGAACCTATGAGGAGCTTACTTCTGAATCACGTACTAACACTTTTCCTTTCTGGTCTTTTAGACAGCTGACTCACTTTCTTACCTCCAAAGATGCGAAGGTCACGTGGGATAGACAACTTACACCATTTGAAGTACTTTGTTCACGCAATACACCACAACGACACCTCGTGTCACACATTTACGCCCTATTACAGGATGTCCCTGGTACTCCCACGATGCAGAATATACGTGCTTCTTGGGAAAGGGACCTGCAAATCACACTTGAGGACGATGACTGGGAATCCATATTCACTCTTGCGCATAAAGGCTCAATGAACGTTGCGATTCAAGTCCCTGCATCAATAGTCATGAGTAATTTCTCATGGCCCTTTATGCCATGGACATTTTAGTCTTAACTTTATTTAAAGTTCATGCTGTTCCATAATGTATTGTATTATTATTTGATATTATGTAAACTGTATTATTCTGTATTATTCTGTTTTGGTAAAAGTATTCACAGATCATTATAGGTTGTTTTGCGTTGCTGGTACTTTCTTTCCCCCCCTCCCTCGGAGCATCGGGCCATGCAAGCCGATCCTTCGGCTGGGCTCGCGGCTCTGTTTATATGTGCTTATCCTTTTACATCAGCCACCTGCCCTGTCTGTCACACGCCACCATCTCACCCAGGCTATGATCCCCCCTTGATTCGTGCGGGGTGACCACATGGGCGCCCAGGGTCATCATTTACCCTCCAATGGTGACCCATCTTTAGCGCAGCGCAGTCCTTGGTGACAGGCACTTTGTCCTTTTGGCTGCCTTTTACCATCCTATCAGAGGATGTGTCCACACATCCTCTATTGACCAATTGTTCCAGCGGGGGCTGTGCGCTTTGTCCGCCCTGTTAGTCAGTGGTGGCGAGCGGCTCCTCCCCCGCCCCTGGTGCATTCTGGTCTTTGCAGTCCTCAGCTTGTGTCTTTCCCAATGGAGTGACGTCATGCGCTCTCAGCCCGCATTGCCGTCGGCGATGTCAGACGCCGACCGCAATGGTGGACACTATATAACCAGCTCACACGCTCCTTGCAGCAGTGTGGGCTGGTGGAGCCTGAGCTGGAGCCTTAGACTTTCACAGGTAAGTAGCTTCTTTAGCTTTTCTAATTCTTACCTTTTGGTTTATTATTTTCCCCGTAGTCCGCACTGATAATGCAGGACTATATTAATACAGTGGGCCATTGTCCCACTCTATATTTGACTGTGGGATCTGCAATCACTATTTGTCCCAACAACACCATTTTTAGTTGTATTGATATATGGAGACTGCTGTCCAATATGTTCCACTTTTATATGGAACCACTTTTTATTAAATATATATCTATAACAATATTGCATAATATGCTACATATGTCCTTATATACCCAGTCTCTTAATTCCTTTGATCTTTTAAAAAAAAAAAAAAATTCCTTTTGTTTTTGCCTGCCTATTTATGGAGGATATAGGCATGCTATATCAATTATACCCAAATAAAATCCAATTTAATTTAATATGTTTTCTTTTAGTGGCCTCCACATTTATAACATCTGTGCTTGTCTTCAAGCAGACAGCCCTACACCGCTTACAAGTGAACAGAACCCTGTTCACTTAATCTTATGTAAGTACATTCTACTTTATGTACTGTAAAAAAAAAATTAAAAATAAAAAATTTTCATGGTAGAAGGATTTTTCTGTCTTCTACGGTTTGCTTACTTGCTTACCATCTTTGTCAAGCGATTATTTTTCTTCTTTTTTCAGTTTTTTTTGTCTCATTCCTGTCTCTGTCCTTGACACACAGCCGGTCCCCTATCTAGTGTTCGCTGTGGTCACACATTCGCACTTCTCTATATACGGGGTGACCGTCGCTCTTGATCCTGTGTTTCCTGGTGGTGCGTTCTAGACATTACGGGAGGCTTGGTAAGTTACAATGGGAGGGATCCAGCTTCGCATTTTAAACCTGTTTATATCCAATCTGTTCATATATAGTTTACCATTTACTTATGTAAATGTATAACTTTGTATCCCTTTTTTCTTTTGTATAGTCGTATTTGACAAATATTGATGGTCACCGCATACCCCTGAGGAAGCTTGTTAAAGCGAAACATGTCGGGTTCTTATGCGAGCTTTTTGTATTCCATCTAAATCTTGTGTATTTGTGACCACCATTCTTATATGACGTATCATGTATTGAATTTATCCAGGATCTATTTTTATATTCATTGTTTAAATTTGTAATAATAAAAATTGTATTTTTAGAAAACTTTCTCTCATTGGTTTATCTATGCACCACCAAAATCCCCTTTGTTCTAATTCCCTTATATCATTTGAAGTACTTTGTTCACGCAATACACCACAACGACACCTCGTGTCACACATTTACGCCCTATTACAGGATGTCCCTGGTACTCCCACGATGCAGAATATACGTGCTTCTTGGGAAAGGGACCTGCAAATCACACTTGAGGACGATGACTGGGAATCCATATTCACTCTTGCGCATAAAGGCTCAATGAACGTTGCGATTCAAGAAAACGGTTATAAAATTATCACGAAATGGTATAGGACCCCATCTCATCTACATAAATTCTCACCCTCTATTCCGGATACATGTTGGAGGTGTACAGAAGAGGTAGGATCTATGATCCACATTTGGTGGGAGTGTACCTTGCTCCAACCTTTTTGGAGGGAGGTCCACTCCATCATTAAACGGGTCACCACTTTCACTCTAGACTACACTCCTGCTCAATACCTTCTACACCATACTACTCTACCCAAACGAAATTACCAAAAATCATTGGCTATGCATATGGTTAATGCAGCCAGGCTATGCGTTCCTACACATTGGCGTTCAAAGGATATCCCGACCATTCGAGAATGGTTGATCAGAGTCGCTAAGATAGAGGAGATGGAGGAATTGATACACACAGCCCATGACCGCTTACAGAAGTTTAGTTTGACCTGGTCCTGTTGGACGCATTTTAAGACTACGGATTACTATAAGTCCTTCTTCTAGAATGCTGTCCTGAAGTATTTGAAGTAAAAACAGTTCACACAGCAATCTTTCCTGCGTTTTGATCTGGTGCGGGGGCCTGGGACGGAGAGCGGCCCCCACCACCCCCCACCTCACACTTCTCATTTCTCCCCACTTCTCTCTATTTTCTATTCTTGACTGCTACCCTCTACCTACCTTTCTTCTTCTCCTTTTACCCCTTTCCCACGCCTATGTCAATGTAAACCTCTTCTCTTTCTGCGCCCCCCCCCCCCTCCCCCCCCTTTTTTTTTTTTTTTCTTCCCCCCCCCTGATATGATTGTTATTTTTCTCTATTTGTCTTTCCCAATAACGAATTAACCGACCAAAAGATAGCCTGGAGCCTTGCTAGGGGCTCCCAATACCTATACGACCAGTGCAGTTTCTGATTTCAGAAGTTTTACCATGACCCCGGATAGGCCTGCTGATATTGGCCTATGGTGGGTCCTTGCACTCTTACACGGGTTTACTTGCTCTCTTTCAGTTACTGGTTATTGCTCTGTGTTAACGTTGGTTAGTCTTGAAATGTCCATGAGCCTGTATGTCTTTGTATGTACATGTAACCTTACTTTTCTTTCAATAAAATCATTTATGGAAAAAAAAAAAAAAGGTACAGCCATTGAAAAAGTTGGAAATGACTTCCATTAGTTGTCAATTATAATTCTTTTGTGGGCATTGACTGCCCAGCTCCTGGGATTTTCATTGCCTATAATTTTACTCATATGAATATACCTTGATGGTGATTTAGGCATAATGTAAAGTGCACCCGATGTGTAATACTGAATACCAGAGTCTAACTATAAACTATATTGTAAATCTGTCACTTACACTCACAGCTGTAAACTTTCAAACTGCAGATTCTGATAGCAAATTACTTATTAAAGGATGACATTCAGAATAGACTAATTAAAGCGGAGTTCCACCCACATTTTGAAGTCTTCGCCATCCAGCAGTAATGTGTTCAGTAATTGCAAATTTGCATTTTTTTTTCTCAATCACTTACTTTAGTAATTCTTTAATCAATTCTCACTTCCTCCTTTATGGCCGTGGCCGCACGCATCATTTCCGGCTTTGCAATGTCTCCTGGGAGATGCGTATCATGAATCCCAGGAGACAACATAGATAGATTATCTTCATAGCCATAACAGGGCGGGCACTTCCCCCTTTGACCCCCGTTGTCATGGCAACAAGATAATATTCCTGCGCTATGGCCTGTGTATACTGCACATGTGCAAGATCGGGAGGTGCATGCTGGGTAGCCAATAGCACCGTATCCCGGAACAGACTCCTAGTGGGCTTCACATGCCCACAGTGAGGAGGGAAGCTCTGTGCAAAGAAGAAAACAAATGTGAGTACATAAAAAATTTGGGAATTGAACGGCAAATGTATTAACCACATGCATTAAAGTATTTAATGCAGTGTAGCAGAACAGATTAGAAAATAAGTAAAAATTGGGTGGAACTCCACTTTAATAACAGTTGGAAGAGTTACGTTGGTAGTCATTGGCAGTCATTCTGCGCTTTTTCAGTCAATCCGATCCCTCTATGAATGCACACTGGGGATTGGAATGTCTTCATGGTAAATGGCAACACTTTAGCCTTATGGTAGATACTTAAGTCTAATTACATAATACAGCCATAATAAACACATTATTTATATTTTTTATCAGATAAAATACAATACAAAATATTGTAACACTTTACTGGATTACATCATCCAAATATCAATAGCCCAGGTAAAACATTCATACTCCTGCAGTAAACTGGGGTATAGTGCAATTGGTCAAAACTGTGCACCTATCCTTCACCGTACAGGAAAAGATACAGTTAAGGATACAGTTGGTGTCTGACAGAGCTATGCCAGTACAGAGAATGCAAAAGGGGTGGGTTCTCTGTGCTTATTTAAATTCTTCTCAATGTATTTAGAAGGCATTGTGGGGGGGGCTGCATACTTGCCTTGGGCCCCATTCTGACTAAAGCCCCGTACACACGATCGGTTTAACTGATGAAAACCATCCGATGGATGGTTTTCATCAGACAAACCGATCGTGTATGGTACCCATCGGTCTTTTTTCCATCGGATGGAAAAAATAGAACTTGTTTTAAAATTTTCCTATGGATCAAAAAACGATGGTAATTTCCGATCGTCTATGGGCAAGTCCATCGGTTAAAAAACCCACGCATGCTCAGAATCAAGTCGACGCATGCTCAGAAGCATTAAACTTCATTTTTCTCGGCTCATCTGAGTGTTTTACGTCACCACGTTTGGAACGGTCGGTTTTTTGACTGATGGTGTGTGGCCAAGACTGATGAAAAACAGTTTCATCGGATTTCCGATGGTCAAATCCATCGGACGAAAATCCATAGGTTATCCGATCGTGTGTACTTTAATCCATCTCCAACTACAATAATGCTTTTAAGAAAATGTATACTCCTCTTTTGCTCTTTTAGTAAAATCCCCATTACTAATTCATTATTCCATTGTCAAGGCTATGTTGTCAATCAGAGAAAGTTGTTGTAGATCCACCATTTATTTAAAAGTAATCTGATTTAATAGAGGCAAAGTAAGATTACCAACACTATATGTGCAGATAGAATACAACCATTTTTATTTTTTATGTCATGTTTGATGTGGTTCAGATATTTAATGAACTCTTCCTTAATACTAGCAAGGAAAAGGAAAGCATGTACTTCCCGATGATTAATGACTGGCAGAAGAAAAATTCAATATACATGAATCATTACTCTGTTTTACATATCAGTCTTGAGACACATGTGAAGGTTTAGATTTACCACAGGAAAATGTAGCTTTTTCCAATACATTGTGATTATTTTACACCATATAAATTGCATTCTGTAGATAGATTTAATGATTTTTAGAATTCTTTAGATTCTGTATATTCAGTGTTATTATTAGTATTTTCCTTGAGCATGTATATACATTCACTGTAATGAAATTTGTTGTTAAATGTAGTGCCTGCTCCATATGTCAGTATTAAATATGGATTCAGCATGACCTAAATCCAAGCTCTGCTAAATATAGCAGTAACTGGGAAACGGAGGGGAAGAAAAACTCCTGTTTGCTGTTTGATGCCATGAGTTCTAT
Organism: Rana muscosa; assembly: GCA_029206835.1. Taxonomy (NCBI): domain Eukaryota; kingdom Metazoa; phylum Chordata; class Amphibia; order Anura; family Ranidae; genus Rana; species Rana muscosa. The sequence goes on along the minus strand of CM055116.1, from coordinate 716,658,531 downwards.
TGAAAATAAATTCAGCAATGGATAACCACTTAGATCTGACAGAAAATATAAAAATGTCAAATTATGTATCCAGCTGAAAAAGATTTAAAATAGAACACTCACAAGACTATCTTTTTTAGCTGAGGTCATGAAAATTAACTTTTGCGTTTCTTTTTTTATTTTAGGTCAAGAAGCATGAAAATGCTTAGGTATCCATGCAAAGAAGAGCTTGGTTAAAATGTTTCAATAAATATTTTAGAGTTAAACACAAATGTATTTCGTAAAATTTGTTTTCTGGGTCAGCAAAGAGACAAAGTGAAACCAGCTGATTAGCAAGGCAGAGGGAATTCACTGGAGATTGCAAAATAGCAGCACACTTGAACAGGGAGCACTTTGTGGCAAAACTTTTGCTAAGTCTCAAACATGTATGATAAGATTTTTTAGGTTGTATTATTGGTTTAGGAAAGTAAATTCCCTATTACAGAGAAATGGAGGTTGCTACACTGACATATTCCAAACAAACTGCACAGGAGATTATCAGAAACTTCCATCACTTCTTTGACTAAGCGCATGTATGCATTAAACATTTTAGACGTCTCTGTTCATCCCCTGTGCACGTTTTTTTAATGAATGAATGAAGTAGCCGCTTCGAAAGATATCAGGATGCTGCTGTCCATTTTTGCTGTAAAAGTGATTTCCAGTGAGGAGCTGTGTGAGCAGTGAGCACCTGACTGGGGGCAAAATGACCTGGAGCTATGTCATGCTTTAGTGAAAAGGTAAGTTTCCTATTTCCTTGTCATTGACTCCAAACATTTTATAGATATATTATATAGCATAAATGTTATATTGCATATGAATTTTTTGTATTCATTTTTCGAACCAGAAGGTTGAGATTTAGTTATCTTTACACATTTCCAGGATTTCGCATGGCAATTGTGATTGTTCTTTACAAAACAAAATAACTCAAGCTGAAATCAACACATACAAGTTAATTAGTATGGGCATTAGCTTTTTTGCAGTGACTCATGCCTTATCATGTAAAGCAGTCTAAGATTTATATCAAACAGGCATTACTTAGCTTTATTTCACCTTTTCTTTCCTGACCAACTTCATGGCAACATATGAGAGGGTACCCATCAGAGTACCCATATGATAGAGCTTCCAATAAATCCCACAAAGTACCTTACAACAGTGTTTTTATTAAACAGCCCTCCAGCTCCTCCCAGAACCTACTGGCTGCTCTCCTGTACCTTCATTATCTTCCTTGTCAGCTGCATGGGAAACAAGTGTGGCCACATGCCCCTAGCTATGGGATTGCTCCATGTCACTGGAATTGTATTATTTAAAGTGTATTCTCCTGGCAACAAAGTGCACCTGTATTTTTGCTTGCTGGTTCCTGTTATTGACATTTGCTACGTTATCGGATCCCTCTACTGTCTGCTGCCTGCCCAGACCTTAGCTACGTTTAACAGATACTTCTACTGTCTTCTGCCTAGCCTGACCTTTTCCACATTTAATGGATACTTCATGTCTTTTGCCCATCCTGTCTTTGCTACAATACCTCTACTGTCTGCTGCCTGCCCTGACTCTTGTCATGTTCATATATTATGTCCACTGACAATTGCCAGTCTTGACTTCTCCAGAGTGATTTCCATCTTTTTGGAAAGTAGACAACCCTGCATGGTATGCCTACTATCTTCTACTTTAGGTCCGCTAGCAAAATTCTACAACCAGAGTATATAGTTTCATACTAAGTCCTGGGGAAACCAGGACTGGAAGGCCTTATAGCTTTAAGAGAAGTTTCACTCACAATTTACTCTGAAGTGTTTCCATATGGACCTTACAGTCCTGTTGCTAGTGTACATCTGACACATAAGTGCTATATGCTCAGGTAAGGAAAATTATGGTAAGCACTGGATAGGATGTTTCCTTATTCCTGACTCCTCCATGTCAGCATACAAAGTGGCAGTTAAAATGTAAACTTTAAACAAATAAAACATAGTATACACTTACGACTAACTAGGCAGCTAGCAAGAAATTGATATATGTAAATTCACAGTTAAACAAAGACAGCATTGCATTGTTGTCTTTGTTTAACTGAAAATGTAAACTTTATTGCATGAAAAAAAACTGCACACCCAAAATCTTCTGTTGTTAAGATAGTTGGTTCTACACAATAATGTGAGAGAAACATATGGAGTAATGACCAGGATGCTGCTCTGCACATTGTATCTAGTAACATCTGAGAACCTGAAGCCCATGATATTAATGCAATATAAATATAATATAGATTCAGGTCAAGTATGCTGTCACTCCCCCTAATACCAGAAATCCCCTTCCCTTGCAGGCAGATGCTTCTCTATCTTTTTTCTTTGTGGAGGGAATGACAAAAAGCCTTTTGTATTTTTCTCATGGAACTGGTGGCTAGAATATATTATTGAAGAGTGTTGCCCAAGTCCAAAGAATGAGGTAGTCCTTAATGGGGTTGATTTACTGAAACTGGAAAGTGCAAAATTTGTAGCCGCTTTGAAGACAAACAAAAAGGCAGTTCTAAAAACTACCTGAATATAAGGTGATGAAATGCTCCATGCAGGCCTCAAATAGATCCTTTTAGCTGACATGTTTGCTACTAGAAATGCTACCTTAGGTAAGGGACCACAAAGAGATAGAGAAGTTAAGAAATACAGTACTGGGTCAGATCCTTTTTGTGAAATAGCATTGTCTTTGGTGGTTTTAAGAAACATATGTATTTGAAGCCCCCAGAGAGGCCTGAGCCAGGAATATGATAGGCTCTAGCTCCCTGAGAAATGAACTAGCCACCCTTGTCTCTTCACATAGAACATAGATGTTGTTTTGTCCATTCTCAACAGTAGTGATGAGCCGAACACCCCCGGGTTCGGTTCGCACCAGAACCCGCGAACGGACCGAAAGTTCGAACGAACGTTAGAACCCTATTAAATACAATGGATGCGAACGTTCGAATTCTAAAGTGCTAATTATAACAACTATTATGCATGTTATTGTCATAAATAGGGTTTGGGAACCCGGGTTCTGCACCAGGGGACATGTATCAATGCAAAAAGAAGTTTTAAAAACGGTCGTTTTTCGGGAGCAGTCATTTTAATGATGCATAAAGTGAAAAAAAAAAAGTCAAATATTCCTTTAAATATCGTACCTGGGGGGTGTCTAAAGTATGCCTGTGAAGTGCCACGTGTTTCCCGTGTTTAGAACTGTCCCTGCACAAAATGACACTTCTAAAGGAAAAAAAAGCCATTTAAAACTGCTTGCGGCTTTAATGTAATGTCTGGTCCCGGTAATATGGATGAAATTCTTTAAGAAAAATGGCATAGCTACCCCATGACCCCCCCCCCTACCCCAGCCCATTACCAGCCCCTTTGGGTCTTGTATGGATATTAAGGGGAACCCCGCACATAAAATAAAAAAGGCCCTATATACTCTGAACAGCCGTATACAGGCGGTGCATACAAGACAGGGACTGTAGGTTTGTTCTTATGTAGAATCTGTTTGTAATTTTGAACAGGTACATTGTTGAAGTGTAGCTCCAGCCCAAAAATCTATTTTTAAACTTTTTGGGAAACATAGGTAAGGGTTATCACCCCTGTAACATTTGTTTTGCTGTCTGTGCCCCTGTTCAGAACATTTCACCTCACTTTCCGTCCCAATGACAACTGTTTTTGAAATGTGGTGTTTTTCTTGAAACAAGGATTGCTGATAAAGCATCAGTACAGATGAGACCCCTTTCTCCCATATTTATTCTTACAGGAGAGAATTTTCCTTTCTAGGGGTAGATTTCCTCTCACTTCCTGTTGTCTTCTTTCGTTTGCAAGTAGGAGTCGTTTGTAAGTTGGATGTTTGAAAGTAGGGACCTGCCGTATATACTCTGCAGAAATAGGCCCCTTAGTTGTTGGTGTTGGCACAACACTGTAAGCACTCAGTTACTCTTGGTTGGTGCTGGAACGCCCTGCTGTCAACTATTATATCAGGAATTTTAATTACATATAATTGTTGAACAGTGGTAGTAAAAATTGGGGCTTTGATGGTGGTGCTGGTGCCACAACACTGTAAGCCCTGACAGTTACTCTTGGTGGGTGCAGCAATGGGCCCTGCTGTGAATTATTAGATCAAGAATTGTAATTACATGCCCCTTTTGAACAGGGGCTGAAAAATTGGGCCTTTCGTGGTGGTGGTGGTGGTGGCGTTGCCACAAGACTGTAAGCCCTCAGAGTTACTCTTGGTGGGTGCAGCAATGGACCCTGCTGTGAATTATTAGATCAAGAATTGTAATTGCATGCCCCTGTTGAACAGGGGCTGAAAAATTGGGCCTTAGGCACTGGTGGCACAACACTACAACCCCTCACAGATACTGTACTTGGAGCACAGCAATGAGCCCTGTTGCAAAGTATTGCTTCAAAAATTGTAATGACACGCCCCTGTTAAACAGGGGCTGAAAAATTGGGCCTTAGGCACTGGTGCCACAACACTCCAACCCCTCACAGATACTGTACTTGGAGCACAGCAATGAGCCCTATGGCAAATTATTGCAAAAAAAATTGTAATTACACGCCCCTGTAAAACAGGGGCTGAAAAATTGGGCCTTAGCCACTGGTGGCGGCACCCATAAACAAAAATGATCTTCCAAGCTATCATCATCAATCGTATCATTGAGGACTCGGAGGAGGAGGATAGCCAGTCAACATAACAGCACAGGCACTCAGCATCAGCATCAGTCTTGAAGGGATGTGACATGTTAAAATCAATTAGTCTGTTATATCAGCATCAGGTGTGTGGTAGCTGGTGGTGATCCAAGACTGGTTCATCTTGATGAAAGTCAGTCGATCAACCGAGTCGGTGGACAGGCGCACCCTGTGATCCGTGACAAATCCTCCAGCAGCACTGAATGTGCGTTCCGAAAGAACGCTGGATGCAGGACAGGCCAGTAGCTCAATTGCATACTGTGCAAGCTCTGGCCAGTGATCCATCCTCAAGACCCAGTAAGCCAGAGGATTTTCGGTGGGGAAGGTGTCCAAGTCTGACCTTGCCCCTAGATATTCCTGCACCATGTTTATCAGACGCTGGCGATGGTTGCTGGAACCGATCATACTTTGGGGCTGCGGACTAAAGAATTGTCTGAACGCATCGGTCAGACGGCCACCTTCCCCACCGCTCCTTCTTTGACTGGCCGAAGCCTCAGCAACTCGTTGTCCAGGACCAGGAGTTTGTAACCTCCCAGTCTCTGGGAACGCGTTGCACAGACCTTTCTGCAAGGCCTCCCGGAGTTGTCTCATCCTCTGCTCCCTCTGCGACGGTAACATAAGGTCCGCAACCTTACCCTTGTACCGTGGATCAAGGAGAGTGGCCAGCCAGTAATGGTCCCTCTCCTTGATCCGAAGAATACGAGGATCCTTCCGCAGACTTTGCAGGATCAGGGAGGCCATGCAGCGTAGGTTTGCTGAGGCATTCGCTCCGGAGTCCTCTGGGTCACTAAGGACGACATGATCCGCAGCCACCTCCTCCCAGCCACGTACAAGTCCACTGGTTTCTTGGGACTGTAAATCATCCCTAAAAGACTGCTGCTGATGATGCTGAGTGCCAGCCTCCACCTCCATGCTGACACAATCCTCCTCCTCCTCCTCCTCCTCCTCCTCCTCCTCTTCCTGTGCGATGGGTGGGACAGAAGGAACACTGTCTGGGTAAAGGGGGCCTTGAGAGGCAAGGAAGTCCTCCTCTTCCTGCCTCTGTTCTGCCTCAAGTGCCCTGTCCATTATTCCACGCAGCGTGTGCTCCAACAGGTGGACAAGAGGTACAGTGTCACTGATGCATGCACTGTCACTGCTCACCATCCTCGTGGCCTCCTCAAATGGTGCCAGGACAGTGCATGCATCCCTGATCATGCCCCACTGGCGTGGAGAAAAAAAACCAAGCTCCCCTGACCCTGTCCTGGTGCCGTAGTCGCACAGGTACTCATTGATGGCCCTCTGCTGCGTGTGCAGCCGCTGCAGCATGGCCAACGTTGAGTTCCACCTGGTGGGCATGTCACATATAAGGCGGTTCTTGGGCAGGTTCAACTCCTTTTGCAGCTCAGCCAGGCGAGCACTGGCATTATAAGATCTGCGGAAATGCACACAGACTTTCCTGGCCTGCCTCAGGACATCCTGTAAGCCCGGGTACCTGCCCAAGAACCGCTGCACCACCAGGTTAAGGACGTGAGCCACACAGGGCACATGGGTCAGTTGTCCCTGTCGGAGGGCGGAGAGGAGGTTGGTGCCATTGTCGCAAACCACCATTCCTGGCTTAAGCTGGCGTGGCGTCAACCACCTCTCGGCCTGGCCCTGCAGAGCAGACAGGACCTCTGCCCCAGTGTGGCTTCTGTCCCCCAAACACACCAGCGCAAGCACGGCATGGCATCTTTTTGCCTGCGTACTTGCGTAGCCCCGTGAACGGCTACGGAGCACCGCTGGTTCATAGGACAAACCACAGGAAGAGGCCATGGAGGAAGAAGAAGAGGAGGGGGTGGAGGAGAGAGGTGTGTCACAACCAGTAGTAGCATTTTGGAGGCGTGGCGGTGGGACAACCTCCAACACTACTGCACCTTGTCCTGCATCCTTCCCAGCTGCCAAAAGAGTGACCCAATGGGCCGTGAAAGAAAGGTAACGTCCCTGTCCATGCCTGCTGGACCATGAGTCAGCGGTAATATGCACCTTACCGCTGACCGCCCTGTCCAGCGAGGCCAAGACATTGCCTTCCACATGCCGGTAGAGAGCCGGAATAGCCTTCCGTGAGAAAAAGTGGCGTTTGGGAACCTGCCACTGAGGAACCGCACATTGCACAAACTCACGGAAGGGGGCCGAGTCTACCAACTGAAAAGGCAGCAGTTGAAGCGCTAGCAATTTAGCCAAGCTAGCATTCAACCACTGGGCATGTGGATGGCTGGGAGTGAACTTCTTTTGACGGTCCAGCAGCTGGGGCAGGGAAATTTGCCTGCTAGAATCGGACGTCGGTGTACTGCTAGCAGAGTGGCCGCAAGTACTTGGCTGTGACACACCTAATTCTACACCTTCATTCCTCTCAGTGCATGTTTCAGAGAGGACTGAAGTTATAGTGGGGTTGGAGATCCCAGCTGATGCGGTGCAAGGAGAGGTCCGCTTTGTTCTTTGGTGTGGGTCTTTCAGGTAGGCTTGCCAACGAGCTGCATGGCAGGTCAACATATGTCTGGTCAGGCATGTGGTACCCAAGCGGCTGATGTTTTGGCCACGCGATATACGCTTGAGACATATGTTGCAAACAGCAGCTGTGCGATCTGATGCACTAGCCTCAAAAAAGGCCCACACCAAAGAACTTTTTGAATGACGGGCAGAGGCAGCGCCCTGCACAGGCGGAGCTCTGCGGTGTGATTCCGTCGGTGTACTGCCCTTACGCTGGCCACCAAAGGGCATCCTGCCTCGTTGGAGATGTGCCTCCTCCTCATCCTCCTCCTCCTCCTCTCTCCTATTAGGCACCCACGTGGAGTCAGTGACCTCATCATCACCTCCCTCCTCATCACTGGAGCCAATCTGGCAGTATGCTGCAGCTGCTGGAACATGACTGCCAGATTGGTGTCCTTCTTGAGCATCCCCTCTGTCTGCTCTCACGCTACTGCCTTCCTCTAGCTGGGTTTCATCATCAGACCCTTCGAAACGCTGGGCATCCTCCTGGAGCATGTACCCAACACTGTGCTCAAACAGTTCGGGGGACTCCTCAGGAGGAGGACATGGTGGGTCTAGGGAAGGAGTGACTGATGATGAGTCTGACATTGATACCAGGGAAGAGGACGCTTTGGCAGCTGCTTTTCCAGTACCCTGAGCCTGGGTGAGAGAGGATGAGGAGGAGGAGGAGGGCTTGGTCATCCACTCTACCAAGTCTTCGGCATGATGTGGCTCAACATGTCCAGCTGCCGAAAAGAAGGACAAGCGTGTCCCATGGCCATGTGCTGATGACAATGCAACGCGTCCACGACCAGCACTGTTGCCCCCAGACACAGAGCCTGCTTGCCCTCTTTTATTGCCTCCTGACTGTCTGCCTCTCCTTGTTTGCCTTCCAGACATTCTAATAGATGGCCTGCAGGGAGATGGGAAAAAAGCAATAAGGGCTACCTTCAGGTGTCCTTCTCTGTCCCTTGAAACAAGGACTTTGACAGTGAAAGAAACTGACACACTCTCCCTACCTACAGTTTTCTGTCCCTAGAAAAAATGTTTTTTTTAAGCACAATTTAGCACAAGGAGAATTCACTCACTGTCCTTCCAGGTCCCTGGAAACAAGGACTTTGACAGTGAAAGAAACTGACACACTCTCCCTACCTACAGTTTTCTGTCCCTAGAAAAAATGTTTTTTTTAAGCACAATTTAGCACAAGGAGAATTCACTCACTGTCCTTCCAGGTCCCTGGAAACAAGGACTTTGACAGTGAAAGAAACTGACACACTCTCCCTACCTACAGTTTTCTGTCCCTAGAAAAAATGTTTTTTTTAAGCACAATTTAGCACAAGGAGAATTCACTCACTGTCCTTCCAGGTCCCTGGAAACAAGGACTTTGACAGTGAAAGAAACTGACACACTCTCCCTACCTACAGTTTTCTGTCCCTAGAAAAAATGTTTTTTTTAAGCACAATTTAGCACAAGGAGAATTCACTCACTGTCCTTCCAGGTCCCTGGAAACAAGGACTTTGACAGTGAAAGAAACTGACACACTCTCCCTACCTACAGTTTTCTGTCCCTAGAAAAAATGTTTTTTTTAAGCACAATTTAGCACAAGGATAATTCACTCACTGTCCTTCCAGGTCCCTGGAAACAAGGACTTTGACAGTGAAAGAAACTGACACACTCTCCCTACCTACAGTTTTCTGTCCCTAGAAAAAATGTTTTTTTTAAGCACAATTTAGCACAAGGAGAATTCACTCACTGTCCTTCCAGGTCCCTGGAAACAAGGACTTTGACAGTGAAAGAAACTGACACACTCTCCCTACCTACAGTTTTCTGTCCCTAGAAAAAATGTTTTTTTTAAGCACAATTTAGCACAAGGAGAATTCACTCACTGTCCTTCCAGGTCCCTGGAAACAAGGACTTTGACAGTGAAAGAAACTGACACACTCTCCCTACCTACAGTTTTCTGTCCCTAGAAAAAATGTTTTTTTTAAGCACAATTTAGCACAAGGAGAATTCATTCACTGTCCTTCCAGGTCCCTGGAAACAAGGACTTTGACAGTGAAAGAAACTGACACACTCTCCCTACCTACAGTTTTCTGTCCCTAGAAAAAATGTTTTTTTTAAGCACAATTTAGCACAAGGAGAATTCACTCACTGTCCTTCCAGGTCCCTGGAAACAAGGACTTTGACAGTGAAAGAAACTGACACACTCTCCCTACCTACAGTTTTCTGTCCCTAGAAAAAAATTTTTTTTAAGCACAATTTAGCACAAGGAGAATTCACTCACTGTCCTTCCAGGTCCCTGGAAACAAGGACTTTGACAGTGAAAGAAACTGACACACTCTCCCTACCTACAGTTTTCTGTCCCTAGAAATTTTTTTTTTTTTAAGCACAATTTAGCACAAGGAGAATTCACTCACTGTCCTTCCAGGTCCCTGGAAACAAGGACTTTGACAGTGAAAGAAACTGACACACTCTCCCTACCTACAGTTTTCTGTCCCTAGAAAAAATGTTTTTTTTAAGCACAATATAGCACAAGCACAAAACACACTGACACTCTCCCTACCTATCCTTCTCTTTCCCTAAACTAAAGGAATCCAGGTTAAGCAAGAAAGAAATAAAAGTCACTGTCCCTGCCTATGCTGCTCTATCCCTGCTCCGGAACACACTACACTAGGCCGCCGTGCTGGCGGCCTTTTATAGTGTGGGGCGTGTACTAAACACCCTCAGCAATAATTGGCCACAGGCATCCTGCCTGTGGCCAATCATTGCTCTCCTCGCTGCCGGCGCTGTGATTGGCCAAGCATGCGGGGTCACAGTGCATGCTTGGCCAATCACAGCGCCTGGATGACACTGCGATGGCGTAGTGCATTGTGGGCCGTTCGCGTCACTCGAATTTGGCGCGAACGGCCCAAATCATTCGATCTTCGTCGAACGATCGAACAGCCGATGTTCGAGTCGAACGTATGTTCGACTCGAACACGAAGCTCATCCCTACTCAACAGTACTGCATTGTTGGTGATTAATGGAGTGAATACTCCCAGAGTCCCAGGGTACAACAATATATGGCCCTCAATTTGTGAATGTTTAAAAGAGTACCCTTGGCTGTAAATGTCCAACTCCCTTCAACAGACTTCTCCGAACACTGTATACCCCACACCATTAGACTGGCATCCATCATGATAGATACCCATGGTGTTGTGAGGTTGGAAGTGAGGTCCACCACCATAGGCTTGAGTTCTAGGAATGAGTGATATTGAATGATTGAGACAATTACTCTAATGCCCCATACACACGATCATTTTTAATGTCATTTTTAAAACTGACGTTTTTCTCGTCATTTTTTTTCTTGTTTCCTCTCAAGCCTGTCTTGCGTACACACCATCATTTTAAAAAATGTTCAAGAAAAGCGCAGTGACGTACACCACGTACGACGGCACTATATAGGGGAAGTTCCGTTCGAATGGCGCCACCCTTCATGTTAGTAAAGTTTGTTGAGAGACGATTCGCTCTTTTCAGTCTAGTGCTTTTCAGTCCATTACAGCATGACGAATGTGCTATCTCCATTACGAACGCTAGTTTTACCAGAACGAGCGCTCCCGTCTCATACTTGATTCTGAGCATGCGCATTTTTTTTCACGTCGTTAAAGCATACACACTATCGTTTTTCACGTCGTTAAAAAAAACGACATGAAAAACGACGTGAAAAAAGAGAGCATGTTCGAAATTTTTAATGCCCATTTTTCACGTCGTTAAAAATGCTCTGGAGCATACACACGATCATTTTTAATGGCCATTTTTTTTAATGGCATTTTTAACGGCATGAAAAATGATCGTGTGTATGGGGCATTAGTTCCATTGTGCTAAAAAAAACACACATCTGAAATTAATAGCTGGCATTGGGCCCATTTGACCGTGGGGATGGATGGAACCATTGTACCTGTGATTCTGAGATATTGTGAAATATTTAGGTGAAAAACCACCAGGGCTAAACAGCCCCTGTTTCTGATGGCTGCAACCTCCTTTGGTAGAGGGAATATGTTCAATCTGGTATTCAATTTGGCAATGAGATAGATCAAATCTAGCACTAGCTGGCTTTTCGCAATTCAGCCCAAGTTGACCATTGTCTGAATGACCATTTCTTTGGTATACGGTTATATCTTCCTTGGAGCAGGCTATAAGTAACAGATAATTAGAGCAGTAATATATTCTTACACTTCTGATGCATATTAGAGACACTATGGAATGGAGCAAAAGTTTTGGAAGAGATTGACAGGTGGAAGGGTATGGCTACAAATTGGTAATTAATATCTCCCATAGTGAAGAAAAAAAAACTGGAATTCTTTCCGTAGCTGCAAGCAACCCCATGGACATATTGGTTAGAATAGTCACATAGCTAAAAGACAGTTTACAAAAGAGACCTTGGAGAAACTCCTACCTGACAGATAAAGCATTCAGTATGGGCAACCTAAGGTCCTGGGGGTCTACCATCTCTTTAAATAGGGCACTAGCCAGCTCTATTAACCACCAAAGTCATGGATCTACCCTGTGGCTACAGTAATTGGCCATTGGATGTACTACACTTGCACACTATCTGTCTGCAGCTATGTCAGGAAACAAATACAGTTAATGCTCATTTTTCCACAGCTGATGCTCTTTCCGATGCAGCTCATGCTTGTGCACATATACCAGTACATAGACAAGCTCGGGCTAGGATCCACCTTGCACTGAAATGTAAGCACATTTGTGTGCGCCTGTCCACGTGCATTGGCGCCAAGCTGCTAATTTAAAGAAGATCCTGGTGTGTGCTATCACTGGATGTTGTTCAGCTTCCCTGTGATCCATGTTTCTTTGTTCCTGCTTTACTGACTGATCTTCTGTTGCTGACTTGGCTTATTTCTGACCTTGCTCTGTGGATTCTGGATACTTGTCTACGCTTGCCTCTGACTATTCTCTTCCTGCTTCCCTTTTACTGACCTCAGCGTGCTACTGGATCTTGCTCTGCCTGTTTCACTAGAACTAGCTAGACTTGTGCACAACGGAAAAATTTGTTTGGTTTCGGTTTGTTTCTTTTCGGTCCTGTTGATTCGTAATCGTTTGTAATTTTGCTAGACGGGATTTTTCGTGTTCAGACTAATTCGTATTTTCGCAAGCGACATTTTTTGTTGAATCGGAATGATTCGTATTAATGTAAGCCTTATTTTTAGTTGATTTATAATTTGTACTTTCGGTAGAGTACATTGTTTTTCGTTGATTCTGGACACATATATAGTGCCGTCGTACGTGTTGTACGTCACCGTTAGTGTGTAGGCAAGGCAGACTTGAGAAGAATCACGTCGAGAAAAACGCAGTTTTTTTCAATGACATTAAAAGCGGTCGTGTGTACGCGGCATTATTGTGCTTCGAATGGATTCGTACATTCGTAACTTTTTTCATAACGAATTATGCCGAAGACATTCGGGCATTCGCTATTTGCGATATAATTTATTTTGGATTCGGTTTTATTCGTAAATGCTTTGTTCGGAAATTCGAATGCTTCCGAACGTCCGAAAGTTGCTAAATTCAGACGAATTTCGATTAGTTACGAAACGAATTGCACAAACTTAGCACTAGCCTCAGCCTGCTTTTTGACTATGCAGCTGCCTCACTGTGTATGACACTGGCTCACCTTGACTATGACTCTGACTGTGGCCTGCTATCAAGCTACAGGCACCTCTGCTTCTTTGAGCCTTGTACCTCTGTCGCAACATTCAAGGGTGCTCGGACCAGAGCTGCAAGGTTTGTGACAAGGTACGTGACAAGCTTTCACAAAATGGCCGCCAGACACATGCACTTGTGCATTAGTGCCCTAAGGCTACAAGAAAATGGCCACTGTACACCCGCACATGTGGTACATTCTCCTGAGTGGAAACTGCATATTCAGTATAAGTTTTACCATTCTTAGTATAAAACGGGGATCCATTTACAAAAAAAAATCTGGATCTTCAATGAGTGTGTCCTGCACTGGGCTTACAGCAGCTGTTTCCTACATCATCAGTTCAACACATATGGCTCTAAATTGTCTCCAGCCTCCTCTAATACAGGGAATATGGTGACTAGGTTCAGTTGTACATCTGTTCCTTGTTAGGTTTGTAGATGATAACAATGCAAATTCATATTTGGGAACCTTGCATTAGACAAATGTTTTGTTTGGGCTGTTTGCAATAATTCCTGCACAAAATGTGGGGCCATTAAATTTAAAGTGTTACTAAACCTAAAAATGTTTTTTTTTCCTTACGCTTTCAATCTCCCTGTGCCCGCCCCCACTCCCCCCCCCCCTTTTTTGTGTGAAGAGTAAGAGAGGGGAGAAGAGATCAGTGCTGTGCACGGTTGCATCTCCCCTTGCTTCCTCTTCACACAGCATTCGAGAAGCAGCAGGAGCCATTGGCTCTTGCTGCTGTCAATCAAATGCAGTGGAGAGGAAGTGGGGGTGGGCCTATGTCCCGCTGTGTGAGTCTATGGAGCGCGGCTCCATAGACACACAGGTCGGGAGTGCTCAGACTACGTTTTTCCCCATAGTAAGCAGCTGGCTATGGTGGTCATAAAAGCAAGAGGCGGAGCCAAGATCACCGCCGGGGACCCCAGAAGAGGAGGATCGGGGCCACTCTGTGCAATACCACTGCACTAAGCAGGTAAGTAAAACATGTTTGTTATTTTAATTTTAAAAATAAATCTGACTTTAGTAACACTTTAAATCATTGTCCAAAATAACTGTCTGTATCTTTGTTTAGTAGCATCTTAGGGTTATTATTATAGATGGGCTTAACACCCCCCTGTTCGGTTCACAGCAGAACTCCCAAACAGGGGAAAACTTCAGCCCTGAACTGTGAACTCCATTGAAGTCTATGGGAGCCGAACATGAGAAATCAAAAGTCCCCATTTTGAAGGCTTATATGCAAGTAACTGACCATTAAAAGAGTATGGGGGTCCAGGTACCGCCCTGGGGGACATGTATCAATGCAAACATTTTATTTTTAAAACTAGCATTTTTAAAGGAGCAGTGATGCTTAAAGTGTATATATAATAAGGTGCAGTACATGAAAGGTACATTTTAAATATAATTTTAAAACAGTCCAACACTAGTCCAACTAGAAAAGAAAGGAGGACTACAGGTCCCAGCAAGCACCAGGAGGATTCTGCGTGACAAAGCATAATTCAGGAAAAACAATGGTGACAGACCCTCCACCTTCAGAGCAATCACTTCGCTCACCTCGAAGACTGGACCACTGAGCTAACAGATGGTCAAGTACGCAGGTCCCTTCAAAGGGTAAGACATCCAGACAGAGACAGGAACTCCAATTGGTTTCCCCCGGGTATAAAAGAGGTTAAGCAAAAACAAATCTAAGTGCTCACTGTTGACCAGTTAGTTGTAAATCAGCTTTATTTTATAAAATGGTAACTCATAAATGACTGGAGTTAAAACGCATATCCATAGCAGATACTGGCGGTGTATAGGATGCAAGTCGGCAGTGGGTGACATCAGCACATGGCTCCTGCAACCATATGCATTACGTTAAAAAAACTTCATCAGTGGGGCGGAGCCTAAAGAACGTCACCGTCCTCCTATAACCATGTCCATCATCATGGAAGCCATGACGCAATTGGGAGCCGCGGCTAAGCCACCCACATGCTATGGTGAAAGACATTTTTTATCACGCAGCGTGCCTGCAGACAGATACAACGATCTCTCATTGCTTAAAAAACTTCAGAATGAGGAAGTAAACAGTAGGTCAGAACACTGACCCCTAATGGCCAATTAAAAGAATACGCACTAGGCATAAATTAATATATACAGTGGAACCTTGGATTACGAGCATAATCCGTTCCAGGAGAATGCTTGTAATCCAAAGCACATGCATATCAAAGCCAGTTTCCCCATAGAAGTCAATGGAAGCGAAGATAATTTGTTCTGCATTGACTTCTATGGCATGCAATACCACATGTGGCCAGCGGTGGGGGGCGCCAGAGAGCCTCGGAAATACTCGGGGACAGCTCAGCTGATCTCCGAAACCCTCAGAAAGGCTCGGAAACATCCGGGAACTGAGTATTTCCGAGTATTTCCAAGTGGTTCCGAGAATTTCCGAACTACTTCGAATGGCTCTGAACCGTTCCGAGTGTCACAGCGCCCCTCGCACCTCTTTCCAAATGCGGTACTGCACACACCATTAGCTTGAATTCTGCTCGTTTTGCGAGACAACACTCGCAAACCAAGTCAGGATTTAAATAAAAAAGTTGCTCGTCTTTCAAAACGCTTGTTAACTGCGTTACTCGTAAACCAAGGTTCCACTGTATATAAAAAAGCACTGAACACCCACTGATTTCCTGCATCTCCACACCTCCATTACAATAAACTTTGACAATTAAGTAAGACATAAAAACAATACAAAATCAGGAATAATAGAAATTACCTATCAGAGATGAAACAATTTAAATCAAATTCTATGTTTAACCCTTCAGGGCAGAGAATCTTGGCGTCAAAAAATCCAGAAAGATTCCCTCTGGCTAAGGCAGCAGATATAATTACCCCCCGCCAATGTCTGTCAATCTTTTCAATGCCCCAAAACATTAAATCCCAGGAGTCCTTATTATGGCATACTCTGAATGCTTAGAAACACTATGGGATCTAAGCCCCTTTTTGATGTTATTCACGTGTTCCCCAACATGCACACTAAGGGGCCTAGAGGTTCTGCCAATATACTGGAGTCTACATTTGCACTCCAGCATATAGACCACCCCTTGTGTGCTGCGTGTTATCAGATTTTTTATCTGATACCTCCAACCAGTAGAGGTAAAGACAAAATCTTTATGTTTTTTAATGTTATATTTGCAGTGTTTAGAAGCTGGGCACCTACCGCAGGCATAGAAATCCAACAAAAAAATAATAATCCTATTTTCTCTAATGATTGGAGGGTCTATCACTCCTGGTGTGATAGCATCTCGCAAAGTCGGTGCCCGTCCATAAATAAAACAGAAAGCAAAAACTTTTTATGTGAGCTATTAAGATTGGAATTTTTTAAAGCCCATTTAACAGAGGCTATGGCCTCCCTGTGGCCAATAATAGGATAATAAGGAGCTAATAATAATAATAATAATAATAACAATAATAAGGAGCCAATATCAGCTGTGACTAATATACTACTACTGATACACGGAAGGGTTTCCATAATCTGTATGATGTGCGTGGTATCCCTGAGGAAGGCTGGAGTATCACATACTTAGGGTTTCAAAAAGAAGTCAATATATTGTCCAAGGCGAGAGGACACCGATTCAATGCCATTCACAATGGGTCTCCCGGGGGGGTGGGGGGGATTGGGCATCCCTGCGAATTTTAGGTAGGCAGTAAATAATTGGTGTCCTACACGCACTTGGGTTCAGAAAATTAGCCTCCTTCCTAGTGAGAAGCTTACATTTCAGACCCTTTTGTACCAATACTCATAACTCCCCTTTAAACTGAAACATCGGATCGCTCTTCAATATTTGATATGTATTGTGAACCCCTAAAAGACGTTAGGGGAAAAAAATGTCCCCCTGATATAGATTCGCCAACTGGATCTGGACCTAAAAAAAGAAAAAAAAACGTTCTGCCTTCAATAAATGCTGACCGCCTACTGCAGGCTCCGCCGTTTGACAGTTCTTATACAGATAAGTGGCGGAGCCACCTGACGATGTCCCCTGGTGGCCCGCCACAATACTGTGAGGTCATGCAGAGATGTCCATAAATCCAAGGTTTTCTTGAGCTCACCTCTGTACTTAAAAGGAAAAGAGACACATCCTTTTAGAGTCTACACATACTGCTTGGATTAAAAAAATTAAAAGTACTGACAATCTACCGTATATATGAAAGAGAAAAATCATCAGCCGGATCAAAAAAATATAAAACAGCTGGCTGCAGGTGACATTTATCCTAAAAGATTGTGTGGATTTGATGCAATGGGTGTATCAACAGCTATGATTTTATTTATTACTCTCACATCATGGACCACACGTTAAGTTATTTTCAGACCCTCAGATTTCATGTATCCTGTCCATATACTGCAGACTACATCAAGTATTATGGCAGTTGTATAGCTGCACCTTGTCCTAATCATGTAAAGTCCATGTGAACTTTTCACTTTAAATAAAAAATCTTGTTATATGTTGCCCATAAAAAATATGTTCTGGAAAATAGATTAAAACAACTGTGATCATATTAATTTGAACTGCCACATAATGTTCTTTTCTAAAAAACAGAAACGTATAGATTATTACTTGCAGTCATGTCATGTTCCTTAACCTCACTCTTATCAGTCCCTATCTCTTTCTCTCTCATCCCACACATCCCTTTCTTGGGAAAGAGAGAGAGGGAGAGGGAGAGGGCACATATGCACAGAGCTACAGGACATCCAAAAAAAGTAGGAATAAGGCCTCATGCCCACGGACGTTTTTACAGCTGCGTTTTTTACAGCTTAAAAATGCCTGTGCATGTTATTGCGCGTTTTTTGATGCTCGCGTTTTTTTCTGCCTAATTCTGACGCTGAGGAATGCACTGGTCCTGGGTTTTTTTTACAGCTTAAAAACGTCTATGTTATTTGCAGCTTAAAAACGTCTAGGTGGGCATGAAGCTTTAGACTAACATGGACAGGCGTTTTTAAGCTGCAAAAAACGCTCAAAAACGCAGCTGTAAAAACGTCCGTGGGCATGAGGCCTAAAAGTCACAGCATACCCATTCACCCATACACATGATTATCTCCCGAAATTTTTTTTCCCATTTTTTACAACACATACGTAACTTTCTCTTAATTTCTTTCAAATGTTTTCAAAATTTTCCTTTTTGGGTTAGTTGTAATTCCTTATAGTCTTTGTTCCTTGTTTTCCTCTCTAAGATCTTTTGCATCTCATGTACTATAATCCTGTACTCAACTTACTCTAGCTCCTGTGATCAGACAGGTAGTGCTTAACCCTTCTTTCTTTTCTGATCATCTTTTATTTGGGGCAGGGACAAAAATTTAGTTGTTTCTTTACAAACTGGCTATCATTTTTCTGTTATAGCTTTTTCCCATGTTTTAGAATTTACTAGTTGTGGTGCCTGACCTTAAATTCATCCCCCAAATTACATTGTCTGTTACCCTTTATCTGTCCTGCTCAAATAGATAGCTGTGTCTCTAGCTGTTTAATCTGTTTAATCTGTATGATTCTTAGTCCCCATGGAGGGGAACCCATGCTGTTTTTTTATTTAAAATGTGGCGTGGAGTTCCCCCTGTTGATTCATAGCAAACACAGTGCTTGGTATTGGCGGGGATCCAAGTCGGATCCCCATTCATTGAAAGTCGGACGTATGTCGGCTTCAAGTCATGTCTCACATTGGGAAAGGAGAAAACTAATTTTTCCTTTCACGATGAGCTCGGAGCTGGCTCCCGTGACGGGGCTCGCAGGTGTCTATCTCGCCGATAACAGCGGCGAGATTGACACAATATCGCGGTCACCTACTGTACTCCCCCCTTGTGACTGAATAAAGACGTCACACAGGGGAGCTTGGTTACGGCGCTACGGCGCATGCGCGGGATCTCCTACAGGGAAACAGTAAGGGCAGAAGTGACGTCAGAAACTACATCAGAAAACAGCAGTACAAATGGCGCTGTCAATACCTGAAAATACTGAGAAGAAAAACATCATAAAAAAGGTATTTTGCAGGCCTCGTTTTTGAAAGAGTAATATATATTATGCATTGCAATGAGCTAGTGTAACTTAAGAATCGAAAAACAGAAAAAAATCGGCCGGGGTTTACTTCATCTTTAAGACAATTTGGGAATTTCTGATAATCAGGACTGTGTTTATCAGTGGGCTTGTTTATCTCACTGTATTGTTTTGGGCCCTGAGTGGCCACCATGAGGGCTTGTGTTATGTTGACACAGCCCAATTGTTGTATGTTTTCCATGCTATAAAAATAATAATAATAAAAAAAAATATTCTGGAAATTGAATAGATAGGCAAATCCTATCCTGATATTGATTAGTGGTTCCAAATTAATTATAACTACTGCAGTAGGTAACAGACACAAAAAGATACACTCATCATCTTTCCAAATTAATGTTCTGTTTATTCAGCCCAATAGAAGTTTTTTTATACACATGCTTATGTAGGTATCACGATAATATTACAATTTAGCTTTTATGGTAACAAGGGGTGTAACATAGGCAGGCTAATTTCTTATCAGGACTCAAAAGATTGTGAATATGTGATCACAACATTATTAGTGCAGTGTGCAATACATAAGCAAAGCGTTACAAAATCTAACACAGTTTTATATAGAATGTACAATTTCTTTCACAAGTACACTGTACTCTGATGGCCCTGACTGCACAAGCATAAGTATCTGGAATGCATGCTTACATTTCAAAGTGCTATAAGGGATTCCCTGAGGCTAAGAACTTTACAGACTGGGCAGAAAGACGCTTACCTCCATAAGCTACTGTGCACAGCAGGCACTGCAATTGCCACCTTGGAAGACAAGCAGATAGGGGTTCCCTCATATGGCCATATTAGATGACCAGGCGCGAAAACTTTACCAGACAGAAGCCTAGGTATGGCAGTCCGCTATGAATTTACCACAGCCTAGAAATGGGATTTTATGGACAGCATCCTGTGTAAAGGAGGGCAGACAAATAATGCTGTTGGTGTCTATTAAGATTTCTGTGATATGTTGTGATCTGTGGGGTGGAGACTTCCCACTTATATGTTGCCATGGGGTGGTCAGGAAAGAGAATTAAACATTTTGTGTACATCAAGCATAACATTGCACCAATGGTAAAATAAAGTTGTGGTGACAATAGATGTCTTTTGGTCAAGCATATAAATGTCTCAGCCCCCTCATTTGTGTGGGAGGTGTGATAAATATAGTCTGAACTCCTATAAAAATAATTGATAAAGATCATTGATTCTTGCAGTAAGAATGTCCATATTTCATACCACTTTCCGACCAGCTCACGCAGATATACTGAGGCAGGTTGGCTCTCCTGCGCGAACAGACATACCTGTATGTCGGTCCGTTCAAGTAGGCTAGTAGGATAGACGATCGCGGTGAGGAGAGGCAGAATGGGGAACTGCCTATGTAAACAAGGCGATTCCCCATTCTGCCAGGTGACATGACAGAGATCTACTGTTCCCAGTGATCGGGAACAGTGATCTCTGTCATGTTCCAGTAAGCCCATGCCCCTACAGTTAGAACACACCCAGGGAACACACTTTACCCCTTGAGTGCACCTAGTGTTAACCCCTTCCTTGCCAGTGTCATTTTTACATTGATCAGTGCATTTTTATAGCACTGATCAATGTAATAATGTCACTGGTCCCCAAAAAAGGTAATTTGGGGTCAGATTTGTCTGCTGCAATGTCGCTGCAATTATCAGTAAAAACAATAAAAAGAATAAAGGTCCCTAAATCTATCCCGTAGTTTGTAGACGCAATAACTTTTGTGCAAACCAATCAATATACGCCTATTGCGATATTTTTTACCAAAAATATGTAGAAGAATATATATTGGCCTAAACTCATGAATACATTTGTTTTTTTATAGTTTTTTTGTAAAATAGCAGAAAATAAAAAAAATATATATTTTTTTAATTGTTGGTCTTTTTTTGTTTATAATTTAAAAAATAAAAACTGTATAAGTGATCAAATACCACCAAAAAAAAGCTATATTTGTGGGTAAAAAAGAATGTCAATTTTGTTTGGGTACAGCGTTGCACGACCGCGTAATTCTCAGTTAAAGTGACACAGTGCCGTATAGCAAAAAATGGCCTGGTCATTAAGGAGGCAAATCCTTCCGGGGCTGAAGTGCTTAACACTGCTAGTTGCATATGCAACTTATCAAGTATTAAAAGGAAACTGATATCAGTGTGGATATGAGATATGCTAATTAAGCAGTGATCAGAGCAAGGTATAATAAAATCCCATGCTGAGTATATTATGTGTAGCACATGGACCTTTTCCTGCCTTTGGCTCACTTGCAGGTCAAGGCACACCGCACTATATGCCCGTACCCTCCTGTTTGGGGAAGTTGAGCGGTGTTAACAATTTTTGGGTCCTGCAGCAAGGTATCCCAGCAGACTGGTTCTCATCTCCTAGAGTATAGGGACAAGTCTCTATTTTTCCCCAGGAAGGCCAATGTCCACAACACTTTAACTCCAACACTGAGTTTATTTTATAAGCAAGTTCTAGTTCAGCAGACAGGAAAGGTGGATGAGAGAAAGGACAGTAAGGTTTGGGAGATAGGTCCAGGCACAAACTGGTACGATAATTGCTACTCGATCCAGAGTAGGTTTTGCTCACCCGGATAGTCCCCTGTAAGAGCGGATCCTAGCAGCCAGAGAGATGCTCGAACATTCAATTTAGGTTTCCTAGAGATACGATCGGGAGATTCTCTGCCACAGAATCTTTAAGTCCCAAACTTCTCAGCTGTTGCAACACAAGAACAGGTGCCAGTGACAGCACATTGCAAGGCCTGTGATGGATTTTTGAATCCCTTCAGAAGGTAACCAGGCCTCTCTTTCACCGTGAACTCTCCCCGGTCCTTCAGAAAGATCCTCCCCCGGTCTCCTCTTCTTAGAGCGGGTCCACCCTTTCCCGGGCACCCTGGGATTCTTCTTTTGGAGATAGGCCCCAGATAAAGGTGCTGGGCCTACTAGTGGAGTTGCAGCCCCAGGCTAAAGGTGCCTGAGACCGATGCACGCATGCACCCCTGGCCTGGAGGGCCGGGTGGCGCGAACCGCTCACACTCCAGACTCCTGACTTCCACCCCAAAAGAATGGCGTCTGCCCCTTATGTATCCTCTCCCGGCATGCACAGCAGGCCAACCACGCCCACCATACCGCTGCCGAGAGAGGACACCCTAAGGCATAGCAATATCACCCACGGTTCAACCCTGACCTGATATGGCAGTGCCACCTACAGGCCACAGGGAACTGCGCGTCAGGCTACATCACATAGGCAGAAGCGAGTACTAACAAATCAAAGTGGTCTGAGCCTGGCTACTAGCTCAGACCAACCCCTAAATTTAAGTACATAGCACCCCTGAAAGTAAAGGGGCGCTACATATACAAGAGACAAATAGATCAACAGGTTTTTCCACATTTCTCATAAAATAGGGTTAGAAAAGCCAGCTTCTAGAGTTGTCATCACAATTGTCAGTCTTTTTCATTAACCACTTCTTTACTGGAGCAATTTTTTTATTTTTTACAGTTGAGTTTAGTGTTTAGTAAAACTGCCTAAATACTGTGCAAGCAGTCACTACAACATTCTGCTGGATTTTTTTTTCTGTGCAATACACACTAATGCTGTTTTTTGAAGTTTCAATCATTTTTTTATTGAACATTTTTAGGAAATGCAATTAGAGTTACTGTATATGGCAGTCATTTTTCAGAGAGGAACACATTGCAATATACATATTTAGTTAAATGATAGCAGGCAATAAAACTAAATACAGCAATCAGGGTTCTATGATATTCATCAATTAAAAGCCAGTCATTAAGGACCTGTAAAGGCCACCATTTCCCCTACACTGGAGATTCATAATATGAAGGAAACATCTATGAATTATTGTAAATAGAAAGTCCCATAAAAATTTGGGAAACATATTAAAATAATATTTCCAGAGTATGCTTTCTTCAGATCGAAATCAATTTTTTGGTCCAGCACGTCATGGAAGGTTACTGCATCCTCGATTGGTCTGGTGAAGTGTTTCGCGAGTCGCATTAAAGAGCCATCAACAACAGGTGAGTGGATCAGGGGATTTAC
The DNA here is from genome assembly GCA_029206835.1 of Rana muscosa. Classification (NCBI taxonomy): domain Eukaryota; kingdom Metazoa; phylum Chordata; class Amphibia; order Anura; family Ranidae; genus Rana; species Rana muscosa. The sequence goes on along the minus strand of CM055116.1, from coordinate 716,635,543 downwards.
ATTAGCCTCCTTTAAAGGATACAGTTTTGCTAGTCTGTTGTTAAGGTTGGATCTCTTATCTGATCTCTCCCATTCATCTTTAACGAGGTCTTCCAATTCCTCTATTAAAGAAAAGGACTCCGGCTCCTTCTTCAAATTGGGGAAATATTTTCAGTCCTTGCAGGGACCTTATTTAGCTTCTTCCCACCCTATGGCCTCTTTCACTGATCTTATCAAAGGTTCGACCAAGGTAAAGTCAAAACCTGTTGACATTTCTGGATCTTCATTTTCTGAAGATGACTCCTGTAGAAGGAATGGGAGCTGTGGATGATGTGCTTGGACCTGCCCTGTCCACTTCAGGGGCTGATGTCTTGAGGATAGACTCTCGCACAGACTCCCTTATGAGATCTGTTACCTCCCTTGTGTCTGACTCTTTCTCCTTGGTTGCTTCATTGAAGCATGCACGGCAGGCTAATTTGTCTGACAAAGCTGGAGCGCCGCACGGTGTGGATAGCTCCTGTTGTGACAGAATGACGTCTTATGGCGTGAGAGGCTATGACGTGAGTGGCTATGATGTGACGTGAGTGGCGATGGTGAGATGAGGACCTTGATCGGCTTCTCCTAGATCTTCTATGGCTTGAGGCATGGCTTGAGCGACGACCAAAATGTCTGGAGTTTGCTGATCTTGACCTGGTAGGGCTGCCAAAAAATCGCAGCATTAGTGATCATGCTCTCTTTTTCCTCTTCAATACTTACCCATAAATGGAGGACACCTCATACCTTACATGCTGAGGGTGGTCTGCTTGGGCATTGGCCTCCATGAGCAGTGAACAGGGAATAGCACCTGAAAAAGAAGGTAGTATGGAAAAGGAATACTAAAGAATTAGATGCAGAAAAAGAGAATAAGTCCAAAAAACTCCTAAGCAGCAGTAGTGTCCATATACTAGCCAGCGCTCACTGAGAGGAATGTAGGTTTTTTTAATCCGGCGCCATCATCGTGGCGGAAGTGACGTCATTGCGCATGCACAGAAGCAGTCTGCCGGTGCCAGCGCCATCTTGGAAAAGGGTAAGAAGACCTGTCTGACTGCCTCACTTCCTTTGGCGCATGCACCTGCCATGTTGGAGAGGTCTTTGCCACCCAAGGGACTGCAGCGCCCAGAATGACCTGGCTAAAAGAAAAAAGGGAAATTGATAACATCTCTGTGATGGAAAACAAGGTAGGAGGCCACTGCAAATATGTAAGCTTCTTTAAAGCTTGTAAATGCCAGAAAGACGTGCCCCTGAGACCACCAGATTGGGGTTATTTCCATAAAGGCTCCTTTAGAGAATGTACAGGAGAAATTTCCATCCAGGAAAGGCTTAAGCTGGTGGGGCGAATGCGGTAAGAGGTGCGATATCCATCCAATCTTGTCAGGTGAGGATAAAAAAGCGAATGAAGGGGGTGTCTCTCTTTCAAATTTATAGTTAACCAATCCTGTCAGGTTGTGGGGGGCGGAGTCACAACCCAGTGTGTGCTGCCATGATGTGTCAGGAAAGATATTTTTACCTCTGTTTCAGGTAACACTTGGACTGATAAAAAAAGTATTGAAAGTGAAGAACAAGGAAAATAAGGGTTTTTTGTTATGTACCATATCTGTAGACCATATCAAACAACTGCACAGCAAACATGTTAGGGCATGCTTCACAATTCCAAAGAGTCAAACTTATAATACAGTGAAGATTTTCAATTTGTCTACACACCAGTTAACTGCTTCTGAAATCTCCTTACTCAACCGGGGATTACATTTTCCTCCATCCATTCCACCTAACCCTTTCACAATATACAAAGATCTGAACAGTTTCATCCGTCATCTTACCTTAAAATGATATTTCACTATACAATCCCTCAAGAATCCCCATACTTCCTCTGACCCACTCCCTCAGGATATTGACTTACAGCTCCACATTGATCCAGAGGGTCAACAATTATTGGAAGAACTATATATGAGTGACAATGAGGATTTTGCCCTATTCACCCAACATCCGTCTTCCTCTCCTCTCATTCAAGATACGCAATTTAAACCAAAATCAGTGTTCAATCCCATTTATAAGAAAGGTCCTTATCTATCAAGTTGTTTACTAATTACAAGTTTGAAATTGTCAACATGTGCCTGCATGCACACCCCAACCAGCTTAAACACTCTACCCTTACTTCTGATGAACAAAAAGCCCTCCAAGACCTCACCCACAATTATAATCTCATCTACAGCTGATAAGGGAGGAGGTATAGTCATTCAGGATAGGAATGTATATCTCCAAGAAGCTTTATAGACTTCTCTCTGATAATATAACATCCAAAAAATTACACTCCGACCCTTTACCAGTATTCACCAAGGAAGCAGCTACACTCACCAAACAGGTCAAAGAGGCAGGTATTATCAACAAACAGGAATTTGTTTTTTTCAACAAGGAATTATTTTCTTCCCCTTATTTCTTTCACATACCAAAGATTCATAAATACTATGAAAAACCGGGTAGGCCCATTATAGCAGCAATGGATAGCACTACTAGCATTTTTTTACAATATATAGACTTCTTCAACCTTTCCCCCAAAACCTCCCATCGTACATTGGTAATGGAGTTCACCTGTTAGAACAATTAGTACATTATACCTGGGAACAATTAGTACATTATACCTGGTAACCCTCGTACAGGTGGGCATCGCTTAGCGTAAACTCCCTTTACACTTCCATCCCCCATGCAGTGGGCCTAGAAGCACTAACACATTTTTTGATAATAAATTGATGAACTTCAAGCTATTGAGGATCTTATGGAGCTGTGGGAGGAGGGCTCATCTCTCCTTTGGGTGGTGTATGTGCTGCCGGTGTTGCCTTCCCCCCACCTCCTGCCTTCAGACCAAAATCACAAGCATTTCCGCTACTCAGCAACAATTCCAATATTTGGGCTTTTGTTGAACAGACTAAAAAAGAAGTTGATTGATTAGATTGATTTCAATGTTAGAACAAGTAATAACAATCTATTCCCTGGTCAAAAATCAGCTATAAAATCCCTTCAAAATAATAGTAAAATTGTAATTAAACCAGCGGATAAGGGAGGAAATGTAGTGGTTATGAATGTTGAGGATTATGAAAAGATGTGTCAGGACATTCTCAACAACAGAGAGTGGTATCGACCTATAGCCAAACATCTGATTGACAACTTTAATCTTGAATATTACTCTCTAATTGTCAAAGCTTATGCAATGAGGCTCATTGATAAAGATACCTGGAACTAATTAACACCAAAGAACCTAGAATCCCTACGTTATACGCACTACCAAAACTACACAAATCAATTTCCAATCCACAGGGTCAACCGATTGTGTCCGGTTGTCAAAGTTTGACTGAAAATGCCAGTGCACTTGTTGATAAATATATTTTTCCTCATGTAACATCCGTATCTTCCTACATCAAGGACACCATTGACCTTCTTCAAACTATTGAAGGCATGCATGTCCCTGAGAACACTTGGCTAGTCGCCATAGACATAGAGAGTCTCTACAATGCCATTCCGCATACTAAAGGAATTGAGATTATAGGGAATCATTTGAAGGAAAGGGGCAATTTAGCCCACCTGTACAATCTGTTTATTTTAGACCTACTCAGATTTATCCTCACGCACAATTTTTTTCTGTTTGGCTCTTCCCATTTCCTTTGGGTTCAGGGGGTTGCGATGGTGACCAGGTGTGCCCCATTGTATGCCAACCTGTACCTGGAGAAGATGGGAAAATAACAGTTTTCACGTGATGACATATCTATATTCCTGTCCAATGTTATTTTATGGTACAGGTATAAAGATGACATGTTTTTACTGTGGTCTGGCACTAGGGAGGAACTAACACAATTTATGAACATTCTATATGTGAACAGTTATAATCTTAAATTCACTATGGAATGTAGTCAACATCAAATCAACTTTTTAGACTTGGAGATTACCATTGTCAAGGATGGTTTTCTGTATTCCTCCTTATATCGTAAGCCCTCCTCAGTGAACACTATTTTGCATGCCTCTAGTAGGCATCCCCAATAACTCTTAAAGAGTATTCCATTCAGTCAATATGTTAGACTCAAAAGAATTTGAGCACGGGATGAGGACTATCACATAGCCGCAAATGAACTATATACTAGATTGAAAAATAGAGGATACAGTCATAGACTTCTTAAAAAAGCATATAATAAAGTTTCCAAGGGAGACAGAAAGAATCTTTTCAACTAAACCCAAAAATGCTGAGCAACCAGTAAGAATAATTACTCAATACTCCAGACATCATGTACAACTACGGAATATTCTAACACAATTTTGACCTTTACTATTGGCAGATACATCTGCCAAAAAGTATATCAAATCACATCCTGAAATCACCTATCGGCGGGCACCCTCTCTTAGGGATCAATTGGTCAAAAGCCACTTCGCCCCTGGGGCTGTTGATCGCCCATCCCAATTTGGAACTTTTGCCTGCCAAAAATGTGAAATCTGTCGTTTCATTTTAAATGGCCATGTTATCTCTCTTCCGAATGGCCTGACTCACACTATTCCCTATAGGATCACTTGCCAGTGGTGTATTTGGTCAAATGCCTATGTGGATGCTTTTACCAAATGCCCATTCCTTAAATGAATAAAGGACCATACCACTCCTATTTTTAAACGGCTCATGACCACTGCCATTAGTCGTCATGTTGGGCTTTAACATAATTTTGACCCCAATATGATCAAATGTACCGCCCTCGAACATGTACCTATACATGTGAGAGGTGGCGGTATTGATCACACCCTTTTACAGTTGGAGACCAGATGGATCCATAGCCTTAACGCTACTAGATATCCTGGACTGAATACATTAGTTTCAAGTCCTTTCTATAGTTGCTAAAATAGTCAGTAAAAATTGATTGTAACTTAGACCGATGGCGAATGCGTTTATTTTTATTTTGAAATAATTTCTGCATTTACAAAGTCTTTTAACTGGCCATGTTCAGCTTAAATAATCACTATTGCTGCTCGATGGGTCAGAACACCATTATCTTTTGCTGTCCGTCCCCATCCACTACTGAACGTAATTTGAAAAACAGTGAGTTATTTTTGCTTATTTATCAAGTTCTATTTTCCCTCTTTTTGCTAGTCTCTTTCCCCTTCACCCCTCCATCGAAGATTCTTAGGTGATTGATGTCACAACTATACAATCTTGGTATTTATACAAGCTAGTGTGTACCTATTTGATTATTTAACCACTTCCATACTGGGCACAGATAGGCGGCACGGATGGGCACAGATGGGCACAGATAGGCGGCACGGATGGGCACAGATAGGCGGCACGGATGGGCACCGATAGGCGGCACGGATGGGCACTGATAGGCGGCACGGATGGGCACTGATAGGTGGCACGGATGGGCATGGATGGGCACTGATAGGTGGCATGGATGGGCACTGATAGGTGGCACTGTACTGTAATGTGGTACTAATGGATGCCAATCAGTGCCAAACAATAATGCCTGCCAATCAGTGATGCCCATTGTGGGCACTGATTGGCATCCATTGTGGGCACTGATTGGCATCCATTAGGGGCACAGAATGGCATCCTTGGTGGTCTAGGGAGGCATACCTGGTGGTGGGCATCCCTGGTGGTCCAGTGGCATCCCTGGTGGTCCAGTGTGGGCATCCTCGGGGGGGCTGCGCTGATAATCGATCAGCACAAACCCCCCCTGTCAGAGGAGCAGCCGATCGGCTCTCCTCTACTCGCGTCTGACAGAGTGAGGAAAAGCCGATGACCGGCTTTTCCTGTTTACATCGTGATCAGCCGTGATTGGACACGGCTGATCACGTGGTAAAGAGTCTCCGTCGGAGACTCTTTACCTAGATCGGTGTTGCGGGGTGTCAGACTGACACCCTGCAACAACGATCGCCGCGATGCGCGCCCCCGGGGGCGCGCAGCGGCTCAAAATCCTGAGGACGTCATATGACATCCAGTCAGGATTTTGAAACCACTTTGCCGCCGTCAATTTGCAATAGGGCGGGCGGCAAGTGATTAACATTCACTTTCTATGAAATCTCATAATTTATATGTTTAAGATGATTGATTTTATTATTAATATTATTTGATTTGTCATGTATGATACATTTGTCACATTAGCTGTTATACCATTCTAATATGTTATATGTTGTAATTATTTGATTTATTTGTTCTATATCTGTTATGGCTTCCGAGAAATCTCTTTGTGCATTCTTTAGCAGGTTCACCATATCCAGAATGTGCAGCCCCATGTAAAGGTTCTTTCCCTCTCCTCTTCTGGTCGATGGGCACAATTAGGGTCTCCCAGCCCTGGTCCAGACTGGTGGCTGGTGGGCCTTGTGTGCAGCTGCATGGACACCCAGGGCATCTATTCCTTGTGATGCCCATTTTTGCCTTTTGCGTACCGCCAGTATTTCCATGGCTAGATCTGCCATATCACGGCTCCGCCCGGTCCTGTCGGTCTTGAGTGCCATTGGTGGATACAACTGCCTATCCCTCTCAAGGGCTGCTCCTTCCACGACGTACCCAATTGAGATTACACCATTGCATCACGGTGCCACTCTGTTCCACCTCGCCACTATGACTCCTAGGGATTGTAGGCCGGCAGAGGATCTTACATTGGCGCATGTGCGATGGGCACCATTTGTCAGTGCTCGCTCAGTGACTTCAGAATTTTAGCGAGTGGAAGGTATTTAATGACCAGCCTCTCCAGCATACGATTGGCTGGAGAGCAGGGGCAATCGCACATGTCTCTTGACGCTACAGGTATCCATCATAGATCTCATACTATTTCAATGTTTAAATATTTTATGCTTTAGATTAGGGATGAGCCCGATGTTCGAGTCAAACGTAATTTTGACTCGAACATCTGGTGTTCGCCGAATAGCGAATAATTTGTGGTGTTTGCGGCAAATTGGAAAGCCGCCAAACACCCTTTAAAAGTCTATGGGAGAAATCAAAAGTGCTAATTTTAAAGGCTTATATGCATGGTATTGTCATAAAAAGTGTTTGGGGACCTGGGTCCTGCCCCAGGGGACATGTATCAATGCAAAAAAAGTTTTAAAAAAGGGCAGTTTTTTCGGGAGCAGTAATTTTAATAATGCTTAAAGTGAAACAATAAAAGTGAAATATTCCTTTAATTTAAATTTTGTACTTGGGGGTGTCTATAGTATGCCAGTAAAGTGGCACATTTTTGCCGTGTTTAGAAAAGTCCCTGCACAAAATTACATTTCTAAATGAAAAAAAGTAATTTAAAACTCGCGGCTATAATAAATTGTCGGGTCCCGGGACTGCAGATAAAAGTCATTGAAAAAAAGCCATGGGTTCCCCCCAGTCCATTACCAGGCCCTTTTGGTTTGAATATTAAGGGGAACCCCGAACCAAAATTTAAAAAAAAATGCGTAGGGGTCCCCCCCCTAAATTCCATACCAGGCCCTTTAGGTTTGGTATGAATATTAAGGGGAACCCCATGCCAAAATGTAAAAAAATGGTGTGGGGGTCCCCCCAAAAATCCATACCAGGCCGCAGGAAAAGAGGGGGGAGGAGAGAGCGCCCCCCCTCCTGAACTGTACCAGGCCAAATTCCCTCAACATGGGGACATGGGGACAGCTTGGGACAAGTACTTTATTAAAAAAAATGAAAAATAAATTCCAGCGATGTGCATCCATTCTCGAGCGGAGGATACGGAGAAAAAAAAAAACACCGACACGATCTGCCTCCATGGGTAGTTACCGTCGAATGACACTACACCCATCGTGACAGCTCTTAAATAGCTAAGAGCGGGGCCACCCGTCACGTGCGTGGGTGACCCCACCCCCTCTGATGTCACGGGAAACGCCACGGGGTCACCTGTACATGTCACGGGTAACCCCATCCGCGCACGTCACGGGTGGCCCCGCCCTCAGCTATTTAAGAGCTGTCACGGCGGGTGTAGTGTCATTAGACGGGAACCACCCATGGAGGCGGATCGTGTCGGCGTTTTTTTTTTTCTCTGTATCCTCCGGTCGAAAATGGATGTACATCGCTGGAATTTTTTTTTCTTCTTTTTCTTTTTTTAATAAAGGACTTGTCCCAAGCTGTCTACTGTGTTTTTTTTACAAGTTTTGACACTTTTTGTGAAATGGTAGGCTTACAATGTTACCAATTCACATAAAGGGGGCCGGGATCTGGGGGTCCCCTTTGTTAAAGGGGTCTTCCAGATTCCGATAAGCCGCATAGCCCCACAACCACCGGGCAAGGGTTGTGGGGATGAGGCCCTTGTCCCCATCAACATGGGGACATCCTCCCCATGTTGAGGGTAAGTGGCCTGGTACGTTTCAGGAGGGGGGCACTCTCTTGTCCCGCCTCTTTTCCTGCGGCCTGCCAGGTTGCGTGCTCTGATAAGGGTCTGGTAAGGATTTTCGGGGAGAACCATTTGTTTTTTATTTTGGCGCAGGGTTCCCCTTAAAATCCATACCAGACCTGAAGTGTCTGGTATGGATTTTGAGGGGGACCCCTACGCCATTATTATTTTTTTTAAATTGGCGCAGGGTTCACCTTAATATCCATACCAGACCTGAAGGGCCTGGTATGGAATTTGGGGGGACCCCCACGCAATTTTTTTTTAAATTTTGATGCAGGGTTCCCAGTAATATTTATACCAGACTCAAAGGGCCTGGTAATGGACTGGGGGGGGAACCCATGGCATTTTTTTCAATTACTTTTATCTGTATTCCTGGGACCCGACAATTTATTATAGCCGCGAGTAGTTTTAAGTGACTTTTTTTTTCCTTTAGAAATGTCATTTTGTGCAGGGACTGTTCTAAATAAACACTGGAAAAATGCGCCATTTTACAGGCATGCTATAGACACCCCCCAGGTACGAAATTTAAAGGAATATTTCACTTTTATTGTTTCACTTTAACCACTTCTCTACTGTGCACGAAAACCCCCTTCCTGCCCAAGCCATTTTTCAGCTTTCAGCGCTGTCACACTTTGAATGACAATTGCGCGGACGTGCGACGTGGCTCCCAAACTAAATTTGTGTCCTTTTTTTCCCACAAATAGAGCTTTCTTTTGGTGGTATTTGATCACCTCTGCGGTTTTTATTTTTTGCGCTATAAACAAAAGAAGAGCGTCCAGTTTGGAAAAAAAACACTATTTTTTACTTTTTGCTATAATAAATACCCATTTTTTTTTTTAATAAAATTTTCCTCAGTTTAGGCCGATACGTATTCTTCTACATATTTTTGGTAAAAAACAAAAATCGCAATAAGCGCGTATTGATTGGTTTGCGCAAAAGTTATAGCGTGTACAAAATAGGGGATAGATTTATAGCATTTTTATTTTTTTATTTTTTAATTAGTAATGGCGGCGATCTGCGATTTTTTATTGTGACTGTGATATTGCGGCGGACACATCGGACACTTTTGACACATTTTTGGGACCATTCACGTTTATACAGCGATCCCTGCTATAAAAATGCATTGATTACTGTATAAATGTGATTGGCAGGGAAGGGGTTAACCACTAGGGGGCGGGAAGGGGTTAAATATGTTCCCTCAATGTGTTCTTACTGTGGGGGGAGGTGACTGACTGGGGGAGGTGACCGATGGTTGTCCCTATGTACAAGGGACACACCATCGGTCCCCTCTCCCTCACAGGACGTGGATCTCTGTGTTTACACACAGAGATCCACTTTCCTGCTCGTTTCCCGGGCAATCGCGGGTGCCCGGCGGCAATCGCGGCCGCCGGGCACGCGCACCGGGGCCTTGTGAACGCGGCGAGCGCGCGCCTCCTAGCTCGTTTTAAAGGGAGGACGTCATATGACGTCCTCCCAGAACGAGAGCATCCTCCGCCCGCCGTCAATTGACAGTGGGCGGGGGACAGGTGGTTAAGCATTATTAAAATCACAAAAACACAATCAAATTTTTTGCCTGTTCACATGTTCTGCTGCAAACCGAACCGGAGGGTGTTCGGCTCATCCCTACTTTAGATGGCCTTTTTTGGTTGTACATATAGGGCACTTTTCTATTGACCCTACAGCGCTTATGTATGCCTCACTGTGTTTCATTCAGTGTTGGCTTCTTTAACCAGGTATAATGGGTTATACTGTTTGTTTGTTTTTTTTTTAAAGCTGACTTCTTTGTTGCTGGCTAATATCAGTATCCCATATTCACCTTTTGGTCTATACCATAATGGTTGTGAAAGGAGTTTGGCCCCCTTTGTATCTATCCACACACATGTTGTGTTGTTTTCTGCCTCTTCCCCCCTTTTTTTGTTAATTTCTTTCTTATTTATTGCTTTTCTTGATACCATTGAACATATAATGTTGAAAGTGTAAACACGTTCTCATTCTTCTTACGTCATGTTTCCATTTTAGTGTCCAATTAAGGCATTCCAGTGCAAGATTGACCTCTTTATCGCACATCTTTTTAGGCACCCCTGCATTATCCATCGTATATTATTGGGCATAGTAAGTATAAGTTGAGGCCTTGTGGGCCCTCCTCCCCTTATTGGACAATGGTATATGTCCAATATTATATATATATATATATATATATATATATATATATATATATTGCAGTATAAGTATCAGTGGTCCCAAAAAAGTGTCAAAAATGTCCAATCTGTCCGCCGCAATGTCGCAGTCCTGCTAAAAATCGCTGATTACTGCCATTACTAGTAAAAAAAATAATAATGGAGCAATGGTAAAAAGCATTAATTACCACTTATACAGCGACTAAGAGCGTCAATCTATGGGAACTTACCCAGAAAATATTGCTCCGATGCTATCTGACACCCTATAGGATCTCCAAATTTGGTCCTCAGCACTCCCCACTTTGTTGGAGAGATTGTGGAGGTATAGGAACACTGAAACATATACTATGGACATGTCCAGTGATTAAAACCCTCTGGACCCAAACAGCTAACCTAATTAATACGCTAGCGGAGATGCACGTTCCTCTAACTGAAGGACTAGCAATATTGTCCTTGGACATAGAGTCTATTCCAAAAGAACTATGAACTATAGTCATCCATATATTGATGAGTGTCAGATTGTCTATCATGAGACACTGGAAAGACAAGAACCCGCCTTCATTTTCTGAAATAATTCAAACAACTAACACTCATGCAACTTGTGAACTAATGTTCGCCTCATCCCAGGGCAACTATCATAATATGTATACTAGAAGTAGATAGTATAAATGGTTAGATTGATATAAGTCGTAGTAGAGGATATGGGTAACACTACACTTCTCAACCCTGAAACTACAACATATTCAGACGATGGCGAAATGAGACACACTCTTTGTTCTTCTTTCCTTTCCCCTCTTTTCTTCCTCTTCTTTTCCCTTCCTGTTTTCCTTTTTCTCTCTTCTCTAATCTTCACGTTTAAAAGCTATCAACCCCTGTATTATAAGTCATAGAGATGACAACACTATTTGGTTATTTGTGGTTTCTGAAATATGACTCAAGTTATTGAATTTAGCAGATCCCATGCAGCCCTAAGTGGTTGGGTTGGATGGATCAAGTTTTTGGCACTAACTTCAGTAAAGTACAGGAGATGTGGTCTGGGGGGGGGGTCCCCCCTCCCCGTGTGGCACAGTGTGATCCCAGATGGGGTGCCTGGAGGGAGGGACAGCTTCCCCTTCATGTCTTGTCTTATCTTTCATTTAAAAGTGCAATGTATAGCAACATATTGTGAATGGTTAAATGTTATTCAACTTCTTTTTTTCTTTTATTGATAACTAATATAAAATATCTAGTTTTTAATAACCAAGTGACAGCACATATTGCTCAACAAAATTCTGATGTATGACATGCCTAAGTACCAACTTTTTCTGAGTTATGCATACCTGTGTTTTCTTGAAAAACTCTTAATAAAAATGTATTGAAATTAAAAAAATAATAATAATAAAAATGCCATAAATATATCCCCTATTTTGTAGACGCTATAACTTTTGCGCAAACCAATCAATATACATTTATTGCAATTTTTTTACCAAAAATATGTAGCAGAATACATATTGACCTAAACTGATGAAGACATTTTTTTGGGGATATTTATTAGACGTGTGCATTCGTTTTCGTCCGAATGCATTTTCGTCCGAATTTCGGGTATTTTCATTATCGTTTTAACAAACTAAAACAAATGCGCAGAATCCGAAATCCAAAAGATCCGACATAAAAAAATGGTTTATTTTCGTTGCTACAACAGTTCGATATAGATAGGAGATTTGACATGATGCTGACAATAGCAATCTGTGTCTATCGAACCTGTGGTCGAATGTGCCTAACCTAAACTCTATTAGTCCAAGATTATTCTACATAGAGAGGAAAGATTCGACATAGAGAGAAAATATTTGACATTATAGAGACAGTGGTGGGGTAGACCATTCAATAAGAAAAAAAAAAGGAGGACGCACCGACCTAGTGCATTACCAGATAAAAACTTTATTAAAACTTATAAAAGACAAAAATGGTCCTACTCACAAACAAGCTTTTCATATAGGCATTTCTGGCAATCACTCAGAGTCCCGTGACAGCTGCAACCAGGATACGGTGAGCAGAGGGTCGGACGGTACCCGAAAATAGCTGAATGGCTGACGCATTTCCGGGGTGCACCCCTTTCCTCAGAGCCAAAGCAGACTGTGATATCCCATTTTGTTTTTGTTGTACTTTCTGGGGTAGACCATTCAACATGAACGACCAAGATTAGACGAAGCAGCGAAAAACATACAAACATCGAATCTGTCATTGAAGGGTTATGGTGTCTGTTGAAAGTTCTAAGAAGATTCGACAAGCAGCTAAACTGTACGACGCCGCAATCGTACACTTCCGGTCAAATGCTCCGCCCATAGGCTATAGAAGAATTTGAATGTCGGTTGACTAGTAATAATAATTTATAAATATAATTATTACTAGTGTCATACAACATTAGAATTCTTCTATAGCTTGTAGGCGGCACATTTGACTGGAAATGTACAATTGCGGCGTCGTACAGTTTAGCTGCTCCGTCGAATCTTCTTAGAACATTCGACAGACACCATAAGTAGGGATGAGCTTCGAGTTCGAGTCGAACTCATGTTCGACTCGAACATTGCCTGTTCGCCCGTTCGCCGAACAGCGAACAAATTGGGGTGTTCGCGGCAAATTCGAAAAATCTATGGGAGAAATCTAAAGTGCTAATTATAAAGGCTTATATGCAAGTTATTGTCCTAAAAAGTGTTTGGGGACCCGGGTCCTGCCCCAGGGGACATGTAGCAATGCAAAAAAAAGTTTTAAAAACGGCCGTTTTTTCGGGAGCAGTGATTTTAATAATGCTTAAAATAAAAAAATAAAAGTGAAATATTCCTTTAAATTTCGTACCTGGGGGGTGTGTATGATATGCATGTAAAGTGGCGCATGTTTCCCGTGCTTAGAACTGTCCCTGCAAAAAATGTCATTTTTGAAAGAAAAAAAGTCATTTAAAACTCAGTCGCGGCTATTAATGAATTGTCGGCAATACATACAAAAGTCATTGATAAAAAAAAAAAAAAAAAAGCGTGGGGGTTCCCCAGAATTCAATTACCAGGCCCTTCAGGTCTGGAATGGATATTAAGGGGAACCCCGCCGCAAATTTAAAAAAAAATTGACGTGGGGTTCCCCCAAATATCCATTCCAGGCCCTTCAGATCTGGCACGGATTTTAAGGGGAACTCCACCCCAAATTTATAAAAAAATGGCGTGGAGTCTCCCTAAAAATCCATACCAGACCCCTTATCCGAGCACGCAACCTGGCCGGCCGCAGGGGAAAAGGGGGGGACGAGAGAGCGGCCCCCCCTCCCTCCTGAACCGTACCAGGCCACATGCCCTCAACATGGGGAGGATGTCCCCATGTTGATGGGGACAAGGGCCTCATCCCCACAACCCTTGCCCGGTGGTTGTGGGGGTCTGCGGGCGGGGGGCTTATCGGAATCTGGAAGACCCCTTTAACAAAGGGGACCCCCAGATCCCGGCCCCCCCTATGTGAATTGGTAAGGGGTACATTGTACCCCTACCATTTCACGAAGAAAGCGTAAAAAAATGTTTAAAAAAACACACAAACACCTTGAAAAAGTCCTTTATTTAAAGCGGGGAACTTCCTTCACTATGTAAATTTAAATTACACAGTGAAGGAAGTTCCCCGCTCAAGCCAATGACGTAGGCGGGTCAGACATACCGAGGGGGCGGACCTGATGGGGAACTGCTCTCACTTTGGTAATACATGTATAGACCCGCCCCTTCTCATGTTCCGCATCTGGTCCGCTGAGTGGACCTGATGGGGAACTTTAGAAGGGGCGGGTCTATACATTTAAAACACTGAGAGGGAGTTCCCCATCAGGTCCGCTCAGGCACAACCAATGAAGGACAGCGCTGGACATCGGGATCGCCGCGGGACACTGGATTTCACCAGGACTTTTTCAAGGTGTTTGTGTGTTTTTTTAAACATTTTTTTACGCTTTCTTCGTGAAATGGTAGGGGTACAATGTACCCCTTACCAATTCACATAGGGGGGGGCCGGGATCTGGGGGTCCCCTTTGTTAAAGGGGTCTTCCAGATTCCGATAAGCCCCCCGCCCGCAGACCCCCACAACCACCGGGCAAGGATTGTGGGGATGAGGCCCTTGTCCCCATCAACATGGGGACATCCTCCCCATGTTGAGGGCATGTGGTCTGGTACGGTTCAGGAGGGAGGGGGGGCGCTCTCTCGTCCCCCCCTTTTCCCCTGCGGCCGGCCAGGTTGCGTGCTCGGATAAGGGGTCTGGTATGGATTTTTAGGGGGACTCCACGCCATTTTTTTAAAAATTTGGGGTGGAGTTCCCCTTAAAATCCATGCCAGATCTGAAGGGCCTGGAATGGATATTTGGGGGAACCCCACGTCAATTTTTTTTTAAATTTGCGGCGGGGTTCCCCTTAATATCCATTCCAGACCTGAAGGGCCTGGTAATTGAATTCTGGGGAACCCCCATGCTTTTTTTTATTTATTTTTTATCAATGACTTTTGTATGTATTGCCGGGAGCCGACAATTCATTAACCACTTAAGCCCCGGACCATTTCGGGCCATTAGGACCAAGCCTGTTTTTGGGATTCGGCACTGCGCTGCTTTAACTGTAAATTGTGCGGACATGCAATGTTGTACCCAAATGAAATTTGCGTCCTTTTCTTCCCACAAATAGAGCTTTCTTTTAATGGTATTTGATTGCCTCTGCGATTTTTATTTTTTGCGATATAAATGGAAAAAGAACGAAAATTTTGAAAAAAAAAGATATTTTCTACTTTTTGTTATAAGAAAAATCGAATAAACTCAATTTTAGTCATACATTTAGGCCAAAATGTATTCAGCCACATGTCTTTAGTAAAAAAAATGTCAATAAGCGTATATTTATTGGTTTGCGCAAAAGTTATAGCGTTTACAAACTAGGGTACATTTTCTGAAATTTACACAGCTTTAAATTTATGACTGCCTATCTCATTTCTTGAGGTGCTAAAATGGCAGGGCAGTACAAACCCCCCCCAAATGACCCCATTTTGGAAAGTAGACACCCCAAGGAAATTGCTGAGAGGCATGTTGAGCCCATTGAATTTTTTTTTTTTTTGTCCTAAGTGATTGAATAATGACAAAAAAAAAAATTACAAAAAGTTGTCACTAAATGATATATTGCTCACACATGCCATGGTTATATGTGGAATTGCACCCCAAAATACATTCTGCTGCTTCTCCTGAGTACGGGGATACCACATGTGTGGGACTCTTTAGGAGCCTAGCCACGTACGGGACCCCGGAAACCAAGCACCGCCTTCAGGATTTCTAAGGGCGCAAATTTTTGATTTCACTCCTCACTACCTATCACAGTTTCGAAGGCCATAAAATGCCAAAATAGCACAAAACCCCCCCAAATGACCCCATTTTGGAAAGTAGACACCCCAAGCTATTTACTGAGAGGCATGTTCAGTCCATGGAATATTTTATATTTTGCCACAAGTTGCGGGAATATGACAAACTTTTTTTTTTTTGCACAAAGTTGTCACTAAATGATATATTGCTCACACATGCCATGGGCATATGTGAAATTACACCCCAAAATACATTCTGCTGCTTCTCCTGAGTACGGGGATACCACATGTGTGGGACTTATTGGGAGCCTAGCCGCGTACGGGACCCCAAAAACCAAGCACCGCCTTCAAGGTTTCTAAGGGCATAAATTTTTGATTTCACTCCTCACTACCTATCACAGTTTTGAAGGCCATAAAATGCCAAGATGGCACAAAACCCCCCCAAATGACCCCATTTTGGAAAGTAGACACCCCAAGCTATTTGCTGAGAGGCATGTTGACCCCATTGAATATTTTTTTTTTTGTCCCAAATGATTGAATAATGACAAAAAGAAAAAAAAAATGTACAAAAAGTTGTCACTAAATGATATATTGCTCACACATGCCATGGTTATATGTGGAATTGCACCCCAAAATACATTCTGCTGCTTTTCCTGAGTACGGGGATACCACATGTGTGGGACTTTTTGGGAGCCTAGCCGCGTACAGGGCCCCAAAAACCAAGCACTGCGAACGCTGCAGTTATGTGTGTTGTGTTTGGTAAGTGACAGTGATCGATCGATACTGCACTTGGGTGGGCTGGGCTGGGCTGGGCTGGGCGGAGGGGCTAAACGCAGGCGCTAGCAGGTATCTGGGCTGATCCCGCTAACACTGCATTTTTGGGAACCCTAAACCGCTGGGGATGCTAGTATAGATCTGATCAGATCTGATCAGATACTATACCACTAAGGGGGATGTATGCTTTGCGCGTGGGTGTTAGCGTTACTGTCACTAACCTAACACTGCCTGGGGCGACGCAGACCCTTTCTGGCGCTAAAACCTAATTGATCTCACCCGCCGGGCGATCAGGGGGGTTAAACCTTTATTGGGTTATATACGGCGGGTGCCCTGATGCTATAAAAAGCAAACTAATCAACCAGCGTCACCCGTAACCTTTATATGGTGATCACTGGTGAAAGGGTTAACTAGGGGCAATCAGGGGGTTAAAATCTTTATTAGGTTAAATATGGGGGTACCTGACACTATATAAAAACCTGACGGGTAACCTAAATAACTAAATAACTTACTGGCTAACCAGTGACACCAGTGACGCTTATACGGCGATCACTGGTGAAAGGGTTAACTCTAGGGGCAATCAGGGGGTTAAAATAATATATGGGGGTACCTGACACTAATAAAAACCTGCGGCGAACCTAAAAAAAAATAACTGCCTATCTAAAACACCAGCGACACGAATACAGCGATCGGAAAAACAATCGCTTAGTGACGCTGAAGTTAGGGGGTGAAAGGGTTACCTGGGGGGTGATCAAGGGGTTAAACCTTTATTAGGGGGGGTTAGGGGGCTACCCTGGACCTAAAGGGGCCTAATCCTAACTGCCCTGCAACTTTTTACAATCACAGATGACACTAAATGCAGTGATCAGTAAAATAAATGATCACTGCAATCAGTGACACTGTGATTGGGGGCTTTGGGGTGACCTGGGGGGTGATCTGGGGGTGACTGGGGGGTGATTTGTGTGCCTATGTGTACCTACGTGTCAGTGGACTGTTAGTGCACTAACCTGCTTCCTCTCTGCTCGGCGCCGGGAACGGAAAGACCGCGGCGAGGGAGATGACATCACTTCCTCCAGCCTTGTTTACATCACATGGCGGAGGAAGCATTTTCATTGGCCGGGAGCGATCGCGAGGGGGGGGGGGCGGAATCGAGCGGCCCCCCCCTCATGCCTGATCGCTCCCGAACACTTAACGGCCGCTCACTGCAGTGAAGGGGGGTCCGGATGGACCCCCCAACTGCACAAAGGCGATCACGTAGATCTACGTGATTCTGCCTGTCCGTGCCATTCTGCCGACGTAAATCGGCGGTGGGCGGTCGTTAAGTGGTTAATAGCCGCGAGTGAGTTTTAAATGACTTTTTTTCTTTCAAAAATGACATTTTTTGCAGGGACAGTTCTAAGCATGGGAAACATGCGCCACTTCACATGCATATCATGCACACCCCCCAGGTACGAAATTTAAAGGAATATTTCACTTTTATTTTTTCATTTTAAGCATTATTAAAATCACTGCTCCCGAAAAAACGGGCGTTTTAAAAACTTTTTTTTGCATTGATACATGTCCCCTGGGGCAGGACCCGGGTCCCCAAACACTTTTTAGGACAATAACTTGCATATTAGCCTTTATAATTAACACTTTAGATTTCGAACGTTCGAGTCCATTGTATTTAATAGGGTTCTAAAGTTCACACGAACATTTTGTCTGTTCGCAGGTTCTGGTGCGAACCGAACAGGGGGGTGTTCGGCTCATCCCTCACCATAAGCCTTCAATGACAGATTCAACTTTAATTAATTCAGATTTTCGGACGAATGCATTTTTTAACTAAACAAAATAAATAAAAACGAATTTCCGGAGTAACTAAATAAATTTATTTTTCGTACGAAAACGAAATTCTGAAACAAAATATTTCAGTGTGCACATGTCTAGTATTTATTATAGCAAAAAGTTAAAAATATTGGGTATTTTTCAAAATTTTGGGTTTTTTTTGTTTATAGTGCAAAAAATAAAAACAGCAGAGGTGATCAAATACCACCAAAAGAAATCTCTATTTGCGTGAAAAAAAGGACATCAATTTTGTTTGGGTACAACATCGCACGACTGCGCAATTGTCAGTTAAAGCGACGCAGTGCCGTATCGCAAAAAATGGCCTGGTTTAGGAAATGGGTAAAATGTTCCGGGGCTGAAGTGGTTAAACAACATTATCTGTTTAATTTCAATTATCTCATGTTGTCACCTGCAAAAGTACACATGCCACAATTGTGACAGGTAGAAAAAGATGCTATCTGATTTCAAATATGGGTTTGTAGTTAAACAAAAAATAATTACATTATTTCTGTAATGAATGTGATTGTTTCTAAAAAGACAAACTGCAATTGTAGTAAAGTACATTTTCAATCCCCCTTACGCTGTTTTGTTAGTTTTAAGATTGGCTTTTACTTTGGTTTCTATAATGGCAAACCAGAATATCAGTTAATTCTCTGCAATCCAATGACAGTCATTAAGAAATAAGATGAGATGAGATAAAGACGAGCAGGATGTTCTGTAGTTTCCCGATAATGCTTTTCACAGGCACTTCTCTTCTCCCCTGAGATGAATACTAAAGCCTGCCATCAAGGAACTTTGATTATGGAACTGAGAAAGAGCAAACCAGCTTGATGAAGATAAGATTATGAAGTCTCAGATGTGTAACTTAAAATAGAAAGGCAAAATTAAATAAGGCAGATTCTTGGACGGAAACTTCCCAGTATAGTGCAAAGGCCAACTATCTTTTGTAATGGCTTGTGTACAAATCTTTTATAGTTGCATTATTGGATTTTTTTACTTATTGTGAGGCAGGCATCCATGCAGAACACAAATTTCATTTAATAGATCAAAAGCACAATCATCTATGTTGAGTGTACAGCACAATATAATGTTCTGTTACAGTAAATGTGTTCAAAACTTATATCACTGTAGATTTTTCTTTATACTAAAGCTTTCAAAAATGATTTAGATAGTGACCCGGGAACTAAAATCCTCCCATTTCTATTGCATGCTGTAAAAATCCTAGGGAAAGCTGACACACTTCAAAGGGAGAGATTAGGGTCAGTTAGAAAACTGTACCTTAATTCCTTCTGTATGTAGGGGGTTGTGAGGCATGGTGGGTGAAGAGTAGTTAAAGTTATTGGGCGCCAGACACTTCTTGAATGCAAAAGAACATTTTTTTCTCTTAACAAACTTTTTGGGGGAGAGAGGGTTAGGGCCAGGACACCCTTAGGTAGTTCCAGACTCGGGGACTTCAATAGGAGGACAGCCATGCAGGGAAAGGTATCCAGCAAGATGCCACTTCTGCATGTGCAGGAATGCTGTCTCCTATGGCAACAGTCTTCAACAGTCTTTATTAGTTCCTAACACAAAGCTGAACAGTTCCTTTCAATTCCACTACAATCACTCCTTGTAGTTCTTCAGCCCACTGAGCTCCCGGTCTTTCACTAGACCCGCTGATTGACTGCCGCTGAATCCCTTGAGCTCCTCCAATCTTCTTCAATCTTCAATCTTCTGGTATCTTCCTCAATCATCACCCCCGCTTCTCTGCTGGGTCCCTAGGAGGTTGGCACTTAAGATATCTCTCAAGCTTCACCCCCGCTGGCCTGCTCAGTCCCTGGCTTGACACACATGGCTGCTCTGCAAGTGTCACCTCCATTGGCTGGGTACCTGGCTTGATACCCACTGAAGTTTCCGACTTATTCACCATCCCTGGTTGGTGAGAATGCTGCTTCAGTTACTTACAGTGGTCCCTGGTAATTAGGTGGATAGTCCCTTGCTGGCGACAGATTACCCTCTACCTCTGACCACGACAGGTTCTCTGGCCAGCAAAACCGTCACTTTTGGATGGACTGCATGCTGCAGTCCCAACCCTGCGCTGCTTTCTTGCTTCTGGATAGACCCTCAGACAGCCTAGCAGCCAGATGTGCCCAGGATAGTCCCAATCCCCGGCCTAGCAGCCTGGGCAGTACAACACACGTCCACCCAGACAGCTGTCCAGGTGGCACAGAACACAGATCACCTGACTCCACGCCAATATATATAGGCTCTCCCGGCAGGCCAAAGGATTCAAGAAAACCCCTGCCCATTGGCTGAGATACCCCATATACCCATACCCTGACCTTGTGTTGCCCTTCTCATATCTAGTACCACCAAGTACCCGGCCACCTAGTGGTAGAAGAGAAAAGTGCAACAAGGCCAAACTTAGGGAGAAATCAATAGATCTCTAACAATCAGGGGATTTTAAGGTAAGATTCTCCATCAACTGTGATATAATATGATTAGGTACAAACTATACAGTGCCTTGAAAAAGTATTTTCCACATTTTGTCATGTTACAACCAAAAACGTAAATTTATTTTTTGGGGATTTTATGTGATAGACCCACACAAAGAGGCACATAATTGTAAAGTGGAAGGAAAATTATAGTTTTCAAAATGTATTACAAGTAAATATCTGAAAAGTGTGAAGTGCATTTGTATTCAGCCCCCCTAAGTCAATACTTTGTAGAACCACCTTTAGCTGCAATTACAGCTGCAAGTCTACCAGCTTTGCACATTTGTGACATTGTTGCCCATTCTTCACATGTCTTCTCTGTCCCCACATGGCTTCTCACAAACTGCAAATGGGACTTCTTATGGCTTTCTTTTAACAATGGCTTTCTTCTTGCCACTCTTCCATAAAGGTGAGACTTGTGAAGTGCAAAAATAATAGTTTTCCTGTGGACAGATTCTCCCACCTGAGCTGTGTATCTCTGCAGCTCCTCCAGAGTTACCATGGGCCTCTTGGATTCTTCTCTGATTATTGCTCTCCTTGCCCGGTCTGTCAGTGTATGTGGACGGCCATGTCTTGGTAGGTTTGCAGTTGTGGCATACTCTTAACATTTTCGGATGATGGATTGAACAGTGCTCCGTGAGATGTTCAAAGCTTGAGATATTTTTTTATAACCTAACCTTGCTTTAATCTGTCTGGTGTGTTCCTTGGCCTTCATGATGCTCTTTGTTCACTAAAGTTCTCTAACAAACCTCTGAGAGCTTCACAGAACAGCTGTATTTATATTAAGACAAAATTACACACAAGTGGACTCTATTTACTAAATAGGTGACTTCAGAATGCAATTGGTTCTACTAGATCTACTAAATAAAGAATTCAATGCATGCACATAGATTATGGTAAACAATATAACATGAATTAGGTAGACTAGTACATGTCTGATTGCACTTTCAATTAACAATATTCCTTTAGGACTCTCATACATAGGTTACACTCCTGACAGATTATGAGGTAATTAGTCCTCTCTGTGCCTCAGAAAAGGCACCATGCTGTTAAGTAACAATGCTGATTGCACTATCAAATTACATTACTACTTTAGGACCCAGTGTTTTCCCTTCCCCCCTCCCTCCTGAGATCACACTCATACATAGGGTACACTCCAAGAGAAATAATGAGGTAATTGGTCCTCTTTGTACCTCAGAAGAGGGTGGAGTTTTGTATCTGTTTCTCTATAAAGGTTTTTATTATTTAATTGTAAACTTGCTATGACTAAGGCTCACACCGAAACGCACCAGTGGTTTGCTACTTAATCCTCATATGTAGCCAATAATATTTTGCATCAAGGACTTTTAAATTGCCAGCTCTTCTCCCTTATATATTGTATTTAGTGTGAGAAGACACACTGAGCCTTGGCACCTGTGCTTCAGACTGCACACTAGAATTGGATTGCTTCTGTTGAGAGCGCTGCATCTTTAATTTTTCCTCACTTTTTTTCAACACTCTCTTCAGTTGTTGCCACTAGCAAACGCTGCAAGAGGTCTAGTTTCAAATCCCGGACGAGCCCCCAAATGTAGTGCTACCCCTAAAGGAGCCACTTAAGTATTACCCAGCTAGTCCTTACTTCTTCACTGGCAGCCAGGCACAGGGTATTTTTCTGCAGCCATACACACACTTAATGCAGTCAAAGACCATTCTAGGGGTGTTTTGTAGTTTTATTTTGGAGGAACTTGGATAGGGTAGGGGGTTTATATTAGGATACTCCAGAACAAAACTATCACAGATTGAGGACTCTAGCTCATCTAGAATTTAGCAAAAGTTGAGGTCCCTTGCAGAGAGCAGATGGCAGACGTCTCCTGTGTAGCAGTGAAGAAATAAGGGGCATGAGCAAAGTCTCTTATAATGAAGGACAGGTAGACAAAGCTATTTGAATCACTAGCTAGTGATCCCTTTAGTTGGACCCTTGGCTGACTGTACTAGCACAAGGGGGTAGCCAAATAGAACAGCCCCTAGATATTTGGCCTGTACTGGATTTACAAACCGATCCTCTTAGGCACGGCTCCAGTTCAGTCAGCTTTTCAGAAGCACCAGGGTCACTCCTCTCATTTAGTTTCAGGCCCTCAGGTCACCCACCTGAGAACGCATTGCAGCATGTGCCAGGGGTAGCAAGCCTACCTCATCCCTGACTGGTGCACTCCACCATCTAGGAAGGAACCCAGAGATCACATTTTACCTGAATATATAGGCCAGTGTTTCTCAACTCCAGTCCTCAAGGCGCCCCAACAGGTCATGTTTTCAGGCTTTCGTAATTTTGCACAGGTGATTTGATCAGTTTCACCGCCTTAGTAATTACCACAGCCGTTTCATCTGAGGGAAATCCTGAAAACATGACCTGTTGGGGCGCCTTGAGGACCGGAGTTGAGAAACACTGATATAGGCCAATCCCAGCATGCTCAGTGGCACCTCCCCTGTAATTGACTGAGACTGCTACATATCCATGTAGCCCATTTGCCTAACTCCCTCCCATGCTCCAGAACGCTGTACTAGTTTTGAGAAAGTGGGAGGAGTCCAAACAAACTCAACAGCACCAGAACAAATGAGCAGCCCTAACTAATAAATTACAGCATTCTGTTAGGCAGACCTGTTGAAGACAGATTTGCCTCTAGCCCCAACATTAGGCAACAGAGCAAATTACACTAACCTAACTATTTACATCCTAGCACCTATAATAGGAGCGTGCTACAATAACATTCAATAAAATGCCAAAGGGCGCTAGAACCAGGTCCACCAACAGGCCCAGGTTATTGTAATGGCCAGGTAGACCTGTGTCATATTGAAAAGGTTTGCAAACTTAATACAAATACACACTAACATTCTCTTTTGTTTCATCTTGAGGGGAATTTGCCACAGATCTTAGCAAATGAGAAGAAGCACTTGCATCCTCCAATCATGTGCAAGCAAAAATGCTTTTTTTTTTATTTTAATACACATGATTGGGTATTCTCTGTAAAGTGATATTTCACCACATTCACAAAGCCCTGGGGTAAATTCCCTTGCAAAGTGCAACTTTCCTTGCAAAGTGAACAGCCTATTTTGTTCTTATTAAATCAACCGCACTGCAGTCAATGTGCTGGGAATCATGAAAGCATTAAAATAGGAAAAAAAAAAACTAAAATTAGGTCATGCTTGTTTGTGTAATAAACATAACTGTGACTTTCATATAAATCCCATGTGTCAGAGTAAAAAAAAGACAACCCTCATCTTCCAGCAAGCAGATGTTCCTTTCAAGAAGAGCTTTACTCTAAAATATCCAAAATATAGTGTAGTGACAGCCATGCTGCAAATAATATATTTAGACAGCACTAAAAGTTTCCTTAGTCCTAAAAGAGCTGTGATCATTGCTACTCTAATTAAGGTAAAGTTCCTGGAAGAGTCATTTTCAAGAATTTGCATAACAAGGCAGATTTTTTTTTTATATATATAAATACTGAAAATGTTTCAATAACAATACCATATAGCAGAGTCTTTGAAGTTTTCTGGAGATGAATTTCGACCTTATTTAAGTTAATATAGTCAGTCATGAATTTCGTATTAGCAAAATGTAGAACTATGAATCTACCTCCTTGCTAAATGCACATCTTGTGCTTTCCATGTCAGACATCAGGTCTCTTTCTGAAAATAATAATTTTAAATTAGCCTCCCATTGATTCAGGCTTAAATGTAAAGATGATAGGTAGAAATTTGTCTATGACTTATCCTCTTTACACCGTGGGCAAAAACAGGTAAGCTGAACATGAGAAATTTTACATATGCCAGCTCACTGCTGCTTCATTCTTTCAGAAATGTCATGCTGAGGATGTCAGTAACAGAGATTCTTGCTCATGGGTAATGCTTTATCACAATGTCATATTTCTGAAGACATAACATCATTCTTAGCAGTTGTTCTGGTGTTGATTCCCAGCATCTCTGCATCATTATTTCAGGTGCTTTGTGATCTAAGTTCCACATCTACTTGACATGCATGTACATGTAGATAAAAATACATATTCACACTCAACACAGTGAAACATCATACGTTTAGATCTCGTATAGCTGATTTATGCAGATGTGGATGACCTAGATATAATTTTTGCAATCCTTCAACATGGTTTATTTACAATAGCAGAGATTTATTGTAATAGTTGTTGTGTGATATGATGTCATAGTAAAAGCATTGCTCATTGTTATCTCCTTGTATCAGGTATGATTTAACAGTGTGGCGTGGAAATTTATATCACATGACTTGCTGGAGCAGAAGACTAGCCACAGATAAAACCTCTGTATCCCCAGTGTCTGCACAATAATCTGAAGGTACTAATGTATTTGAAAGATATGAGTAGTGGTTTTGTATTTTTTCATTGTGTTTAAAATTAAAAATCAGATTTTTTTTTTTGGTCTTTCTTAGGGCTCTTTCACACGGGACGGATCCGTGAAGATCCGCCCCGTGAAGCTCCGCTTGCTCAGCGGGGATCGCTCCGTTGATCCCCGCTGAGCCGGCGGATGACTGGGCGGTCCCCGCACACTGTGCAGAGACCGCACTGTCAGAGCGCCGCTCTCCCCAATGGGGGGATCGGATGAACACGGACGGTCTGTCCGTGTTCATCCGATCCGCTCCACCGACGGATGGAAAAATAGGGTTACTCTTTCGTCCATGGACCAACACAGCTTCTCTATTGACAAAGTGGGTATTATCCGTTAATTAGGAGTGACTAGGCAGAAAAACTTGTAAAAAGTGTTGCATCACACCTTCTACAGTACCGCCCAGGGGGCGGACCCTCTGGGTATAACCTCTCAGTCTGCATCTCGCAGATCAGTTTTTTTCTGTCTAGCAAGGAGTAGGACATGGCTCCCTTTGGGCCCATTGGTCCGGGGGAAAAAATATATATATACATATATATATATATTTTGCTACATTTGTTGTTTCCTGCGATCTTCGATCAACTGCCGACTGGGTGACAGGCTGGATCCTCGATCCTTGTGGTCTCCCCAGTTTCGGCCATCGAGTGTGTGCCGACCCTAGCTACGCGCTGGGTTTTCCACGACATGCCCGTCGCTCCACGGGTGGCCGGTGAGCCTACGCTCCAGGGCCTGCATCGGACCGCTCAGCTTCGGCTGACCTTACGGCCGAGTCGCAGCAGCCTGGCCGGTGAGCTTACGCTACAAGGCTTGCATCGGACCGCTAAGCTTCAGCTAACCTTACGGCCGAGTCGCAGCAGCCTGTCCGGTGAGCGTCACGCTCCAGGGCATACATATGATCGTCCCTTTTGGGTCCAATCACAGCATGCCTGGCCAACAGTCACCTTCCGTGTGCGGACGATGATCTGTTTGGAATGTCTTCCAGCATAATACATGCAGGATAGGTAAGTAAAACTCCCCTGCCTCGGCTGGGTGATTTAGCTGGACATTCCTGGAGAGATCAAGTAAGTGGTTGTGGCCCCTTTCTTCCCTCTCTCCCTGCCTTTCCCACCTCCCTGGGCTTCTAGCTAAAGGTTGCTGGGTGCTGGGGGTCACCTAAGGGGTTCCACTGGAGCGGGGCTGGCTGTAACTAACATTTAAAAGAAATGTCATTTCTGCTTACCTGTGTGTGTGTGTGTGCTTCCTCCTCCATGCTGTCGGCGGCCATTTTGAGGTGGTCCATGCCAAGTTTGGCCTCTTGTAACTGCCCGGCGGCCATCTTCCTGTGGTTCGGCCACACCCACTGGCCCCTATCAGGTGATCGGCGACCATGTTTGTCCACCCTGTATGTATATTTTGCCATTCGGCGGCCATCTTTTTGTGGGCTACGGCTGCTTGACCTCTATCTTTGGCTCCGTGGCCATTTTCTTGGAGCCCACATTATCTTCCATACAGACGTTTTTGGCAGCCATTTTGCGAGAGCCTCCGGCCTCTAGGGTGCATTACACTGGCACGAAAATTCACACAGGAAGTGCTGATAAAAGAAGCAGACTGACACAGAAGCAGGGGGACAGCATCACAGGCGCAGCACACTGCAGCATAGCAGTACCTATCCAGGGTGGTGAGTCCTCTGGGTGACCCAGCATCTCTGCAGCACAGGAGGGTGGCCTATTGATATCTTGCCTGGAGCCCTGTGGGTGTCAGCATGTGGTCAGCATGGCATCTGAGCCAGATGTCTTCTCCCCTGAAACACCAGATTTAGCAGCTGGTGTCCCTGAGGTGTCTATGGACGCTATGTCGGCAATCCTAGAGGCGTTTGCTGCCAGGGTGGAAGCAGCACACGGGAATACAGGGGGTAATAAACGCCCCTGTCCCCTGCAATCTTCTGGGGATATTTCTGATGCAGAACCAGGTCCAGCTAAGGCTCATGGCCCAGATTCTGATGCATCAGAGACTGCAGACCATGACCGATCGGACAGTGAGGATGACTCCAAGTCCAGGTCAGTATGCGAGACGGCTTTGGTATCTGACCTTATTACTGCAGTGCGGGATACGCTAAAGTTGGAAAATACTGCAGAAGTAGCAGATACTCCAGTCCCCTTTGGTTTTCGTAAACCTGCCCGCACTGCTAAGGTGTTCCCTTGTGTGTCTTATTTTGACAAACTCTTATACAAGGAATGGGAGAACCCACTGAGGGTCTTTACAGCCCCAAAGAGGTTTGCAGTAGGGTACCCCTTTGAGGAGAGTTTTCTGAAGATATGGACCTCTCCCCCTATAGTGGACCCTTCGGTGTCCAGACTTAATAGAGCCACCACTATTCCAGTAGAAGGGGCTCCTGTTTTCAAGGACCCTGTGGATAAGAAGGCTGAAGCACTCGCTCGCTACCTATACTCAGTGGTAGGCTCGGCAGTACGCCCGGCATTGGCGGGGGCCCTAGTGTCTCAGACACTTAATGAATGGGCAAAATTGCTACTCCAGGGGTTAAAGGAGCGAGATGCTCCTCCTAATGAGATAACTTTGGCTGACCAGTTGGTCCAGGGCCTTAAGTTTGTCTGCGAGTCAGACATGGATACTATTCCCCTGCTGTCAAAAGCTTTGGTTTATGCAGTAGCAATACGCCGCCTGATCTGGCTAAAGAGCTGGTCTGCGGACCAGACTTCCAAGAAAGCCCTGTTGGGTCTCCCTTTTAAGGGCGACAGACTTTTTGGATGCCACAGGAGGTAAAAGCACTTTGCTTCCCCAAACTAGCAAGGGTAAGGGGCCACGCCAAGGGCAAGGGCCCTCCTTTACTGCACGCAAGCGTTTTTTTCGCCCCCTTAGGGCGACAGGGAAAAGACCCCAGGCCGATAAAGCGCCTGCCCAAGGACAAAAGCGTCCTTGGTCCCGCAGACCCAACAAGCCTGTGGACAAATCTGCGTCCGCATGAAGGTCCGCCCCCACCCAGCTCTCGGGTGGGGGGACGTCTTTGCAAATTCGCGACTCAGTGGACTGCTCTAGTCTCCGACAGGTGGGTTTGCGAAGTAATCTCCTCAGGCTACAAGATAGAATTTCTCTCTTGTCCACCGTACAGATTCATCACCTCCAATCTCCAGCTACTACCGACCCGTCGGGAGGCCCTGTATGGGGCGGTCCAGGGTCTACTGGAACACAGGGTAGTTATTCCAGTTCCAGAATAGGAACGGGGTCAGGGTTTTTACTCAAATCTGTTCATTGTGCCGAAGAAGGAGTAGGTTCGGCCAATCTTGGATCTCAGAGCCCTCAATTGCTTTGTGAAAAGAAAAAGATTTCGGATGGAGTCGGTTCGATCTGTAGTCACGGCTCTCCATCCGGGGGACTTTCTGGCCTCCTTGGACATCAAGGACGCATACCTGCATGTCCCCATATACTCCAGACACCAGAGGTTTCTGCGATTTGCTATCGGGAATAACCACTACCAGTTTGTGGCCCTCCCGTTTGGCCTTGCCTCAGCACCCAGGACTTTCACCAAGGTGCTCGCTCCGATTCTGGCACTTCTAAGACAGCGGGGTATCGCTATCACAGGTTACTTGGACGACCTTCTGCTGAAGGCCCCTTCAAGCTCAGAATTAGAGGTAAGCGTGTCCATTACCTGTCAGACTCTTCGAGACTGTGGTTGGATACTAAACACGCAAAAGTCAGTATTGGTGCCCACTCAACGCCTAGTGTACCTGGGGTTGATTCTGGATTCCTCAGAGGCAAAGGTATTCCTCCCTGTGGAGAAGTTGCAGACCCTCCGGGCTGCAGTACGGCAGCTGACTTCCAGGAATTGGTCGTCACTCCGTTTTTGCATGCGAGTGTTGGGCCTCATGGTAGCCTCTTTCGAGGCGGTCCCATATGCTCAATACCACACTCGAGTGTTACAGAAGGAAGTTCTGTTCAGATGGAACAGATGCCCTTCATCTCTGGATTATCAAATCTGAGTGAGCCACCTAGTCAGGAGATCCCTGGTATGGTGGCTGACAGCACCGGCTCTAATGGCCGGGAAGTCATTTCTTCCGGTTTACTGGATAGTGATCACGACGGACGCCAGCCTTACAGGTTGGGGGGGAGTCTGGGGTGTCCAGTCGGCGCAAGATCGCTGGACCCCAGAGGAAGCCCTCCTGCCGATCAATGTCCTGGAGATCTGGGCGATCAAGCTGTGCCTCTTCAAATGGTCTCAGAGGCTGCAAGGGCATCCAGTCAGGATCCAGTCAGACAACGCCACAGCGGTGGCATATGTCAATCATCAAGGAGGAACAAGAAGCTCAGCTGCAGCATCGGAGGTTGCTCGCATCCTGAAGTGGGCAGAGAAGAGCGTACTGGCACTATCGGCCGTGTACATTCCGGGTGTGGAAAACTGGCAGGCGGACTACCTGAGCCGCCAGATGCTGGACCAGGGAGAATGGTCGTTACACCCGGAGGTGTTCCAACTCATCTGCCAAAGATGGGGCACACCAGACATAGATCTTCTGGCTTCCCGACTCAATCGGAAGGTATTGAGGTTTGTGGCCCGGTCAAGAGACCCATGGGCAGACGCAACGGACGCGTTGGTAACATCGTGGGGTCAGTATCGGCTAATCTATGCCTTCCCTCCCTTAAGGCTTCTTCAATTCTAATGATCCTAATCGCTCCAGATTGGCCTCAGCGTCCTTGGTACGCTGATCTAGTACGTCTGGTAGCAGACGTCCCCTGGCGCCTACCACTACGGAAGGACCTGCTATCGCAAGGTCCCATACTCCATCCTGCTTAACAGTCATTGGCTTTAACGGCATGGCTGTTGAGAATCAGGTACTGAGAGACCGGGGCCTGTCAGACTCAGTAATCTCTACTATGAGAAGTGCTCGAAAACCGTCCTCTAGGAAGGTTTATCACCGCACTTGGAAGGCCTACATCTCCATGTGTGAGGAAATGAAATGGCATCCGCGTACCTATTTGGTTTCCAGAATCCTGCTGTTTTTACAGCATGGGGTGGACCAAAGGCTTGCCCTAAGTACGATTAAGGGTCAGATATCTGCCCTGGCTGTCTTTTTTCAGCGACCCCTGGCGACTCACTCTCTCATGAGTACATTTGTGCAGGGGGTTCGACATGTGGCCCCTCCGGTCCGTCCCCCGTTACCTCCGTGGGACTTGAACCTGGTCCTCTCGGTGCTTCAGAAGGCACCGTTTGAGAAGATTAGAGATATTCCCCTGTTGACACTTTCTCAGAAAGTGGTCTTTTTGGTGGCTGTTACGTCAGTTAGACGAGTCTCTGAGCTGGCAGCCTTGTCCTGCAAGGCTCCCTATTTGATTTTCCACAAGGATAAGGTGGTGCTGCGGCCGCAGCCTTCCTTTCTTCCGAAAGTCATTTCGGCTTTTCATCTCAACGAAGACATTGTACTTCCATCCTTGTGTCCTCAGCCGTCGAATCCTAAGGAGTCGGCGTTGCATTCCTTGGACGTTGTCCGAGCTTTGAGAGTATACCTATCTGCTACTTCCCTGTTCCGGAAGTCAGACTCACTGTTTGTTTCGGTGGCTGGTCCCAAGAAGGGCCAAGCAGTCTCATCGGCCACCATCTCTAGGGGGATCCGACAGATAGTAATCCAGGCTTACGCTTTAAAGGGTCAGGCGCCCCCCTTTCCTGTCACGGCGCATTCGACCAGGGCAATAGGTGCCTCTTGGGCTTTCCGACATCAAGCGTCTGTTTCCCAACTATGTAAAGCGGCGACTTGGTCGTCCTCTCACACTTTCACAAAATTCTACAAAGTTGATGTAGGTGCATCTTCGGATGCCTCTTTCGGCCGCAAGGTTTTGCAAGCGGCTGTTTATAGTTGCAACTCCTCCGTTGGAGGAGTGCTGTTTTGTATTTTGGGGTGAAGTTTGTTTTTATGCTGTTACCACCCCTCGTTTTTTCTCTGACACTGCTTTGGGACGTCCCACTTTGTCAATAGAGAAGCTGTGTCGGTCCATGGACGAAAGAGTAAATAGGATTTTTTACTCACCGTAAAATCCTTTTCTCTGAGTCCATGGACCGACACAGCACCCACCCCTCCTTTTAAGTTTGTACTGCTTTTTGACGAACTGATCTGCGAGATGCAGACTGAGAGGTTATACCCAGAGGGTCCGCCCCCTGGGCGGTACTGTAGAAGGTGTGATGCAACACTTTTTACAAGTTTTTCTGCCTAGTCACTCCTAATTAACGGATAATACCCACTTTGTCAATAGAGAAGCTGTGTCGGTCCATGGACTCAGAGAAAAGGATTTTACGGTGAGTAAAAAATCCTATTTTTCCTCCGTCACACTTTGGCGGAGCGGAGCGGGTCGGATGTCAGCGGACATGTCACCGCTGACATCCGTGGCTCCATAGGGCTAGATGGAGCATCCGTTCAGGTCCGCCTAAAAAACTGACAGGCGGACCTGAACGGACCGTTATGAAATGTTGCATATTAATATTTAGCATTTTGATTTTGAGCCAGCAGGTGAAGCTTTAAAACTCGTTTCATGTTTTTCTATATCAACTTACACCCTACTGAAGACCTTTTCTAAAGCCTGGTACACATATACCTGCTGAAAAGTTTGAATTTTGGTGCGTGGTTACCGCTGTCTGTTCAATAGAAGCCAAACTAACAACCGTCTTCTGTCAAAGGGCCCTGCTTAAAAAACAACATTTGATGGCCAATGGCTAAAAGTCCCCCCCTTTTAGGATACAATAGATCGATCAGTGGGAGACATCCCTGCATCAGCAATGCTTGTGTTGATGCAGGAATATGTCATTTTGTTTTGTTTTTTCATTCCCAGTGGTTGAATGAAAAAACTGTACCTGTATAACCAGATTTGGTTATAGAACCCAATAGTTTACACAGATAAATAAATGATTGAGAAAGAATGACTCATCTCCTTCGCTACTCTTTCATCTAAATACCTCCATCTCAAATTTTTGTGAAATTTGACAATTTATTTTGAAAGTGAAAGGTGAAAATTACTTTTCTAATATATAGACAAAAAAGCGGGACTTTTAAAGTGCCAACAATTCACAACTTATCACATATGATAAAATACAATCCACATTTTACTTCATAACAAGTTAACCACTTGACAACTGGGCACTTAAACCCCCTTCGTACCCTGACCAATTTTCAGCTTTCAGCGCTGACGCACTTTGAATGACAATTGCGCGGTCATACAACGCTGTACCCAAATGATATTTTTATAATTTTTTTCCCACAAATAGAGCTTTCTTTGGGGGGTATTTGATCACCTCTGCGGTTTTTTTTTTTTGCGCTATAAACAAAAAAAGACAGAAAATTTTGAAAAAAAACACAATATTTTTTTACTTTTTGCTATAATAATATCCCAATTTTTTTAAAAAACTATTTATTTTCTCAGTTTAGGCCGATACGTATTCTTCTATATATTTTTGGTAAAAAAAAATTGCAATAAGCGTATAGTGATTGGTTTGCGAAAAAGTTATAGCGCCTACAAAATAGGGGATAGAATTATGACATTTTTATTATATTTTTTTTTTACTAGCAATGGCGGCGATCTGCGATTTTTGTCAGGCCTGCAATATTGCGGCGGACATATCAGACACTTTTGACACTATTTTGGGACCATTCACATTTATACAGCGAACAGTGCTATAAATATGCACTAATTACTGTATAAATGTGACTGACAGTGAAGGGGTTAACACTAGGGGGCGATCAAGGGGTTAAATATGTTCCCTATTAGTGATTCTTACTGTGTGGGGGAGGGGACTGACTGGGGGAGGTGACTGATCTGTGTCCCTATGTACAAGGGACACAGCATCGGTCTCCTCTCTCCCTGACAGGACGTGGATCTCTGTGTTTACACACAGAGATCCACGTCCTGCCTCTGTAACAGCCGATCTCGTGTACCTGGCGGACATCGCGGCCGCCAGGCACGCGCATCGGCATCACGTAACCACGGCGGGCACAGCTGTTCCCCGCCGCATGCCCTCGGCGGCGCGCAGGTGGAGTGTAACAGGCAGGACATCCATGGACGTCCATTCAGCACTTGAGAGCCGCGCTGCAGACGCCTTTTGTCTATAGTGCGGGTCTCAAGTGGTTAAAAGGTAACAAAAAATTGTCACATGGTATATGATACATATGATAAAATACAATCCAAATTTTATTTCATAACAAGTTAAAAGGTAATAAAAATTTGTCACATAACATGCGATTTGTGTAACAATGCAGCCACTTCTGCCCCACATGTTTTGCCCAGAAGAGCTTCATCCGGAGCCTTAGGAGTGCTGCATATATTATAAGTGAAGAAAACGAAAAATACATTTTATATATATATATATATACAGTATATATATATATATATATATATATATATATATATGTAGCGACCTCTCTCTCTCTCTTGCTTTCTCGGTTATGTGGCTGTTGTCTAGGGGTCCCTGAGAGGGAGAGATGAGATACACCACGGCCCATGTCCTCCATAACTAAGAGGTGAAGGCCAGAAGATTGGGCCCTGTGCAGGTGTCCTAGAGTCAAGTCCAGTACTTCATTCCTGACTCCTTTGCTCCTAGTAACCAGAGTTCCACACAGTGAATAGGTCCAACTCAGTTTTATTCTTCTTGCCAAACAATAAACAGTTTCTTCTACTGAGTAATAACGGGGAATAGATCGAGGCACAATCCTTTCCCTTCTGATGCTAACCACTGTGATATCACCAGTGGCGGATAGTCACTGCCACTGACTATGTTGAGTAGAACGTGAATTACCTTTGCTAGCATGGGCCCTGTCAGGGGAAGGAGATCCACCTCATAAAGCAGTTCTCGAGGCAGGTACGGGTATTCCCACCCATACTCGTGGGCAACCTTCAGACCGAAGAGCCGCTGCAGCCTTGATAAAGGTGGCATGGTGGCCCGATCTCCTCCAGGCCGAACAATCGCTTCTGGGTGACGAGGTGCATTCACCACCTCAGTAGATCTGGGCCTAGGAGCCCGCAATGACTGGCGTTGCACTCCCGCAACAGGAACAGGTGAAATGGATGTTGAGTCCAGAAAAGGAACTTCGGACAGGGGACCAGATTCTTCCCTAGGCGCCGAGACCTCCACCCGAGGTGTACTATCTCCAGTAGACATGGGCAGGTCCCTAATGACACGGGACGAGGGTAGCTTCATCTTGTCCCATCCCTTCTGGTGGAAGATTTTGTCTATCTCCCCATCATCGCCATTGTCAGACAATGAATCCAGGTCAGAGGTGTCGTAGCATTCAGCGGGCAGATAGTTCCCAGTCACAGAACTATCCCCCTTGATGGCCTCTACCGACTGTGGGCTTCCGCCACTTGTAACCACACAGACAGTCCCAACCCCTGGCTCACCTGGGCCTTCAGAAGAACAGGGATGTCCAGGACTCTTCCTACCAGATCCATCCAGGCCAGGCAAGCGGCGGGGCGCAGCTCTTCCACGACCACACAAGGCCATCACTAGGCCGACTTTCCTCTTCGGTGGTCGGAGCAGGGAGCTGCTGGTGACCGAGGCAGCATCCTCGGATTTTTCTCTTTTCATCTCCGCTTAGGCAGTCACTTCGCCCGGATCAGTGCGCACGGGGAATGCACCAGCATCGATCTCTCCTTCCGGAGTGGCAGTCCCTGTGAGGTAGTTGAGGTGGAAAGCCCGAGGCTTTTCTGTGGATGGTTCCACCTCAAAGAGAAACTCCTTGCAGACCTCACATCGCCCGAATGGCTTCAGCTGGACCACCAGTCCTGAACAGCCGGGACAGATCACACCGAGGGCCTCCATGTCTCTGCAGGTGTACAGAGCCAATCGCCCCCGGGGCCTTAGTCTTGTCCCCGTATCCATAAGCGGAGCAGCCAGAGAAGTCATGTCCATGCAAGAAGAAGCTGAAATCCATGGAGTGGTTGAAGTCATCTTCTCTCTTCGCTGCTCCATTGCGCACTGACCCACTTGTGCCGGAATCTCCATGTGCGTACGTCCACATGGCCAGACTCCTCCCACCTTCTGCACTTGTTTGCGGGCTTTTCTCTTTCCCCGCCCACGAACTACGCAGCTATGGGTTGCCTCGTGGCGCATTGGCCTATATGGCCGACCTACTCTGAACTCCTCCGGGCAGCAAAGTTCAAATTCAGACACCATACACATCCCGGATACGATGCCCCCACGTGGTACGACCTCTCTCTCTCTCTTGCTTTCTCGGTTATGTGGCTGTTGTCTAGGGGTCCCTGAGAGGGAGAGATGAGATACACCACGGCCCATGTCCTCCATAACTAAGAGGTGAAGGCCAGAAGATTGGGCCCTGTGCAGGTGTCCTAGAGTCAAGTCCAGTACTTCGTTCCTGACTCCTTTGCTCCTAGTAACCAGAGTTCCACACAGTGAATAGGTCCAACTCAGTTTTATTCTTCTTGCCAAACAATAAACAGTTTCTTCTACTGAGTAATAACGGGGAACAGATCGAGGCACAATCCTTTCCCTTCTGATGCTAACCACTGTGATATCACCAGTGGCGGATAGTCACTGCCACTGACTATGTTGAGTAGAACGTGAATTACTTTCGCTAGCACGGCCCCTGTCAGGGGAAGGAGATCTGTCCAAGGGAGAAACAGGAGGCCTCTCTGTCACCAGCGATGCTCCGCCGGACTCTCCAGAGAAATTCCGCACACCAGTCCTCACAAACTCAGACACGGGCACCCAAGGAATTAGGGCCCCCCTCGGATTCCTCCACCCTCGCGGAACTCAGTCGAAGGTACTGAGCCCCAGGCCTCCGCCATAGTACCTCACCCCAGGCTAAAGGTGCCTGGGATGGACTCCATCCTCGCTCCGGCCAGGTCAAGGGCACCTAGGCCCGGAACACCGGAACGCCAGCACCCAGGTCGAAAATGCCTGGGTGCGGCCGCATCCTCCAACTCTGAACTCTAAACCCTGTGGTAAGGGCGCCCGCCCCTTTTATCCCCTCTCCCTTTGCATCACAGCGGGTTCCCCGCCCCACTGTAGCAGCTCCAGCGGAGGACAAAAAGGTACAGTCTTGCAGTGTGAGTTCAGCCCCGGCCCAGGGCAACAGTGCCACCTGTGGGCCGCAAGGAACCTCACGCCACCAGAGTCCTCCAAGAACCAGAAAAGGGTCTCGGATACCCTAGCAATCTGTGCATCTGGGTTACACTACCACCCAGATTCCTCCCTTAAATTCAAGTACCCGCTACATATATATATAAATATAGATATTTGATATTAATGTGTAAATTAAATTACATAATAATTAAATTTCTTTAATTTATCACTATTGATATATATATATATATATATAGCGATACCCTCAGTTTAAGAGGGCTGATTGTTTGTTTTGGGCCTTGTAATGCTCCGCTATCAACCCCTGGCAATCGGCCCTAACCTCTCGTGGCACAGTTAGGAAAGGGGGAAAGATGACACAACTGTAATATATCTATACTATTATATGGTACAACCCCCTTTCCGTGTCCCAGCACAGTAATTGACACTGACCACCAAATGACTTAACTATAACTTTTTACTATTGGTAAAAGTATAAAAGGTCATTTGCATACAATATCTCATGCAGATCCCTGCAATATAGGTGCACGCATTAAAAGAGTATAACATTCAATAATGCAGTAACAATAAAATATCCCCTCTGCACTCTATCCTCCCTCGTGAGCAAAACTGGCGCCCAGCAATGTCCTATACTATCCAGTCAGGCCTGACTATAACTTGGGGTATAGTTTGTAGAAGAATCTTCGCTAGCAACTCTCGGTGGTGCACATAAGGAAACAAACTGTAATCCAGTAGGGGTAGAAAATAATCGCTAACTTGATAAAACTGGAGAGACTGGTAAACTCAGTTCAGCAGACTGTCTCTCCAAAGTATAACTGTGGTCAATGATGGGCCTAGGCAAAGTTAATAGGCAACAAAGTTACTTAGATGTGGTTCTGAGCTGGCGCTCTCTCACCCAGACCGGACCGACTCCTGTCCGGTACCTCCGCTACAGTGAGTTGCTTCACCGTGCCCACAATGCACCGGGTCTTCGGTCCTCCAGAAGATGGTGGCACCTAAGGTGAATTGGATGCTCCGCAGGCTCCTCGGTGGAACGGAAGGCTCTCTGGAACAAAGTGCGAGGCCCCGGCTTTAAGCCTTGCACGCGCAGCAGGTGATTGCAGGGATCCTCTTGCAGGGAGGGCGGCGTTCCAAGACTAAGAGTGAGGCTCCCCCTCCCCCTTTTAAAGTCCACCCCAGCAGTCCTTGCGCGGGGAAATGCACCCTGGGTGCCTCAAAGCATGCTGGGAACTGTAGTTTTGTGGGTGAAAAACGATAACCCGCTACATATATATATATATATATATATATATATATATATATATATATATATACATATATTAGGGCTGTGGAAATTAACTATTAATTCCTCGATTAATCGATTACGTTTTTTGATCGATCAAAATTCTTTTGATCTGTACTCACCTCTCCGCCGGCTTCCGGGTCTTCAGGGAGTTCCGTCGGATGTCCGGTGACGCCACGGACACCGGCGGAGCTTGCCATGTTCATCTGAAGGGCTCCTTTGCTGTGCCTTCATATCTGCATGCCAGCGGGACCTTACTATCTGCCACACGCAAGGGCTGTTACACTTCCCTCTATCAACCTGGGATTCTACAGCCATCCACTGGGAGTTGTGATAGTTCCCTTCACGGGACATCTGCATGCCGACGGACTGATGTTAACCCCTCCTCATCTGGATTCAGCAGTGGTATCGTTATACACATTTTCATACCAGTATCATACTTCGCTACATGTTTTTATGACTGCTTTTGCTACCGTTTGGTATTACTCGCACCATTTTTACAGTTTATGTAGCTACATCAATTTTATCTCCAGTGAAATATTTATTTTGTTACCTACTTAAAGACTATAAAAGTTTTAATGCTATTCCCATCGAGCGCTGCCTTTGTGTGTTTTTTGTATCATGCTATCCATTTTTCCAGTGGTTGGTAGCTGCACTGGGAATCAGCCTGCAAGGAGATCATCTAAAAGTAGTTGGATCTGTATGTGCGTTATAATTAATCAAAATTAGTCGATTAATCGATTTAAAAAAAATCGATTAATCGAACACGAAAATTTTAATCAGTAACAGCCCTAATATATATGTATATATATATATATATATATATATATATATATATATATATATATAATAACAATGATTTGGAAAAATATTTCCTATTAATAATGGCAATCATTTGAATAACCAGATCAGAGGGCTATTGTATTCATGGTATGGGGAAATCATAACAATCCTATATCCATTTACTTTAATTATAAAAAAGGTTTGTAGCTAAGAGCTTCATTTAAACTAGGGTGTTTTAAAGCTGACAGATTGTGTATCCTGTGAGCTTCTCGCTGCAAGAGTGGCCTGTCATTATTACGCCCTCTTTAATTTTTTGGTATGTATTCTAAAGCAAAGAAATGCTCTCATTGGGACTCTTGCGTATAATCGATCTATCAAGTTCTTGTTTTTAAGCATCTGGTAGGCCTGTCCTCTTGATTAAAAAAAACAATATATATACCGTATATACTCGAGTATAAGCCGAGTTTTTCAGCACATTTTTTTGTGCTGAAAATGCCCCCCCTCGGCTTATACTCAAGTCACCTTTTTGCGCCTGATCTCCAGGAATTTGGGGACCCGGTACTGACCGGCCGTAGGTCCCAAACTTGGCACACATGTCGCCCCACTCTTCATCTACAAGTGTGCAAAGTTTGTTGTCTGGGGGGCCTACGGCTGGGGAGCACGGATTTTTCAAAGCCGGGCACCCCTTCCATAGACTCCCATGTTAAACGTCAGTCTAGTCATGGACACAGTGAGGCATGGGCACAGTGAGGCATGGGCACAGTGAGGCATTGACACAGTGAGGCATGGACACAGTGAGGCATGCACATGGACACAGTGAGGCAAAGTGAGGCACAGTGAGGCACAGTGAGGCATGCAGATGGATACCCTAGGCTAATACTCGAGTCAATAAGTTTTCCCTGTTTTTTGTGGTAAAATTAGGTGCCTCGGCTTATATTCGGGTCGGCTTATACTCGAGTATATATGATAGAGATTATATATATATATATATATATATATATATATATATACACACACACACAGTATCTCACAAAAGTAAGTACATCCCTCACATTTTTGCAAATATTTTATTATATATTTTCATGTGACAACACTGAAGAAATTACACTTTGCTGCAATGTAAAGTAGTGATTGTACAGCTTGTATAACAGTGTACATTTTCTGTCCCCTCAAAATAACTCAACACACAGCCATTAATGTCTAAACCGCTGGCAATAAATGTGAGTACATCCCAAGTGAAAATGTCCAAATTGGGCTCAATTAGACATTTTCCCTCCCCGGTATCATGTGACTTGTTAGTGTTACAAGGTCTTGGGTGTGAATGTGGAGCAGGTGTGTTAAATTTGGTGTTATCGCTCTCACTCTCTTATACTGGTCACTGGAAATTCAACATGGCACCTCATGGCAAAGAACTCTCTGAGGATCTAAAATAAAAATAAGTATTGCTCTACATAAAGATGGTCTAGGCCGTAGGAAGATTGCCAAGACCCTGAAAATGATCTGCAGCACGGTGGCCGAGACCAACAGCGGTTTACCAAG
Organism: Rana muscosa; assembly: GCA_029206835.1. NCBI lineage: Eukaryota > Metazoa > Chordata > Amphibia > Anura > Ranidae > Rana > Rana muscosa. The sequence continues at coordinate 716,595,549 of CM055116.1, read as the reverse complement.
ACAGGTTCCACTCAGAAAAGGCATTGCTATAGTGATCAAAGAAGTTGAGTGCATGTGCTCAGCAATATATCCAGAGGTTGTCTTTGGGAAATAGATGTATGAGTGCTGCCAGCATTGCTGCAGAGGTTGAAGGGGTGGGGGGGTTAGCCTGTCAGTGCTCAGACCATACGCTGCACACTGCATCAAATTGGTCTGCATGGCTGTCATCTCAGAAGGAAGCCTCTTCTAAAGATGTTGCAAAAGAAAGCCAGCAAACAATATTCTGAAGACAAAGCAGACTAAGGACATGGATTACTGGAACCATGTACTGTGGTCTGATGAGACCAAGATAAACTTATTTGGTTCAGATGGTGTCAAGTGTGTGTGGCGGCAACCAGGTGAGGAGTACAAAGACAAGTGTGTCTTGCCTATAGTCAAGTATGGTGGTGGGAGTGTCATAGTCTGGGGCTTCATGAGTGCTACCAGCACTGGGGAGCTACAGCTCATTGAGGGAACCATGAATGGCAACATGTACTGTGACATACTTAAGCAGAGCATGAGCCCCTCTCTTCGGAGACTGGGCCGGGGGGCAGTATTTCAACATGATAACGACCCCAAACACAAATCCAAGACGACCACTGCCTTGCTAAAGAAGCTGAGCATAAAGGTGATGGACTGGCCAAACATGTCTCCAGACCTAAACCCTATTCAGCATCTGTGGGGCATCCACAAACAGAAAGTGGAGGAGCGCAAGGTCTCTATAATCCACCAACTATGTGATGTCGTCATTGAGGAGTGGAAGAGGACAACAGTGGTAGCCTGTGAAGCTCTGGTGAAATCCGTGCCCAGGAGGGTTAAGGCAGTGCTGGAAAAAAAATTGGTGGGCACACAAAATATTGACACTTTGGGCCCAATTTGGAAATTTTCACTTAGGGGTGTACTCACTTTGATTGCCAGCGGTTTAGACATTAATGGCTGTGTGTTGAGTTATTTTGAGGGGACAGCAAATGTACATTGTTATACAAGCTGCACACTCACTGCTTTACATTGTAGCAAAGTGTCATTCTTCAGTATTGTCACATGAAAAGATATAATAAAATATTTATAAAAATGTGAGGGGTGTACTCACTTATGTGAGATACTGTATATCAATAGTGATAAATGAAAGAAAATAAATGATTATGTAATTTACACATTTATATACATTATCTGTATATATATCTATTTAAAAAAAATTGTTTGTTTTACTCACTTATAGTATATGCAGCACTCCTGAGGAAGCTCTTCTGGGCAAAACATGTAGAGCAAAAGTGGCTGCATTGTTACACAAATCGCATGTTATGTGACAAATTTTTATTACCTTTTAACTTGTTATGAAATAAAATTTGGGTTGTATTTTATCATATGTGATAAGTTGTGAATTTCTGGCACCTTAAAAGTCCCGCTTTTTTGTTTATATAAACTATGGGATGTGGTGCCCCTTTGGCTCTTCATTGCCCGACTGTATATTTAATGTCCTTTTATATATATCTAATAAGGTAACATGTTTCCTTGCTATTGTATCACCTAATGAAGAGGGTATTGATCTTCTGAAATATTTGTTTTCTCGATTTACTTAATATTGCTAATTCAAAGGCAAGTCATCTAAAAGTGCAATGAGTCTTATTTTTAGGATTTACTTACTTACTTACGTACTCCATTATTTATCTGATTAGCAGTATTTTCTTTTTGGAATCTATCTTATGCTACTTCGATATACTACAAGGGAAGCATCATTAACCACTTGCCGCCCGCCCTATAGCGGATTGACGGCGGCAAAGTGGTTTCAAAATCCTGACTGGACGTCATATGACGTCCTCAGGATTTTGAGCCGTTGCGCGCCCCCGGGGGCGCGCATCGCGGCGATCGTTGTTGCAGGGTGTCAGTCTGACACCCCGCAACACTGATCTAGGTAAAGAGTCTCCGACGGAGACTCTTTACCATGTGATCAGCCGTGTCAAATCACGGCTGATCACGATGTAAACAGGAAAAGCTGGTCATCGGCTTTTCCTCACTTGCGTCTGTCAGACGCGAGTAAAGGAGAGCCGATCGGCTGCTCCTCTGACAGGGGGGTTTGTGCTGATCAATTATCAGTGCAGCCCCCCCGAGGATGCCCACACTGGACCACCAGGGATGCCACTGGACCACCAGGGATACCACCAGGGATGCCCACCACCAGGTATGCCTCCCTAGACCACCAGGGATGCCATTCTGTGCCCCTAATGGATGCCAATCAGTGCCCACAATGGATGCCAATCAGTGCCCACAATGGGCATCACTGATTGGCAGGCATTATTGTTTGGCACTGATTGGCATCCATTAGTAACACATTACAGTACAGTGCCACCTATCAGTACCCATCCATGCCACCTATCAGTGCCCATCCATGCCCATCTGTGCCACCTATTAGTGCCCATCCATGCCGCCTATCAGTGCCCATCCATGCCGCCTATCGGTGCCCATCCGTGCCGCCTATCTGTGGCCATCCGTGCCGCCTATCTGTGCTCATCTGTGCCGCCTACCGGTGCCCATCTGTGCTGCCTATCGGTGCCCATCCATGCTGCCTATCGGTGCCCATCCGTGCCGCTCATCGGTGCCCATCAGTGCTGCCTAATCAGTGCCCGTCAGTGCAACCCCATCAGTGCCCATCAGTGAAGGACAAAACTTAATTATTTACAAAGTTTTGTAACTGAAACAAAAGAAATACGTTTTTTTTTTCAAAATTTTCGATCTTTTTTAAAAAAAAATTGCAGAAAAAAAAAATCGCAGAGGTGATCAAATACCACCAAAGGAAAGCTCTATTTGTGCGAACAAAATGATAAAAATTTAGTTTGGGTACAGTGTAGCATGACCACGCAATTGTCATTCAAAGTGCAACAGCGCAGAAAGCTGAAAATTGGTCTGGGCAGGAAGCTGTATAAGTGCCCAGTATAGAAGTGGTTAAAGGATAGATGTAATTTAAAAAAATGTCCTAACCAACCATGCAGCTTCCTTATAAAATATACCCATTTGGACCATAGATGCAGAGTTATGGTGGTGGTGAGCTCAGCCTGATCAGAATCATGAAATTGTTTACATACCATAACAATTTATGAACTGTCCAAGAGATGCGGGAGACATTCTGGAGACAGCCTATTTTTTCTCTATATACTGCACAAAGCAGTAAAGAAAAACGACCAGTGGATTATAAATTTTACTTCTGACTTGGACATATTTCATCAGTCAGCATTCTGTAAGTCTGTACCTTTTTTGAAGAGAAATATGATAGCATAGGAGTATAGATAGCTTGCTTACCATGAGACTAGGATATGTATATTCTTCTCATTACCTTATGCAGATTTGTTTTGTAAATTGAATGTAACATTCAGTGTACATGTGACACTGTACTAACATTTATGAGAGTATGTTAGCACAGAATACTAAAGAACACATTGCAAAGTAATAGATTTTGAATGTGCTTTCTCAGAAAGGATCATTTGTATAGCATGGCACACAACCCCACAGTCACGTTGTGTGTGAGACAAATTTCAGTTTATTTTGAGCCCCTCTTTTACCATCTGTGCAAAGTTACAATACATTCTAAAGGTTTAATTCACTCTTTTTATACCAAGCATAATGTCAGAAGCAATTCATAGTCATGAAATCATAGGATGCTGTTTTCCTCCTCATTTGCATTTCTATTAGATGAGTCTACTGCTAAAATGATATCAGCATGTGCTGGGTCTTAAATTAACTGACTTTTTCTTCCACGCTGTTAATTTTTAACTGCTATATTTACATTCTGGAGCACCCAAAACATTGTTTTCGGCAGCCAAAAATAGTTACATTGCAGTGATGTTTTCACTTGCTCTTAATATTTTAGTACATTTCATAAAGTGTAATGTTTAATAGACCATTTTTGTAACCGTGTTTGACTGAATGTAATTTCACTAGACATTATTAAGTTCTCATTAAATAGACCTTTGTTTAAATTCCCATGAGGTTCAAAGTTTCTGAAGTTGGGTAGTGCCTTAAAGGCAACCTGCAAGAAAAAAATACCGTGAACCATCACTACTGATTTGTTTTTAAATATGCTAGCTCTAGGGCTGTCATGCCAATCCTGGCTTCTCTACCTATTGAGTTACTGACCTGAAACAAATATGTAAGTTGGGAGAGTTTTTCGAACTTCAGTGGCTGCCTGTACTGTTTAAAGGGGACTTTCACTCTCTCAAACAACATTGATTATTTCTAATCCTTACGCTGCTAGCATTAGTAAATAGATAGAAAAGTATATCATATTTACTTGTTTTAAACTTTTTTATTTGCATTTCTTCAGTTAGTTCCTGGTTTCCATGCCTAGACAAATGATGTCATCTATCCCAGGAGTCCTCAGGAGGGGAGGGAGGGCTCGCAGCTCAGCCTATGCCTTAGCTAAGGGCAGATGGATTCCAGAAGGTAAATGCCAGACGAATCGGCTACCCTTACTCAAGTTGGCCACTGCCAGAAATGTCACGGGGTGTTTTCTCAAAATGATTTCTCAGCAAAATAAAGCATGGAGACATGGGTGGATGAAGGTGTTTGCTTTGAAAATTATATAGAATTGTACAGGGGGTCCCCAACTTAAGAACATCCGAGTCACGAACGATTCCTACTTACGAACAGGGTCCGAGTGACGTCACTGCCGGCCGATGCCATCTTCCTGTGCCTGTCATCTGCCTGTGCCTTGCTGGAGTGAGCCGTTCCTCCATTCCTGGCCTGGCTGAGAGGTTAAGGGGCCCCCCTCGTCATCCTGCATGCCCATCCACAGGCCTGCTACGGTCCGGTGGCCTCCCGGGCAGCTAAAACTGCCTGTCGCGGCCACAGCCTGGTCTGGCCTAGTGCGGCCTAGTGAAGCCTCCAGATTGCCGATCTTTCCTGCGCCTCTGCCCCGCGGAGGTGCACTGCGGCCGGCCTGGCCTGGACTCGGATGTGCGGACACTGCTGCTCTCACCTGCCTCACCATCCATCCATCTCCCTGCTGTGATCTGGTGAGCTGGCTGGCAGTATATGCCCTGTATACAGTACTTGTACCACACACAATTGAATGAGAGCTCCACATAGGCTGTACATTCTATCCCTGTGTCCCAGCATGAGCTCATGTCATCTGCCTATGTGGAGCTCTCATTCAATCATGTGTGTTTTTTATACCATCTTTGCTTGGTCCTGAATGTAACTACTGTTTCCTTCTGGGTCTCTTTTAGCCCTGTTTTTTTGTACTGGATCCCACAGTAGACATGGGAGCCGTCGAAAAATTTGTTTCGTTCCGTTTTAAAAAAAAATCGTAATTCGTGTACGGAATTCAATTCGGATTCGTACGAAATACGAATTTCGTACGACGCGTATAACGAACGATTCGACCGGAACGAACAAATGATTCGACCGGAAATGTACTTCCCCCACCCAATTCCAGCAGCAATCTTCTCTCTATAATGTCAAATCTTTTCTCTCTATAATGTCGAATCTTTTCTCTCTATGTCGAATCTTTTCTCTCTATAATGTCAAATCTTTTCAATTTGGAGCCGGAATTCGTAAACGAAACTTCGTAAACGAAACTTCGTATTTCATACAGAATTCGTATCCGTAAAAATTCGTAATTCGGATTCGTACAAATGTACGAATTTCGAAAAATTCGTACGAATTTTCGATTCGTATGAAACTAATCGCACATGTCTATCCAACGGTACTGTTCCGACTTACAAACAAATTCGACTTAAGAACAAACCTGCAGTCCCTATCTTGTTCATAACCCGGGGACCCCCTGAATAGAATTTTTGCTTTGTGGTGCTCAGCTGCAGTGCAGTTTCACTTTAACTCAGTGACTGTTATCAATTTACGTGTGCATGTGAAAGATTGCTTACACAGGAGGCTGCATCTGTATATTTTTTTACTGGGCAGCAAAGATGTCACTCTTTCACAACTTAAAGTCTGAGCAAAAAATGTTCATAATGTCTGACTCACAGCACTTACTCTGGCTGTGCTTTTATGTAGGTAACTGTCAGGAAACCTGATCCTCTTATACAGCCAAACTCCTGTATTAGTGTTTAAGACTCTCATTACTGACCCAGGCTGTCAGTATGCATGCTGATCTTTTCTTTTTCATCTTTATTTTAAAGGGTGTCCCCCACAAAAGGGATTGCTGTATCATAAGCATGGAATTAAATACGGTAGGTGTGCACCAAGCATGTATTCTATACCTTACATGAAAATAACCCTCTTCCAAAACATAAAAACGCTGTATAGAAAAGATAAAATTAAAGTTCCCTTTGGTATATGACCTTTATGTGAATATTATATATATTTTTTTTCTTTTTCCATCTTAATGTGTCATTTAATTGAAGTGTGTTTATCGTCCATTTGCAGTGTAGCAGACTGTATCCAATTATAAATCTATATATTGTGGCAGGGCTTCACTGTGTCATGGTGTGGAGAGAATAAGCACATTTACCAGCTAGCCTGCAAAAAAAAAATAAAAAATTACACTGTCTAAACTACATTAAAAATATAAAACCTCTAGAAAATTTTCTGAAAGCAGAAGCCCTGTAAAATAAAAAGATATTTGTGCAACTGTTTATCAAATGCATTTTCAGGAAAAATATAATAAAATTAATTTCAGTTCAAACACACAATATAATGGCCAATTTTGGTAAAATATAAAAATGGAGTTGCATCAAATAAATACAGCATCTTACAAAAGTGAGTACACCACTCACATTTTTGTAAATATTTTATTATATCTTTTTAAATATCTTTTCATGTGACAAGACTGAAGAAATTACACTTTGAAACAATGTAAAGTAGTGAGTGTACAGCTTGTATAACAGTGTAAATTAATTAATGTCTAAACCGCTGGCAACAAAAGTGAGTACACCCTTAAGTGAAAATGTCCAAATTGGGCCCAAAGTGTCAATATTTTGTGCACTGGCCACCATTATTTTCCAGCACTGTTGGGCAGAGTTCAGAGTTGGACAGAGTTGGGCAGAGTTCACCAGAGCTTCACAGGTTTCCACTGGAGTCCTCTTCCACTCCTCCATGATGACATCACGAAGTTGGTGGATGTTAGAGAACTTGCGCTCCTCCACCTTCCATTTGAGGATGCCCCACAGATGCTCAATAGGGGTTAGGTCTGGAGACATGCTTGGCCAGTCCATCACCTTTACCCTCAGCTTCTTTAGCAAGGCAGTGGTCATCTTGGGAGGTGTGTTTGGGGTCATTATCATGTTGCAATACTGCCCTGCGGCCCAGTCTTCGAAGGGAGGGGATCATGCTCTGCTTCAGTATGTCACAGTACTTGTTGGCATTCATGGTTCCTTCAATAATCTGTAGTTCCCCAGTGCCGGCACATGCACTCAACTTCTTTGGTCTACCATGGCGAGGTCTGTTCTGAGTTGAACCTGTCCTGTTAAACCGCTGTATAGTCTTGACCACCGTGCTGAAGCTCACTTTCAGTGCCTTGACAATATTCTTATAGCCTAGGCCAGTGATGGCAAACCTTGGCACCCCAGATGTTTTGGACCTACATTTCCCATGATGCTCATGCACTCTGCAGTGTAGCTGAGCATCATGGGAAATGTAGTTCCAAAACATCTGGATGTAAGTTTTTTTTTACATCCCTTTGTCCTTGCATCTCAGCTTTAAGTTCAATTTGACAAAATGCATAAATACATTTGCATCTTGTGCATTTTTTTTATTATTATTATTATTAATATTTTTGAAGAAATTTGGTTTTAAACGTGTTTTGTCCCATGCCACATTTTTCCCTACAACTCCAACCTGACACAGTTGACAAAGCTATTATTAATAAAGCCAAAAGAGCTTATATATGTTCAACAATTACATAAGTAGTAATGCTAAATAAAGTGTATATATATTCTGTTGTTTAGCTGCTTTTATTATTGTAATATGCTGTTATGTTATGCTGATGTTGAATTTGTATGTCATATAGCTAGAAATGGAAATACAACAAGCTGGACAGCGTAACAGTGACTTTAAATACTGTATAGTACCCAAGAAAGGTCCATTACACAAAAATATGTGTTATATAAAACAGAACAAAAAAGTATTATTACAGAGTATTGAAATTGAAGGTAAATATTAAAATCATTTAAGCATACAATATACACAGTCATTTCCTGAGCACTCCTGCTGGAGTCTGTTCATCAAGCCCACCCATTCACTGCCACAGACATCTGACGTCAGTAACTTGAATCACGCAAGTCACAAAATACAAAAAAGTCAAAACTATTCCCCCTTTTTTTATTTTGGTTTATAAGCAGGACAATCATTTCTGCTCAGTTTTTAGGGAATGATCAGTGTATAAACGTAGGCCTTGATACTGATACAATGACTGATTGTAAAGATGTGGTATATCTTTATAACATATTATATATGTTGTAAGAATTTATGTTATCAAACAGAATATATGTTTTACAATAAGATCTTATTAAATTGTTTCAGACACTGTATAAGTGAAGCCTTGAGCAAGTATTCACTATAATGGTGGTGAAGAAGGGAATCTTAAAAGCACCCAATATGGGGTAAAGTATTATTCTAGGCCAGTCCTTAATACATACTGTAAATGAAATTTAGTGTCCCATGTAATAATTATCAAATTAAAAGCTACTTTTTGTATACTTATCTTGTGTGTTGTTATTTTTAACATAAAACATACAGTATCTCTTTCCAAAACACTAGTTCCTGCATGACATAAAGCATTAGAAGAGTGTCAGACTTTTTGTCATGACATGCAACAAACCACTTTGGTTACCCTCAGTCCCCCCCATATACAAATGTATGCTTCTCTTGCCTTTGGAAAAAGGGATTTTTATAACAGCTTACCTGTAAAATCCTTTTCTTGGAGTACATCACGGGACACAGAGCGACTTAGTCATTACTAATGGGTTATATAGATACCTTCAGGTGCTGGCACTGGCAACTTCCAAAACCGGAAGTACCCTCCCCTATATAAGCCCCTCCCATCCGGGAGCACCTCAGTTTTGTAGCAAAGCAATAAGTGTCCCAAAAAGAGGGGTGGGAGCTCTGTGTCCCGTGATGTACTCCAAGAAAAGGATTTTACAGGTAAGCTGTTATAAAAATCCCTTTTTCTTTTTCGTACATCACAGGACACAGAGCGACTTAGTCATTACTAATGGGACGTCCCAAAGCAATGCCAAATGAGGGGAGGGATACACTATACATAAGCTGGGCGCCATCAGGCATGAGGATCTTTTGCGGCCTGCAACACACTGCGCCCAAAGGCGACATCCTCCTGACTTCTAACGTCTACCTGGTAGAATCTAGTAAACGTGTGTACTGAAGACCATGTTGTGGCCTTACAGACTTGAGCCAGGGAGGCCTGGTGATGCACTGCCCATGAAGTTCCAACTGCTCTTGTGGAGTGCGCCCTAACTTTGAACGGAGGCGGTCTCCTTCTCAAGCCATAGGCTTGTATTATGACCTGTCGAATCCACTTGGCTAAAGTAGATTTTGATGCTGCCTGACCCTTTCTGGGGCCTTCCGGCAGAACAAACAAAGTATCCGTTCTACGAATCTGAGCAGTGGCTTTTAGATAAGCTTTAACTGCTCTTACTACATCCAGAGAATGCAATAACTTTTCCTCTACCGAACTAGGTTTTGGGAAAAAGGAAGGAAGAACCACATCTTGGTTCAAATGAAACCTCGATACCACCTTAGGAAGAAAGGCTGGATGAGGACGTAATACTACTCTGTCCTTATGGACAACCAGATATGGCTCCCTACAGGACAAGGCGGCTAATTCCGATACTCTTTTAGCCGAACAAATGGCTACTAAGAAAATCAATTTCCTGGTGAGAAGAACCAAGGAAATGTGTTGCAATGGTTCAAACGGTTGTTTCTGTAGAACCGACAGAACCAGGTTTAAGTCCCATGGACATATGGGAATACTAACCGGAGGGCTAATACGCATCACTCCTTGTATGAAAGTTTTGACTAAAGAATGCAAAGCCAAGGGCCTTTGAAAAAATATTGGTAAGGCCGAAATCTGACCCTTGATAGTACTCAAGGCCAGATTTCTATCTACAGCCCACTGTAGGAAGTCCAGAATCCTACCTATTACGTACTTACGTGGATGCCATTTCTTGGCCTCACACCACGTGATGTACGCCTTCCAGATCCTATAATAGATCTGCCTGGATACCGGCTTCCTAGCATTGATCATGGTAGATACCACAGGATTAGAGAGCCCTCTCTTTTTTAGAATGTGGGCTTCAATAGCCAGGCCGTCAAACCTAGGGCTGGTAAGGAAGGGTGGTATATCGGTCCTTGCAAAAGCAGGTCCGGACGATGTGGGAGGGTCCAAGGACTCCCCACTGACATTTTTACAATCTCCGCGTACCATGCCCTTCGGGGCCACGCTGGAGCCACCAGAATCACTGGTTTCTTTTCTACCCTGATTCTGCGGATTAATCGCGGTAACAATTGTGGCGGTGGGAATGCATATATCAGCTTGAACTGATCCCAAGGGAACACTAGGGCATCCGAGCCGCAAGCTAGGGGATCCCTTGTGCGAGACACAAATCTGTCCACCTTTGCGTTGAATCTGGATGCTAGCAGATCTACATCCGGTGTTCCCCACCGCTGGCATATTGCCTGGAAAACCTCGGGGTGAAGAGACCATTCCCCCGGGCATAATTGCTGGCGACTTAAAAAGTCCGCTCTCCAATTTTCCACTCCTGGGATGAAAACCGTGGATATGGCTGGGACATATCTTTCTGCCCATTCCAGGATGCAATTCGCTTCCCTCTGGGCTGCACGACTCCTGGTGCCACCCTGGTGATTGATATATGCCACTGCTGTGGCATTGTCTGATTGAATTCTGACAGGGGACCCTTGGAGTTTGGATGCCCATGCTACTAGGGCATACCGGGCTGCTCGTATCTCTAAGAGATTGATGGGCAGGGCCTTCTCTGCTTCTGACCACTTGCCCTGGAGAGACCATTGCTCCAGTACTGCCCCCCAGCCTATGAGGCTGGCATCTGTAGTGACCACCTTCCAAGAAACCGGACTGAAGGGTTTCCCTTTTTCCAGATTCTGGGGCACCAACCACCAATGGAGGCTCTTGCGAACGGAAGGGGACAGGGACATTGGTAAGTCTAAAGCCTGAACTTTTTTGTTCCAGGCTGACAGTATGGCCCTCTGCACGTTCCTTGAATGGAATTGACCGTAGGGTACTGCTTCGAATGAAGTCACCATTTTTCCCAGCAGCCTCATGCACAGGCGTATGGATGGTTTTCTTTTTGTACCCACTAAGTGGGTCAAATCTTTTAAAGACGACACCTTCTCTGGAGGTAAGAAAATCTTTCTCTGATTTGAATCCAGCCTTAGCCCTAAGTATTCCAGACTTTTGACTGGTCTTAGAGCTGACTTGTCCCGGTTGATAATCCAACCGTGATATTCCAGATACTTGATTGTCTTGTGAATAGCTACTTCCAGCTTTTCCACTGAGTGGTCTATTAGTAGCAGGTCGTCTAGATATGCCATTATCGTTACACCTTGTGTTCTTAGATTGGCCAATAGTGGGGCCAGAATTTTTGTGAACACTCGTGGTGCTGTGGCCAGACCGAAAGGTAAGGCTCTGAACTGAAAATGGCGCCCTTCTACTGCAAAGCGTAGAAATTTCTGGTGGGCCGGAAAGATGGAAATATGCAGATAAGCATCCCTTATGTCGATCGAGGCTAACCATTCCTGCCCTTGTAGGGCGGTGGCCACCGATCGGATCGACTCCATCCGAAAAGTCCTGATATTTAGGAACTTGTTTAGCCCTTTTAGATTTAATATGGGCCTCACGTCCCCATTTGGTTTGGGGACTGTGAAAAGGGTTCGAGTAAAACCCGAACCCGCTTTCTTCCAAGGGAACCTTCATGATTACACCTTGGAGCAATAGTTGTTCTAGTGCCAGAAGGAGGGATCCTCTCTTCTGGGGATCGCTTGGCACGTTTGACCTCATAAAATGGGCAGGAGGAGTGTCTTTTAACTCCAGCTTGTATCCCAGACTTACTGCGGAGAGCACCCATCTGTCTCTGATGGTGTCCCGCCAGGTCTCTGTGAAAAACTGAAGTCTTCCCCCCACCCGATTGAGTGGGGGAAACCCTTCATGACTTGGGGGGAGGTTTTGTACCTCTCTTGACCCAGGGTTTCTTGTTACCCTGTAATTGTCCCTGATTTCTGCCCCCTGAATTTGACCGCGGAGGCCGTCGGAACTGTTTCACAGCCGATGTGCCAGGGACTGGAGAAGTAGGCCTCTTAAAAGAAGGACTTCTACTCTTGTTCTTAACCGGTAAGAGTGAACTTTTACCGGCAGAAATTTTCTGGATATATTTGTCCAGATCTTCTCCAAATAAGCGTTCTCCATGAAATGGGAAGCTAACCAGCAATTTCTTACAGGGAGCTTCAGCAGACCAGTTTTTGAGCCATAGAAGCCTACGCATATGTACTACAGACAGCGTAAAGCGGGAGGCCTGTTGGATTGTATCCTTTATGGCGTCCACCGCAAAACACAAGGCTCTAGGTAGGTCAGCTAGGGCAAGAGCCTGCTGATCTGGTAAGTCCCTTAAGACTTGTTTCAACTGATCTTTCACCGCATGGCAGACTCCAATCGCTGCTACTGCAGGTTGTGTCACCATGCTTGCTGTAGAGAAAGCAGATTTTAGTAAAGACTCCAATTTTTTATCTATTGGGTCTTTGAACATTGGAACATTATCTACTGGACATGTCAGTGATTTGTTCACACAAGAGATGGCTGCGTCCACTGTAGGGACCCTCCATTTTTTTATGAACTTATCCTCCATGGGATAGATCACTGGAAATCTCTTGGGGGGAGTAAATATTTTATCAGGATGCTCCCAATCCTGGTAAATAAGCCCTTCCAATAAAGGGTGGATTGGGAAGGAACATACAGCCTGGGGAGCTTTCAGCGACCCCAGCGAGGAAACCGTAGTGGTTGATGGTTCCGCCAGAGGCATTTTAAATGCTGATCGGACCATGTTAGTCAGAGACTGAACCCATAATCTTTCAGCCTGAGATGCTGAGAAAGGTTCTTCCACTGTTGATTCCTCTATAACTGAATCAACCTCATCCTGATCCCCTTCAGGTAGGTCGATCTCTGTGTGGGGCTGTTCCTCCACTAACAGGCACTCTGAAGGAGGAGACGGAGATCGGACGCGCTTTCCCTGTGACAGGGAAGCAGCGATCAATGCTGTTAATCTCTCTTCCAATCCTCCCAGAGTTGAGGATAAAACCTCCTCTGTTATATATACAGGAGCAGGTGGACTGGGGACAGCTGCAGCACCAGGCACTCCTGCGGGGTTCCTACGGCTACTGACCTCTGAATTTTCAGGGGAGATTGGTGCAGTACAAGCATGCCCAATATCCTCAGAGCCCGATGGAGACCCCTTTGGCTTCCTGGAAGACTTATTTCCGGAGCGTCTGGATGACATATCCTTTAAGCACAAAGCTGAGGTATTCCTGTCGTCATACACCAATTTTGCTGGTAATAGTCTAACACAGTTGCTGCTATATACCAGCTGGTGTCCACTAAAGTGCCTTTCTATGGGGATGCCTGCATCAACCGCCTCTGTGTGCCACCGTTTTGTTGCTAGCTCTGTTTGCATCCAGCTGACACCTGTACTGTGTCTTTTATACATGCTGGGACGCCTGCACATGCGCAGAAGCGCCGCGGCGCGCATCGAGCGTCATCCACCCGCCCTGCCCCTTTTTTTTCATAGGAGGCGCGTGCACGTGCCCGCGCGCGCGCCCGTGCGCCATTGGCGCCCTTTTTGAAACCAAGCAGGGACTAGGAGCCAGGGCCCTTTTTGCCGGAGGGCCTGTGAGGTGGATGAGCGCAGCAACAGGGCAGAGGAAGTGGATTCCCACAGAGAACTTACCAACTGCCTGGATCTTTTGACTTGAGAAAACCAAAGATCCACATGACAAGAAAAAATGGACCACAGCGACCTCTAGTGGTTTAACACAGGTACCGCGGTCCTCCTTTTTTTTTTTTTTTTTCTTGACTACTATTAAAATTTTACATTTTCCAGTAGTTACAGGCATACACAGATATTAGCGGGAATACCGTTAGGTAACAGACAGAAAGACAAATTAGGCTTGGGGGTCCCCCAATAGAACCAAGTTCCTGGGGGCCCCCACTTACCTGTTCCCCGCCGCAGGACTCTGTTTGGTCCACAGAAGCCCAAACTTCACCTATCACGGCAGGCATTGTAATTAAACCTTCAGGGACCGGGTTCCCAAGGATTCCACTCCCCTGGACCTGTATAGCACCCTGCACAGAAAACATCTTGGTCGTGGGTATGACCAGAGCTCTGGATCCCAGGGTCCAGCCCTCCTAAGAGAGGCATTACAGGCAAAACCTTGCTCTTCTCTTGCAAGGCCCGGGTACCGACCGTTTAGCTATGAAGCTTTTTTGGTCGGATCCGGAACAGCTTACTAAGGCCCGTAAAAAAACCTGTACGCAAGCCCAGTGAAAACACATGTTACTCTTTGGCCAACACCTTAGACACTGGCAAAAAACTGAGGTGCTCCCGGATGGGAGGGGCTTATATAGGGGAGGGCACTTCCGGTTTTGGAAGTTGCCAGTGCCAGCACCTGAAGGTATCTATATAACCCATTAGTAATGACTAAGTCGCTCTGTGTCCCGTGATGTACGAAAAAGAAAGAGCATTGATTGCCCAGCATACTGTAAAAAGTGATAAAGTATTGTTTCCAAATGCAGATAACGCAAGTTTTATCATATGTGACTGGCACATGCAGTGATAAATTAATAGCTGTCAGAGTGATTGATAAACTATTTGAAATAGCTGTGTAATGCTTTAACCATGTAGAACATTGACACTATCAATATTCATCTGTCAACATCTGTGGTTTGATTGGAATATTTTTAATTGTATCTCTTATGAAATTAAAATCTGCTAAGAGTAAAGTGTGGCATAGAGAGCAGCAGGAAATTGAAACTACAGGCTAAACGTTTGGTAGGCTGATGCAGTGAGAGCTTTTGAAAATAATATTTTCCTTTTATCAGGCGTAAAGGTTGATTTAACAAAGGTAAATATGTTTTTCACTCTGCAAGGAGAGTTGCACTTAGCTTAGTGAATGTGGTGAACTTTTACTTTGCAAGGAATACCCAATCCAGTGCAAGGGAAATAAAAAAATATATATATTTTTACTTACACATGATTGGATAATGAAAGTCAACTGATCTTGACCTCACTCACTACGCTCTGGGGCAAATTCCCTTGCAAGGCCTATTTACCTTTAGTAAATGAACCCTATGGCAGGAGAACAAAATTCTCAGATGTTTACACAACTAAATATTCATCTTGTCAACCAAAGCTATTACTTATATTTCTATGTTCTTAAATTATGATAAAGCTATTATTGTACATTAAATTGAGAGGAGGAGGCTTTAGGAGCTATGTAATCATGGGGTCATTAGATCGCAGGAAAAAAAGCAGGACTACTATTCCCTTTGATGTACTAGCTGCACATTTTTGCCACATTCTACATTTAATGAGGGGAGAAGCACAAAAGCGCCACTCTAAGTGCAGTATTATTAATAAAATGTAATGTTTAAAATGGGGGGGGGGAGCATATATGTACTCACAAACGTGAATAGAGAATAAGCATGTAAACAGAGATCAAAGTCTTATCTGTAGGAGGGTGGTGCCGCGGTCCCAATGGTGCTGGTAAAAGCCGATGTATGGCGGTACCGAACTTCTGTTGATGCAGGCAAAAACAGGATGAGAGGGATCCACAGCGGGTGGTGGGCTATGCTGCAAGCCGTGTATCGTGATCGACTTCCAGGTGATTGCAAACCGTGACTTGCAATGAACTTCCGGGTAGTTGGAGGACCAATAGAATCCGGGTGGCTAAAAACCAATGGGTAAGCGCTTTCGGAGCATGCGCTCCTTCATCAGACCTAATAGTGGCCATGTTAAGTAAGGGATCTATATACCCTGCAGCTAAGCTGCAGGGTCCTAGAGCCCATAACAAAAACAAAACTAAACTAGATGTTATACACTGACTGGCATTATAATGTAAGGTGAACCACGGGGGTATCAAATATATATGAAAACAATCAAAAATCACATCAGGATGGTCATGAAGAGGAGTAATATGTTATATAAGTATGTGTATGGGACGAAAATATAAGAATATAATTTATGAGGAGAACATTATGCAGGAAATGTAAAAATTGCAAAAATGCAAAGATATGAGAATAGATACAAAAATAGCTGGTGGTCAATTAGTTTGTCTATAAATAACAGAAATAATGAAATAAATTTGATTGGAGAAAAGTATTAGTAGAGAAAATATATATATAGAGGTGTATTATATGTTGGTGTGTATATTCCAACATGCATGGTAGAAGATAGTGCATATTGGAAATTTATAAGAGGAGTTGGTTAAGTAATTGATTAAATAAAAATGAAAATAAAAATGAAAATAAAAATGAAAATAAAAATAAAAATAAAAATAATAAAAATGAAAATGAAAATAAACATAAAATAAAATAAATTAATATTAAAATCAGTATGCCATTTTAGGTTGAATTGGCTCATGTATCAGTACACTAAATCAGAATCAATCTCAATATGTATCACATAACCATGAATAAAAAGAGGGGGGGGGGAAAGAAAAGAGAAAAGGGGACTGGGGAGGGGAAAGGGAGAAAAGGAGAGTCCCTGTTTACACAATTCGTACAACATTGCAACAACAACACGTTTAGTTTATCCTTCACTTCAGAACACCACTCTCAACAATTGTCTTTTCTTGATCTTACCCTATACCAAAAAGATGGCAAAATAGGGTCTAAAAATTTCACCAAACCAACAGCTGGAAATTCATTCCTTACTCATCACAGTTGTCACCATCCGAGATGGATTAAAAACATCCCGAAAAGCCAGTTTTGCCGCCTCCGTAGGAACTGTACTGTGGATGAAGACTACATCGAACAAGGGTCCTTTCTTAGACAAAAATTCATAGAAAAAGATTTTCCATCCACACTTGTAGATGAGGCCTTCAATTTCTATTTGCCAGACCAAGTCATGCCACACAGAGCCAACAATCAGTCCCCCACTCAATCAATTAGATTTGTCACTCAATTCCACACCAAATACAAAAAAATGGAACAGATTTTAAACAAGCATTGGTCCATTCTGTTAGAAGACCCTCAGTTGAAGTTCATTTTACCATCCAAACCCCAATTACTCTTTCGTCCATGGACCGACACAGCTTCTCTATTGACAAAGTGGGTATTATCCGTTAATTAGGAGTGACTAGGCAGAAAAACTTGTAAAAAGTGTTGCATCACACCTTCTACAGTACCGCCCAGGGGGCGGACCCTCTGGGTATACCCTCTCAGTCTGCACATCGCAGATCAGTTTTTTTCTGTCTAGCAAGGAGTAGGACATGGCTCCCTTCGGGCCCATTGGTCCAGGGAAAAAAGATATATATATATTTTTTTTTTGCTACATTTGTTGTTTCCTGCGATCTTCGATCAACTGCCGACTGGGTGACAGGCTGGATCCTCGATCCTTGTAGTCTCCCCAGTTTCGGCCATCGAGCGTGTGCCGACCCTAGCTACGCGCTGGATTTTCCACGACATGCACGTCGCTCCACGGGTGGCCGGTGAGCCTACGCTCCAGGGCCTGCATCGGACCGCTCAGCTTCCGCTGACCTTACGGCCGAGTCGCAGCAGCCTGGCCGGTGAGCTTACGCTCCAAGGCTTGCATCGGACCGCTCAGCTTCGGCTGACCTTACGGCCGAGTCGCAGCAGCCTGTCCGGTGAGCGTCATGCTCCAGGGCATACATATGATCGTCCCTTCTGGGTCCAATCACAGCATGCCTGGCCAACAGTCACCTTCCGTGCGCGGACGATGATCTGTTTGGAATGTCTTCCAGCAGAATACATGCAGGATAGGTAAGTAAAACTCCCCTGCCTCGGCTGGGTGATTTAGCTGGACATTCCTGGAGAGATCAAGTAAGTGGTTGTGGCCCCTTTCTTCCCTCTCTCCCTGCCTTTCCCTCCTCCCTGGGCTTCTAGCTAAAGGTTGCTGGGTGCTGGGGGTCACCTAGGGGGTCCCACTGGAGCGGGGCTGGCTGTAACTAACATTTAAAAGAAATGTCATTTTTGCTTACCTGTGTTTCTGTGTCTCCATGCTGTCGGCGGCCATTTTGAGGTGGTCCATGCCAAGTTTGGCCTCTTGTAACTGCCTGGCGGCCATCTTCCTGTGGTTCGGCCACACCCACTGGCCCCTATCAGGTGATCGGCGGCCATGTTGGTCCACCCTGTATGCAGATATTGCCGTTCGGCGGCCATTTTTGTGGGCTATGGCTGCCTGACCTCTATCTTCTGTCGGCGGCCATTTTCTTAGAGCCCACATTATCTTCCATACAGACGTTTTTGGCAACCATTTTGCGAGAGCCTCCGGCCTCTAGGGTGCATTACACTGGCGTGAAAATTCACACAGGAAGTGCTGATAAAAGAAGCAGACTGACACAGCAGCAAGGGGACAGCATCACAGGCGCAGCATAGCAGTACCTATCCAGGGTGGTGAGTCCTCTGGGTAACCCAGCATCTCTGCAGCGCAGGAGGGTGGCCTATTGATATCTTGCCTGGAGCCCTGTGAGTGTCAGCGTGTGGTCAGCATGGCATCTGAGCCAGATGTCTTCTCCCCTGAAACACCAGATTTAGCAGCTGGTGTCCCTGAGGTGTCTATGGATGCTATGTCGGCAATCCTAGAGGCGTTTGCTGCCAGGGTGGAAGCAGCACACGGGAATAGAGGGGGTAATAAATGCCCCCGTCCCCTGCAATCTTCTGGGGATATTTCTGATGCAGAACCAGGTCCAGCTACGGCTCATGGCCCAGATTCTGATGCATCAGAGACTGCAGACCGTGACCGATCGGACAGTGAGGAGGACTCCAAGTCCAGGTCAGTACGCGAGACGGCTTTGGTATCTGACCTTATTACTGCAGTGCGGGATACGCTAAAGTTGAAAAATACTGCAGAAGCAGCAGAGACTCCGGTCCACTTGGGTTTCATAGACCTGCCCACACTGCTAAGGTGTTCCCTTGTGTGTCTTTTGATAAACTCTTATACAAGGAATGGGAGAACCCACTGAGGGTCTTTACAGCCCCAAAGAGGTTTGCGGTACGGTACCCCTTTTTGAGGAGAGTTTTCTGAAGAAATGGACCTCTCCCCCCTATAGTGGACCCTCCGGTGTCCAGACTTAATAGAGCCACCACAATTCCTGTAGAAGGGGCTCCTGTTTTCTAGGACCCTGTGGATAAGAAGGCTGAAGCACTCGCTTGCTACCTATACTCAATGGTAGGCTCGGAAGTACGCCCGGCATTGGCGGGGGCCCTAGTGTCTCACACACTTACTGAATGGGCAAGATTGCTACTCCAGGGGTTAAGGAGCGAGATGCTCCTCCTGATGAGATAACATTGGCCGACCTGTTGGTCCAGGGCCTTAGGTTTGTCTGCGAGTCAGACATGAATACTATTCCCCTGCTGTCTAAAACTTCGGTTTATGCAGTAGCAATACGCCGCCTGATCTGGCTAAAAGGCTGGTCTGCGGACCAGACTTCCAAGAAAGCCCTGTTGGATCTGCCTTTTAAGGGCGACAGACTTTTTGGGGCTTCTCTGGATGACATAATCAAGGATGCCACAGGAAGTAAAAGCACTTTGCTTCCCCAAATTAGCAAGGGTAAGGGGCCACGCCAAGGGCAAGGGCCCTCCTTTACTGCACACAAGTGTTTTTTTCATCCCCCTAAGGCGACAGGGAAAAGACCCCAGGCCGATAAAGCGCCTGCCCAAGGACAAAAGCGTCCTTGGTCCCGCAGACCCAACAAGCCTGCGGACAAATCTGCGTCCACATGAAGGTCCGCCCCCACCCAGCTCTCGGGAGGGGGGACGTCTTCGCGAATTCGCGACTCAGTGGACTGCTCTAGTCTCCGACAGGTGGGTTTGCGAAGTAATCTCCTCAGGCTACAAGATAGAATTTCTCTCTTGTCCACCAGACAGATTCATCACCTCCAATCTCCAGCTACTACCGACCCGTCGGGAGGCCCTGTATGGGGCGGTCCAGGGTCTACTGGAAACGCGGGGTAGTTATTCCAGTTCCAGAACAGGAACGGGGTCAGGGTTTTTACTCAAATCTGTTCATTGTGCCAAAGAAGGAGGGGGTTCGTCCAATCTTGGATCTCAGAGCCCTCAATTGCTTTGTGAAGGTACAAAGATTTCGGATGGAGTCGGTTCGATCCGTAGTCACGGCTCTCCATCCGGGGGACTTTCTGGCCTCCTTGGACATCAAGGACGCATACCTGCATGTCCCCATATACTCCAGACACCAGAGGTTTCTGCGATTTGCTATCGGGAAGAACCACTACCAGTTTGTGGCCCTCCCGTTTGGCCTTGCCTCAGCACCCAGGACGTTCAGCAAGGTGCCCGCTCCGATTCTGGCACTTCTAAGACAGCGGGGTATCGCTATCACAGGTTACTTGGACGACCTTCTGCTGAAGGCCCCTTCAAGCTCAGAATTAGAGGTAAGCGTGTCCATTACCTGTCAGACTCTTCGAGACTGTGGTTGGATACTAAACACGCAAAAGTCAGTATTGGTGCCCACTCAACGCCTAGTGTACCTGGGGTTGATTCTGGATTCCTCAGAGGCAAAGGTATTCCTCCCTGTGGAGAAGTTGCAGACCCTCCGGGCTGCAGTACGGCAGCTGACTTCCAGGAATTGGTCGTCACTCCGTTTTTGCATGCGAGTGTTGGGCCTCATGGTAGCCTCCTTCGAGGCGGTCCCATATGCTCAATACCACACTTGAGTGTTACAGAAGGAAGTTCTGTCCAGATGGAACAGATGCCCTTCATCTCTGGATTATCAAATCCGAGTGAGCCACCTAGTCAGGAGATCCCTGGTATGGTGGCTGACAGCACCGGCTCTAATGGCCGGGAAGTCATTTCTTCCGGTTTACTGGATAGTGATCACGACGGACGCCAGCCTTACAGGTTGGGGGGAGTCTGGGGTGTCCAGTCGGCGCAAGGTCGCTGGACCCCAGAGGAAGCCCTCCTGCCGATCAATGTCCTGGAGATCCGGGCGATCAAGCTGTGCCTCTTCAAATGGTCTCAGAGACTGCAAGGGCGTCCAGTCAGGATCCAGTCAGACAACGCCACAGCAGTGGCATATGTCAATCATCAAGGAGGAACAAGAAGCTCAGCTGCAGCATCGGAGATCACTCGCATCCTGAAGTGGGCAGAGAGGAGCGTACCGGCACTGTCGGCCGTGTACATTCCGGGTGTGGAAAACTGGCAGGCGGACTACCTGAGCCGCCAGATGCTGGACCAGGGAGAATGGTCCTTACACCCGGAGGTGTTCCAACTCCTCTGCCAAAGATGGGGCACACCAGACGTAGATCTTCTGGCTTCCCGACTCAATCGGAAGGTATTGAGGTTTGTGGCCCGGTCAAGAGACCCATGGGCAGACGCAACGGACGCGTTGGTAGCATCGTGGGGTCAGTATCGGCTAATCTATGCCTTCCCTCCCTTAAGGCTTCTTCCTCTTCTGCTCCGCAGAGTGGAGGCAGAGGGAATTCCAATGATCCTAATCGCTCCAGATTGGCCTCAGCGTCCTTGGTACGCCGATCTAGTACGTCTGGTAGCAGACGTCCCCTGGCGCCTACCACTACGGAAGGACCTGCTATCGCAAGGTCCCATATTCCATCCTGCTTTACAGTCATTGGCTTTAACGGCATGGCTGTTGAGAACCAGGTACTGAGAGATCGGGGCCTGTCAGACTCAGTAATCTCTACTATGAGAAGTGCTCGGAAACCGTCCTCTAGGAAGGTCTATCACCGCACTTGGAGGGCATACATCTCCATATGTGAGGAAATGAAATGGCATCCGCGTACCTATTTGGTTTCCAGAATCCTGCTGTTTTTACAGCATGGGGTAGACCAAAGGCTTGCCCTAAGTACGATTAAGGGACAGATATCTGCCCTGGCTGTCTTTTTTCAGCGACCCCTGGCGACTCACTCTCTCGTGAGTACATTTGGGCAGGGGGTTCGACATGTGGCCCCTCCGGTCCGCCCCCCATTACCTCCGTGGGACTTGAACCTGGTCCTCTCGGTGCTTCAGACGGCACCGTTTGAGAATATTAGAGATATTCCCCTGTTGACACTTTCTCAGAAAGTGGTCTTTTTGGTGGCTGTTACGTCAGTTAGACGAGTCTCTGAGCTGGCAGCCTTGTCCTGCAAGTTTCCTCTATTTGATTTTCCACAAGGATAAGGTGGTGCTGCGGCCGCAGCCTTCCTTTCTTCCGAAAGTAATTTCGGCTTTTCATCTCAACGAAGACATTGTACTTCCATCCTTGTGTCCTCAGCCGTCGAATCCTAAGGAGTCGGCGTTGCATTCCTTGGACGTTGTCCGAGCTTTGAGAGTATACATATCTGCTACTTCCCTGTTCCGGAAGTCAGACTCACTGTTTGTTTCGGTGGCTGGTCCCAAGAAGGGCCAAGCAGTCTCATCGGCCACCATCTCTAGGTGGATCCGACAGATAGTAATCCAGGCTTATGCCTTAAAGGGTCAGGCGCCCCCCTTTCCTGTCACGGCGCATTCGACCAGGGCAAGAGGTGCCTCTTGGGCTTTCCGACATCAAGCGTCTGTTTCCCAACTATGTAAAGCGGCGACTTGGTCGTCCGCTCACACTTTCACAAAATTCTACAAAATTGATGTAGGTGCATCTTCGGATGCCTCTTTCGGCCGCAAGGCTTTGCAGGCGGCTGTTTAGAGTTGCAACTCCTCCGTTGGAGGAGTGCTGTTTTGTGTTTTGGGG
Organism: Rana muscosa; assembly: GCA_029206835.1. Taxonomy (NCBI): domain Eukaryota; kingdom Metazoa; phylum Chordata; class Amphibia; order Anura; family Ranidae; genus Rana; species Rana muscosa. The sequence continues at coordinate 716,572,627 of CM055116.1, read as the reverse complement.
TGAAGTTTGTTTTTATGCTGTTACCACCCCTCGTTTTTTCTCTGACACTGCTTTGGGACGTCCCACTTTGTCAATAGAGAAGCTGTGTCGGTCCATGGACGAAAGAGTAAATAGGATTTTTTACTCACCGTAAAATCCTTTTCTCTGAGTCCATGGACCGACACAGCACCCACCCCTCCTTTTAAGTTTGTACTGCTTTTTGACGAACTGATCTGCGATGTGCAGACTGAGAGGGTATACCCAGAGGGTCCGCCCCCTGGGCGGTACTGTAGAAGGTGTGATGCAACACTTTTTACAAGTTTTTCTGCCTAGTCACTCCTAATTAACGGATAATACCCACTTTGTCAATAGAGAAGCTGTGTCGGTCCATGGACTCAGAGAAAAGGATTTTACGGTGAGTAAAAAATACTATTTTTCATATAGGAAAGCTAGGAATATCAAAAATCTTATAGCTCCCAGCAAATATAAACCATTCCCTTTTGCACTCACACGAGAACCCTGTCTGATTCCTCTGGTTGACATGTTTCAATGTCGTAAGCTAGCTTGTCTAACGTGTAAACATGTCAATCATGGCCTGAAGGAGTTCACAGTCAAAGGGAAAACATATTCTATCTCTAGTTTTTACAATTGTTCGACTGAATTTGTAGTGTACTGCCTGGTTTGTCCATGCGGTCTCCACTATGTTGGGAGAACCATCCGCACACTCAGGAAAAGATTTGGTGAACATCGTCGCTTCGTAGAGGGTGGCAATGATAAACACAGCGTCCCCCTCCATTTTCTCAAGCATCACGAACAATCCTCTGCAGGCCTTAGGGTTTGGGTCATTGAATCCATCCCTGGAAGGTTCCCTTTGGCGGAGCGTTTCAAACGTCTCTGCCGGAGGGAAACTTTCTGGATATACAACTTGGATACTCTCTCGCCTGGGGGCCTCAATGAGGAGATAGTGGTCAATAATCTTATTTAAAATAGCCCCTCTTCCCTTACCTTCCTGCACCATCCTCTTTTGTCCTTCCCTTTAGACACCATGGTCCAGTTCATCTTCCCCTGCCTTCCCCCCCCCTTCCCTCTCCCTTACAAACCCCCCCTTTTCCACATTCCTGTTCTGATTTGGTGTACTGATACATGAGCCAATTCAACCTAAAATGGCATACTGATTTTAGTATTAATTTATTTTATTTATTTATTTATTTTTGTATTTTATTTTTATTTTTTGAAAAGGAAAAGCTTTCTTTATTGTCTCTTGTGCTCTTGTTTTACTTCACATCCCCATCAGGAATTTAAAAAATGAACGTCCAAAGAATGTTCTTAGAGATGCAATTACCTTTAGACAAAGACGATCGACACTTAGATGCTTCACATGAAGCATCCAGATTGCCCCTAAACTCAGGTCACTAACGTTACAAATGGCTATACAACCCTGTACTTTCGTTAAATTTTTTTAGTTTTCTTTGGAATATTTTTGAATGTAATTGCCCATTTACTGCCTTTTTTTTTTTACCTGTTGTCGAATTCTAATTTGATCAGTAGCACAATAGTAAAATGTAATTTAAGAGCACTATAACCCTCTATCCTCCATTTTTAGGGAGGCTCAACACAGCTCAATAAGTGAACTGATAATACAATCCAGACTGTACCAAAGGCACAGAGGCCACTTGATTTACCATATTATTATTTATTTATTTTTCAAATGAATTTTATTTGAAGTTTTCATAATAACAGAGAAATGACATTGGCCACATGGGTTTCAAAAAATCATACAACAAGATATATCTACAATAAAAGGTGAACCATAATAAGACTTTATATGGGAGTACCTTAGCAACTAGCTAGATATCAGATTCCACTAGGGGGTTAGAGTAAAGAACGGATCACGGCCTACACACAGACGTAAGGTGTGTGTGGTCGGTGTTCAGGACTCAGGGGTAAGAACGAGTTGTAGAACTGTAGAGAGTCGGAGGGAATGGAGTACTCAATAGGGGTATATCGAAGAGGAGTAAGACAAACCTGTGAAGGCCTCAATCCCCCCGCCCACCCCTAATGGGATCATTCTGTGGGCGAGAAGGCGACCTTTTGTATTGACAGGACAATGAAAGACAGGCGGTTTTTCAGTAGTATAGTAAAACCTGACATCTTCAGTAGTACTGCCACCCCTCCTGGAATGGTCACGTAAGGACTAATCAATCTAGTCAGGGAGACTAAGACGTCTTTGAGTGTAATGTAAAAGTTACAGAAATTATTTTGAAAACTCGAGATATGGGATATTAATTTTCAGGTAAGAAGTACAGTGCAGAACTGAATTCTAAATATCAATACGCGAGAGGGTAAAGGATGGAGAGGGGGGGACTAGGGGAATGACGGAGTGATCGAAATATTCTGAGCGGCGTAAGCATGGTTTTCAGGTGGGAGTGATGTTCCCTGCTAAAGGAATCGGATTCACGTGGGGGTCCGTGGTTGACGTTGTCTCCCTATATTGGATCCAGCAAGCCCATATAATTCTGAATTTAGTGGGGTTGTCCTTGGCTTGGAAAATAAGACTTTCCATCTCCGCTATTTTGTCAACTCTATTATGCCATTCGGCTACGGAAGGGGGGGGGCGTGTTTCTCCAGTGGATTGGTATGCATTGGGTTGCTGCGTTAATAAGGTGTAGGGTAAGAGATTTGCGGTAGGTTGAACTAGGAATGGATGTGTGATGAAGTAGGTATTGTGCTGGGGAGAAGTCTGGAGTGTACGTAGTGATTTTGGTGATTAAAGTATGTATATCTTTCCAAAAAGGTTGTATCAGAGGGCATTCCCACCAAATGTGGAGAAAAGACCCCGGGGCGGAATTACATCTCCAGCATAGAGGGGAAACGGTCGGGAAGAATCGATGTATTTTGGCTGGCGTACGGTACCATCTCGTGTATAATTTATATCTATTTTCTTGTGCGGATACATTGACCGAGCCTTTGTGTGTATGTTCGCAAACACGATCCCAATCTACCGTGGAGAGGTTTATGGATAGATCATTGGCCCATTGTAGGCGAGTCCGAGTGTCGGGGGGGGGGGGGTCCTGAGAGTAAAAGGGCATATAGAGTGGATATTAAATGTCTGTGTGGTTCCGTGTTCGTGCAGAGGTGTTCGAAGGGTGTAAGAGATCTGGACCACTGAGAGAGAGGGCGAGCCTGAAGGAGGAAATGACAAATTTGCAGATATTTAAAGAAGGGTATGCTGAGGTTAGGGAATTTGGAGGACAATTCGGGTTGTGTGAGAAGTGTGTCGACTTCAAAGCATTGATATGCCCTGACCGGGGGGTCAACGGGTCCCAAGTGCCTGACATTGGCAGGTATATCCGCTGGAAAGTCCGGGTTCTGGGTAAGAGGCGTCAGTGGCCCGGGAAACGGGGTCGTTTGGAGGATGTGGCAGGAGGTTTTGAAGTTGTGTAGTGTTGAACCTATCAGAGGATGAGTGGAGCAGTTCCGGGGGATGGAGCCTGTGTTAATCCATGGTAGATGGGTAAGAGGAATATGGGAAAAATAATTTTCCATTTGCACCCAGTCTTTGCTAGATGCATGTACATGCCAATCCACAACACGTGTTAATTGGCAAGCCCTGTAATAAGAGTGTAGATCTGGAAGACCTAAGCCTCCCCTACTTTTGGGAAGTGTCAATTTTGCCCAGCTCAGACGAGGGGGTCCCGCTGACCAGAGGAGGCGCCTGCATATTTGTTTAAATGAGGTAAAATAGGACGGGGGGAGTTTAATCGGGATAGCTTGCAAGAGATATAGTAATCTGGGCAGCACATTCATCTTTAGGATGGCAGCTCTGCCAAACCAAGAAAAGGGGCCCCTCAGCCAATCAGTTGTATCCTCCCTAATAGTCTGAAGTGCGGGGAGAAAGTTCTTCGAATACAGGTCAATCAATCTGGTAGGAATTTTAATGCCCAGGTAAGTGAGTTCATTGGGTTCCCATCTAAATGGGAAGTTGGCTTGACAGAGTAGGACCGTTTGTTGTGGTAAGGAAATGTTGAGTGCCTTAGATTTATCAAAGTTGATCTGGAGGTTGGAGAGGTGTTTGAAGAGGGTAAAGTTTTTGAGGAGGTTTGGGATGGTAGTCAAGGGGTTTGAAAGAAATAGTAAAATATCGTCCGCGTATGCCGCAATCTTGTATTGATTGCGATGAATGGTAATCCCCTGGATATCGGGGTTGTCTCTAATTTTGCGGAGGAAAGGTTCCATGGTAAGGACGAAGATGAGCGGAGAGAGGGGGCATCCCTGGCGCGTGCCGTTGGATATTGAGAACGTAGGCGATAGTCGACTATTGACCCGTATCTTGGCCGTGGGGGAAGCATACAATGCCATAATCATTTGTATAAGCCGTGTTGGGAGCCCCACAGCTTGAAGACAGGCGGACATATAGTCCCACGCTACCCAGTCAAAGGCTTTTTTCGCGTCCAGGGACAGAAAAAATCCCTTAGACGTAGTGGAGGTCAGCCATTGGTGTATGTTTAAGGCCTTGGTAGTGTTATCTCTGGCTTCTCTGCCAGGGATAAAACCCACTTGGTCTGTCGAGATTATTTTAGGGAGTAAGGGGAGTATACGGTTTGCCAGAATCTTGGCGTAGAGTTTCACGTCTACATTAAGGAGGGAAATAGGGCGATAGTTGGAAACTAGCGTTGCGTCCTTACCTGGTTTTGGAATGAGCGTTACATGCACCTCTAAAATGTCCCTGTTTTGTGAGGGGGAAGAGGTTGGTAGGTCATTAAAGGCTGCTACAAAATGTGGGAGTAAGATTTCCGTAAAAGCTTTGTAATAGCTGGAAGTCAGTCCGTCCGGGCCTGGGCTCTTGCCCGGTTTCAACTGTTTCAGGGCCCGAAGGGTTTCTTCAGTGGAGATTGGTAAGTCTAAATCAGTTAAATCTTCTGGTGAAAAAGGGGAGGGGCTGTGTTGGGCCAAAAATTTGTTTATAATTTCTGGACGTCTAGCGACAGGGTCAGTCAAGTGTGGAGTGGGAAGGTTGTATAGTTTGGAGAAATATGTTACGAACTGGTCAGCTATGTCTTCTGTGCGGTTAACAGTGGTGCCAGAAGGGGTTTTGATAGTGTGGATCGTGTGTGTGTATTTTGTCTTTTGCAGGGCTCTTGCTAAAAGTTTGCCCGCCTTGTTCCCAAATTCATAGAACAATTTCCGTGTTAGTGTGTATTTACGCTTTAGAGTTTTCTGGAGTTCCTCAAGGAGGTCGGCCCTCGCTGCTAGAAGATCAGTGAGGCATTTGTCAGCCAATGATCGTTTGTGGATGTTTTCGAGTCGTTTCACTCGGTTTGACAGGTCTTCGATGTGTGTCTTTCTAAGTTTGTTTCGTTTAGCCACCAGAGATATGAGTTCGCCCCTGATTACACATTTGTGTGCGGCCCAAGTAACTGTCGGGGACGTGTCTCCCTTGGAGTTTTCCTTAAAGTAGTGTGAAAGACATTATCTCCGTCTAGGAGAAGCGAGTCATCAAGACGCCAGATCGCTGATCTGGGCCGTCGGGACGGGAGTGTGAGAGTCATGGTTATGGGGTGATGGTCCGATAGAACCAGAGGTTCAATGGTGGCCTCTGTAAGGGTGGTCAGGTCATCTTGTGTTATGAAAAAATGGTCGAGTCTGGAGTATTTGTTGTGTGGTGCGGAGAAAAAGGTGAAGTCTTTTACCGTCGGGTAAAGTGTGCGATATGAGTCATGGAGAGTTAAGGTACTAAGGCGAGTCTTGATTGCACGAAGGGCACTATATGCAATACAGGAAGAACCATTGGAGGTGTCAAGGGATGGGACGAGAGGAATGTTAAAATCCCCACCCATAATTAAGGTGCCAATTTTAAACGCCGTGAGTTGATCCAGGGTTTTACGGTAGAAGGCCACGTGTTGAGTGTTTGGAGCATAAATGTTTGCAATGGTAATGGGTTTACCATGGATAGTACCTTTTAGGAAGATATATCTCCCGTTAACATCCCTCTCAATATCCGTGATCTGGAGGGGACAATGTTTTGAGATTAAGATGGAGACCTCTTTTGATTTGGCCATGTCGTTTGTCGTGTGGTAGACAGTCGGGTAGTGGAGGTCCTGAAGTTTTGGGATATTATCCGAACGGAAATGGGTCCCTTGGATAAGAGCGATTTGTGTTTTGGCTCTGCGAAGGGTATGCAATAATTGGGAACGTTTCTCGGGAATATTTAGGCCTCGCATGTTAATAGAATATAGTTTAAGTCGGGTAGGGAGGTTGGGCACCATAGGGTCAAAAGCATTGCTTGAAGTTTGTCCGCCATTCCTAGGGGGGCGGGGGGAGTGAGATTATACAGGTGTTACGGGAGTGAAAGCAATACAATCAAAGTGCTTCAGAGGGGAAGATGGGAAGGAGAAGACTGATGAGGGAAAGGAACCTGTCCAAACTCCTCAGAATTGGGGGATGATCGGTGAGTTGTAGGGCGCGGAGGGTAGTCACACGTCCGTCAGGCGTGTTCGTACCCTCTCACGCCTTCGTGTGGGGGTTGACCAAGACCAAAGCCGGTGAAGGACTTTAGAATAAGGGGTGGAAATGTGTATACAAGGGATATCTCACCACCTCAGGACAATCCAAACACTGAAGCACGGAGAACCCATTACCAAATGGGCTAAAGAAATGTGGTGTAAGCTAACACAGATCATACTAACCCGAGGCTGTAGTGCGGGTTTTACAGCCTAGAAACAGAGAGAGGATATTGTGTCTGGGCCATAGGGGGGGAGACGGTATCATAAGTAAATAGGGTACCTCCTAGTGTTTCAAGGTCGTGTTGGGATACCTATTGTATATCTTCATAAGTATATCTGCATACATACATTCACGACCCGTCGGCTTGGAGAAAATGTCTTTAAGAGCTTCAGCCTATAGTGGGATCCTTACCTAAGAAGGAATCGTACCTAAACAAAAGAACCATAAAAACAGTAGAACTGAACAAACTTAAACACGTAATGAACAATAAAAAGGAACAGGGTAGAGTGTATGACTCATTGTAAAAGTCTCTGTACTGTACCTTAATGAGCAAGTAAGTGGTGTCTAGACACCAAACTCCCACAGAGCAAATATTAATTTTAAGGACCCATTCGCCCGCCAGCTGAGAAGCCGACCAGTAAAGGTAAGCAACCAAGGCTATATTTTTAAGCTCAGATGGGTAGCCTGAAGGTTGTAATGTCCCTTAGGGCATTTAGCGCATAGCGGGGGGGGAGAAGGGAGGAAGAAAGATGAGAAGGAGAGAAAAGGGATGAAGATGGGATAGAGAGGGGGAAAAGGGGAGGGAAGGGAGAGGGAAGGGGACAAGAGGGAGGGGGGGAGGTAGGAACCCATGTGGGGGAAGGAGTGGGAGAGGAGGGGGGGAGAGGAGGAGGAGAGGGGGGAGAGGGGGGGGAAGACAAGGGTGGTGTGGGAGAAAAAGGTGGGATGTTAGTAGAGGGAAGGGGAGAGGAGGAGGAATGGGTGGGGGGCTGTGTAGGGGAGATGGGGTAGAGGAAGGAGGATGGAAAGTAGGGGTGTGAGGAAGAGGTCCGGGAAGAGGGTGAGGTCATGGGGGGGTAGCAAGCCGATGCTTCCATTGGTAGCATATGGTAAGTCAGAGAGTACATGTGACCTGCGGGAAAGGATGTAGTGGTATGTAGCTTGGGAAGAGAATACCTTCCCTATAGTCATAGTCTATAGGCGTCCCAAATGTTCCAGTGGTATATTAGAGGAGAGTCCAAAGGATGAAAAGTTCCCTATGGGAAGGGTGATGTGAATGAGGCGAAGAGGGGCTCACCTCTGCAAAGATTGGAGCGGGCAGTCTCTGCATCATTCTTCTAGCGGGGGGGCTCTGAAGCGCAGTTGTCGTAGTGAGCGTAACGGAGCAGCAAGTCAGAGGTACCGGCATCAGATGGGATTTGATTTGAAGTAAGCGGCCGAGATCGGGTCTTCTTCTGGGAGATTGAGCGGTGTCCAGCGGATGTTGTGCATAGAAGCATCCTGTGCGTCGCATCCGGAAGTGATGTGGCAGGGTGCGCTATTAATGACTTCCTATCACCGCGGGTTGGTCTGGGGAATGTAGTCCGCGTAGTACGTTGGAGTACGTAAGCTGAAATAGGCTGGCGGGAGGGCGTCAGTGTCCAAAAGTCTTGGGGCGGGAACGGAGGATCAGACAGATAGCGTACTCCCGGAGGAGCTGTTTCCATTGGGCATGACAAAGTGAGGTCTGCAGTATATCGCGGCCTAAGACATTGTGTGAAGGGAAAGTGAATAAAGAATATACCATTTAGAACTGTGGTTATTTCGGGGAAGTTGCAAACGAGGGAAACCGGGGTCAATGGGGCCAAGTCATGGTGGTCAGGGAGTACGATACCTAGTGATCCCGACGGGCTCTCCTGGAAGTAGGGGAATCCGTAGGGCTGGAACCTTGTCGGGAGTTGCGAGAGGTGGCGTGTACTCTGGATCCCGATGGGGATCGCCTCCTTCTGTAGCTGGTAGCCTGGGTTTCCATGGGTTCTTCCCGGAGTTTGGTGGGTTTGCTTACTGCATAGCGGAAGTTTGCGTACCATTCCGGAACGGCCACACGAGGAATTTCCAACACATCGCAGAACGAGGGTAAATCCTCCGGTACCCTAAGCAGTGCCGTACGTCCCAAAGCGGTGGCTGACAAACAAAAGGGAAATTTCCACTTATATCTGATCCCTTTATCTTGTAATACGGACAGCAGAGGTTTCAAAGCACAACGATGCTGGAGTGTAATTCCCGACAAGTCCTGAAACAGTTGTATTGGCCTCCCATCATGTACCAACTGTTGACCTCTCGCCTGTTTGAGAATGTCCTCCTTCAGTGTGTAGTCCACCAAACAGCAGACCACGTCTCTTGGGGGGTCGGATTCTCTGCCTTTAGGGCGCAGGGCGCGATAGATGCGCTCCATGATGATCGGGGTTTGCGGAGGCCTATTGAGAATGGTATTGAACAGATTGGTCACCGTTTGGGGGATTTGATCTCCCTCAACGGATTCCGGTACACCCCGTACTCTGAGGTTGTGGCGGCGCCCCCTATTGTCCAGGTCCTCCAAATGGTGCTGCATGTCCCGGAGCTGAAGGGTGTGAGTATCTATTTGTTTGGCAGCCCTGCGAATGTCTTTCTCCTGGTACTCCGCCTGCGTTTCCACAGAGTGTACCCTGTCATTCAAGTCATGGATGTCCAGGCGGAGGTCCGCAATGGCCGCCGACAGGGTGCCCTTAATGTCGGCCGCAATGGAGCGGAGGTCTTGTATGGTCAACGGTGACTGAGGGGAGTCCGCCCCCCCGTTGTCCGGTGGAGAGGGAGCTGCTGAGACTGCTGACAGGGGTATTCCCTGTACTTTATGGGAGCGGCTCTGAGAGTGACCGTGGTGGGATGTCGCCATGTGCCCCCTGTTGTTTCTGAACATCTCAGGTATGTTCTGATTCATACCTCCCGGTTGTTCGAGCGGCGAGCGCGATCTGGAGGTTGAAGATTGCCTGGAAGCAGTCCCCATCTGATAAGGTAAGAATGAGGTGAGTTTGGGGTGTCAGGACTTCTGGAAACGAGCAAAATTGTCCTGAGGTGGCAGGAGCTATTAACTCAGGCGTCCATTTAGTAGCAAGGTCCGGCCACGCCCCCTATTTTATTTTATGTTTATTTTCATTTTCATTTTTATTATTTTCATTTTCATTTTCATTTTCATTTTCATTTTCATTTTTATTTTTATTTTTATTTAATCAATTACTTAACCAACTCCTCTTATAAATTTCCAATATGCACTATCTTCTACCATGCATGTTGGAATATACACACCAACATATAATACACCTCTATATATATATATCTTTTCTCTACTAATACTTTTCTCCAATCAAATTTATTTTATTATTTCTGTTATTTATAGACAAACTAATTGACCACCAGCTATTTTTGTATCTATTCTCATATCTTTGCATTTTTGCAATTTTTACATTTCCTGCATAATGTTCTCCTCATAAATTATATTCTTATATTTTCGTCCCATACACATACTTATATAACATATCCCTCCTCTTCATGACCATCCTGATGTGATTTTTGATTGTTTTCATATATATTTGATACCCCCATGGTTCACCTTACATTATAATGCCAGTCAGTGTATAACATCTAGTTTAGTTTTGTTTTTGTTATGGGCTCTAGGACCCTGCAGCTTGGCTGCAGGGTATATAGATCCCTTACTGAACATGGCCACTATTAGGTCTGATGAAGGAGCGCATGCTCCAAAAGCGCTTACCCATTGGTTTTTAGCCACCCGGATTCTATTGGCCCTCCAACTACCCGGAAGTTCATTGCAAGTCACGGTTTGCAATCACCTGGAAGTCGATCACGATACACGGCTTGCAGCATAGCCCACCGCCCGCTGTGGATCCCTCTCATCCTGTTTTTGCCTGCATCAACAGAAGTTCGGTACCGCCATACATCGGCTTTTACCAGTGCCATTGGGACCGCGGCACCACCCTCCTACAGATAAGACTTTGATCTCTGTTTACATGCTTAGTCTCAATTCACGTTTGTGAGTACATATATGCTCCCCCCCCCATTTTAAACATAAAATTTTATTAATAATACTGCACTTAGAGTGGCGCTTTTATGCTTCTCCCCTCAGCTCTTCCAGGATTTGCTTCATATCTTCACTGGGCTGCCTTCTAGGTGTCTTAAAATGGACTGAAAGGACTTTTATAGTCTTATGTGAATCTTTTTTATTGTTTTTTATACAATTTTAATTATTATCCACTTATTTCACCGATGTACCATTTCTCATCTAGTGCCTTTGTTTTAATGTTTTTCCCTTATCTTCATTAGTTCCCACATTGTCTTTGATACTAGCGCCAACTTCCTCCTATACATTTAATAAAGCCATATTTTTTTTTCTCCTCACATTCTTTAGTCTCTAGAAGGCTTGAAAGATTAAAAAAGGTTGACATTTCTATACATTTTCAATAAAAATAACAACCCAAGGTCTAAATGTGACTGGGACACTTTTAAATGACGTATCAGGGGAAGGGACAGTCTGAAAGTCTCCCATATTCTGTTTGGGTTTTTACTATATAGCTAAGACTTTTATCAGTCAAAAATAGTTTATACAAAGCCTCTTTTGTGATTAAAAATGCAATAGTCTTGGTTTTCTTTGCCATTTCTCTAAAAATTCAAGAGTGATTTGTATACTGTATCTTAAGATTATCTAATGCTTAAGACATTGAGGTGGAACTGTTCCCACTTTCCCTTCAGTTAAGTGACTTCTGCAAGTTCCTGCAAGCATGCATGGGAGCTAATTGATGGCAAGAAAGTGTACATTGAGTTGCGTATGCACAGCTTCGTGTCCATTCCAAAGAAGTTTTTTTATCTCAGAAGAGATATGGAGTTGATTTACCAGAGGCAAATATGCTGTTCACTTTGCAGGAGAATTTGCATTTTGCAAAGGAATATTCCCACAGCTTAATGGATATGGTGAAAATTCACTTTGCAATAAATACCCAATCATCTGCAAGGAAAAAAAAAAAAAAAAAAAGGATTTTTTTTGCACTTGCATCTTCCCCACATTCACTAAGATGAGTGAAAACACCCTTAAATTTTGCCTTGAAAAGTTAACAGACTATGAGATTGATTTACTTGCATTGCACAATGTATTGGCATTTAGTAAATCAACCTCTATTTGTCTTAAATAAATCAACTCTATATAATGTTTTTTTTCTGCATTCAAAAGCCTGACTGATTGCATGCTTTTAATTTTAATTAAAGTTCCACTTCATCAGAAAGCTTAAAAAATAACCTCTTCTAGTACAATAGTTCCTGATTACACAGGTCAACAACGTTTTGACCACAGAGTAACCTAGGGGTGCATTTTGTGTTTTTTTTTTTTTAAGATTCTTTATTTAAAATGTCTACAATTTCAGTGGTTCATTGCTGATTTTATAAATTATTCAGAATAGTTTTTGGGTGACATCATTTCAGGCTATATTGATACCATGCCATTTGTTATTAAGAGCTTATTTGATATACTAAAGTTTAATTTAGAGAAAATGCTTCCATTTCTATTTTGAGCATTTATAAGGCTTTGCATGAGGGCTGAATGTATTGTAGAAGTTTACAAGTTGTAAAATGTTTGTACATTTTAAGATAGGATTCCTGCCAATTGGGGTTAAGTTCTCAAAATGTAAACATTTAAATGCCCTGTTTTGTTGCTCACATGTGCAATATTTCAGCTTTAGTCTTTATTTTTATTTTGTTAAGCAACCAGGTGCAAAATGTGTGGTAAACAGGATGAATCATCCTAACTTTTTTCTGTTACATAATATATACAGAATTGGATTTGTTTATGTGAGAAATATATTTCTGGCTAGGATTAATAAGATCAAAGAAAACTATTTTGTAGGACCTCAACTTAGGGAAATAATTGAAGATGAGAAATGTGATGACCATTTGAACCAAGTTGAAAAAGCTTCAAGGCAGTCTTTTAAGAGTATGTTCTGCAATTTCCTGGGGAAATTATAAGGCAGACAACTGCCAAGAAATAGTGGATGATCTTTTTAGACATACAAAGCTATAGGATGTAACATGTCTGTAAAAGTTAATTTCTTCTATTCTCGTCTGTTTTTTTCCCCTCTCAGAATCTTGGATCGGTCAGTGATGAGCATAGTAAAAAGTTTCATCAGGACACTTCTGATATGAAAAAACAACAGAATAAAAACAGAATCTTATGATGCTTGCTGACTAGTGATGAGAGAATTTGGGCCCATTCGACAAACTTCTCATAAGTGTCAAGAATTTTAAACTTTAGAGTAGTCTCGAAAAATCCCTAATAAATGTAATTCTTGACAGTTTGGTGAATGTGTAACTTTCACTGGTACCATGAGAGACCCATTTACTCAATGTTGTTGAGCCAGATAGTATTACCCCCCCAAAAAAAAATAAAAAAAATATTGTAGTGAATATGTTGTTCCCAGTATTAATTTTGTTGTTAGCCAAGCCAGTGGAAATTTCACTACACCAACAGACAGCTTTTAATAATAATAATAAAAAACAAATCAACATTATGGTGTATTTATTTCACTGTGGACCAATCCCCAATATATTGGAGTGGGTAAGGATACATTTGTTATGTAAAAATAACTGAGCCACATATTAACAGGACCCACAACAGTCAGCTTTTCATATAAAAAAAAAAAAACGAAAACATGATTTATTTTAACTAATAACTTGTAAAAATAGAGATACATTTTTTTCAGCCATCAGTAACTGCTTCTAACTGTCTGTGTTAATACTATAAAATCTCTCTCTAATCTGCTGTGACTGCGTGTAAATATATAAAGATTTTTTGGCAGGGCAATGAGCAACAGCAAAAACACCTAATGCTCCCTTCCTTCTGTGAACTTTCCCTAACTACTATATCTGTTGTAAAGCAGACTCTTCAGAACATTGTCTTTATAGGGAAGGGGCTGACACATTGGCAAAATTCAAAGATTGAAATTTCCAAGCCATCTGACTACAATTTAGAAGCCAGAAAGTGCATTATTGCATAATTGTTGGTATGGCAGAGAGCGAATGTAATAGTTCACCATTTTCTTGAATTTGCGGCTAGTGCTCCATTTGAGGGAGGGGACAGCAAATAAACCCCCAAACCCCCCCTGTCACTCACTCGTCCATCTGCCCACAAGCCCCACACCTACCCCCTCTAGGTCGCAGGCAGCTTCGGATCCTTCCCATGTCTCCTTTTCCTCAGCGGATTCACAGCGGCTTCCCCTGCGTCTCCTCCTCCTCTGCGGCTTTCTCCTTGGCAGCCAACACGGTCTCTTCTCCTCTTGGCCAATCGGGTCTCAGGACCCGCTTCCTGATTGGCCGGGAGGAGAATCAGGAAGACAATAGCGATAATTAATTCGCTTATGTCACTTAACAGGTAGGCTTAGAGCGCAGTGCTCTGCGTGCCACCCCCCCTTTTTGAAGCCAATTAGAGGCTCTGGCTCTAATCACGTGATTCGGAAAAAAAAACACATTGTAATCCATGCGTCCGAACTCTGCATGTAGATTAGGGGCTGGACGCATGGATTAGGTGGGCGGCGTCACTGCACCCGGTATGGACTGGCCGCCATTGTGGTCAACCTTGGTTCAAAGCTCTTCCCTATTGTTGACCTAAGGATCCATGAGAAGGATTTTTTTTCATCAACTCTGGCAAAAAATTATACACTTCTATAGTATTACAAAGCTTAGATATGTGTCATTTAAAATAAAATAAGAGATTTGAATTCAGCACTTAAAAAAAGGAAGATTGACCTATTTAATTTGTGTTACAAAATAAAGAAATGCATTGTTAACCTGTGTTATTAGTGATTTTTAACCACTTCAGCCCCGGCAGGATTTTCCCCTGGTTCCAAATTTACTGCGGCAGTATGGCTTCCCTGGGCAAAATCCCGTATGGGTACGTCCTTCCCTTTAGCGGCCACCAGAGGGCACGCGCGCCTGCTGCGTGGCGGGGGACCAAATGATCGTGGCCGGCGGGCGATCGCGTGCACGAGCACCAGCACAGGGATTTAAACACAAATCCCTGCACTGTCAGGTAAGAGGAGCCATATCGTTTGTTCCTACTAAGTAGGAAAAACAATATGTCTCCTCTTCTAGTCAATCCTATCCCCATACAGTTAGAACACACTGAGGGAATACACAATTAACCCCTTAATTGCCCCCTAGTGTTAACCCCTTCCCTTCCAGTGACATTTACAGAGTAATCAGTGCATTGTTATAGCTGTTATAGGTAGTGATGAAGTGAAATCACCATTTTACGCCCTTAGAAATCCTGAAGGCGGTGATTGGTTTTCGGGGTCCTGTACGTGGCTAGGCTCCCATAAAGTCCCACACATGTAGTATCCTCGTACTCAGGAGAAGTAGCAGAATGAATTTTGGGGTGTAATTCCACATATATCCATGGCATGTTTGAGCAATATATCATTTAGTGACAACTTTGTGCAAAACAAAAACAAAAAAAAACTGTTTGTCATTTTCCCGAAACTTGGGCAAAATATAAAATATTACATGGACTCAACATGCCTCTTTTGAACAAATTGGGGTCTATTAGACTCTAGATCTCTCCTCTGCCCTCAGAGCATCTGACCACACCAAGATCGGTGTGATAAAATGCTTTCAACATTTCCCGATGGCGCTGTTTACTCGGCGAAACCGAAGTCATAAAATGCTTGTAGCTTCCGGGTTCTTAGGCCATAGAGATTATTGGAGCCATTCTGGTCTCCGATTAGCTCTATGGTCAGCTGGCAGAACCACCGGCTGCATTCTCATGTTCCCCGGTGGGACAGGAGAGCCAGAGAAAACCATGGAAGACGGCAGGGGGGACGTTCCCCCTCACTGCTTGTAAAAGCAGTCTAGCAGCTAATTAGCCATTAGGATTGCTTTTACATAAAAAGCCGACTGCTGGCTGAAAAGAACGATACCAATATGATACCTAAACCTGCAGGCATCATTCTGGTATAACCACTCAAAATCCAGCAATATACCAGTATGTTGCTGGTCCTTGTTGGGCATATATTGTAATGTTCTTATTTTTCATGCAGCCTGTGGGCTGAACGAAAAGAGAGATTGATCAGTGGGTATGCCCAGCATTAGAATACCGCTGCCCTGCATCCATCCACTTCTAATAATGGCATACATGCACCGTTTTTTTTTAACTGTGGTGGTGAAATCACCTCCTACAGCACTGGGGTCGCTGATTTACGGATCGTGAGAACAAACGCTGTCAAGATAAATAAATCAGTGCTGCAGCTGAATGGCATATCTACAAAGAAAATAATGATTAACAATAAAACACGGCAAACAGTAAAGTATAAAAGAATTACATACCTGCAAAGCAAACATGATAAAACATAGTAACAATAAAACATTGCAGTTAAGCATGAAATACAGTAAAACAGAGCAGAACAATAGAGAGAGAAGAACAAGAAAGTGACAACTATGTTTGGCATATATATATATATATATATATATATATATATATATTTTTTACTTTATTTATTTATTTTATTTTTATACACTCTAAAAATGTGATGGAATCTTTGGAGACCCTGTGAAAGTGTGCCCTAGGCCTGTGCAGTGCTGTACCCTATGCTAATACTTCACTAGTGTGTGGTAGCATTGGAAACAATCACTGATGCAGAGACCAGGTTGGTCAGGACAGGAAGGACAAAAAAACGGGTGCCATGCCTGTATCCACGTTTCCTACAGACACAACATCTTCTTTGGGGTATTCGTTGGGTAGGAGTACCAGGGGGGACATACGGAAAATGCCTCTCATGCAGCCGGCTCACTGCATTTGCATTGGGAAGGTTGCGCACAGCACCATCTGAAAACAGAAGGGCTGTGATGACCTCTTCATGGAATTTAAGGAAGGATCAAGTTCATCCTGATGCTTTGTAAAGCACCTAAGCGTTCAGCAGAGCCAATTGAAATAAGTATACAGACACTTTTTTGTACCATATTAAGGTTGTATTCGTGGACACAGAGGGGTTTCAAAACACCAGTCACTGTTAGAATTTCGACTGTCATATCTGCGTGAAGGGAGGACAGTACGAAAACATTCAGATTATCCCTCCACTTCACTGCGGGCAAATTATTACATCTCAAGCAGGCTCTCTCCCCCCGTCTAAATTTGGATTCTACAAGTCATTGAGGGCAGCCCTGGGGATTAGATCACACGGTGCCACATGTGCCAATTCCACAATCAAAATGGTGACTAAAAAGTGGCACGCTTGTGTAATATATGTCCACATACAAGTGGTACCCCTTTCCGAATAAGGGTGACACCAAGTCCCAAACAATCTTGCCAGCGCTCCCTATGTAGTCTGGGCAGTTCTTGGGCTCCACGTGACTATCTTTTCCCTTGTAAACCATAAAACTATATGTATAGCCTGTTGCCATGTCACAGAGCTTATACAACTTGACCCCATATCTGGCACGCTTGCTGGGAAGACAATCGGCCAGAAAACTTAATCAGGGACTCATCAATGCAGGCAACTTGATCAGGAGTAAACAAGGCTGCAAACTGTTGGTTGAAGTGGTTTACGTGAGGCCAGATTTTGTGGAGCCGATCAAATCCAGGGTCACCCCGAGGACGACAGTGTTCATTGTCGTTGAAGTGCATAAACGCCAAGTTCTGCTCGTATCTAGTCCTGGTCATGGAAGCAGAGAACACGAAGATATGATGAATTGGGTCAGTGGACCAATATGACCGCAACTCACTCTTTTTAGTTATGCCCATGAGGAGGGATAGGCCCAAAAAGGTCTTAAATTCGGAAACCATAATAGGTTTTCATTCTCGGGCAAGGGCCAACCCCCAGTTAGCGGTGATTATTTGACCAGCATACAAATTGCTTCGGTCCACAATAGATCTATAGAGATCTTCCGTGAAAAACAGCAAATAAAAATTAAGTGACGTAAAATCAACCTTCAAATCCACCTGAATTCTGGGTTGGCCAGTGAATGGGGGAAGTACGGGCACTAAAGAAGTGGTGGGCTCCCCATTAGGCTTGGCAAATGCAGCGGGAAGGGCACATGTCTTTATCTTCTTGATGGCTGCGGGACACTATTTGTGCTAGCCAACGCACCAGCTTGAACTGCACTTATGGGACTTGCCACGTCCCCACGTGAGTAATGCAGTGCTGGTTTTACTATGAATAGGGTGTGCTAGCCTGCTGGTGCTTGCCAGTTCACCAGAAGGATGAGCGTCACTAGTACTGGCTCTCTGCTCCATACGAGAGCCCTGCGGTTCTTGCACCTGAATAACAGAAGAATAGGGTCAGGTACGCCTGACCTTAGCAGGGACCACTACTCGTCGTCAGAGCTATCTGCCAGGGTGCCGCTGCTGTCTACCAGTTCGTATACTGAGCCAGAATTTGACAGATGGGTGACTTCCCCTTCGCTCTCATCTGTCATGCTCAGCAACATGTAGGCCTCTTCACTAGTGTACCTCTGTTTGGACATTTTGGCCTCTAAATTTATAGGTACAACTATTGCGACTCACAGGCAAAAAGAGCACCTGATTGTCAGCGACTGCTTCAATCGCTACCAAAAAAACTGTTAGCATTCACAGGGATCAGGCCTGACTCTGTGAACGCTGCAGTCATGTGTGTTATGTTTTGTAAGTGACAGTGATCGATTGATACTGCACTTGGGTGGGCTGGGCTGGCCTGGGCTGGGCGGAGGGGCTAAACGCAGGTGCTAGCAGGTATCTGGGCTGATCCCGCTAACGCTGCGTTTTTGAGAAATCCTAAACTACTGGGGACGCTAATATAGTTCTGAACAGATCAAAGATATTGATCCGTTCAGACACTATACTAGTAAAGGAGGTGTATGGTGCGTGGATGGGAGTTTACCATCTTCATGACCAGAGCTTTTTTTGCTATTCGGCACTGTGCTACTTTAACTGGCAATTGTACAGTCATGCACCACTGTACGCAAATAAAATTTATATAATTTTATTTTCATACAAATAGAGCTTTCATTTCTGGTATTTGATCACCACTGGGTTTTTTATTTTTTTGCGCTATAAATGAAAAAAAGAGCAAATATTTTGATTGTTTTTTATAATTTCTGGTATAAAACATATCCAATATTTTAAATCTCTTCATAAATGTAGGCCAAAATGTATTCTGCTACATGTCTTAGGTACAAAAATCCCAATAAGTGTCTATTTTTTGGTTTGCGTTAAAGTTATAAAGTGTACAAACCATGGTATGATGTACTGACAGACTATCTAATTTCAAATGCCAGGACTGTACAATTACCCCCCAAATGACCGCTTTTTGGAAAGTAGACAGTCCAAGGTATTTAGTAAGAGGCATAGCAAGTTTTTTGAAGGTGTACATTTTTTTTCTCAATGTTTTGGAAATGTAAGAAATTAAATAGAATTTGTGTTTTATTTTTTTACATACTGGCACCAGTGTAGAACAGCATCATCATATGACTGGTGTGGTGGTGATGAAGGATACTGACTGGTGTAACTTTTTAAAACTTTCTTCTTCTTTTTTTAACATTCATTTCTTTTTCACAATTTTTTTTAAATGCTTTCTTTAGAGTAGTTCATTGTCACCATAGTGACACTATACTACTCTTGGGGGGGTTACACTGTGATTTTTATACACTGTGATTGCTGTTCCAGTGATGAACACTGGAACAGCAATACTTTGACCTGTCATGAATGGGTTTCCATTCATGACAGCTTTCTTTCTGTCGACACTCTGTAATTCGCTACAGCTAATCACATGGTACAGGGTGCTGTGATTGGCCCAGGTACCATGTGATAGCTGTGGGCCAATCACAACATCACTACAGACAGTTCAGCTGATATGAAATCAACTCATTCATAAAAGTTGTGATCCTCTGGGTGCTCAAAATGGTGGACAGTGGTTATGGAAGCGGCACGCTGCGTGCCCCAGGGGACACGCCAGTGCACATGTGGAAAGCAAGGTATATATGTATACTGCTGAGCCTACCCATGCTGCCCAGGCACAGTAAAAGTACTGTGGGCAGTCTTAAAGCTGTTGAGGGGATGTCCTATGTGAGAGCAAAAGCTATAAGTGACAGCTCCACATGTCAAAAACTGCCCCGCCCATACTCCCCTGCCTGTATTGATGCTAAGTAAGCAAGTAGTAGAGAGCTGGAGAGTTCTTTATCTCTTGGGCAGGATCTGCACACTTAATTGGTGGGAACACTAATTAAAAAATTATCTCTTAGTACTGACCCAGTACCACTTTGCACTAGACATTTGTACTAATACAATATTGTACTAATACGCAATTCAATGTATTAAACAAAAGCAGGACTTGGTTTATAGTATTCATTATTTTTTGTATTAAAATATGATAGCAATGGCTATAGTGATTTAGGACTCAAGATTATGTTATATTTTGAATTGCCACTTTGCATTTGTAAAGTTATTGTTATTTTTCACATTACTATTGCATGTATTTTGACAATTATCTTTTCATTTTTAATTTTTTTTGCATCTTTTTAAAATATGATGGCAATGACTATAATGATTTTAAAACAAAGATCATATTTTTTTTTTATTTTAGGACCACTTTGCACTTGATATTATTATTGTTATTATTGTTATTATTATTATTATCTCATATTCTGTCTCTTTTTCTAAAAGTAATCATAGCAATTTAACAGCTGTTAAATCAAAATCCAATTCTTCAAGGATGTTTCTAGAGATAAGACATGGTCAGGAAGAGGCACAAAGGGAAAATGTTTGTTCTGTATTCTAGGGGCTAAAATACAATGATGCATTGTGTAAAAATCATTCTCAGAGACTCAATGGTCACAAACAATGTGTCAAATTGATGTTAGTATTCCATAGTCATCATTCACTCACAGACACATTCTGAGACATTTATGGTAGTTTATGACTAGTGGTCCATTTCACACAATTTTGTAGTCATTGTGCTTCCCAAAATTGATTCTACAAGCTGAGCTGTTCAAGCATTTCAAATTTCAAAAGCTAGTACCAACACATCTGTATTGCAAAGTCTGTTCTGGTGTGTGTGTATATATATATATATATATATATATATATATAATGTGTGTGTGTGTGTGTACTTAGCTATTAAAATGTGCTTTGTATGTACTGTAGGGTGTTGGATAATTTTTTTTTTTTATAATATTGCATTTGCTATCTTCTAATAGGATTGCATTAACTCAGTAAGCATTCACTGAGTGTTTTAATCAGAACTGCAGAGGTTATATCCATCATGCACTTCAGCTGTAAAGTCTGTACATGAGTCTTTAAGGTCTTCACACTTGCTGTGACCATTATGTGGCTTTCCTACTCTCTGACAGATTTTTTTAATTTATATATGCTTCCCATTTATTTTAGCTGAACTGTTTTAAAGGCTACTTCCACCTTTTGCAAACAAATAATAAATGCACCCACATTTGCAGAAAAAAAGGTGCACTGGTAGACGGGCATTGTGGTTTATTCATTCACAAATGTGAATGATGTGGTTGCACATGCAGAGCCACTCGAAGTCGCGCAGAATTCAAAACTGACAGGTGCTAATCAGGGAGAAGAATGCCTCTATGATATCAGAGGGAGAGGCAGGTGGGGGAGGTCGACTAGGCACCATATGACATATTAAACCCTAAATATGGGTGTAAAATGTCCACAAAAGCATTCCAAATTTTAAAAGCAATGTCACGTGTACTATACAGTCAGTTACAAATTATGGGAGAGAGAGACTGTATTGCGGAAGTGACAGAGTGTCCATTTACTCACCATGCTCTAATGCACGTACAGGCCCCTTTAACTCCTTTTCCAACAGCTCCCTGTGTTTCTGGACATACCGGGGAATGTAGCTTCTCTACTTCCCTACCACAGCAGCTCAGGGAGGCCCTACCTGATGAACCAGAGGTAGTTGGCAAGCCACTGATCTGCAGCCATGTGAGAGACTATCCACTGTCTGAACTGAAATACAGGCAGCTGGACAACCAGACCAGAGCCTAATAGCATGCATCTTCTTCAAAAGACCTAGCTACTGTGAGGACCCCCTGCCCCCCTGCTACCTTAGTACTCCAGTTCCAGTGGGGTGGTGCTCCATCCTTGGGCCTTGGATCCCTCCAGCTGTTCACCTGTGTTACCAAAGCTACCCTGGTGTTCACTGTGAGGGACACTGTCTATAAAGATGATCCAAGTAGCTGTGTTCTGTACTGTTTTACTGAAGTAAGGATTCTCAGCTTTTTGGCGCGTACACACGACCGTTTTTAATGATGAGAAAAATGCAATTTTTTTAAATGGTCATTAAAAATGATCATGTGTGGGTTTCAGAGCATTTTTCACGACGTGAAAAATGGGCATGAAAAAATTGGAACATGCTCTAATTTTTCTCGTCGTTTTTCACATCGTTGTTTTTCTCGTCATGAAAAACGATCGTGTGTAGGCTTTAACGACGTGAAAAGAATGCGCATGCTCAGAATCAAGTATGAGACGGGAGCGCTCGTTCTGGTAAAACTAGCGTTCGTAATGGAGATAGCACATTCATCACGCTGTAACGGACTGAAAAGCACGAGGCTGAAAAGCGCGAATCGTCTCTCACCAAACTTTACTAACATGAAGGGTGGCGCCATCCGAATGGAACTTCCCCTTTATAGTGCCGTTGTACGTGTTGTACGTCACCGCGCTTTACTCGAGCATTTTTTTCCACGATAGTGTGTAGGCAAGGCAGGCTTGAGAAGAATCACGGCGAGAAAAATGCAGTTTTATTCAATGACATTAAAAACGGTCGTGTGTACGCGGCATTACTCTCTGCTGTTATAGAGCCCTATAAACATTACAATATGCAGTCACATTTTACCCTGATTCAGTCACAGAGACATGACTGTGAAAGTGCATTTTTGTGCAGCTTTTTTTTATATGTTTCTGCAGCTTTTATTATTCTGCAGTGTGTGCATGATTTTTTATTTTTTTTGCCATCACATACCCATTTTGTATTATTGCTTTCATCTTGTTTAGTAAACTGCAAGTTGCAGCGTTTCACTGTCTGATCATTCCATCAATTACCAGTTCTGCTAAATGTCTACTACTAGAGATTCGCTAAGCAGTGATGAGCCAAAAGTAATTGGGTTCAGTTCAGGACAGACTCACCAAGTTCAGAAGTCAAATCCAAACTCCATTGAAGTCAGTAATGGCCAAATCTTTGAAATCAGTGACGGCCATCTTCTAGGCTAATGCCTCGTACACACGACCGAGTTTCTCATCCAAAACCGGCAAGAAAAGTGCCGCGTGAGCTTTTTTGTCGAGAAAACCGTTCGTGTGTATGGTTTTACGACAAGAAAATTGCCGTGAATCTCGACGAGAAAATAGAGAACCTGCTCTCTATTTTCTCGTCAGGATTCCAGATTTCCTCGTCGTGTTTCTCGTCGGCCTGTTTTGTGACAAGAAAATGGTTCGTGTATATGCTTTTACGACTCTTCCAAAAGCGCGCATGCTCACAAGCAACTATGAGACGGGAGCGCATCTTCTGGTAAAACAAGCCTTCATAATGGAGATAGCACATTCGTCACGCTCCAAATTTTTGCATCATTTAAATGTTGTGCATTGAAATCTTCGTTAGAATGTGACATTAATCCAAACGAATGAACTTCTTTTGCTGCTGATATTCACACAGAGTTATGACTATGTTTTTTTAACATTTTTCTTGTTGCTCTTAAGAAGATTTATGTGTATTATATCGTGCAAGTTTTTAGGAATATTAAAAAATTTGTTATTTTTCTAACTGATGTTAATTGTAATTTCGCAATGTTTTGGTAGTGATCTCCCATTGAATCTTTTAATATATATAATTTAAATTTTACACACTTTTTTGGGGAATACGATTTAGTTATTTTTTGGGGGGGTTGTTATCTGTCCCTTTTTTTGTCAGTCAAATGTATCTGCTTACTCCAAAGCTAGATTTTACATTTTTATAAATACACATAGTCAAGTATGAACTTAAAGAAAAATAACATTTATTCATGTTTGAACTAAAATAAAGAGAAGGCAGCGCTGGAGAAGCTGCTGCCATTTGTGCATCCCAGGGACCCCAGAGCACACAGCAACCCTGTGTGGACACTAAAATTGGGAGCTTGAGAAGGCCAACATTTCTGAACACAATCTGATGCTGGCCTCCCAGAGGTCAGGAACAGCAGCAGGTGATATATATGTCCCAAGTGTGTGGTACTATAACAGGCTGCCTTCTGTCCGAGCACAATGAAGCAAGGCCATCACTTCCTCGTCTTCCTGGCAACCTTCCCTGCAACCTTTCCTGAAGCCTTCCCTGCAGCCTTCCTTCTTTGTTTGGCTGGAGGCTGGGCCACTGGAGGGGTACTCCTGTCAGGAGGAGGTGGAGGAGAAGGGGGTGGCACAGAAGAACAAGGTGGAGGTGGAGGAGAAGGGGGTGGGGCGGAAGAACAAGGTGGAGGTGGAGGAGAAGGGGGTGGGGCGGAAGAACAAGGTGGAGGTGGAGGAGAAGGGGGTGGGGCGGAAGAACAAGGTGGAGGTGGAGGAGAAGGGGGTGGGGCGGAAGAACAAGGTGGAGGTGGAGAAGGGGGTGGGGCAGAAGAAGAATGTGGAGGTGGAGGAGGAGGTTGAGGTTGGGACAGTTGTGCCACCTCACAAATGGCGGTATTGGGGGTAATTTTTTCCATCACCCCCTTGTTGAGCAAGGTGATGAGCAGGGGCTCGCATAGGAGGCGTTGCTCCATGCTCATCACCTTGAACTTTGCCTCCACTAGGCCGGCAATGGCCTCTTCAGGGGATGTGGGCTCTTTGAGGGTGGCATGGGCCTCTTTAATAAGGGCCATTGCTGCCTCACTGGTGGTCCTGTCCCTCCTGCCTCTTTTGGGAAGCCGGATGGGAGGCACCTGGGATCTGGTGCTTCTCCTTTGCCCTGCCACCTCCTGGCTGCCACTGGGCCCTGCCACCTCCTGGCTGCCACTGGGCCCTGCGACCTCCTGGCTGCCACTGGGCCCTGCCACCTCCTGGCTGCCACTGGGCCCTTCCTCCTCCTGCCTGACAGTTTCCAGACCCTCCTCCTGGCTGATTTCATCCTGTGTATGAAAAAGGGACATAGTTTAATATGTTGGTTTAATCTTTGCATCAAACTTTATAAACATGATTGAAGCAATTAGAATGTAAATCCAGAAATCATTTTTTCTAATTTACACCTACATCAGATTGACTATTTAGCACCCAATTAAGTGCAGACTAATGTCTCGAGATCTTGATTTCACTTGTGGAACCCAAAATATTGTGTGTTTCTCATCTTGACATATTTGTCAAACATTAATTTTATCCCAATGCAATTTCATTTAATACTATACCTGGCTCCAGATGGCCAAATCAGGATCATCCAGGATGGCTGCCTCCTCTTGCTCCAGAGAAGGCTCAGGTTGGCTGCAGGGAAGTCTGGGGGGAAGAGTGGAGAGTGATGGCCTTGCCTCAATGTGGTCATCCAGGAAGGACATCCTGCTGTAGTACCACAAAATCGTGACATACACATCACCTGCTGCTGCTCCTGACCTCTGAGAAGCCAGGACCTTAGAGCGTTCAGTCCTGTAGGTGCCTCTCAAGCTCCCAATTTTAGTGTCCACTTGTTTTGCTGTGGCTGTGGGCACCTTGGTCTGCACAAATGTGAGCAGCTTCTCCAGCGCTGCTTTTCTCACCCCTCTTTTTTTATGGATGGGGTTTTTCGTCTCCCACAGAGCGGGGAGCTCCCTTACCCGGTCAATAAATTCCGCCAGGAACTCTTTGTCGCTAATAAAGGCATTCATATTGTATCTGCAAGTTTAAGAAATAATATATAACTAATGTGAGGCAAACAGTCTAACCTCCTTAACATCGTAGTCACCATATATATCCTACAACATTCTCAAAACAGTATAGGCCAACAATTTGTCCAAGTCACAAAATCACATACCTTCATTCGCACGTCCGTCACTTGAACTTCTCTCTCCGCACACCGAACGTACTATAGTCACATGTGTGTTTGCTATATACACACCACGCATGCGTCAAAATTCGAACACGTCGCTCCGCACACGTCGCTCGCCCATGACGTTCTAACTAACATCTTTTCCCCGCCCCTTCTCTTTCGGCGTGCAGACAGATATGGCGGAGTTACAGCAGGTGTCTAATAATTACGCAACTAACGAGGAGGAGACAAGCCTGGAGACCGAGGAAACGTCACGATCAAGGAGGAGATTCAAGGCATCGAATATGTCTTTTGCCGAGATGGCGGAGATGGTGGACATCTTGCTCAAGTCGGATTATGACGCAAAGCATGGGCCGTATAGCAAACCAAATAGAAGGAAGGCCAAAATCCTCACTAAAGTCGTGAAGAGTCTGAAGACGAATTTCGGGGTGAAACGCTCAAATGAGCAGCTCAGAAAGAGGTGGTCAGACCTCAAACTGAGGGAGCCAGAGCAGTTAAGGAGCATTAAGAGAATGCTCGCAAAAAGTAAGTAAAATGTACACTTTTATGCTATTAATCCTTTTCAAAACTGACATGTTGCTGGTTTATTTTATTTTTTCTTATTGGACTCCCTTCCAAAATGTTATATTTTGAACTTGGTTGGGCACAGTAATTGTTCGTAACGTTACAGACACTTCGTTCGGCCACTATCCGCTGTTTTGGCTTATTTTACAGCCACAAAAGTAATTAGACATCTGCCATTTTTTGGGAAATTTGGGGCACAAATTTTAGGCTAGATGATGTGTTTGTAAAGAGAATGAAATGCAAACTTTTGTCAGTGTAAAGGAGAGGACACTCAGCAGCTGATTCCACATCTGTACTTTGGAGCACTATAGTGTGGGCCACCAGACCCGCCTTTTTTGGGTGTCCCACACAGGTGCATCAGAGAATTTTTGTGTTGCCTACATGTCTAAAAAATGACAGACAAAGGTGAATACTAAGCATATTCTTGCTCAGAAATAATGCATTCATCTTTAACTTCCGCCCAAACACACACTTGTACCCCACTTCCAAGCAATTTAGCCTGTTTTTTTTTATTTACATAGAGAATTTCTGTGTGATAACTCTACCTTTTGTTTGATTCTCATAGGGGAGAGAAGACTGGGAGGAGGACACTCCAGGGAGCACAAGAACCCCACAGCTTCACAACAACCCCAAACTCCCAAAGACCCACAAACAAAGGATGTAGAGGAAGTTGAGGTGGAGGAAGGAGAAGTGCAGGAAGGAGAGGTGGATGACGTTGTGGAACTGGTCACCACAACAGGTCAGTATCTGTTACCACAGCTTCAGGTAAGAGAGGTAGGCCTGCAGAGTTATAATACCTTTTTATTTTGTTTTTAGGGGATGTGAATGTTGGGGTGAAGGATAGTACAGGTTTCTCTGCTGACAGTGCCCTCCGCCTCATCCAGCAAGTGATGGAATGTAGCACGGAACTGGACAAAATTAAAGAAAGAATTCATGTGATGGATCAAACATTTAAAGACATTCTCGATGTTTTGGGGAGAATTCAATAAGGCATCCCAACCCCCTTGTGTTCATGTTTATTCTTCTACTTGTAAAAAACTTTTTGACAATCAAACCAGCCAAAAATTGAATCTGCACACAGTGTGTCAACATGTGCTATCTGCCATCAGGGGATATCCATGTATGTCTTTTGGGGGTGCAACCCCTTCCTCGTATCTAAAGTAGGTGAACTGAGGAAGGGGTTGCACCCCTAAAACACGTCCATTGATCACCCCTGATGGCAGATAGCACATGTTGACAATAGGGATCAGGAGTCTAAAATCCCTATAGGAAAATAATCCCAATTGTGTGCATATTCAATTTTTGGCTGGGCAAGGGGTGGCAGGACCCCATATTAGGACGGGCACATAGAGACATATAGTTTGTGTAAGTGAATGTCTCAGATTGCTCCGAGGTATCCAATTTTGTAATTTTTGGAATGAAACTGTTGTTTTTGTATTTTCCTAAGAAAACAATTGCCGGTTTGTGGCCAGGCAAACAAAAAATGTAAAAAAATAAAATAAAAAAAAGGTGTGTGAATTTGCACATAGTAAAAGATTTGAACACAAACAACGTGTAGCTTCTTTTTCTAATATGCTCTAACCTTATTTGGTACATTTTTTAAGGTTACATAGTGAAATGGTTGGTATTTACTAAAGGAAAATACACTTGGCACTACAAATGCACTAAGACAAACTAGGAGACAGGAAACCAAGAAAAGTTAGAAGTTTAAACAAGATTTTTATTTGGATCATTAGACAGCAATCTTTAGACATAGCCTGGCATAGGAATTGCCCCCCTACCCGTGAAATAGTCCATGTATTTGTCCCGAACATCACGGGCATTTTGGGGGGGCAAGCCAGCACGGGCAGATTCCAGGCCCGGCAGGGGATTATCAGGGGAAAGTCCAGCCTCAGGCAAAACTGAGGCCATATATGAATTAGATTTGCGGCAAAGAAAATTGTGTAGCACACAGCAGCATAACACTACATAGTTTATTTTGTAGTCCGCCAAGTGGATGGGAGTCCTAAAAAGGCGGAACCGGCTGGCCATTATGCCGAAGGCATTTTCAACGACTCTTCGGCCCCTGGCCAGCCGGTAGTTGAACACCCTCTTCTCTGGGGTCAGGGTCCTCTGAGGAAATGGCCTCATAAGATGTGGTCCGAGCCCGAAGGCTTCATCAGCCAAAAAAACAAAGGGGAGTCCTTCAATATTCCCTGCATCCGGTGGCAATGCAAGGTCGTCACTCTGGAGACGGAGGGCAAACTCCGTCTGGATGAAGGATCCCCCATCGGACATCCGGCCATTCTTCCCTACATCAACATAGAGGAATTCATACCGTGCTGACACCACCACCATCAGCACAATGCTATGAAACCCCTTGTAATTGAAGTAGTAGGACCCAGAACGGGGTGGCGGCACGATGCGGACGTGCTTCCCGTCTATAGCACCACCGCAGTTGGGGAAGTCCCACCGCGTGGCAAACTCCGATGCCACAGTCAGCCATTCCTGTGGCGTGGAAGGAAGCTGTGGAGTCAAACAAGATGAAAAAATATTAGAATACACAAATCAAACATTACAAGTATATTCTAAGAAAATACATTAGAGGCCAACATCAAGCAAAGTCTACGTTTATTAAGGTGTTTTAAATAAGTATAATGGAAGGCTCATGTATCATATTCATCACCCCCTATGATGGTCCATTAATAAATTATAATGTGGAGGGGGCGGTAGATGTGTTTGGCCACAGGATAGCATTGCAGTGGCGGTGCGTCCAGAGTGGGCGCTGGAGCACTGCCCCCTCTCTCCTGTGCCCGTCACTCAGAACAATACATAGGTTCATGCCTTGCATTACCTATGTATTGTCTATGCCGCCCACTATTCAGGTGGATGGCCCCCTGTTAAGCGACCGACATATGAAGAACTGCGGCATTTATGGGCTTAAAATTGCATATCAGAAACAGTAAGGAAAATTGTCTTGCACATTACAGCCTGAGGGATGTAATTGGCTGCAGAAAAGTTAAATAGGGGACGCAGGGGGGGGGGCATTCCTTGGGTAAACACTGACAGGCTGCTCTGCCAATCATGTTCACCAAGTCTGTTTAATGGTAACATGATTGGCTGATGCAACATCAAGGGAAGGAGAAGACATCAAGGACAGAAGAAGGATGGCGCTGACCACAAGAAGGTAAGTGCAGGGCTGGGGGGGAACTGGCTGCATTGGAGGGGACAAAATGGCTGCATTAGAGGGAACAAAATGGCTGCATTAGAGGGAACAAAATGGCTGCATTGGAGGGGACAAAATGGCTGCATTGGAGGGGACAAAATGGCTGCATTGGAGGGAACAAATGGGGGCGTTTAATAGGCACCAGAGCAAAAAAGGAGGAAGTTTATTTCCTAAATTGGGGTTTGAACCCCCAAACATTTGGAGCAACAGGCGCCCCTGCTGGAAAGGTTAGTGAAGGGAAATATGCATGGAGGAGAAAAAAGGGGCAATCTAAAGCTTCAGGCATACATGAGGACAAAGGGGACATTCTCAGCATATTACAATCATGGTAATTAGGGAAGGATGAAAGAAATACAATACATTAGCATACATGTAATACATAAAATGTGATGTTAATGGAGAAAACTTACCCTAATATAGTCCTCCTGCAGGACTTGTATAATGGCAGAACAGGTGTCTGGGATTATGAGGCCCAGACCCTGGGGGGAGATGCCTGTCGTGAACTTCAAGTCCTGAAGACTTCTCCCTGTCGCCAGATAACGTAACGTGGCGATGAGCCTCTGCTCAGCACTGATGGCTTCCCGCATAACGGTGTCCTTCCTGGTAATATAGGGGGACACCAAAGCCAACAGTTCCTGAAAAACGGGGTCAGACATCCACAGAAAATTCCTGTAGTCCTCAGGATTATTCTTGACGATCTCCCGCAGCAGAGGCATGTGGCAGAATTGGTCCCGCTGGAGCAACCAATTCTTGGTCCATGAACTCCTCCTCACACCATTCATGGACTGGTCTTGGTCCAAAACAAGCAGACCAACACCAAGCGCACGCACAGCACGAACTCGACGACGAGAACGTCCAGGCGACATGGCTAGGAAACGGTCATCTTATCAGAACGTACAGAACAGAACGTACTTTAGAACAGCAAGGCCTATGAATAACGAACTGAAAAACAGAAACGAACAGGCAAGAACGCACTGTAAAACAGATACGACCTGCCTAGACGCCCTGAAAGTCAAGATACGAACCCACAAGCACAAACTGAACCGCAGAAAACGATCTGAAAAGTACGAAGACTGAAAAGCGCGAATCGTCTCTTCCCAAACTTTTACTTCACACGCGGTAACACGAGATCAGCAAAAGCAGCCCAAGGGGTGGCGCCAAGAAAAAAGATCTTCCCCTTTATAGTGCCGTCGTACGTGCTGGACGTGACCGCGGAGAACAACGAGGAAATTGGGAAATGTCAGTGTGTACGCATGGAAAGCTTGACGAGAAAATCGACAAGCTTAACAAGAATCTCGTCGAAAAAAATGACGTGTTTTTTACGACGAGAAACTCGGTCGTGTGTACGAGGCTTCACAGTCAAAAGATTGTAACACAAATGGCAGGGGGAGGGGTGGGGAACATGTACCCAGGCAAATACATTTATTTTTTAATTCCATTTGGTAGGGAGCAGCAATTTTAAAAATGCCTAAAGTCAAACTTTAGAAATGCACAAACCCTTTAAAAACTTGAAGACTGGACTGCTTAACTCCCTTTCAGTCCAGTCCATTTTTAAAGTTTTCTGCGTTGTCACACTTTGAATGACAATTACAAAATTGTATATAATTTTTTTAAACAGAATAGAGCTTTCTTTTGGTTTGTATTTCATCTCCACAGTTTTTTTTATTTTATTTTTATTTTTACTATATAAAGGAAAAAGGACCGACATTTTTGAAAAAAAAGTTATTCTTCTTCCATTCTGTTATAAAACTTTGCAAATAAATTTCCCCATACATGTTCAATGCATATTCTGCTACATTTCTCTGGTGAAAAGAAAACAACAGGTGTTTATTATTTAGTCTGTGTGAAAGTTATAGAGCCTAAAAACTATGGTAAATATATTTGAAAATTAATCAATCCTGATATACTGACTGCCTGTTTCATTTTTTGAGACCATAAAATGACAGGACAGTACAAACCCCCCCCCCCCCCCCCCCGAGGTTACATCTTTTGGAAAGTAGGCAGTCCAATGTATTTATTAAGAGGCATGGTGAGTTTTTTGAAGTTGCAATTTTTTTCCACAACTTATTGGAATAGAAGAAATTTAATAATATTTTTTTTTTTTCACAAAGTTGCCATTTTATTTATGCTTTGTTATGATTATAATTTAAGTTAATTCTCACAAACCGTATAGGCATACTTAGGCCCCTTTCACACGTGCGGACCATATGTCCGTATTTCATCCATCCGTTTTCGGATGAAATACGGACATACATGTATCCCTATGGGATAGCGGGTGTCAGCGGATGAACATCCGCTGACACCCGATATCATCCATCTCCGCTATAGTCTGTTTCTGCAGACGGAGGAAAATCCTATTTTTTTCCATCCGTCTGCAGAGCGGATCGGATGAACACGGACAGGCGGTCCATGTTCATCCGATCCCCCCATAGAGGAGAGCGGAGATCTGACAGGGCGGTCCCTGTACAGTGTGTAGGGACCGCCCTGTCATTTGCCGGAGCGATCCCCGCTGAGCAAGCGGATATGAAAGGAACGGATCCCTACGGGATCCGCATGTCTGAAAGGACCCTTACAAATACATCACAAAACACATTATACTTCTTCCCTGTATGAGAACACCTAATGTGTGAGGTTTTTCACAGCCTATACACATAGAGGGTCCCAAGGAACTCCTTTGGGCTTTCAAGTAGCGCAAATTACACATATGATTTCATAACTACCTATCACATTTCTTGAATCCCTGAAGTGCCAGGAGAGAGAAATAGCCACAAAATGACCACATTTTGGAAAGCAAATACGGTATTTTATGAAAGGCATAGCGAATCTTTGGAAAAAGTAATTTTTGGCACAAGTTTTTGGAAAATGCAGGAAAGAAAATGAAAATGTATGTAAAGTTGTCAATAAATAAGATATTTCTAACAAATATCACAGGCATATTTAGAATTACAGCCCAAAACACATTATGCTACTCCTTGTATCCAAGGATCACCTTTAGACATTCTAGGGGCATAAATTATGCATTTAATTTCTTGACTACCTATCACATATATAGACACTGTGACTGACTGCACTATTAGGGCTCGTTCACACATGAGGTTGGGTTTCAGTGAAACCTCATGGGTGAACTGCGGTTTTACTGCCCTCCAACCACTACCCCCTTTAGTCTGTAAAGGCAGTGGCTTGGAGCGTACACATGCTGCATCTGCAATGCTTTACCCCTGTTGTTTTCGGTAGGCATAGCACCTGTAGATTGCTTTCCATTCAAGTGAATAGAGGCGCTTGGGTAAAAGCAGGGTTAAAGCAGGCAGTGAGGAGGCAATACAACACCTTCCCATCACCGGCCAAATACTCTCATAAAAACAATCCAAACATGAATTGCTCTTCAGAGATCACTGCACATGTGAAAGAGGCCTTATTATGATGCTCAGACTGGTGTGGTGGTGATTAGGGACACTATGACTGGCTGCACTTTTAAGGCTTGTTCACATGTGAGGTTGGGGGTGCTAAAACCTCACAGATGAGCTGTGGTTTTACCGCCCCCAACCACTCCCTCTTTTAGCTGCAGAGACAGGTATCTGGGGAATACAAATGTCCTGGTTGCAATACTTTGGGCAGATATTATACCCCCTTTAATTGTGACCTATTCAAGTAAAAGAGGGTGCTTGTCAGGGCGGGCTGGGCCGGGGCGCAGGCATGCATTTGCCCCCTGGGCTTCTCTAATATGCTCTACAAAGGCTGCTGTGTCGCCAGCTCAGAACCGCACATGCACAGTTTTTGAGCTGGCTGAGTGCAGCAGCTATATCCAGTACAGTGAGCCAGCAATGTCTTCCCTGCCTCAGGGCCGACAGTCTTGTTACACAGAGCCCAGCCACTCCTCCACACGATTGGCTGGCAAAGGCTGGGCCTGCTCTCTCTCTTTCCCTGCCCACACTCCGGGCAGCCCATGTGCTGTCTGTGAAGAGGATGTGTGGGCGGGAAAGTTAAATCTGAGCAGTCGGCTGGAATCCAGTGAGTCTCCTGGGAGGCTGGAACCATACAAGTAAGTGAGCTCCTCCTCCCTCCCTCTCTGCAGCCAAAAGGTTTTTTTGTTTTTCTAGCAGCCTGTGACAGTACCTTGCCCTAGGTGTTATGATGTGGGCTCATACTGGCATGCTGCGTTTTTTCTGCAGTGCTGGCAGTCTTCCAGCATGTTGCCCCCTAGTTCCATAGAGGTTGCACATTTTTACTGCATGTTCTGAAATTGCACAAAACACCCTGCATGCTGCATCTTTGGTGCAATTCCAGAAAATGCAGCAAAAATGTGCAACCTGAGGGACTGTGACTGTGGAAAAATGCCAGTACACCATTGTGAGCCCAAAGACTTGTATTCACTTGCAGCAGGCACTGCCACTTCACTGAAAAGTGACAGGCAGAGGAGGTGATATCAAATTTCATCCCTGCCTGTTTTAACCCCCTAAATGCCAATCCCTCCGAATAATAGCATGATTCACTCTGAACAGATTATTTCCATTACTCTCTGTAGGTATTAGATGAGTTCTCACCTTATTGTTTGCACATCTAATACCTAAAGAGTTCTGGAAAGAAGGTGGAGTAAAAAGTGAATTTGTACACCTAAGTGGAGAACCCCTTTCAGAAGATTTGAGGATATTATTAAACCCAAAAGGCTGGTGGACTTAAGCCACCATAGACAGATTGAATTTTCTGCTGAACCAGTGCAGACTGGTTGTACAGAATTCAATCTATCAACTATCAACCAGCGTGTCTTTTTTTTTTTTGGCGATCACTGCTGGCTGCTATAGCTGCCAGCAGTGATCACTGTATTCTGATGGCTGGAAAACTTTCACCCTCACAGAGAGTGACCACTTCGCACTGCCCCCACAGAGAGTGACCTTTGCACTGCCCCCACAGAGTAACCTCTTTGCACTGTGGGCAATGTGGAGCAGTCTCTCTCTCTGTGCAGGCAGTGTCAAGTGGTCTCTCTCTCTGTGTGCAGGCAGTGTCAAGCGATCTCTCTCTCTCTGTGTGCAGGCAGTGTCAAACGGTCTCTCTGTGTGCAGGCAGTGTCAAGCGGTCTCTCTCTCTCTCTCTGTGCAGGCATTGTCAAGCGGTCCCTCTCACTCTGTGCAGGCAGTGTCAAGCGGTCCCTCTCACTCTGTGCAGGTAGTGTCAAGCTGTCTCTCTCTATCTGGGGTAATATGGAGCAGTCTCCCCCTCTCTCTCTCTGTGCGGTGAATGTGGTGTAGATGGATGGTGAGCTGATTCGGTGACAGTAAAATAAATCAACAAATGTCAAAGCTGCCAGCACACAAACAAAGTAAATGAAAATTTAAAATGGGAAGTCCGGCGGTTTATCTTGTTGTACCCCACATTGCTTTTTAGATCGTGATCACTTTTATCATTTGTCAACTACCTGTATGACAATTTTATGAAAATAAATCTGATACGGTTTTATTGACCTGCACCATTGGGAACCTTCCCTTGTGTCTCCATTCTTTCCATCTTCTTATCCTTGGAGCTCGCATGCTGGAGGAGTTTCTACTAGCTATTCAGCGTATGGGATCACCCTCTCCTGGACGGTTCGAGACATCCACGGCATCCTGTTCCATGATCCATGGTCTGTGAGACCTCAAGTCTATCTGACTCACTGTCGTATGGTAGCTGAGTCCAACATCTATGGTAAGAGTACCCCACCTATTCATTGTCTCAAGTGTTTTTGATTTGATGTCATCAGACAACATTTTGGTTCTTCACATGTGGTCATTCCGTGGGAAGCTTCCCTTGAAATGGGTCTGTGATGCTTGGACTTGTTACATTTATTAGTTTCATTTTAATTTATTTTTATCCTCAGTGGTGTTGAGTTCACTTCCAACAAGTGTACCCACCACATTTACAGAGACTCCATTGCATACTTTTGACTTACGGACTTTTATTCATAAGTTGTTTTTGGATTGTTTATATGCACTTGCATTCCTTCACGATAGCACATACTGGGTGTGGACTCCTTCAGTGGAACCACCCACACCATATTATTTCATTTGTGGTTTATTTTGATTCATGCACTGAAACTGTGTGGATTCCTTCCGGGAAAGCATCCACACCATAGTTTGTGGTTTAACTGATTTATGCACTGTATACTGCATTTAATCTATTATATGTTAGAATATCACTCCTACACATAGTGATATCCTTCACCAGTTTAGCGCTGCACTTCCCATTTTTCAGCTGATTCGGTGGTTCAATGGGCCACTTGACTGGACTTGCCCCCCAGACCTAAGGCTGCCAGCCCTCCCCTTGTGCTTGTGCAGGATCCAAGGTGTTAAAGCAGGCAGTGAGGATATGTTCCTCCATGCTATCTGAAGAGCGAGTTGAGCACTGGGACTTGTGTGGTGATCATGTACAATGACTGGCTGCTCTGATGACACTGTATAATAATGTAGCCAACCATTGTCTCTGATCACAGCCATAACAGTACAATGTATCAATGGCGATACCAGCCGTGGTGGTTCCCAGCCCACAGCAGTCGCACCTCTGAACATTCAGCACGTGGAACGTCTGATCCTGGATAAATCGATGCATAACCTGTCGTGAAATTGCACAAAAGACAAATCTTTCTGTGTGAACGGTGAACAGCACTGATGATGAAGTGAAGCACGCTATCTTAGGATGGTTCAGGCATACTGACAAATCTTTCTATGTCGAAAATTTCCAGGCATCAGTTAAACGCTGGGATAAGTGTATAAATGTAGCAGGGGAGTATGTTGAAAAATAAATGCAGTTACCAATCCTTAGAAAGAAAAAGAAAAGAAGGAGGGTGCACCGACCTAGTGCATTACCAGATATAAAAGTTTTATTGAAAATAGAATAAAAGCAATAGTCCTACTCACAAACGAGCTTAGGTAAAGGCTTTTCTGACAGTTAAACTCGATATCTTGGCACCTGCAAGCAGGACTTGATGACAAGAGGATCGAACGGTACCCCAAACGGCTGAATGGCTGACGCATTTCTGGGGCGCACCCCTTTCTTCAGAGCCTAGGCGGTCCGTGGTCTGAATAAAGGAGTGCGCCCCAAGAACGAGTCAGCCATTTAGCCGTTTGGGGTACCATCTGATCCTCTTGTCATCAAGTCCTGCTTGCAGGTGCCAAGAGATCCAGCTTGACTGTCAGAAAAGCCTTTACCTAAGCTTGTTTGTCAGTAGGACTATTGCTTTTATTCTATTTTTAATAAAACTTTATATCTGGTAATGCACTAGGTCGGTGCTCCCTCCTTCTTTTCTTTTACTTTCTAGCTATATGAATACCCATTGTTCTGAGGAGGGCTGCAAGACTCTACACTTTGCCTTAAACTAAAGACTGGACTACACCACCCGTGTCTAGCGAAACACCGGGGTGCAGGAGATTTTTTTGTTCAGTTACCAATCCTTGAAATTTGTTATTTTAAAAGTCCCAGTGTATATATATACTGCTCAAAAAATTTTAAGAAACACTTTGAAAACACATCAGATCTCAATGGGGAAAAATATCATGC
Organism: Rana muscosa; assembly: GCA_029206835.1. Classification (NCBI taxonomy): domain Eukaryota; kingdom Metazoa; phylum Chordata; class Amphibia; order Anura; family Ranidae; genus Rana; species Rana muscosa. The sequence goes on along the minus strand of CM055116.1, from coordinate 716,535,835 downwards.
TGGATATCCATACTGATATGGACTAGGTAATGTGTTAGGAAAGAAAGGATGCCACTTTGTTTGATGGAAATGAAAATTATCAACCCATAGAGGGCTGAATGCAAAGACACCCCGAAAATAAAAGTGAAAAAATTATGCAGCAGGCTAGTCCATTTTGCTGAAATTTCATTGCAGCAACTCAAAATGGTACTCAGTAGTTTGGCCCCCACATGCTTGTATGCATGCCTGACAATGCTGGGGCATGCTCCTAATGAGACGACGGATGGTGTCCTGGGGTATTTCCTCCTACATCTGGACCAGGGCATCACTGAGCTCCTGAACAGACTGAGGTGCAACCTGGTGGTTTTGGATGGACCGAAACATAATGTACCAGAGGTGTTCTATTGGATTTAGGTCAGGCAAGCGTGGGGGCCATTCAAAGGTATCAATTCCCTCATCCTCCAGAAACTGGCTGCATACTCTCACCACATGAGGCCGGGCATGTCGTGCACATGAGGAACCCAGGACCCAATGCACCAGCGTAGGGTCTGACAATGGGTCCAAGGATTTAATCCCGATACCTGCTGGCAGTCAGGGTGCAATTGTCTAGCCTGTAGAGGTCTGTGCGTCCCTCCATGGATATGCCTCCCCAGACCATCACTGACCCACCATCAAACTGGTCATGATGAACGATGTTACAGGCAACATAACGCTCTCCATGGCTTCTCCAGATCCTTTCACATCTATCACATGTGCTCAGGGTGAACCTGCTCACATCTGTGAAAAGGACAGGGCGCCAGTGGTGAACCTGCCAATTCTGGTGGGGCTATGGCAGTGCTCATCCTTTTCCTCCTTGCACAAAGGAACAGATATCAGTCCTGCCGATAGATTAAGGACCTTCTACGGCCCTTTTCAGCTTTCCTAGAGTAACTGCCTGTCTCCTGGAATCTCCTCCATGCTCTTGAGATTGTGCTGGTAGACACAGCAAACCTTTTGGCAATGGCACAAATTTATGTGCCATCCTGGAAGAGTTGGACTGTCTGTGCAACCTCTATAGGGTCCAGGTATCGCCTCATGCTACCAGTAGTGACACTGACCCTAGCCAAACGCAAAACTAGTGAAAAAAACTCTGAAAAGCTGACTATTTGCAGGGTGTCTTTGAATTCAGCTCTCTATAGGTTGATCATTTTAATTTTTATCAAACAAAGTGGCATCCTTTTGTTCCTAACACCTTACCCAGTCCATATCAGTATATATATCCATCATGATATTTTTCCCCATTGAGATCTAATGTGTTTTCAAAGTGTTCCTTATTTTTTGAGCGGTGTATATATATATATATATATATATATATATATATATATACACACACACACACACACACACACACACACACACACACATACATATACACACACATACATATACACACACATATACACTGTATATATATATATATATATATTTATTTTATTTTTTAACACACTGTCATCAGAGCAAGTGCAGTGTTGCTATGGTAATATTGTATTTCTATGGCAAAGACAATGGCTGGCTACACTAACACCCACCCTAGTGACACTGCACTTACTATGGCACAGTATAAAAAAAATTATTATACAGTGTGTATATATATATATATATATATATATATATATATATATATATATATATATATATATATATATACACACATACACTATATTGTTAAAAGTATTAAGACGCCTGCCTGATGAGCGAGTTTGAGATGGAAAAGTTTTACTGGCCTGCACAGAGTCCTGACCACAACCCGATAGAACATCTTTGGGATGAATTTGAGCGAAGACTGCGAGCCAGGCCTTCTCATCCACATGAGTGTCTGACCTCACAAATGCGGTTCTGGAAGAATAGTCAAACATTCCCATAGACACACTCCTAAACCTTGGACAGCCTTGCCAGAAAATGTTTAAACTATTATAGCTGCAAAGGATGGGCCAACTCAATATTGAACCCTATGGACTAAGACTGGGATGCCATTAAAGTTCATGTAGGTGTAAAGGCAGGTGTCCCAATACTTTTGGTAATATAGAGTAGCATAGTAAATTGGTGGCATTCATAAAGCAATGCAGAAACATTTAGCTGTTCTAACTGTTATATAAATCAACTTTAATTAAGATATTCTCAAACTGTATCAGAACAGAAAGACACTGTCACTGTGCTGAAGTATTAAGTCAATGAATAGTAAGCATTTAGAATGAGAGAAAAAGAATACATACACTTACATATATGTGTAAAGTATACAGAGAAATAAGGCTTTTAAAACTTTAGCTCAGATTAACAAGATTATTTACATTAAGCTGATCATTTGCACAATTACCTCTAAAAAATGAAAAAAGAGTATAGTCACCTTTAAAAAGAGATGTTGTTCATGCTTAATTACACTATGTTTTTTATAGACTTTTCCTCTCCTTCGGTTATCTGAAGCTTTTCTGTGCTTGTAATATATATTTAGTACAAAATAATCATGCAATATCACATTCTCATATAATGAGCTGAAAGTCATTTTAACATAAACACCCTGTGTTGTATTACAAGTAATTGCTGCTATAATCAATATCCTACTTTAATTAGAATACTGGAAGGAAACAAGCTAAATACATAGTTGAATTAATTTGAGCCTGTTCAATAAACCAGAATTTTCCTTGTAAGTATTTTGTTACGTAAATGTGCTCATAGCTGCTGCAAATAAATGCTGAAAAGGGTTATGGCCTGCTTTCAACCTACATAAAAAGTGCTTTTAATATCTTACTGGATTCATGGATTAAGGTTGAAAGACAAATTCAGTGAATCTATTATAGTATGCTAAAGGGAAAGTATGGTGTATTTTTAATGAGTACATATTTAGAGGTTTTTTTTTCTATTATTTAGACCAAGTTTTAATGTGAATTACACATTTTAAATGTTTGCTGCTCAACAATAATTGCTTTATTAGATGTAGAGATTTGAAGATTAGCTGCTAGAGGTAGAAAACATCTCACTTGCAATCTTTCTTTTTCCCTTTCTAAAGCTATTAGGATTATACATCAAACACACAGGTAGTGCACCATTTTCAATAAGTAAGCCAACACATGGGAATATGTATAAATCAGTGAATGTGATCTTTACCAAATATTGACAACTTCCAAGTGCCTATTTATTGCCTGTAATTTAAAACACCTGCAATGGGAATCTCATGACTCTGCATCTGTTATATTGCCCAAAACGAGACAAGACAATATGGCTGGACTTCTCTTTATCTGCTGGTGATACATTTAGTGAGGTACAATTTGTCTCTCTGTTGTGTATGACTCCCTACTCCTAGCTTGAAACCTTAGCAAAGGTATGACGTATGATGTATGCATATTTACAGCATGTTAAAAGCTTAACCAATATAAGGAATGATATCCAAATAAGCAAAGTGTATCCTTAATGAAATATATGACATTTAACACCAAACTTCTTTTTTTCTATTTAACACCATGAATCAGAGATTATTTGGTTGGTTGACACATTTATATCAAAAACTTCAAAGTTTCTAGGACATATCTGTTATGTTTAGCTCCTTTCCCCCTGCCACTGCAATTAATGGCAATAACTGACTGTGAAAATATATTTATTAGTTGACAGACCTTTACATTCATATTTGCTTTGCAAAATGCTTGCTTGTATATTGTAACAACATCCCTGCATCAGTGGGAAAGAAAAGGAAGCAGTTATTGCTAACTAGTAATGAACACTTGCAAATCGAAAATGCACTGTGACTGTGATGAATGATGATTATGATGAGATTTGGTGCTGAGCATGGGTACACCCTAGTAATCCATAACTGACTGATTATAGCAATTAGCAGAAGCATGAGGCAATGTCCTGCACTTAGAAATGATCCCTGTTCAGACTTTATTAGGAAGGTTACTTCTAATGTCATTGTAACACCCCTTGTGGCAGGTTGTTTAGCCAGTTCCTCCACCAGTGCATACAATATAATTTGCAGCAATGAATGTTGGCTACTTCTGCCATTGCTCTTGATCACTCTTCTTGGCCTAGGACCTTATTATGAAACTTTTCACAACACAGTTGTTCAGGGCACCCCTATCCAGTGGTTAAAGACCAAGTGCTTCAGGGGTATGATTAAGCACTGACCTTCAGTGTGAAACATGTAAGCTGTTACCCCGGCTATGCTGTGATGATTTTTGGTGTGATCTTCCATTTTTTACAATAAAGGCGACCGTCAAAGGTTTTTTGGAGTGCGGCTGTCCATATTTTTTATTTTCTCCTCTATATGCCAAGTGCTTCAGGGGTTGTTCTAAGCACCCTGCCCAAATAACACAAGGGTCTCAGTCTACAAGGAATGTGGTCCAGATGAGAAATAAGTCACCACTGCCAAACTGGCCAGCCCTCCTCCTCCTCCTGGCCAATACCAAGTTACTAATCAAGCTAGTCCCTGTACTTACACTCCAGGTATAAACTTACTCTTAGTCCCAATAGTAATAAAGCAATTCAGTCCACATCCTTCTTTAACTCTTTTCTACTATGCAGATTTTTTATTTTTTTAAAGAGCATAGCCAACATGGTTGTATAGTACATTGATGACCAAATCCAGATTTCTTGACCCCTTAAGGGAATTGCTTTAGTAACAACATTGTCCACCTATTCTAGTAGTTCCCACTCAAAAGAATGATCCAGCTTCTTATCTAAAAGCTATAATTCCTCACATTGCCTCAGTTAGATGCCCTTCTCTTCTCATTAGCAACTCCTCCCAGGGTTCCCTCCAGCTTACTATTTATACTATTAAGTAAACATTCCAGAGTGACAGGCTTGTTGCCTAGAAGTCCCTGGGTGGAACTTACCCCAAAAAAGACAATCCATCACCATTTACAGAAATATGGAGGCATCTACAAAAAAAGACATCTAGTGGCACCATTAAATATTGCACTTTAGCCCACACTAGGAAAACAAAAAAGGTTCTTACATTCCCCATCTTTGCCTTGGCCCACTGTCAGGCTAGCTAATCGTAGAAAATGGGTCCCCCCTCCAAAGGCATATAACCATCCTAGCGGAAACATGCAACATACAGGCAATCAAATACTGTATATCGATTAGTTAATGCTTCAGAAAAATGTATGCACATTCTTGAAAATTGTTTATGAAAAACATAAAATAGACTCACATTAATTATAACAAAACATGGCACAAACTAAATACAAAAATAAGGGTCAGGATACTGCACTGACTTCCCAGTCTCAGGGTGATTTCTGATCACTGATAACACTGTGTCCTCTGTCTGAGGACAAACCAGCTGAACTTGATTCTTAAGAATTTGCTAATCATAGCAGAATTCACAGAAACACCACTTGGATTCCTTGTAAGTTAACTTAGCTGGCAGTTTGATGTCAACTGACTCTGCTGCAGAATGGGTCTCCACTTTGGCCATTTTGGTGTATTTGGAGTCATTGGAGAGATAACCCAATCCTGTGTCAGATTCCTCTCATGCAAGAGACATCCCAACCCTCAATGATGGAAGGAAGACCTCTGAGAGGCAAAGGAACCCTGTACCGACAACTATAGACATCCATGGAAGTCCAACCACAGACTCTGATACTGCTTCTTGCAATAACATCTTCATATGTCAGGCCAGCTGCAAATCTCTAGATTCTCATTGTTCCGGGTAACATCTGGAACAAGAAATTACAGCAGCAGTGCACCCATGATGTGGCTTCAAATTAAACTGGGAGGCAATTCAAAAACACAGGCAACAACAACCAGTCCCCTTACTTACTTCTAAGGTATAGGCTTACCATTAGTCCCATAGGAATAACAAAACTCCATTCACATCCACCTTTAATTGTTCTTTACTGTGAAAATACTTGATTATCAACAGTCAATAGATAGCATGTTTCCATAGCACGTGGCTGGCAGGACTTTTCAAAAAGGGCAATCCACAACCAGCCACAAAAATATGGGAACATCTGCAGCATTAAATATTACACTTTAGCTTAAACTAAGAAAGTACAGGGCCTTACAACATTACACCTCTTAATTGGGAAATATGTCAACAAAATGGAGGATGGAAAGGTATATGAACCAATATAGGGATTGCACCAATAATTGAAAATAGTACAAATGATTTTAAACAAACTGCCAACAAATTTGCAGAAAGTCGGTTAGTGCTGTCTGGGCCTAAACTCCATTCTTGCACTTTACTGAAATTGAATTGAAAATAACGCAAGATTTCATCAGTAGGCGATTCGCAAGGACTCCTGTAATACATGACACCGCTATCCCAGGAACCCTTGCAAATCGCCTAGTGACGTAATCGCCTAGGCGAGGAGGGGCGGAAGCCCAGAAGAAATAAAAGAAAAAGGGCATTTCTAAGCAAAAAAAATTTAATAAAAATGCCAAATGTGAAAAGGATGAGCTAAAGAGATGGAATATAGAGAAAGTTCAGAAAATGGGTGGAACTCCGCTTTAAGAATAAAATCAGTGTTAAATTAGTCAAACGTTTTGCTTGGGTCCAAAATAACAATGGGAAAAATATATTGCTAGGCACATATACAGTCATTATGTTTATACTTTTGGCATTTGGCATCATGATTAATCTAGAGTAGATCTAAATTGTGGGACTTTTTAAATAAAGGACCTGTCAAAAACTATATTTGTGAGTAGGTGTACTATGTACCTGGCTGCCCCCTTATTGTTAAATGGGGCTTCTATATACCTATAAGTAGGCTTGTGCAATTTGTTTCGTAACGAATCAAAATTCGTCCGAATTTAGCAACTTTCGGACATTCGGAAGCATTCGAATTTCCGAACAGAGCAATTACGAATAAAACCGAATCCGAAATAAATTATACCGCAAAATAGCGAATGCCCGAAGGTCTTCGGCATAATTCGTTATGAAAAAAGTTACGAATGTACGAATCCATTCGAAGCACAATAACACTCACTCTGCTCTCTGCTTCTCCCTCACCATGCTGAACTCCCTCTCAAAATGGTGTACAGGGGCGGAGGCTATAGCCGCATGAAAAAACGAAAGTAAAATACGAGATTTCAAATCCATTCGAAGCACAATAACACTCACTCTGCTCTGCTCTCTGCTTCTCCCTCACCGTGCTGAACCCTCTCAAAATGGTGTACAGGGGCGGAGCCTATAGCCGCATGTAAAAAACGAAAGTAAAATACGAGATTTCGAATCGTTACAAATAACCGCTATGTATTTAGAAAAGTACAAATCCATTCGAAGCACATTAGGCATAATAGGCAGCGTCGTTGTGAGAGAGACACGGAAAATTACGAATCAACGAACCCAAAAAAAGTTACGAAAGTAGGAGTTGTGTCCAGAATCAACGAAAAACAACGTACTCTACCGAAAGTACGAATTATAAAGCAACAAAAAATTCAACGAAAAATGTCGCTTGCAAAAATACGAATGAGTCTGAACACGAAAAATCCCGTCTAGCAAAAATACGAATGATTACGAATCAACAGGACCGGAAAGAAACGAACCGAAACGGAACAAATTTTTCCGTTGTGCACAAGTCTACCTATAAGCACCCCATCCACAGACAGCAACATTTGTGACCAGGTATGGCTCAGGAGGAGGGTTCTTGATTTGTCTAGACTTTGCTCTTAAAGAGTCTGGTGTAACTTATGGGAGAACACCCACACTGTTTTTTTTTTTTTTTTTTTTTTTTTTGCGGAGTAAACCCAGTAAAATCCATACCAGACCCTCATATAGGATACTGGTCTGGTATAGATGAATGAAATAAAACAGCTTTTTTAATGGTTCACTGTAAAAATTACTAAAATTGATGCTCTCCACCAAACAATTTTTAACTTTTCTTTTTTTTTTCTTTGGTACATTCCCATCCCCCACATGCCATTTGTTTGGCAATTCCTTACCAATTAGCCCAGAGGAAGCTCAGAAGATGGTCTGAACTTGTTTTAACACTCGGCTCTCATTGACTTCAATAGGGCTCAGATTTGGAACCCGAACTTTAGTAAGGTTTGCCGAAACCTGCTCAAACTGAACCCAGGTACATTTGTCTCATCAATAGTGTTCACAAGAAAATATAAACCTGGAAAGCCCATGAAATCCAAGTTGTATGAATTATTCCACCTTACAAAGAACTGATTGCAATTAGAGTTGCTCAACCCTGCTCAGATCGTGGAGCAATTGGTCCAAGGCTATTATATCAGAGCATTGCTGGTAAGATACAGTAGTGGATTAGGCAAAGAAACCCAAAGAATATAAACAAGCTGGTGTCCCTTGTTAAGTGACATACTGCCACCGAGGTCTATCTCCAAGAGCTTCCCTCTGAGCCAATAACCCCCATAAACAGGAAAACCCCATCCTTGGGTAAGATTGTTGCTTTGTTTCCATGGAGTAACCAAGTAGTGAGATTTCCATGGGTGTCAGATTTGAACCTATATAAACAGAAAATTGTTAGTGCACTTCAATTTCTCTGGGATTGCACAGTTGTTGCACCACCTCTATTAGGGTTCCCAATACAAAATATGCACACACACAATGCTGATCAGTGTCATACCAAGTTCTTATATACTTTACACCAAGAATATTTGGAAACAATGTAGCCCACTCTGTTCATATTATCAGCATCCTGCGATCAGACAGTTTGGGGTTGATTTACTAAGAAAAAGGGAAAGCAATGGTCGCTCTACATCTAATTACTTCTAATTAAAAAATTTGAGACCTCAACTAGGTGAACATGAGAATGGAAAAAGCGCACAAGTATAGGCGAACATGAGTTAGTAAATGTGAAATTGGCACAGTCGCGTTTCCGCAAGTGGCAATTGCAAACGAGTTTACTATATGGAACTGTACTGCAGCCATGATCATGTGTGTACATGTATACTAATAAAACATTCTTATGTGGGATGTGCTACCTTGTGTGTAGCTATTTATCTATATTACAATTATAGTTCCTAGTTTGTTTTCTTCTTTTGAATGCAGCTCTGAATGAATATTACAGAGTAATGTCTGCTATTCTGTAAGGTTACATGTATTGAACATTTACAGTTACATATCTGTTATATGTTTTTTGTTTTTTTTTTCATGTTAAATTCATTTTTTATGAGACTTTGAAGTTCTAATTATCTATGTTCACTTGTTACTCATACTACATTATGCAGGTCTAAGCATACCTAGCACAATGGCTTAGTGGTCTGCACTGATGTCCAAAAAGAAGTTTAAATCCCAATCAAGCTACCACCCGATTAAGGTAGCTGTGGCGATTTTTTCAGCGCATAAGTGAATTAAAAAAATATAAAAAAAATGTAAACTAACACCCTGCGTGTTTACTAGTGTTTTGATTTATTTAATTCCAGACAATAATATTTTTTAATAATTGCATACCATTGCATGCATTTGAGAAAATTAATATTATGGAAGCAACCATGCTGATGTGGCATTGGCAATTAGGCGTTCGCCTATTTTGATCATATTCTGCGGATTACAATGTAAGATTTAAGTAGGTGATACAATCTTTTGGGATTTAAACCCATGGTCTGAGTGCTTCCAGGTAGGAGTGCAGACCACTATGCCACTGTGCTGAGCACAATTATACCTGGAATATACATTAGCACCATGATTAACAAATTCACATATTGTAGCAATAGAACTCAATATTCTCATAAAATATAAATGCAACATTCAAAAATATTTCAAAATAAAGTAGACGCAAATTCTCTACATTAATCCTTAAACACTTTTTGCTTACATCCATGTGTAATTTGTAACCTCAAAACACACTACAAATATCATGAAACTGCAATATAATGCAATAGATTGTAAATCAATATCCCATACATGAAAAAATTATTATAACTTCCAAAAAAAAAAACTGCAAATGTCATATATCTGCAATATTAAGCAATAGATTTATGCATCAATGTCCCATTACTGAAAAAAAAGAAGAAAAAAAAAGGGAACACTTGGACCGCAGGTGAGGAGTATATGTCCACCTTTAGGCTGTCCTCAAAAACCAATCTCTTCAGAGAGGTCTATCTTGCCTCTAACTAGCTAACTGCACTTTTATTTTTGCCATCAGCTCATCCTTAGTCAGTATTACCTTTTGTATCATGATTTGACCCTTATAAGTTGTAAGCTATAACAAGCACGGTCTTCTGTTCCCTCTTTTACTGAATTGTATTGTAACTGTACTGTCTCCCTCTATTTTGTAAAGCACTGACCAAACTGTTGGTGCTATATAAATCCTGCACAGTAATAAAAATAATACCGCTGTGTAGCTCTCCCAAAGCAAAGTGTACAGTATATGTTAATGTTGAGCTTTATCTTTCTGTTATGTTACATAAAAGTCCCACAAAATGATTTTAATTAGCAAACTACGTTGATTATATTATGTATATATGTGAAATCTCCATTAATAGCTGTAAAATATTGTAATTATGAATATATTTCATTTGGCTCGCATCTATGAAAGCCGGGCAAAAGGGGGTCACAGAAGCGCTTGTTAAGGGTAGACAATGCGGGGCCAGACTTGTATTTACAAACAATGGAGAGCCAATTCCATTGTTTTACACCTACTCCCTTCAAAAGGATCCCATGCTGGGATATGCAATGAAGGGAGTCCAACCTGTAATCAATACCTAACCCCCTGGGAAAATTAAATTAAATCTCCTGGCAAAAATAATCACCAGGATTTGCATGAAAGGGGGCTGACTTATGTAGTAAGCCATCCAATCATGATCAAAGCTAGGCCAACCTATGGGGCATCAGCATAGAGGGATATACTCAGAAGCATATCCGAGAGGGATCTCTCTTTTTTGGAAGGGCAGCCTGCAGGATGGTTCTAAAGGGTAATTATGGGAAAAGGTCTGGCTTACATGTAACTGTATATGTCTGTACTTTAATGTTTTAGAAAAATGTGCTCTGTATCCCTCATGTAAATATTGTATTTTAACCTACTATTTCCTTCTTGTATAAGACTATATAGATATTTTCTGTGTATTAGATAGATTCTTTAACAATGCATAATACATGTTATTATGTTAACGTTTTCACTTCTGGTCAAAAGAACTCTCATTTAATCCACCTCATATCTTTGAGATATTAAATCTTAAATATAGATTTTAAAGGTCAACAGGTAAAAATGTGAATCCTGTACCCTGCACGTGCTGTTTTACATCCGCTCCCATGTTCCTGTACCCAGCCCTGATTCCTCCCTTCCTTGCATCTTTGGTATTCCTTCTTACCCATGTTCCTCATCTTGTGTGTGTATATATATATATATATATATATATATATATATATATATATATATATATATATATTTATGGTTGAAGCCCTATATCCGATACAGATATGAATAAGATAGATAGACTTAACATAAGACTTACAACATGAAATGGACCTGAAGTGTGCCCTGATCTGATGGACGGTATGCCAAAATAAGGGGGCATACCCAAGATTAGAATGAATATTTTGTGGAGAGAAATGAATTTTGAGAAATGCCCTAAAAAAGGGAATGGGAGGGTGGGTATCACTCACAGGAAACCAACGAAGACTGCAGGTGAGTGGGCTGGTTAAATAGCCCCCCGGGCTCCTCCCATAAATTCAGGCCAGCATACTGGCCTTCTAACTTATGGTTGAAGCCCTATATCCGATACAGATATGAATAAGATAGATAGACTTAACATAAGACTTACAACATGAAATGGACCTGAAGTGTGCCCTGATCTGATGGACGGTATGCCAAAATAAGGGGGCAAAAACATTCAGGTAGGGATGTAGTTTTATTGGTTTTAGCTTTGTTCATTGAGCAAGTTTGGTGAATGCTTGTGCCATTTCCACCTGAGGATTGGAGGATGTGCTGGATGAAGCAGGCAGACTTCCACCTGTCAAGTCTCTTAATAGTCGTGATCTGGGACCCCACACCGGGATGTGGCCGAGGCCGCTCCAATACGATAAGAGCGACTGGAGCACTGACTGGGGTTGAGGTGTGGTAGCGTGGAAGAGTGAGTGAGTGAGTGTGAAGGTGACAGGACCCAAATTGACCTAACCGCCCCACCGTTGATCCAGAGGAAGGCGAAAACCCCAGCCGAGCCTAGGCCAATTGCTACAGCAGGGGAGAAAATTCCTTCCTGATCCCCCGAGAGGCGACCGGGTGAACCCTGGATCAACTTCATATGGTTGGTTGTGCCCCAATGAATTCTCATGTGTTTGATGAACTGGCAGGCACTCAAGGGTTTGATCGGAAAAGGTAGTAGGGGACAAGAGTTTGACTGTTCAGGTAGGAGTGACAGAAGGCGATCGAGTAAGGTTACTGCACACCAGAGATTGTTTGTTTTTAGAGTTAAATGTCTAACCCGGTGCCTGATCGCTAGGTTTTGGATAGTGGCAGGTGGAGGATGAAACGATCATGGTAGCGAGCCAAGTGAGGTCTACGTAGAACTTGGCCGGCGGGGTAGCTGCGGGTGAACTCGCTAGGACGCAAGAACCCGTGGTAGGCCGAGTCGAAGGCTGCTTGAATGACCAGGCTGGGGAGAAGGCCAAATGGGGAACTAGCGAGGGTAGTGGACATTAACTGGTGCTGAGGGCATAGTTGTACGGGCCTGCGTAGGAAGGACATAACTTGGACTTGCCTTTACTAATAATATCAGCCGTGGCCTGGTTGTCGGTGGTGAAGGCCACGGTTTGTCCTGTCCAGATATGACCCCCAGAGCTGAGCGGCTGCCACGATCTGGTATTGTTCGAACAGGGAGGAAGTCCAGGTAAACCCTGGGATTAGGAGTGTCTCTGGAAGCCATGGTCCTGCAAACCAATAGTGGCCAAAAATTGCAGCGAAGCCTGTGGAGGCTGCGGCATCTGTCACTACCAGCGTGATGGGGGCGATATTGATGGTATACTTTGATACTGTTTCACGTAGTAAGGAACTCCTCCCATAATGACAGGTCCGCTACTGCCGCGGTGTCTAAGTTAAGGATCTGAAGTTAAGGATCTGATCGGGGTCCTGTGTCTGGGAGAGGAAGACCAGGAGGCGTGATACAAAAAGATCGACCCTCGGGAATGATCCTTGCTGCAAATTGAGCATTCCCGGGAGAGACTGAAGCTGCTCCTTAGTACACCCCCGTGTACGGGTGAAGTCTTGGAGAACTGACCTGACGCGGGTCGGCTTTAGGGACGACAAACGTAGTGAAAGCTAGTTTGAGTGTTTAGCACGACAGAGAATAGGTGAGCAGCCAAGTTGCTACTGGAGATGAGTGACCGATTCGAGTCGGAATGCTTGCAGCGACTGCAATTAAGCCGCTTTATTGGAAAAATGAAAACAAAGTTAGCGGAAATTTTGAGTATGTAGGAACGACCGTGCGCAACATTGTATATGCAGATGGAGTGAATTGTAAAGGTTTATGCTTGATATTGGACGTAAGGCCAGGGATCTGAATTGTAAGTACCACTTTATTGGTATCACTGATGCGAATAGTTCGAATTGGGCTGAGGTGTGAGCACCGGTGGGGTTTGGTTTGTAAAGGATCTTAAACGTTGAGCCGGTGCTGCGACTGGACTCGGATCGGTCGGTGAAGTTTGTATTGCCGAGGATCCGAATCGTTGCGCCAATGATGCAACTAGATTTGGAACGGCTGTAGATGTAAGGTGATGAGGGAGCTCATGTTCCGGATCCGCGTCGTTGCACTGATGATGTGACTAGACAGATCGGCTGATGGTGTTAGTGGTTGAAGGGGTTTGTGATTGCTGAGGATCTGAATCATAGGGCAGACGTTGCGACTAGATTCAGATCGGCTGTTGGTAAGTGCTTGGTACACATACTTTTTTATTTTAATTTTTTTATATATATTTTTTTTTATATATATATATATATATATATATATATATATATTTTTTTTTTTAGGGAAAATTACGTCCAACCTGGTACAGGGTGGACCTACTTGACTGACCTGGCGGAGAAATGACAGGTGGTGAGGGGTTTGACTAGCTGATTTGAACACGACAGACTGCATCTGTTGTTTCATACACGCTGTTACACTCGGCACTGGTTTAGTGCCTTTTACATGTAAGTGCATTTCTTTTTATTAAATATCCTTTTATATGCGGAGAACACTATGGTCTGCCTGTCTTTTATATATATATTTATATACACACCTCATTGGAGTCATTTGTGATCCGGTCCATCTGCTGTTGTCATCCAACTATCCCGGAGCTGCAATACATGCCTGAGACGTATATACCCATATGGGAAGGTATCTGTGACTCTCTATAACCAAAGGGTCCACTTTGGGAGGTGAGCGGCCATTCTTATTACTGGTGAAGGTCTCTCACTGTGTTCACATCATCTGCATGTTTCCGATTCTATAAATCACTCTAGAAGATCACTGGGATTGTCTTTTGATCTATGGACTTGTTCAGTGCTGCACTGCCTTTTTATATAAGTGAGCGGATCGGATGGTGGAGCGTGTAGGAGAAATTAGTGACAAAAATGTCCCATGACAGAGGCATGAATCGGTGCGCCGCAGGTGCGACTGACAATGACCGGGCTCTGAAGCATGTACTGAATTGAGGCCAACTACAACTGGGGCATGCTTAAGACGAGCCTGCACACGAGAATGCAAGTGGGTTCGAATCAGATGCGTGACAGTGAAACAAGTGACAGAAATTTCCCATGACAGACATGAATCGTGCTGCGCTGTGCGAGGAACAGCAAGCGATCTCTGGAGCATGTACTGAAATGGGGCCAACAGCGACTGGGGCACGCTTGAGACGAAGCTGCACCTAAGGATGGGCGTGGATTCGAATCAGATGTGTTACAGTGGAACGAGTGACAAAAATGTCCCATGACAGAGGCATGAATCAGTGCGCCGCAGGTGCGACTGACAACGACCGGGCTCTGGAGCATGTACTGAAATGAGGCCAGCAACAACTGGGGCACGCTTAAGACAAGTCTGCACACGAAAATGCACGTGGATTCAAATCAGATGCGCGATAGTGAAATGAGTGACAGAAACTTCCCATGACAGAGACTTGAATCGGTGCGGCGCTGTGCGAGGAACAGCAAGCGATCTCTGGAGCATGTACTGAAATGGGGCCAACAGCGACTGGGGCACGCTTGAGACGAAGCTGCACCTAAGGATGGGCGTGGATTCGAATCAGATGTGTTACAGTGGAACGAGTGACAAAAATGTCCCATGACAGAGGCATGAATCGGTGTGCCGCAGATGCGACTGACAACGACCAGGCTCTGGGGCATGTTCTGAGATGAGGCCAGCAATTGGGGCACGCTTGGCGAACCTGCACACGAAAATGCGCGTGGATTCAAATCAGATGCGTGGCTGTGACATGAGTGACAGAAATTTTCCATGACAGAGGCATGAATCGTGCTGCGCTGTGCGACTATCAGCAAGCAAACTCTGGAGCATGTACTGAAATGAGGCCAGCAACTGGGACATGTATGGGACGAACCTGCACATAAGAATGCGTGTGGATTCAACTCAGATGCGTGATGGTAACGTGAATGACAGAATTCTCCCATGATCTAGGCATGAGACGGTGCGCCGCATGTGCGGCTGACAACGAGCGAACTCTGGAGCATGTACTAAAATGAGGCCAGCAACTAGGGCCCGCCGGGACGAATCGGTGCATTGTGGATGCGACTTGGATTCATATCAGAATGATGCAGAGGAAATCACTATCGATGCAAGACAAATCAGTAGCTATGTGCAGGGTTTTATGAGGAGAGAGAAGGGTGTGCGAGATGAGACAAATGAAATTACTATCAGTGGAATGAGATGACAAACTAGCGGGGACGAACCAGTGAGTCGCTGATGCGACTAGATTCGACCGGAGGGTAATGCAAAGTAAAATAACTGTAATGATAGACAGTGCATTCTAAGTGACATAAGCCTACTACTTGGCGTGAAACAACAAGAAAGTGGGAAAAAAAAAGCACAAAACGAAACTGATAAATAGCTCTGCGTTTGTGTTCACGAATTGCACGACAAGACTGTGGTCTTGCACGAGGCTGAAATAAGTCTGCATATGGAGACTTGACTAATGACTCGCAAGTTCCACAGCGGGGTTTTGATGACATGGTATACCTGGCAAACAGTGCGTGAAGCAAAGAAATTGCACGAATCCTACCTGTGACAGTTTGAAAACTTGATGTACGAAAAGCATGGTGGGTGTCCAAGACATCCAAAAAGTGTGGTGTTACGCCATGCATGACGCACAAAAAATTATCTTGGTTTGGTAAACGAGTGAGAGGAAAAAACGTGTACAAACAATACGCAAGTTCCGCTGCGGGAACTAAAACACACGGCATGAAGGCAAACAACAAATGGCAACGATGGAAAGTATGCAACGTATGTGACCCGAATCAGTTCGTAAATATACAAAAGGAATCCGATACGAATCGGTAGTGAGGAGTATAGAATTAATGTAATGCAAATTGGTTGTATAGTGTATGCTGCCCTTTACTCTAAAACTGAACACCAATCAATCACCCCTCCCCCCAGGCTAACCAGTGCAGAGAGGCAGCAGGTGGGACTAATTAGAGTCTCCCTTTTTTTTCCCCCTCTTTTTTTTTTTTTTTCCCAACTGGAAGAGACGGCAACCTTATGGACAGTGAATCTTTACTTCCAGTGAAACCTACGGCGAGTGATATCGGACAATGACCGAAAGCGACTCGGAGGTTTGGATTTATAAATGAATCGTATGTATGGGACAGACAATAACTCAGAAGCAGACTTTTAAAGAAAGGAATGCAGGACAGGAAGCATTACTAATTGCAAGATTGTACCTGACGCAAAAGATTCGAAAAGTACCTGCGATAGTGAGCGGGAACCGCCGACGAAGACCACGAACGAAGACGCCGAAATGCCCTGCGATCGAAACGCCAGGACTCACAAACATGAGGTGAGCTGGTAAGAGTCGGCCCAGTGAGATCCATTATCACTCACAGGAAACCAACAAAGACTGCAGGTGAGTGGGCTGGTTAAATAGCCCCCCGGGCTCCTCCCATAAATTCAGGCCAGCATACTGGCCTTCTAACATATATTATATTGTACAAATTGTATATAGTTAGCTTGTTTGGCTTCCTGTTAGTGAGGCATTTTGGTTATATAGTTGTAATTCACTAGTATCTTCAAGTTTGCTTGTTTCCTGTTTGGTGTGTGGATGCCTTTTGTTTAATTATCAATACATTTTCTTCACTATATATAGTCTGGTCTCAGTTTCCAGGTGTAGCCAAGCAGATCTAGCCATAATTGCTGCAAATCCCTGACATAAGCATTAAATAAGAGAATAAAGAGATTGTGTCTATGATTGTAACACAGGTTCCCCATATATGTACGAGTATATCGCTGTATTATAATAAAGCACACTTTTAATGTGATGTAAGATGATGGCACAACAACGTTTATTTTGTAATTGCATTTAGTTAAAATTACCGTAATTAGCCCTAGCAACTCTCTATATACTGTACCTGTATACATTTCAGTTCTGATTTATGTGTTGTGCGTTTGGTCCAAAAAAAATACTTTTAATAGACGCACAATGAGAAAACATTGCAAAAACCGTGTATACTGAAAAGTCTGTGCATTTGCACATGTTCCTTTTGCTTAAATATTTGTCATTTTAGTACCATAGGAATTCTCTGCTTAAAACTGTTTCATGGATGGAAAACTTAAAAATTGCATACAAACATTTATGGAACAAAAGGAGAAATACAAATCAGCACACATCTCTATGCTATCTATTAGCATTAGAATGTAGAAAGTGATGGTTATTTAAAAAAATAATATTATTATTCCTGGAGGGGTAATATATTTCTGGCTCTGAATGGAAATTGGTTAAATGAAAATGATGACAAGGATTCCCTGTTGCTCTGTTCTAACAAAGGTATAGAACTTTGATGAATTTCAAGTCCGCTGTCTTCTCAATAATAAAAAGAGGCACCTCAAGGGCAGTTAGTCCTTGATTTATTTTCTTAAGAGACTAAGATTAAGCGTTAAAACATTTTTCACTGTTTGGTACTATCAGTAGAGACAAAAAAAAAATCTAGGCAAAGACATCCAAAAATAAGATATCAGAATAGACGTGTCATAGTATATATAAATCTCTTTTTGTGAGACTTTTTGTAAGTCATTTTAATGGTAAATTCGTATCATTACAAGATATTTTGTTGGTGTGGGGTCACTGTATATGGCTTAAAAGGTTACATTCAATTTGAGCGCAGAAGGGAATTAATGAAAAAAAGTTACCTGTGCGAGATTCCAGTGGGAATTTCTTTCAGCACAAGTAGACTTGGTTTTGATAAGTATGCAAACACGGGGTTATTTTTAAATTGGGAAGGTTAGTGTTAGGGTTAGACTTACTGTATAGGGCTAGTTGCATAGCAAGGCTTAGAGCAAGTTAATGTGAGGTTTAGAGTTACAGGACAGTTTAGTGTTAAGGATAGGGTAAATGTTAGGATTAAAGATACAGAGATAGTAAGTGTTAGGTCTAGACGTATAATAGGTTTAGTGTTGGGAATAGAGTTACTGTCAGGGTCAGTGTTAGGGCTATGGTTGCAAGGAGGGTAAATGTCAGTGTTAGATGTAAAGGGAGTTTTAGTATTAGGGAGAGATTTACAAGGAGATTAACTGTTAGGGTAACAGGTACAGACACGTTTAGTGTTAGGGCAAGAGGGCTAGAACTAGAAAGAATAAATTTTAAAGATAGAGATGCAAGGGTAAATGGTAGGGCTAAATATAGAGAGAGGATTCGTGTTAGTGCTAAAGTTTTAGGGAAGATGACTGTTAGGGCTAGAGTTAAATGGAGGCTAAGTATTCGGGCTAGAGTTAAAGGAGGGGTAAGCATTAGGACAAATCCTGAATGTAGATGTCAAAAAGAGTCACACTTCGAATCACCCTAGCCATGAAATGGGTTGTAAACTGGTATTTTCCAGAATGGTCGTAAACACACATAACAGACAGCCATAATCAAGCAAATATTTTGTATAATACAGGCCTACATGCACAGCAGAAGTACATGTGAAACCAGTCACTTGGATTACTTGCATGGGAAGGTAAGTATTTATAGCAGTGGAGATGGGCTTCAAAAAGAAAAACACAAGCTTACTTTAAGAAGATGTGGTTAGTTGTTAATAAAGTGTAAAAGCCAGCATATTAACATTTCCCTAGCCGTTTCATTTTCCAGCTGTAAAGTATTTTTGTAATGCATTGGATACTGCTTCTATATATCTTCATTGGCTTGCTATTTACGATGCAGCATAATATCAAGTGTAATAATTGTTCTCCATCTGCTGCATAACAAAGCACGTGGTGACATTTCAGAATAATTCCTATAGAACATGGAAGGACAAAAGTCTCCTAGCTATAAGCATGTACATCATAAGCTGAAAGTTCGGCAAGTCACTTATTGGTTCAAGAGACTCTTTGCAAAATTGAAAAAGAAGGGGTAAATTACTTTGTGGTTGAAAATCAGTCTGTTTAACTGATCAAAATGCTGTCAAGAGATTGTACCATTAGTTTCAAGGATGACTGTAGAGGATGAGCTTAATGTCTTGAAGTAGCCAAGATAAATGACTCTCAAATCAATAAGCTGGATTCTAAACTTTCTGTATTGCAGGGTTTTATAGCTTTTGTTTGCATTGTAAGGACATTTCCTGAAAGTATTTGAGAGCAATATTCCAAAACACAGTATCAATTATGCTCAGGGAACTTTCGCTGAACTTTTATCCTTTTGATCGTTCTTGTGGGGTTTGAAATAAAACTTTTTTCTCAGCATTGTACAAACTGTAATGGTCACAGCTGTATTTTTGTGCTTAGTTTAGCTAACAAGTCTGAAATAAAATGTTTGTGCAAGGACTATATTTTTAAACTCTACAACATTTCCAAGAACACATATATCAACTGCATACTGGATATAAGTTCTTTTCCTGTTAAAGTGTGCTGTAAAATATATACAACTAAACTTCTAGTAGGAATATTTATTTTGCCATATTTTGTGATTTGCAGTAAGCATTTCATTGTGGGTATTTTCTGGTGGTAGATCGCTTTCATTTAAAGTTTGAATAGCAAACAATAAATGTTGTGGAATGCTGTTTGAATAAATTAAACATAGCTGCATGACATAAAGAATCAGTGTTTAAAGAGAACCTTGAACCTCCTCTGTTACATAAATATACACAACAGTTACAGTATACCCTAATAGTCAAAAAAAATGTAGGTACTTACCATCCTGTGTCTGTCAGTTGTGTCCCCCAAGCCAGAACTTCTACTGAAGACCCTTCAGTAGAGCCCTGTTATTTTTACAACACCATATTGTCTTTTACATTATTGACAGCTGTCTTCCTCTGTCTCTGGCCTACCAATAACACAGGTGGGAGATATTCTGCACACATGTGGTGTGGTGTTCTATATATTACTGCAAGAAAATGTACACCACCAGTGCCAAGGCTGGTCAGGAAAAGAAGAATTAGGGGTATTTGTACTTTTGTAATCATATTTGAGAAAACCCCACTATATTTTTATGATGTTTTGTTATTCATGAAGCATTTCTTACGTTTTAGATGTTTCTGAGGAGAAGGTGTCACAGCTGATTGCAAGAATTTCTCAGCTAGTTCAGTTTGATCTGTGACAATAGAAAGGTTGGGAATTAGCTTACTCAAGTTCTACTTACCATACTGTAGCAAACTACTGAACACTGAGAATATGGTTTGGATCACTTCAAATGTGACAGTAAACATTCATTCACAATAGCTCTCACGAAATATAAAGATCTAATCCCCCTTACACTGTGAAGTGGATAAACAGGAACTATAACTCCTAAAATGGGCCCCCCAGGAAAGGTAGAGACAGAATGTCTACTGAGGTCTGAATAAGTAAATTGGGTTAATTGGGGTCTGAGGCAGCTTTCCATTCACCTATTGTTCAGTGTGTTAAAGAACCCACCTATTATCTGCCACGGGATGTAATTACACTCCTAGTAATGTGTAGGGCACGGTTTTATTGTTATGGGTAAATATGTGGAGCCCTGTCCATGTGGTGACAAACTTCTCATACATATCAAGTCTGTTAGAAATAACTCCAGGTAATTAAATTACTGTCATCTGTTAGTTGCGGAAGGGACTGCCCCTGGAAAATGAGTTAAGAAACCCCTTGCATGGGGAAGGATATAAAAAGCCAGCTGTGGCTAAATAAAGTTGTTGATTAACTCCCAGAACTGTGTGTCGTCCAGTTACTGGGGGGGTAAAAGATCGCCTTGGATGAGTTAGCACTTCCTCAGCTTCAAGGATTTCCCAGCGGACTTTGGAGATCCGCTACACATACAATTCAAAAACCTGTCTGTCCTAACAAAGAGTTAAAGGTTTAGAAACTATTCAACTCTTTGTTAGGACAGTGTTCAAATCTAGTACAACTGAGATATCCACTTGCATAGTACAGGCGTGGTTAATTATGGCAAACACATATTCCCAGCCCCTTTATAACAAAAAGAGCCAAGTAGAATTTTTCTTTGTTGGTTCAGAAAAGAGCATCGAAAAAAAGGAAGCCATTTTCAAATATTTTTTTAAATGATGCCATGTGAATGGAGACATGAAACAAACATAATATAGGTGTTATACAAATTTTTCAGAAAAGTGGAAATACACTTGTAGCTAGGTGCTGACCTCTCATCCCCTGCCATTTGTTGCGTGACTGAGAGGAATGTTCGGGCTTCCCAACCTCCTTTGTTGTAGTGCTTTGCTGGCGTTGCTGGCTGTCTGCAGAGTGGGGTTTAGAGCATCTCTGTTTGTGCTTGATCCCCCACTTGCTCCCCACTGGTATAATTTTAAGACTGACTCTGTGTAAATCAAGCAGATGCGAAAGCTGAAGCTATCGGGGTCTATGCCCTACACCTGTGTCCTATAGAGAGAGAGAGAGAGAGAGAGTAGCTGAACCCTATGCAGACCCCAGCCAAGAGGTAATCACTGCAGGTCTCCTGGAGCAGTACAGACTAGGGATGAGCTTCGAGTTCGAGTCGAACTCATGTTCGACTCGAACATTGCCTGTTCGCCCGTTCGCCGAACAACAAACAATTTGGGGTGTTCGCGGCAAATTCGAAAAGTCTATGGGAGAAAATCTAAGTGCTAATTATAAAGGCTTATATGCAAGTTATTGTCCTAAAAAGTGTTTGGGGACCTGGGTCCTGCCCCAGGGGACATGTATCAATGCAAAAAAAAGTTTTAAAAACGGCTGTTTTTTTAGGAGCAGTGATTTTAATAATGCTTAAAATGAAACAATAAAAGTGAAATATTCCTTTAAATTTCGTACCTGGGGGGTGTGTATGATATGCATGTAAAGTGGCGCATGTTTCCCGTGCTTAGAACTGTCCCTGCACAAAGTGTCATTTTTGAAGGAAAAAAAGTCACTTAAAACTCACTCGCGGCTATAATGAATTGTCGGCTTTTATCAATACATAGAAAAGTCATTGATAAAAAAAAAAAAAAAAGTGTGGGGGTTCCCCCAAATTCAATTACCAGGCCCTTTAGGTCTGGAATGGATATTAAGGGGAACCCCGCCGCAAATTAAAAAAAAATGGCGTGGGGTTCCCCCTAAATATCCATACCAGGCCCTTGAGATCTGGCATGGATTTTAAGGGGAACTCCACCCCAAATTTAAAAAAAATGGCGCGGAGTCCCCCCAAAAATCCATACCAGACCCTTATCCGAGCACGCAACCTGGCCGGCCGCAGGGGAAGAGGGGGGGACGAGAGAGCGGCCCCCCTCCCTCCTGAACCGTACCAGGCCACATGCCCTCAACATGGGGAGGATGTCCCCATGTTGATGGGGACAAGGGCCTCATCCCCACAACCCTTGCCCGGTGGTTGTGGGGGTCTGCGGGCGGGGGGCTTATCGGAATCTGGAAGACCCCTTTAACAAAGGGGACCCCCAGATCCCGGCCCCCCATGTGAATTGGTAAGGGGTACATTGTACCCCTACCATTTCACGAAGAAAGTGTCAAAAAATGTAAATAAAAACACACACACCTTGAAAAAGTCCTTTATTAAAAAAAAAAAATAATAAAAAAAAAAACATTCCAGCTATGAAATTCAGTGTCCCGTGGCGATCCTGATGTCCAGCGCTGTCCGTCATTGGTTGTGCCTGTGCGGACCTGATGGGGAACTTCCTCCGCTGTGTTTTAAATGTATAGACCCGCCCCTTCTAAAGTTCCCCAGCAGGTCCTCTCAGCGGACCAGATGGGGAACGAGAGAAGGGGCGGGTCTATTCATGTATTACACAGCGAACGAAGTTCCCCATCAGGTCCGCCCCCTCGGTATGTCGGACCCCGCCTACGTCATTGGCCTGAGCGGGAAACTTCCTTCACTGTGTAATTTAAATTTACACAGTGAAGGAAGTTCCCCGCTCAGGCCAATGAAGTTGGCGGGGTCGGACATACCGAGGGGGCGGACCTGATGGGGAACTTCTCTCACTTTGTAATACATGTATAGACCCGCCCCTTCTAAAGTTCCCCATCAGGTCCGCTCAGCGTAAATTACCCTGTTGTAAAGCCAGTGTTCAGCTTATCTAGATTGTTTCAGCTTTGAAGGTGTTCTGTTGTTTGCCAATTCATAAACTGTTTAACTGCCTAGATATAATACATTTAACTAATCTACCATTCATTTGTTGGTGGTTTACTTTCTGTGCGTTGACATAGAGTGCAGGTATATGAATGAGTCACATAGGTGTGAGCAGGTCTCACTACAACCAGGTGTGTCAGTGGGGATCGAGTGGTTTGCTGAGTCATGGCAGAACAGAGAACCCATGATCACTGGTGGCTCCTGCGGGGGTAAGTGCTAGCCACTTTTCAAGTTGAAGTAAACTTCCATCTATTGATTTTACCTATAGGTAAGTCTAAAATAAAGGATTACATATAGGTAGTGCAAATATCTCCTAAACGTGCACCGTTTAGGAGATATTTAATGTACATGCACCCAGTGATATCACAGGTGCATGCGCTCTGAAGGAACGGCCACCCGTTCTGTTCCTTCAGAGCCCTGTGCCGTGAACGGCAGCTCCCAAGCGCATGCGCAGGAGTGACGTCATGGCGGCTCTGGCCAGTCACAGAGCCGGAGTCCATGAACCCAGAAGCAAGACAGGTGAAGATGAGAGCGCCTGCAGCACTGGCATCTCCGTACTGGAAGTGCTTCGTTTTAGGGTAACTTTAACGTACTGTGCTAGTATGCAAAGCATACTAGCACAGTATGACATTACCTTGCAGGTACAAAAAAAAAAAAATGTCCAGCGGTTTACAACCGCTTTAAGATAAATGCATATGTTTAATATATGCAGATTTTTTTTACACAGATACATGCAACTATTTTCAAGAAGGGGATTGATATCTACCATAACATGAGTTCTATTTTCAAAACGAGCCCTTACAAACACTCAGGCCGGGTTCACACTGGTGTGACACGACAGCCGTCCTACTTTGGAGCCAACATATGTCCGACTTTCAATGAACGGGGATCCGACTTGGATCCCCGCCAATACCAGGCACTGTGTTTGGTATGAATCTTGAGGGGGAACTCCACGCCAAATTTTAAATAAAAAAAACAGCATGGGTTCCCCCTCCAAGAGCATACCAGGCCCTTGGGTCTGGTAGGGATTTTAAGGGGATCCCCCTACGCCGAAAAAAACGCGTGGGGTCCCCCCAAAATCAATACCAGACCCTTATCCGAGCACGCAGCCCGGCCGGTCAGGAAAGGGGGTGGGCACGAGCGAGTGCCCCACCTCCTGAACCGTGCCAGCCGCATGCCCTCAACATGGGGGGGTGGGTACTTTGGGGCCGCATGCCCTCAACATGGGGGGTGGGGGCCTGCGGCCCCCCCACCCCAAAGCACCCTGTCCCCATGTTGATGAGGACAAGGGCCTCTTCCCGACAAACCTGGCCGTTGGTTTCGGGGTCTGCGGGCGGGGGGGCTTATCGGAATCCGGGAGCCCCCTTTAATAAGGGGGCACACCGATCCCGGCCCCCCACCCTATGTGAATGAGTATGGGGTACATCGTACCCCTACCCATTCACCTTGGGGGGAAAAAATGTCAAGAAAAAAACCCACACTAGACAGGTTTTTAAAGTCATTTATTAGGCAGCTACGGGGGTCTTCTTCTGACTTCGGGGGTCTTCTTCCAACTTCGGGGGTCTCTTCCGACTCTCCAGCCTCTCCTCCCGCTCTCCGGTGCTTCCTGCCTTCTACCTCTGCTATCTTCTGCCAGCTCTTTTGCTAGTGGGGGCCCGGTCTTCCCCGTCGTCTTCTTCCCTCTTCTTTTGTCCCGATGTTGACACACCGCTGTCTCCCGCTGTATTGCCGTTTGCGCGGCGCGCAACGACTTATATAGGCATGGGGCATGGTCACCGGGTGATGTCACCCAGTGACCCCGCCCCCTTTTGACATCACAGTCCCATAATGCCCCGGGACTGTGACGTCAAAAGGGGCGGGGTCACCGAGTGACATCACCCGGTGACCACGCCCCATGCCTATATAAGTCGTTGCACGCCGCGCACACGGCATTACAGCAGGAGACAGCGGCGTGTCAACATCGGGACAAGAGAAGAGGGAAGAAGACGACGGGGAAGACCGGGCCCCCGCCCGGCATAAGGCAGGAAGAACCAGAGAGCGCAGAGAAGGCACCGGAGAGTGGGAGGAGAGGCCGGAGAGTCGGAAGAGACCCCCGGAGCTGCCTAATAAATTACTTTAAAAACCTGTCTAGTGTGGGGTTTTTTTCTTGACATTTTTCCCCCCAGGTGAATGGGTAGGGGTACGATGTACCCCATACTCATTCACATAGAGTGGAGGGCCGGGATCTGGGGGCCCCTTATTAAAGGGGGCTCCCGGATTCCGATACGCCCCCGCCCACAGACCCCGACAACCAACGGCCAGGGTTGTCAGGAAGAGGCCCTTGTCCTCATCAACATGGGGACAGGGTGCTTTGGGGCGGGGGGCCGCAGGGCGCCCCCTGCCCCAAAGCACCCACCTCCCCATATTGAGGGCATGTGGCTGTCACGGTTCAGGAGGGGGGGCACTCGCTTGTCCCCACCCCCTTTCCTGACCGGCCGGGCTGCGTGCTCGGATAAGGGTCTGGTATGGATTTTGGGGGGACCCCCACACCGTTTTTTCAGCGTAGGGGGTTCCCCTTAAAATCCATAACAGACCCAAGGGCCTGGTATGCTCTTGGAGGTGGAACCCATGCCGGTTTTATTATTTATAATATGGCGTGGAGTTCCCCCTCAAGATCATCAGAGCACAAGTCGCATGCCAAAGTCGGATCATGCAAGATGGCGTTCCGACTTTGATCCGACTTCAATGATAGTCAATGGGCTGAAGTAGGATCAAAGTCAGACCAAAGTAGTACAGGGAACATTTTCAAAGTTGGACCGACATGTGTCGGACCAGTTAAGACGGCTCCCATAGGGAGACATTGATTTTCACGCGTCATAAGCTCCCAATGTCGTAGCGTTTGTCGCACCAGTGCGAACCCGGCCTCAAGCGCTTATGGAGTAGGTGAAGCACATAAATCCCTTGATGGGTAAAAGATTGTGGCAAATTGAGGCTGAAGCTGCTACCACTCTCGCCTGCTAAACAGCAAGTGTCAAAAATGCATAAATAAAACAAAACAAACAAGACAGCGCTACATATAAATAAACACAGTTCACTTATTACAGGTGTGCTTATCATAAAAGGTGCATGTGCTTAAAAAAAAGTCTGATGTTAATTGCAATTTGACAGTTATTCCAAACTGTATATATAGTGAGAGTCCAGCCTGATGTTCTAAATGAATCTCGTTTATCACATTGCAGTAGTGACCTGCCACCAACACCTCCACACGTGAGAAAAGGGGGGGGGCAAACCCCCTTGAGATTAAACTCTTACCAGACAATAGGCATCAACACCAATTACGGATGTTCACTCTGAATGGATTTCACCTTGCAATTAATCGCAGACCGGAGGATGGATCTCATGCTAATTGGCTCATTCCAAAGCAAAAGAAAAAAGCTCCATAGCGTAATTCCATTTAAACGATTTTATTAAATCAATCCTCACTTTTGAGACTTTCACTTACTATAAATCAATATCACATAAAGCATTAAATCAGTGAGATCAGCATATACTTAGACGTGGAAGAGCACAGGCGGTGTCTCCTACCACACGCTGCTCAGCTCTAGCTCTAACGATAGCGATAGAGAAAGCCGTGTCCCGATCTGCGTGCTGACGTCACAACTGGTAGTCGTTTAGCCCAAACTGATGCGTTTCGTCATCAGAGACATTATCTGAATGTGTCATAACATGAGTTCGTTCAATTTTGGGTATAAAATCATGTAATTATCTTTAGTCCAAACAATGTATTTATACATAATATTTTCTTGTGTTGTCCAACCAGGACTTGTAAAATGGACATTCATGGCAAAGAGATCTATGCAAGTGAAGGAAATATTATTTCTTAATGGGAAAAAGGGATCAATTCCTTAGGATATGTGAGCTTTGCATAAAGATAAGAATGTATGTGTTTTTATATCTAACTGAAAAATAACTACCATTTTTTTTAACTTAGCCTATGCCTTTGCTAAACTTAGCCTATGATAATGAAAATACTTGAATTATGTTTCAATAGATTAGACTTTTTTCTTTACTAAGAACACATGTGTAAGCAGTTTTCTAGTTACAAGAGCAATGACCACCTTCTGAGAGAACTTTGTCACCAACAGAATCAGGCTCATAATGATAACCCTTGTACCTGCAGTCCTATACAGCTAACTACGGCAGTTGTGTATACATATCCAACTGATTTATCACTGTACTTGCCACTGAGCTTCATGTAAACTACAAACATATACCTAAGAAGTGGTCTGGGGCATGTTTTATACTGTTGTATTTGTGCAGTAGGGATGAGCTCGGTGTTCGATCGTTCGACGAAGATCGAACGATTTGGGCCGTTCGCGCCTAATTCGAGTGACGCGAACGGCCCACAATGCACTACGCCATCGCAGTGTCATCCAGGCGCTGTGATTGGCCAAGCATGCACTGTGACCCCGCATGCTTGGCCAATCACAGTGCCGGCAGCGAGGAGAGCAATGATTGGCCACAGGCAGGATGCCTGTGGCCAATTATTGCTGAGGGTGTTTAGTACACGCCCCACACTATAAAAGGCCGCCAGCACGGCGGCCTAGTGTAGTGTGTTCCGGAGCAGGGAAAGAGAAGCATAGGCAGGGACAGTGACATTTTTTTTTCTTGCTTAACCTGGATTCCTTTAGTTTAGAGAAAGAGAAGGATAGGTAGGGAGAGTGTCAGTGTGTTTTACTGTGCTAATCCTTGTTTCTAGGGACAGGGAAGGACAGTGAGGGAAATTCTCCTTGTGCTATAATGTGCTAAAGCATTGATCATCAACTATCTTTAAAAAAACATTTTTTCTAGGGACAGAAAACTATAGGTAGGGAGAGTGTCAGTGTGTTTTACTGTGCTAATCCTTGTTTCTAGGGACAGGGAAGGACAGTGAGGGAAATTCTCCTTGTGCTATAGTGTGCTAAAGCATTGATCATCAACCATCTTTAAAAAAACATTTTTTCTAGGGACAGAAAACTATAGGTAGGGAGAGTGTCAGTGTGTTTTACTGTGCTAATCCTTGTTTCTAGGGACAGGGAAGGACAGTGAGGGAAATTCTCCTTGTGCTATACTGTGCTAAAGCATTCATCATCAACCATCTTTAAAAAAACATTTTTTCTAGGGACAGAAAACTATAGGTAGGGAGAGTGTCAGTTTCTTTCACTGTGCTAATCCTTGTTTCTAGGGACAGGGAAGGACAGTGAGGGAAATTCTCCTTGTGCTATACTGTGCTAAAGCATTGATCATCAACCATCTTTAAAAAAACATTTTTTCTAGGGACAGAAAACTATAGGTAGGGAGAGTGTCAGTTTCTTTCACTGTGCTAATCCTTGTTTCTAGGGACAGGGAAGGACAGTGAGGGAAATTCTCCTTGTGCTATACTGTGCTAAAGCATTCATCATCAACCATCTTTAAAAAAACATTTTTTCTAGGGACAGAAAACTATAGGTAGGGAGAGTGTCAGTTTCTTTCACTGTGCTAATCCTTGTTTCTAGGGACAGGGAAGGACAGTGAGGGAAATTCTCCTTGTGCTATACTGTGCTAAAGCATTCATCATCAACCATCTTTAAAAAAACATTTTTTCTAGGGACAGAAAACTATAGGTAGGGAGAGTCAGTTTCTTTCACTGTGCTAATCCTTGTTTCTAGGGACAGGGAAGGACAGTGAGGGAAATTCTCCTTGTGCTATACTGTGCTAAAGCATTCATCATCAACCATCTTTAAAAAAACATTTTTTCTAGGGACAGAAAACTATAGGTAGGGAGAGTGTCAGTTTCTTTCACTGTGCTAATCCTTGTTTCTAGGGACAGGGAAGGACAGTGAGGGAAATTCTCCTTGTGCTATACTGTGCTAAAGCATTCATCATCAACCATCTTTAAAAAAACATTTTTTCTAGGGACAGAAAACTGTAGGTAGGGAGAGTGTCAGTTTCTTTCACTGTGCTAATCCTTGTTTCTAGGGACAGGGAAGGACAGTGAGGGAAATTCTCCTTGTGCTATACTGTGCTAAAGCATTGATCATCAACCATCTTTAAAAAAACATTTTTTCTAGGGACAGAAAACTATAGGTAGGGAGAGTGTCAGTTTCTTTCACTGTGCTAATCATTGTTTCTAGGGACAGGGAAGGACAGTGAGGGAAATTCTCCTTGTGCTATACTGTGCTAAAGCATTCCTCATCAACCATCTTTGAAATCCTTGTTTTTTGGACAGTCAGGGAAATTGTCGTTGTGCTATTCTGTGCGAAAGCAATCATCCTCAACCATATTTAGAAATCCTTAAGTAAAGGGACAGAGAAGGACACCTGAAGGTAGCCCTTATTGCTTTTTTCCCATCTCCCTGCAGGCCATCTATTAGAATGTCTGGAAGGCAAACAAGGAGAGGCAGACAGTCAGGAGGCAATAAAAGAGGGCAAGCAGGCTCTTTGTCTGGGGGCAACAGTGCTGGTTGTGGACGCGGTGCATTGTCATCAGCACATGGCCATGGGACACGCTTGTCCTTCTTTTCGGCAGCTGGACATGTTGAGCCACATCATGCCGAAGACTTGGTAGAGTGGATGACCAAGCCCTCCTCCTCCTCCTCCTCATCCTCTCTCACCCAGGCTCAGGGTACTGGCAAAGCAGCTGCCAAAGCGTCCTCTTCCCTGGTATCAATGTCAGACTCATCATCAGTCACTCCTTCCCTAGACCCACCATGTCCTCCTCCTGAGGAGTCCCCCGAACTGTTTGAGCACAGTGTTGGGTACATGCTCCAGGAGGATGCCCAGCGTTTCGAAGGGTCTGATGATGAAACCCAGCTACAGGAAGGCAGTAGCGTGAGAGCAGACAGAGGGGATGCTCAAGAAGGACACCAATCTGGCAGTCATGTTCCAGCAGCTGCAGCATACTGCCAGATTGGCTCCAGTGATGAGGAGGGAGGGGATGATGAGGTCACTGACTCCACGTGGGTGCCTAATAGGAGAGAGGAGGAGGAGGAGGATGAGGAGGAGGCACATCTCCAACGAGGCAGGATGCCCTTTGGTGGCCAGCGTAAGGGCAGTACACCGACGGAATCACACCGCAGAGCTCCGCCTGTGCAGGGCGCTGCCTCTGCCCGTCATTCAAAAAGTTCTTTGGTGTGGGCCTTTTTTGAGGCTAGTGCATCAGATCGCACAGCTGCTGTTTGCAACATATGTCTCAAGCGTATATCGCGTGGCCAAAACATCAGCCGCTTGGGTACCACATGCCTGACCAGACATATGTTGACCTGCCATGCAGCTCGTTGGCAAGCCTACCTCAAAGACCCACACCAAAGAACAAAGCGGACCTCTCCTTGCACCGCATCAGCTGAGATCTCCAACCCCACTATAACTTCAGTCCTCTCTGAAACATGCACTGAGAGGAATGAAGGTGTAGAATTAGGTGTGTCACAGCCAAGTACTTGCGGCCACTCTGCTAGCAGTACACCGACGTCCGATTCTAGCAGGCAAATTTCCCTGCCCCAGCTGCTGGACCGTCGAAAGAAGTTCACTCCCAGCCATCCACATGCCCAGCGGTTGAATGCTAGCTTGGCTAAATTGCTAGCGCTTCAACTGCTGCCTTTTCAGTTGGTAGACTCGGCCCCCTTCCGTGAGTTTGTGCAATGTGCGGTTCCTCAGTGGCAGGTTCCCAAACGCCACTTTTTCTCACGGAAGGCTATTCCGGCTCTCTACCGGCATGTGGAAGGCAATGTCTTGGCCTCGCTGGACAGGGCGGTCAGCGGTAAGGTGCATATTACCGCTGACTCATGGTCCAGCAGGCATGGACAGGGACGTTACCTTTCTTTCACGGCCCATTGGGTCACTCTTTTGGCAGCTGGGAAGGATGCAGGACAAGGTGCAGTAGTGTTGGAGGTTGTTCCACCGCCACGCCTCCAAAATGCTACTACTGGTTGTGACACACCTCTCTCCTCCACCCCCTCCTCTTCTTCCTCCATGGCCTCTTCCTGTGCTTTGTCCTCTGAACCAGCGGTGCTCCGTAGCCGTTCAAGGGGCTACGCAAGTACGCAGGCAAAAAGATGCCATGCCGTGCTTGCGCTGGTGTGTTTGGGGGACAGAAGCTACACTGGGGCAGAGGTCCTGTCTGCTCTGCAGGGCCAGGCCGAGAGGTGGTTGACGCCACGCCAGCTTAAGCCAGGAATGGTGGTTTGCGACAATGGCACCAACCTCCTCTCCGCCCTCCGACAGGGACAACTGACCCATGTGTCCTGTGTGGCTCACGTCCTTAACCTGGTGGTGCAGCGGTTCTTGGGCAGGTACCCGGGCTTACAGGATGTCCTGAGGCAGGCCAGGAAAGTCTGTGTGCATTTCCGCAGATCTTATAATGCCAGTGCTCGCCTGGCTGAGCTGCAAAAGGAGTTGAACCTGCCCAAGAACCGCCTTATATGTGACATGCCCACCAGGTGGAACTCAACGTTGGCCATGCTACAGCGGCTGCACACGCAGCAGAGGGCCATCAATGAGTACCTGTGCGACTACGGCACCAGGACAGGGTCAGGGGAGCTTGTTTTTTTTCTCCACGCCAGTGGGGCATGATCAGGGATGCATGCACTGTCCTGGCACCATTTGAGGAGGCCACGAGGATGGTGAGCAGTGACAGTGCATGCATCAGTGACACTGTACCTCTTGTCCACCTGTTGGAGCACACGCTGCGTGGAATAATGGACAGGGCACTTGAGGCAGAACAGAGGCAGGAAGAGGAGGACTTCCTTGCCTCTCAAGGCCCCCTTTACCCAGACAGTGTTCCTTCTGTCCCACCCATCGCACAGGAAGAGGAGGAGGAGGAGGAGGAGGAGGATTGTGTCAGCATGGAGGTGGAGGCTGGCACTCAGCATCATCAGCAGCAGTCTTTTAGGGATGATTTACAGTCCCAAGAAACCAGTGGACTTGTACGTGGCTGGGAGGAGGTGGCTGCGGATCATGTCGTCCTTAGTGACCCAGAGGACTCCGGACCGAATGCCTCAGCAAACCTACGCTGCATGGCCTCCCTGATCCTGCAAAGTCTGCGGAAGGATCCTCGTATTCTTCGGATCAAGGAGAGGGACCATTACTGGCTGGCCACTCTCCTTGATCCACGGTACAAGGGTAAGGTTGCGGACCTTATGTTACCGTCGCAGAGGGAGCAGAGGATGAGACAACTCCGGGAGGCCTTGCAGAAAGGTCTGTGCAACGCGTTCCCAGAGACTGGGAGGTTACAAACTCCTGGTCCTGGACAACGAGTTGCTGAGGCTTCGGCCAGTCAAAGAAGGAGCGGTGGGGAAGGTGGCCATCTGACCGATGCGTTCAGACAATTCTTTAGTCCGCAGCCCCAAAGTATGATCGGTTCCAGCAACCATCGCCAGCGTCTGATAAACATGGTGCAGGAATATCTAGGGGCAAGGTCAGACTTGGACACCTTCCCCACCGAAAATCCTCTGGCTTACTGGGTCTTGAGGATGGATCACTGGCCAGAGCTTGCACAGTATGCAATTGAGCTACTGGCCTGTCCTGCATCCAGCGTTCTTTTGGAACGCACATTCAGTGCTGCTGGAGGATTTGTCACGGATCACAGGGTGCGCCTGTCCACCGACTCGGTTGATCGACTGACTTTCATCAAGATGAACCAGTCTTGGATCACCACCAGCTACCACACACCTGATGCTGATATAACAGACTAATTGATTTTAACATGTCACATCCCTTCAAGACTGATGCTGATGCTGAGTGCCTGTGCTGTTATGTTGACTGGCTATCCTCCTCCTCCGAGTCCTCAATGATACGATTGATGATGATAGCTTGGAAGATCATTTTTGTTTATGGGTGCCGCCACCAGTGGCTAAGGCCCAATTTTTCAGCCCCTGTTTAACAGGGGCGTGTAATTACAATTTTTGAAGCAATACTTTGCAACAGGGCTCATTGCTGTGCTCCAAGTACAGTATCTGTGAGGGGTTGGAGTGTTGTGCCACCAGTGCCTAAGGCCCAATTTTTCAGCCCCTGTTTAACAGGGGCGTGTCATTACAATTTTTGAAGCAATACTTTGCAACAGGGCTCATTGCTGTGCTCCAAGTACAGTATCTGTGAGGGGTTGGAGTGTTGTGCCACCAGTGCCTAAGGCCCAATTTTTCAGCCCCTGTTTAACAGGGGCGTGTCATTACAATTTTTGAAGCAATACTTTGCAACAGGGCTCATTGCTGTGCTCCAAGTACAGTATCTGTGAGGGGTTGTAGTGTTGTGCCACCAGTGCCTAAGGCCCAATTTTTCAGCCCCTGTTCAACAGGGGCATGTAATTACAATTCTTGATCTAATAATTCACAGCAGGGCCCATTGCTGCACCCACCAAGAGTAACTCTGAGGGCTTACAGTGTTGTAGCAACGCCACCACCACCACCACCACGAAAGGCCCAATTTTTCAGCCCCTGTTCAAAAGGGGCATGTAATTACAATTCTTGATCTAATAATTCACAGCAGGGCCCATTCCTGCACCCACCAAGAGTAACTCTGAGGGCTTACAGTGTTGTGGCAACACCACCACCACCACCACCACCACGAAAGGCCCAATTTTTCAGCCCCTGTTCAACAGGGGCATGCAATTACAATTCTTGATCTAATAATTCACAGCAGGGCCCATTGCTGCACCCACCAAGAGTAACTGTCAGGGCTTACAGTGTTGTGGCACCAGCACCACCATCAAAGGCCCAATTTTTACTACCACTGTTCAACAATTATATGTAATTACAATTCCTGATATAATAGTTGACAGCAGGGCGTTCCAGCACCAACCAAGAGTAACTGTGAGTGCTTACAGTGTTGTGCCAACACCAACAACTAAGGGGCCTATTTCTGCAGAGTATATACGGCAGGTCCCTACTTTCAAACATCCAACTTACAAACGACTCCTACTTGCAAACGCAAGAAGACAACAGGAAGTGAGAGGAAATCTACCCCTAGGAAGGAAAATTCTCTCCTGTAAGAATTAATATGGGAGAAAGGTGTCTCCTCTGTACTGATGCTTTATCACCAATCCTTGTTTCAAGAAAAACACCACATTTCAAAAACAGTTGTCATTGGGATGGAAAGTGAGGTGAAATGTTCTGAACAGGGGCACAGACAGGAAAACAAATGTTACAGGGGTGATAACCCTTACCAATGTTTTCCAAAAAGTTTAAAAATAGATTTTTGGGCTGGAGCTACACTTAAACAATGTACCTGTTCAAAATTACAAACACATTCTACATAAGAACAAACCTACAGTCCCTGTCTTGTATGCACCGCCTGTATACGGCTGTTCAGAGTATATAGGGCCTTTTTTATTTTGTGTGCGGTGTTCCCCTTAATATCCATACAAGACCCAAAGGGGCTGGTAATGGGCTGGCGTAGGGGGGGGGGTCATGGGGTAGCTATGCCATTTTTCTTAAAGATTTTCATCCATATTACCGGGACCAGACATTACATTAAAGCCGCAAGCAGTTTTAAATGGCTTTTTTTTCCTTTAGAAGTGTCATTTTGTGCAGGGACAGTTCTAAACACAGGAAACACGTGGCACTTCACAGGCATACTTTAGACACCCCCCAGGTACGATATTTAAAGGAATATTTGACTTTTTTTTTTTCACTTTATGCATCATTAAAATGACTGCTCCCGAAAAACGACCGTTTTTAAAACTTCTTTTTGCATTGAAACATGTCCCCTGGTGCAGAACCCGGGTTCCCAAACCCTTTTTAGGACAATAACATGCATAATAGTCGTTATAATTAGCACTTTAGAATTCGAACGTTCGCATCCATTGTATTTAATAGGGTTCTAATGTTCGTACGAACTTTCGGTCCGTTCGCGGGTTCTGGTGCGAACCGAACCCGGGGGTGTTCGGCTCATCACTATTGTGCAGTAAAAATTATTGTATCAATCTATTACTTAATAGGAGACCTGTCCCTAATCTGTCACTGATCTCTTCCTTTGCACTGCCCTTCTGAGATTTTCAGAGATGAAATTGATTAATTCTCCTCTCTGACTCCTGGGCCACAGACAGGTTCCAAGACAGTGATGCCGCTTATAAAATAACATTTGAATAATGTTGCCTTACCTCAGTAGAAATACAGTACAATAATAAGCTAAACTCTGGTTAATTATCACCCCCTTTTACATGAAAAAAAACCTAAGATATATACCCTGATTTCTTGCCCTATATTGTGGTCAAATGACAGGCTGATTCCCCAGTCTTCTTTCTTCTGGAATGCAGTGTGGCAATCTTCTTCTTTGAGTAATCATGCATCTCCCTGGTTGCATGGAAGCTTTTTATTTGCAGTAAGAAGAATCAGAGGGGACCTCACACTCCAGGTCTTCATCATGATGCAAAGGGCTGCAAGAAGACCCATCAGAGGGCCTGGATCCCGAGTCATATCAGCAGAACCAATATAAGTAAAATTGTTTTAGAAGTGGCTTTTTTTATTGTGATTAGGTAGGAGCAGGTTTGGAGGGTTGACATTTTTTTTTTAAGAGATAAGTGACTGTAACAAAGTAAAAATCAATTACCGTATTTATCGGCGTATAACACGCACCCCAAGTTTAGGAGGGAAGTTTAAGGGAAAAAAAACTTACATTTAAATGCAGCCTCACCAGTGTCCATTGCAGCCTTGTCAGTACAGCCTTGCCAGCAGTGTCTTGCCCCAGTGTCCATTGCAGCCTTTTCAGTGCAGCCTTGCCAGCAGTGTCCATTGCAGCCTCTCCCCAGTGTCCAGTGCAGCCTTGCCAGCAGTGTCCAGTGCAGCCTTGCCAGCAGTGTCCATTGCAGCCTTGCCAGCAGTGTCCATTGCAGCCTTGCCAGCAGTGTCCATTGCAGCCTTGCCAGCAGTGTCCAGTGCAGCCTTGCCAGCAGTGTCCAGTGCAGCCTTGCCAGCAGTGTCCAGTGCAGCCTTGAATTAAAAAATTGGAGCCGCCGAGAAGATCGCCGCTGAGACTGGGTGGAGCGGGGCAAACGCCGCCGAGAACGCAGGGACTGGGCAGAGCCGAGATACACATAGCCAAGTGTACTCGGCTCTAGTCGGCTCTTCTCGGCTCCCCTCACAGTCACGCCGAGTCCCGCCCTATGATGGACATAACACAGGTCCAATGGCGGGACTGGGCATGACTGTGAGCAGAGCCGAGAAAAGCAGAGTACACTCGGCTATGTGTATCTCGGCAGCGATCGCTGCGCTGCGCTCAGTCAGTGGAGATCGCCGGGATCTGTGAGTATCGGCGTATAACACGCACCCTGATTTTAAGGGGGAAAAAGTGCGTGTTATACGCCGATAAATACGGTAATCAATTAACTAGCCAATCAGGGTATCAGGGGGGAACTTTTGATTCAAAGCTGTATGAGGAGGAAAGGACTAATAAGGACTAATAAGGGCTAATAAAGTCTTCCTTTTTTTTTTTTTAGGGAGCTAAAAACAAACAAATAGTCAATCCATGGTACATATATGACTTATAGGACTTATATGCTTTGTTATTATTAAAGTCGAATAGATGAATGCGGGTGGGGATGGGAGAGGGGAGGGTGGGGGGTTTAATTTTGAATCGGTCACATATTGAATACACCTTTTCATAAGGGGAGCGAAAAGGGGAGCGAAAAGAGAAATGGATTGGAGATAGATTGGATTGGAGATAGAACATTATTTTTGAAGCCTCATTTTTTTGGGGTTCTTTTTTTTTCCTGTTTTGTGTGAGAAGGATTTTTGCAGGGGAAGGGTACTGGGGGTTGTTCCCTTTGGGAGAACTCATCCTTAAAGCACGGGAGGGGGGAATGGAGGGGAGGGGGGGGGTCACTGCATGAGGGAACTAAATGTAAGAGGAGATGTAAAGAAATAATGGTGGGAGGGAGGTTTGATAGAATGGGGAAGGATGTATGAGGATATATAACACTAAATAGGGAACTCCCCCCCTTTCTTCTTTTTTTGGGGGAGCAAATTCACTTGGGCACCCTTATTTTTTATTTTTTTTCCTTTTTTTTAATTTTCTCTCCACAAAGTGGGATCACATCCCCACCCGGTTAAAAAAGACTAAAAACGGGATCTTGGCTCTCCCTTTTTTTTTTCCCTCTATATAGTAACGTAATATATTATATAGGATCTTGCTGAAAAGAAAACTGGTGGGAAGATAGAAATGTAATGTACAATGTATAATGTACTGATGTATTGGGTATGTATAATGTATCTGAGGTATAATGTACAGCACGGAGAGAAATGGAGATATATAATATGACATAGATAGGCATAGAGACTCTGATAAAATGAATGAAGGAGGAAGAATGGTGCGGTAGGGGAGACGGGAGGTGAGAGGTGAGGGGGATACGGGTAGATGGGACCTCCCCTCTCCTTTGAAGAGTTTCAGGGACAAATGGTAAATGCTACTTAATTTTGTTATAAATAAATTGGTGGACCTTGAACGGAATGCTGGGCCTGGAGCAGCTGTGCTCAATCTAGGCCCCCCAATAGGATAACACTCAAGAAATAGGTAGATTGGGAACTGAGTGAACAAAGCAGAAATAGCTTTACGGGCCCCTAGGCGGTCAAAATAAATGACCGGTCGCGGGGCCTTTAGATAAGGGGGCAGGTGGGTGCGCGGGTGGGATACATAGGGGGGTTTCTGCTTGTGTTTTTTTTCCTCCCCTCTCTCTTCCCCTCTTGTCCCCTTCCACTCTCTCTCCCCCTTATGGATAGTGGGAGACAGGGCAAGAGATAATGGAAACTCTATTAATTATGTCGCTGAATGTCAGGGGATTAATTACCCCCGAAAAACGCTGTATGTTATTACAGGATCTGAGGAGAAAGCAGGTTGACATTGCCTTTATTCAAGAAACCCATTGTACCATGCAATTAACCCAGATGCCAAGACCAAGGGTGTATCTATTATGATATCTAATAAAGTGGCCTGGGACCATAGGGATTTTCTGGTGAATGCAGGAGGAAGATATTTGTTTATTAAAGGAACAATTGGAGGGGTTAGAGTGACGTTTGCATCATACTATGCCCCTAATGTACAGCAAGATATATTCTTTAAAAAAATGTTGGGCAGACTCATGGAGTTCACAGAGGGACAGTTAATCCTGGGGGGAGATGTGAATGCCCCGTTAATACCTAGTGAAGATACCTCATTTGGGACATAATCAGTATTGTCTAAAATAAGAAAGGGGATTACAAGGCCAATGACAGAAGCAAAAGTAGTGGACATATGGCGGTTATTACATCCAAAGGAAAAATACTTCTACTTCTCTAACCCCCACAGGTCATATTCACGTATTGATATCTTTCTAATTCCACATAAACAACTATACTCAGTTAAGGAAGCCTCCATTGGTATAACTACCTGGTCAGATCACGCACCAATCTTCCTAAAATATAAACTGACAGAGAGAAACCATCTAGCCCCAACAATGTGGAAACTTAATGAATGCCTCCTCCAGGACCCTGTGGTGATGGACAATGTTCAGAAAGAGGTAAAATGTTTTTTTCAAATGAATGATAGCCCAGAAAGCACACCGAGGACAATCTGGGAAACACAAAGCAGTAATACGAGGAGTATTAATCAAACATGGGTCAAGGATTAAGAAGGAGAGGGAAGCTAAATTAACAGGGCTACTAGCAAAGATTTATACTCTAGAGGCACGACACAAGCATGCCCAGACTATAGAAGTAGAGCAAGAACTATTAAAAACACATAGACAAGTGACAGAGTTTCAACAATACAGAACAAAAATGCCACTCTAGATAGGGCGCAAATGTAGTTACGAGTCAGGTAATAAGTGTGCAGACAATTGGCAAGAGCTCTATGGGAAATACAGGCAAAGACATATATACCCTCAATTAAGAAAAAAGATGGAACAGAGGTCCAACTACCTGGACAAATTGCAGAGGCGTTTGGGGATTTCTACTCCTCACTCTACAACTTGGGTCTGAGGGAACCAGACCGAGCAGTGATGGAGGAATACGTAACATTAAGTGGAATGCTGAGTTTGTCAGCAGTTGTTGGTGAGGAGCTGGAATCACCAATAACATTAGAAGAAGTCCAGAACGCAATAAAATTAGCGAAAAGTGGAAAAGCACCAGGCCCAGATGGATTTACGGCTCAGTACTATAAGTCACTCAGTTCTGAGTTGGGACCTTACATGGTTAAAATGTTTAATGAGCTGGGAGATACAGCATTTTTCCACCCAGAAACAGTGAAGGCCACAATAGCGGTGATTCCAAAAGAGGGTAAAAACCAAAAGCAGTGTGGCAGTTATAGGCCAATATCACTGTTAAACGCCGATTTAAAAATATTTAGTAAGATATTGGCCCTTAGGCTACAGCAGCACCTCCCTTTTTTGATTCATCAAGATCAAGTGGGATTTATACCAACAAGAGAGGCAAGGGATGATACCATTAGGTCGTAAATTTGATGCAAATAGCCAACTCGACCAGGACTCCATGCGTCTTTCTTGGGACAGACGCAGAGAAGGCCTTCGATCGGGTGGGATGGGGATTCATGTTCTCGGTCCTGCGACATATAAAATTACGAGAGAAAATTATCATATGGATTACTAGTATGTACAAAGGACCCACAGCTCAAGTGAAAGTAAACAGAGTAGTCTCCCCACTCTTTAAGATAGCAAATGGGACAAGACAAGGCTGCCCACTGTCGCCTTTGATATGTGCATTAACCTTGGAGCCTTTTTTATGCAGAGTGCGGCTCAATAAGGATATTAGGAGAATTGAAATAGAGGGAATACAACATAAAATTGCAGCATATGCAGATGATATGCTCTTTTCAATGACAAACCCAATAGTGTCACTACCGAACCTGATTAAAGAAATGGAGCTGTACGGCAGACTTTCGCATTTTAAAATAAATTGCGTTAAATCAGAGGCCTTGATGGTATCAATCCCGAAGGAAATGTCAAAGTCAATAAGCCTAAACTATAAATTCAAATGGGCAGATCAAGATTTGAAGTACCTAGGGACTAACATAACAGTAAGCTCCTCAAAAATGTATGAGTTCAATTTTGTGTCAATGTTAAATAGAATACGTGGACTACTGGAGAGATGGCGTAGGGGAATGTTTTCCTGGTTTGGAAGAAGCAATATAATTAAAATGAACATTTTACCAAAGATCCTGTACCTCCTCCAGGCAGTCCCGATTACAATACCACAAAATGTATTTCGAAATATTCAAACATTATTCACAAAATTTATATGGGCAGGTAAACAACCAAGAATAAAGAGGACACTGTTATCCTTACCAAAACAATATGGAGGACTGGCTGTCCCTGATATATTTAAGTACTATCAGGCAGCCCAATTAGGTCGCCTACTGGATTGGTGTCGACATAGGGACACGAAAATCAGGCCAAACTTAGAGAAATCACAGTGTAAGGAATTATTAATTAGAGCCCCTTGGTGCTACAGAGAGGTTACAGCCAATGTTAAGACACACCCAACAAGAGGAACTACACTACGGGTGTGTTATAATCTTTTCTCAAGGGATAAAATATCTACATATAACTGACCCTTGACGCCTATATTGGGTAATCCACAATTTATACCAGGTACACAAAAAGGACCCTTTGCGGTATTAATTGAAAGAGGACTCTATCAGGCTTCGCACTTTAGGACTCTGGGTATTTGGCCGACAATGCAGGATTTGATGGACAGAAATGGCTCTTTTCAAAAAGAGTTTTGGCAAGCAGCACAATTAAG
Source organism: Rana muscosa (assembly GCA_029206835.1). NCBI lineage: Eukaryota > Metazoa > Chordata > Amphibia > Anura > Ranidae > Rana > Rana muscosa. The sequence goes on along the minus strand of CM055116.1, from coordinate 716,494,517 downwards.
ACATTTCCTATGTACTACAGTAGCACTACACTACTTGGAGCGTAATTTGACACCATTTGAAAAACAGTGTATGGAAAAAGAACCAAGCACGCATACAATATCTAAAATGTATGCGTTATTGATTAAACCACCTGAGAATTACCAGTTACCTTTTTTTCGCAAATGGGAAATAGATCTGGGGAGGACTTTCCGAGAAGCTCAAAAAACTAAAATGATACAAGCTATATTCAAGACAGCAACATGCACAAAAATACATGAAACAAACTACAAAATCATCTCACAGTGGTATAGAACCCCAGAAATGCTTCAGAGGTGCTTCCCAAATACAACGGGTAACTGTTGGAGATGTCAAGCAGAAAAGGGCACTATGGTGCATATTTTCTGGTCCTGCCCCAGAATCAAGGAATTCTGGAAGGAAGTCTGCGAGACTATTCAAAAATTTAGTAAGGTAGAAATACCGGAGGATCCAGCTTTCTTCCTTTTGCATCTATCAGAGAGCCCGTGGAGAACATACAGGAACTCCATCCTGTGTCACCTAGTGAATGCTGCTAAAGCATGCATACCGCTTAAATGGAAACAGGTACAACCCCCCACTGTGAGCATGTGGCTCAGAAAGGTGGAAGAAGTGAACAGGATGGAAGACCTAGTATGGACAAGCAGAAAAAAATGAGAAATGTATATAAAAATGTGGTCGCCCTGGAACGGTTTTATATCCTTAGAGGAGGGAGGGAGGCAGGTGGATGGAGACTGGTGGGGGGGGGGAGGGGATGTTTGGGGGGGGGTTACTTTTTCCTCTTTTCCTTCTGGGGTTTTTTTTTTTTTTTGCTGGGTGGGGTATATGGAAAGGAATGGAAATGGATAATGGATCAGAAGCATAAGGGGTGAGAGGGAGTGTGGCGAGTTGATAGCAATATGTAGGGTCATGGGACAGTGTCACCCCATGATCAGACAATGGGAAAGGATGTGAGAGGTGGAGACCAGAGGGGAAGGATGCAGTTTCTGGCTGGGCTACTGCTGTTTCCTTGCTCGCTCTCTCTCTCTCTCTCTCTCGCACCCATTTAGTATTGAGATTAAGTGGGCCACTAAGCCCTCTTCACCCCTAATGGAGATCACCTTGGAAAGGGGGGAGTTAATGGGATCGGGGCAAATCAATGGTGTTAACTTACTCTCCGCTGATATATAAGATGATAAGTTAAGTTTAAATGATGTGAAGATGATATATTGTCAATTGTTGTTTTGTTTAAGAATCTTGTCATTCCTTTTTCTGTACAAAAGAAAAATCGAAAATAACGAAATTGAAAAAAATTTTTTTTTTTTTTTCCCACAGAGAGGGACTTTAAGCAGAGAGGCACAGAAATCCTAATATTGTATTAACACTTTCCCTATTTCCACTTAAGTACATTTGCACAGAAATAAATATTTTAAAACTCCAGAATAGGGATGAGCTTCGTGTTCGAGTCGAACATACGTTCGACTCGAACATCGGCTGTTCGATCGTTCGACGAAGATCGAACGATTTGGGCCGTTCGCGCCAAATTCGAGTGACGCGAACGGCCCACAATGCCCTACGCCATCGCAGTGTCATCCAGGCGCTGTGATTGGCCAAGCATGCACTGTGACCCCGCATGCTTGGCCAATCACAGCGCCGGCAGCGAGGAGAGCAATGATTGGCCACAGGCAGGATGCCTGTGGCCAATTATTGCTGAGGGTGTTTAGTACACGCCCCACACTATAAAAGGCCACCAGCACGGCGGCCTAGTGTAGTGTGTTCCGGAGCAGGGAAAGAGAAGCATAGGCAGGGACAGTGACATTTATTTCTTTCTTGCTTAACCTGGATTCCTTTAGTTTAGGGAAAGAGAAGGATAGGTAGGGACAGTGTCAGTGTGTTTTACTGTGCGAATCCTTGTTTCTAGGGACAAAGAAGGAAAGTGAGGGGAATTCTCCTTGTGCTATAGTGTGCTTTAAAAAAACATTTTTTCTAGGGACAGAAAACTCTAGGTAGGGAGAGTGTCAGTTTCTTTCACTGTGCGAATCCTTGTTTCTAGGGACAGGGAAGGACAGTGAGTGAATTCTCCTTGTGCTATAGTGTGCTTTAAAAAAAAACATTTTTTCTAGGGACAGAAAACTCTAGGTAGGGAGAGTGTCAGTTTCTTTCACTGTGCGAATCCTTGTTTCTAGGGACAAAGAAGGAAAGTGAGGGGAATTCTCCTTGTGCTATAGTGTGCTTTAAAAAAACATTTTTTCTAGGGACAGAAAACTCTAGGTAGGGAGAGTGTCAGTTTCTTTCACTGTGCGAATCCTTGTTTCTAGGGACAAAGAAGGAAAGTGAGGGGAATTCTCCTTGTGCTATAGTGTGCTTTAAAAAAACATTTTTTCTAGGGACAGAAAACTCTAGGTAGGGAGAGTGTCAGTTTCTTTCACTGTGCGAATCCTTGTTTCTACGGACAGGGAAGGACAGTGAGTGAATTCTTCTTGTGCTATAGTGTGCTTTAAAAAAACATTTTTTCTAGGGACAGAAAACTCTAGGTAGGGAGAGTGTCAGTGTCTTTTACTGTGCGAATCCTTGTTTCTAGGGACAAAGAAGGAAAGTGAGGGGAATTCTCCTTGTGCTATAGTGTGCTTTAAAAAAACATTTTTTCTAGGGACAGAAAACTCTAGGTAGGGAGAGTGTCAGTTTCTTTCACTGTGCGAATCCTTGTTTCTAGGGACAGGGAAGGACAGTGAGTGAATTCTCCTTGTGCTATAGTGTGCTTTAAAAAAACATTTTTTCTAGGGACAGAAAACTCTAGGTAGGGAGAGTGTCAGTTTCTTTCACTGTGCGAATCCTTGTTTCTAGGGACAAAGAAGGAAAGTGAGGGGAATTCTCCTTGTGCTATAGTGTGCTTTAAAAAAACATTTTTTCTAGGGACAGAAAACTCTAGGTAGGGAGAGTGTCAGTTTCTTTCACTGTGCGAATCCTTGTTTCTAGGGACAGGGAAGGACAGTGAGTGAATTCTCCTTGTGCTATAGTGTGCTTTAAAAAAACATTTTTTCTAGGGACAGAAAACTCTAGGTAGGGAGAGTGTCAGTTTCTTTCACTGTGCGAATCCTTGTTTCTAGGGACAAAGAAGGAAAGTGAGGGGAATTCTCCTTGTGCTATAGTGTGCTTTAAAAAAACATTTTTTCTAGGGACAGAAAACTCTAGGTAGGGAGAGTGTCAGTTTCTTTCACTGTGCGAATCCTTGTTTCTAGGGACAGGGAAGGACAGTGAGTGAATTCTCCTTGTGCTATAGTGTGCTTTAAAAAAACATTTTTTCTAGGGACAGAAAACTCTAGGTAGGGAGAGTGTCAGTTTCTTTCACTGTGCGAATCCTTGTTTCTAGGGACAAAGAAGGAAAGTGAGGGGAATTCTCCTTGTGCTATAGTGTGCTTTAAAAAAACATTTTTTCTAGGGACAGAAAACTCTAGGTAGGGAGAGTGTCAGTTTCTTTCACTGTGCGAATCCTTGTTTCTAGGGACAGGGAAGGACAGTGAGGGAAATTCTCCTTGTGCTATAGTGTGCTAAAGCATTCCTCATCAACCATCTTTGAAATCCTTGTTTTTTTGACAGTCAGGGAAATTGTCGTTGTGCTATTCTGTGCAAAAGCAATCATCCTCAACCATATTTAGAAATCCTTAAGTAAAGGGACAGAGAAGGACACCTGAAGGTAGCCCTTATTGCTTTTTTCCCATCTCCCTGCAGGCCATCTATTAGAATGTCTGGAAGGCAAACAAGGAGAGGCAGACAGTCAGGAGGCAATAAAAGAGGGCAAGCAGGCTCTGTGTCTTGGGGCAACAGTGCTGGTCGTGGACGCGGTGCATTGTCATCAGCACATGGCCATGGGACACGCTTGTCCTTCTTTTCGGCAGCTGGACATGTTGAGCCACATCATGCCGAAGACTTGGTAGAGTGGATGACCAAGCCCTCCTCCTCCTCCTCATCCTCTCTCACCCAGGCTCAGGGTACTGGCAAAGCAGCTGCCAAAGCGTCCTCTTCCCTGGTATCAATGTCAGACTCATCATCAGTCACTCCTTCCCTAGACCCACCATGTCCTCCTCCTGAGGAGTCCCCCGAACTGTTTGAGCACAGTGTTGGGTACATGCTCCAGGAGGATGCCCAGCGTTTCGAAGGGTCTGATGATGAAACCCAGCTACAGGAAGGCAGTAGCGTGAGAGCAGACAGAGGGGATGCTCAAGAAGGACACCAATCTGGCAGTCATGTTCCAGCAGCTGCAGCATACTGCCAGATTGGCTCCAGTGATGAGGAGGGAGGGGATGATGAGGTCACTGACTCCACGTGGGTGCCTAATAGTAGAGAGGAGGAGGAGGAGGATGAGGAGGAGGCACATCTCCAACGAGGCAGGATGCCCTTTGGTGGCCAGCGTAAGGGCAGTACACCGACGGAATCACACCGCAGAGCTCCGCCTGTGCAGGGCGCTGCCTCTGCCCGTCATTCAAAAAGTTCCTTGGTGTGGGCCTTTTTTGAGGCTAGTGCATCAGATCGCACAGCTGCTGTTTGCAACATATGTCTCAAGCGTATATCGCGTGGCCAAAACATCAGCCGCTTGGGTACCACATGCCTGACCAGACACATGTTGACCTGCCATGCAGCTCGTTGGCAAGCCTACCTCAAAGACCCACACCAAAGAACAAAGCGGACCTCTCCTTGCACCGCATCAGCTGGGATCTCCAACCCCACTATAACTTCAGTCCTCTCTGAAACATGCACTGAGAGGAATGAAGGTGTAGAATTAGGTGTGTCACAGCCAAGTACTTGCGGCCACTCTGCTAGCAGTACACCGACGTCCGATTCTAGCAGGCAAATTTCCCTGCCCCAGCTGCTGGACCGTCGAAAGAAGTTCACTCCCAGCCATCCACATGCCCAGCGGTTGAATGCTAGCTTGGCTAAATTGCTAGCGCTTCAACTGCTGCCTTTTCAGTTGGTAGACTCGGCCCCCTTCCGTGAGTTTGTGCAATGTGCGGTTCCTCAGTGGCAGGTTCCCAAACGCCACTTTTTCTCACGGAAGGCTATTCCGGCTCTCTACCGGCATGTGGAAGGCAATGTCTTGGCCTCGCTGGACAGGGCGTCAGCGGTAAGGTGCATATTACCGCTGACTCATGGTCCAGCAGGCATGGACAGGGACGTTACCTTTCTTTCACGGCCCATTGGGTCACTCTTTTGGCAGCTGGGAAGGATGCAGGACAAGGTGCAGTAGTGTTGGAGGTTGTACCACCGCCACGCCTCCAAAATGCTACTACTGGTTGTGACACACCTCTCTCCTCCACCCCCTCCTCTTCTTCTTCCTCCATGGCCTCTTCCTGTGGTTTGTCCTATGAACCAGCGGTGCTCCGTAGCCGTTCACGGGGCTACGCAAGTACGCAGGCAAAAAGATGCCATGCCGTGCTTGCGCTGGTGTGTTTGGGGGACAGAAGCCACACTGGGGCAGAGGTCCTGTCTGCTCTGCAGGGCCAGGCCGAGAGGTGGTTGACGCCACGCCAGCTTAAGCCAGGAATGGTGGTTTGCGACAATGGCACCAACCTCCTCTCCGCCCTCCGACAGGGACAACTGACCCATGTGCCCTGTGTGGCTCACGTCCTTAACCTGGTGGTGCAGCGGTTCTTGGGCAGGTACCCGGGCTTACAGGATGTCCTGAGGCAGGCCAGGAAAGTCTGTGTGCATTTCCGCAGATCTTATAATGCCAGTGCTCGCCTGGCTGAGCTGCAAAAGGAGTTGAACCTGCCCAAGAACCGCCTTATATGTGACATGCCCACCAGGTGGAACTCAACGTTGGCCATGCTGCAGCGGCTGCACACGCAGCAGAGGGCCATCAATGAGTACCTGTGCGACTACGGCACCAGGACAGGGTCAGGGGACCTTGGTTTTTTTTCTCCACGCCAGTGGGGCATGATCAGGGATGCATGCACTGTCCTGGCACCATTTGAGGAGGCCACGAGGATGGTGAGCAGTGACAGTGCATGCATCAGTGACACTGTACCTCTTGTCCACCTGTTGGAGCACACGCTGCGTGGAATAATGGACAGGGCACTTGAGGCAGAACAGAGGCAGGAAGAGGAGGACTTCCTTGCCTCTCAAGGCCCCCTTTACCCAGACAGTGTTCCTTCTGTCCCACCCATCGCACAGGAAGAGGAGGAGGAGGAGGAGTAGGAGGATTGTGTCAGCATGGAGGTGGAGGCTGGCACTCAGCATCATCAGCAGCAGTCTTTTAGGGATGATTTACAGTCCCAAGAAACCAGTGGACTTGTACGTGGCTGGGAGGAGGTGGCTGCGGATCATGTCGTCCTTAGTGACCCAGAGGACTCCGGAGCGAATGCCTCAGCAAACCTACGCTGCATGGCCTCCCTGATCCTGCAAAGTCTGCGGAAGGATCCTCGTATTCTTCGGATCAAGGAGAGGGACCATTACTGGCTGGCCACTCTCCTTGATCCACGGTACAAGGGTAAGGTTGCGGACCTTATGTTACCGTCGCAGAGGGAGCAGAGGATGAGACAACTCCGGGAGGCCTTGCAGAAAGGTCTGTGCAACGCGTTCCCAGAGACTGGGAGGTTACAAACTCCTGGTCCTGGACAACGAGTTGCTGAGGCTTCGGCCAGTCAAAGAAGGAGCGGTGGGGAAGGTGGCCGTCTGACCGATGCGTTCAGACAATTCTTTAGTCCGCAGCCCCAAAGTATGCTCGGTTCCAGCAACCATCGCCAGCGTCTGATAAACATGGTGCAGGAATATCTAGGGGCAAGGTCAAACTTGGACACCTTCCCCACCGAAAATCCTCTGGCTTACTGGGTCTTGAGGATGGATCACTGGCCAGAGCTTGCACAGTATGCAATTGAGCTACTGGCCTGTCCTGCATCCAGCGTTCTTTCGGAACGCACATTCAGTGCTGCTGGAGGATTTGTCACGGATCACAGGGTGCGCCTGTCCACCGACTCGGTTGATCGCCGGCTTTCATCAAGATGAACCAGTCTTGGATCACCACCAGCTACCACACACCTGATGCTGATATAACAGACTAATTGATTTTAACATGTCACATCCCTTCAAGACTGATGCTGATGCTGAGTGCCTGTGCTGTTATGTTGACTGGCTATCCTCCTCCTCCGAGTCCTCAATGATACGATTGATGATGATAGCTTGGAAGATCATTTTTGTTTATGGGTGCCGCCACCAGTGGCTAAGGCCCAATTTTTCAGCCCCTGTTTTACAGGGGCGTGTAATTACAATTTTTTTAGCAATAATTTGCCATAGGGCTCATTGCTGTGCTCCAAGTTCAGTATCTGTGAGGGGTTGGAGTGTTGTGGCACCAGTGCCTAAGGCCCAATTTTTCAGCCCCTGTTTAACAGGGGCGTGTCATTACAATTTTTGAAGCAATACTTTGCAACAGGGCTCATTGCTGTGCTCCAAGTACAGTATCTGTGAGGGGTTGTAGTGTTGTGCCACCAGTGCCTAAGGCCCAATTTTTCAGCCCCTGTTCAACAGGGGCATGCAATTACAATTCTTGATCTAATAATTCACAGCAGGGCCCATTGCTGCACCCACCAAGAGTAACTCTGAGGGCTTACAGTGTTGTGGCAACGCCACCACCACCACCACCACGAAAGGCCCAATTTTTCAGCCCCTGTTCAAAAGGGGCATGTAATTACAATTCTTGATCTAATAATTCACAGCAGGGCCCATTCCTGCACCCACCAAGAGTAACTCTGAGGGCTTACAGTGTTGTGGCAACACCACCACCACCACGAAAGGCCCAATTTTTCAGCCCCTGTTCAAAAGGGGCATGTAATTACAATTCTTGATCTAATAATTCACAGCAGGGCCCATTGCTGCACCCACCAAGAGTAACTCTGAGGGCTTACAGTGTTGTGGCAACGCCACCACCACCACCACCACGAAAGGCCCAATTTTTCAGCCCCTGTTCAAAAGGGGCATGTAATTACAATTCTTGATCTAATAATTCACAGCAGGGCCCATTGCTGCACACACCAAGAGTAACTCTGAGGGCTTACAGTGTTGTGGCAACGCCACCACCACCACCACCATGAAAGGCCCAATTTTTCAGCCCCTGTTCAAAAGGGGCATGTAATTACAATTCTTGATCTAATAATTCACAGCAGGGCCCATTGCTGCACCCACCAAGAGTAACTCTGAGGGCTTACAGTGTTGTGGCAACGCCACCACCACCACCACCACGAAAGGCCCAATTTTTCAGCCCCTGTTCAAAAGGGGCATATAATTACAATTCTTGATCTAATAATTCACAGCAGGGCCCATTCCTGCACCCACCAAGAGTAACTCTGAGGGCTTACAGTGTTGTGGCAACACCACCACCACCACGAAAGGCCCAATTTTTCAGCCCCTGTTCAACAGGGGCATGCAATTACAATTCTTGATCTAATAATTCACAGCAGGGCCCATTGCTGCACCCACCAAGAGTAACTGTCAGGGCTTACAGTGTTGTGGCACCAGCACCACCATCAAAGGCCCAATTTTTACTACCACTGTTCAACAATTATATGTAATTAAAATTCCTGATATAATAGTTGACAGCAGGGCGTTCCAGCACCAACCAAGAGTAACTGTGAGTGCTTACAGTGTTGTGCCAACACCAACAACTAAGGGGCCTATTTCTGCAGAGTATATACGGCAGGTCCCTACTTTCAAACATCCAACTTACAAACGACTCCTACTTGCAAACGCAAGAAGACAACAGGAAGTGAGAGGAAATCTACCACTAGGAAGGAAAATTCTCTCCTGTAAGAATAAATATGGGAGAAAGGTGTCTCCTCTGTACTGATGCTTTATCAGCAATCCTTGTTTCAAGAAAAACACCACATTTCAAAAACAGTTGTCATTGGGACGGAAAGTGAGGTGAAATGTTCTGAACAGGGGCACAGACAGCAAAACAAATGTTACAGGGGTGATAACCCTTACCTATGTTTTCCAAAAAGTTTAAAAATAGATTTTTGGGCTGGAGCTACACTTCAACAATGTACCTGTTCAAAATTACAAACAGATTCTACATAAGAACAAACCTACAGTCCCTGTCTTGTATGCACCGCCTGTATACGGCTGTTCAGAGTATATAGGGCCTTTTTTATTTTATGTGCGGGGTTCCCCTTAATATCCATACAAGACCCAAAGGGGCTGGTAATGGGCTGGGGTAGGGGGGGGGGTCATGGGGTAGCTATGCCATTTTTCTTAAAGAATTTCATCCATATTACCGGGACCAGACATTACATTAAAGCCGCAAGCAGTTTTAAATGGCTTTTTTTTCCTTTAGAAGTGTCATTTTGTGCAGGGACAGTTCTAAACACGGGAAACATGTGGCACTTCACAGGCATACTTTAGACACCCCCCAGGTACGATATTTAAAGGAATATTTGACTTTTTTTTTTTCACTTTATGCATCATTAAAATGACTGCTCCCGAAAAACGACCGTTTTTAAAACTTCTTTTTGCATTGATACATGTCCCCTGGTGCAGAACCCGGGTTCCCAAACCCTTTTTAGGACAATAACATGCATAATAGTTGTTATAATTAGCACTTTAGAATTCGAACGTTCGCATCCATTGTATTTAATAGGGTTCTATTGTTCGTACGAACTTTCGGTCCGTTCGCGGGTTCTGGTGCGAACCGAACCCGGGGGTGTTCGGCTCATCACTACTCCAGACAAGCAGCTAAATATACAATTGATATGCATATACTGTATGTTAATGTTCTTACCCTTCAAATGTTTTCTAACTGTATTCTTTGACACCCTTGTGACCATAGTTAGGTCAGTAAGTGCAATTTTCTTCATTTAAGTTAAGCAATTTTCTTCATTTTAGTTAAGCAATTTTCTTCATTTTAGTTAACACCACAGGGTCACAAGCCAACCAAAGCCTGCTTACTGGATAATAAGTAGCAGCAGTTCAGTGGTGAGGTCATCCCTCTACTCTCTCCTCTCCCCTGTTGTAAGTATGCTCACAAAAGGAAAATTATAACAAAGTGCAATGAAGTAGAGCTCAACAGAATCAGAGGACAGTGAAACCAGTGTCCTTTTGTGCAGGAAACTACTGAAGGCTGATAAGAATACATATTTCTGCATGTATGGTAAGTAAACTTAACGGGTAAGTTTGCCTTTAAAAACATATTTCCCTGCAAAGGGGGCCAATTGCAAAGCACTGTGCAGTATGAAAAAAAAATCTGCTTTCATCTGACTCACACCTAGCAAAACCACAACTTCCGCTGTCCACATATTCAAAAGCTGCACTGTAAAGCCCCGTACACACGGTCGGACTTTTGGCCAACAAACTTCATTTTGAGCAAGTTGGACCAACAATCCGACCGTGTGTACGCTCCATCGGACAAACTTATTTTTTTCTTTATATATATATATATCGGACAAAAGTTGGGTCTGCAAACGGACAAACTTTTGCCCAACAAAAGTCCGATGGAGCAAAGTCCGACCGTGTGTACAGAAAACCATCGGACTTTTGTCCGATGGACAAAAACAAATCATGTTAAAATCAACCAACAATAGCAGAAGTTGACCAAAGGGTGGCGGTAAAGAGCAGAAAAAAGCAGAAAAACCACGTGATGTTGGAAAAAGTGTTGGGAAAGTTTGCAGAAAAGTCAGAGCGTGTGTATGCTATGGGTGTTCCCGACCAACTCCGTTCGGACAAAAAAACACGGAAAAGTCAGATGGAAGTCCGACCGTGTGTACGGGGCTTTAGACTCACTGAGTCTGCAGACTTGTCCCACACCCCCATCTCTAGAACAAGCATAGAGCTAATTCACAGCCAACAATCTGTGCACATGGGCACCCGCTGAACTTTTTTCAGGGGGGGGCATCATTTTAAGGTCACCCATGCTCGGTCCCTTTTTGGACAATGTCATGAAGGGGAGGGGCTTTCAGATTCAGACGTGACCATTCATCAGTGACCGTGACCAGTAAATTCAGACGTGACCAGTAAAATCATTCATCAGTGACCGTGACCAGTAGATTCATTCATCTGTGACCAGTAAAATCATTCATCAGTGACCGTGACCAGCAAATTCATTCATCAGTGACCAGTAAAATCATGCATCTGTGACTGTGACCAGTAAATTCATTCAAATGGCAAAGCCAATTGGGACGGACAGACCCTATTTCAACATTCTCAACACCAGAAAAAACTGTACGTATGCAATCACAATATATGAACCCTAATCCAAACCAAGAACAAAATACACCCATAAGACCTCACCAAGACCCTAGACCTAGGGCAGAGACACCAAGACGCCACAGAAATAACACAGGAAATGGGAACCAACAATACAATACCCCACACAAAGGAGACAGAAGACCCCCAAATCACAGAACACCGCAGAATGGTTGGAAGAAACCACATTGGAAAACAACAAAAAACCGTATTATGGACACAACAATTGGCAAAAAAAACAAAATGAACAGAAAGATAATAGAGGATACCCACAAGATCAGGGAAATAACAAAAGGAGGCCACTATGAACAGAGAGGACCACAATATGATCAACAAAGGCAGAGAGGAAGAAGTCCCATACCATACCAAGATTATGGATACGGCGAGAGAAGGGGCCCCTACAACCAAGGACTAGTGATGAGCCGAACACCCCCGGGTTCGGTTCGCACCAGAACCCGCGAACGGACCGAAAGTTCGAACGAACATTAGAACCCTATTAAATACAATGGATGCGAACGTTCGAATTCTAAAGTGCTAATTATAACAACTATTATGCATGTTATTGTCATAAATAGGGTTTGGGAACCCGGGTTGTGCACCAGGGGACATGTATCAATGCAAAAAGAAGTTTTAAAAACGGTCGTTTTTCGGGAGCAGTCATTTTAATGATGCATAAAGTGAAAAAAAAAAAGTCAAATATTCCTTTAAATATCGTACCTGGGGGGTGTCTAAAGTATGCCTGTGAAGTGCCACGTGTTTCCCGTGTTTAGAACTGTCCCTGCACAAAATGACACTTCTAAAGGAAAAAAAAGCCATTTAAAACTGCTTGCGGCTTTAATGTAATGTCTGGTCCCGGTAATATGGATGAAATTCTTTAAGAAAAATGGCATAGCTACCCCATGACCCCCCCCCCTACCCCAGCCCATTACCAGCCCCTTTGGGTCTTGTATGGATATTAAGGGGAACCCCGCACATAAAATAAAAAAGGCCCTATATACTCTGAACAGCCGTATACAGGCGGTGCATACAAGACAGGGACTGTAGGTTTGTTCTTATGTAGAATCTGTTTGTAATTTTGAACAGGTACATTGTTGAAGTGTAGCTCCAGCCCAAAAATCTATTTTTAAACTTTTTGGGAAACATAGGTAAGGGTTATCACCCCTGTAACATTTGTTTTGCTGTCTGTGCCCCTGTTCAGAACATTTCACCTCACTTTCCGTCCCAATGACAACTGTTTTTGAAATGTGGTGTTTTTCTTGAAACAAGGATTGCTGATAAAGCATCAGTACAGATGAGACCCCTTTCTCCCATATTTATTCTTACAGGAGAGAATTTTCCTTTCTAGGGGTAGATTTCCTCTCACTTCCTGTTGTCTTCTTTCGTTTGCAAGTAGGAGTCGTTTGTAAGTTGGATGTTTGAAAGTAGGGACCTGCCGTATATACTCTGCAGAAATAGGCCCCTTAGTTGTTGGTGTTGGCACAACACTGTAAGCACTCAGTTACTCTTGGTTGGTGCTGGAACGCCCTGCTGTCAACTATTATATCAGGAATTTTAATTACATATAATTGTTGAACAGTGGTAGTAAAAATTGGGGCTTTGATGGTGGTGCTGGTGCCACAACACTGTAAGCCCTGACAGTTACTCTTGGTGGGTGCAGCAATGGGCCCTGCTGTGAATTATTAGATCAAGAATTGTAATTACATGCCCCTTTTGAACAGGGGCTGAAAAATTGGGCCTTTCGTGGTGGTGGTGGTGGTGGCGTTGCCACAAGACTGTAAGCCCTCAGAGTTACTCTTGGTGGGTGCAGCAATGGACCCTGCTGTGAATTATTAGATCAAGAATTGTAATTGCATGCCCCTGTTGAACAGGGGCTGAAAAATTGGGCCTTAGGCACTGGTGGCACAACACTACAACCCCTCACAGATACTGTACTTGGAGCACAGCAATGAGCCCTGTTGCAAAGTATTGCTTCAAAAATTGTAATGACACGCCCCTGTTAAACAGGGGCTGAAAAATTGGGCCTTAGGCACTGGTGCCACAACACTCCAACCCCTCACAGATACTGTACTTGGAGCACAGCAATGAGCCCTATGGCAAATTATTGCTAAAAAAATTGTAATTACACGCCCCTGTAAAACAGGGGCTGAAAAATTGGGCCTTAGCCACTGGTGGCGGCACCCATAAACAAAAATGATCTTCCAAGCTATCATCATCAATCGTATCATTGAGGACTCGGAGGAGGAGGATAGCCAGTCAACATAACAGCACAGGCACTCAGCATCAGCATCAGTCTTGAAGGGATGTGACATGTTAAAATCAATTAGTCTGTTATATCAGCATCAGGTGTGTGGTAGCTGGTGGTGATCCAAGACTGGTTCATCTTGATGAAAGTCAGTCGATCAACCGAGTCGGTGGACAGGCGCACCCTGTGATCCGTGACAAATCCTCCAGCAGCACTGAATGTGCGTTCCGAAAGAACGCTGGATGCAGGACAGGCCAGTAGCTCAATTGCATACTGTGCAAGCTCTGGCCAGTGATCCATCCTCAAGACCCAGTAAGCCAGAGGATTTTCGGTGGGGAAGGTGTCCAAGTCTGACCTTGCCCCTAGATATTCCTGCACCATGTTTATCAGACGCTGGCGATGGTTGCTGGAACCGATCATACTTTGGGGCTGCGGACTAAAGAATTGTCTGAACGCATCGGTCAGACGGCCACCTTCCCCACCGCTCCTTCTTTGACTGGCCGAAGCCTCAGCAACTCGTTGTCCAGGACCAGGAGTTTGTAACCTCCCAGTCTCTGGGAACGCGTTGCACAGACCTTTCTGCAAGGCCTCCCGGAGTTGTCTCATCCTCTGCTCCCTCTGCGACGGTAACATAAGGTCCGCAACCTTACCCTTGTACCGTGGATCAAGGAGAGTGGCCAGCCAGTAATGGTCCCTCTCCTTGATCCGAAGAATACGAGGATCCTTCCGCAGACTTTGCAGGATCAGGGAGGCCATGCAGCGTAGGTTTGCTGAGGCATTCGCTCCGGAGTCCTCTGGGTCACTAAGGACGACATGATCCGCAGCCACCTCCTCCCAGCCACGTACAAGTCCACTGGTTTCTTGGGACTGTAAATCATCCCTAAAAGACTGCTGCTGATGATGCTGAGTGCCAGCCTCCACCTCCATGCTGACACAATCCTCCTCCTCCTCCTCCTCCTCCTCCTCCTCTTCCTGTGCGATGGGTGGGACAGAAGGAACACTGTCTGGGTAAAGGGGGCCTTGAGAGGCAAGGAAGTCCTCCTCTTCCTGCCTCTGTTCTGCCTCAAGTGCCCTGTCCATTATTCCACGCAGCGTGTGCTCCAACAGGTGGACAAGAGGTACAGTGTCACTGATGCATGCACTGTCACTGCTCACCATCCTCGTGGCCTCCTCAAATGGTGCCAGGACAGTGCATGCATCCCTGATCATGCCCCACTGGCGTGGAGAAAAAAAACCAAGCACCCCTGACCCTGTCCTGTCCTAGTCGCACAGGTACTCATTGATGGCCCTCTGCTGCGTGTGCAGCCGCTGCAGCATGGCCAACGTTGAGTTCCACCTGGTGGGCATGTCACATATAAGGCGGTTCTTGGGCAGGTTCAACTCAGGCAGGTTCAACTCCTTTTGCAGCTCAGCCAGGCGAGCACTGGCATTATAAGATCTGCGGAAATGCACACAGACTTTCCTGGCCTGCCTCAGGACATCCTGTAAGCCCGGGTACCTGCCCAAGAACCGCTGCACCACCAGGTTAAGGACGTGAGCCACACAGGGCACATGGGTCAGTTGTCCCTGTCGGAGGGCGGAGAGGAGGTTGGTGCCATTGTCGCAAACCACCATTCCTGGCTTAAGCTGGCGTGGCGTCAACCACCTCTCGGCCTGGCCATGCAGAGCAGACAGGACCTCTGCCCCAGTGTGGCTTCTGTCCCCCAAACACACCAGCGCAAGCACGGCATGGCATCTTTTTGCCTGCGTACTTGCGTAGCCCCGTGAACGGCTACGGAGCACCGCTGGTTCATAGGACAAACCACAGGAAGAGGCCATGGAGGAAGAAGAAGAGGAGGGGGTGGAGGAGAGAGGTGTGTCACAACCAGTAGTAGCATTTTGGAGGCGTGGCGGTGGGACAACCTCCAACACTACTGCACCTTGTCCTGCATCCTTCCCAGCTGCCAAAAGAGTGACCCAATGGGCCGTGAAAGAAAGGTAACGTCCCTGTCCATGCCTGCTGGACCATGAGTCAGCGGTAATATGCACCTTACCGCTGACCGCCCTGTCCAGCGAGGCCAAGACATTGCCTTCCACATGCCGGTAGAGAGCCGGAATAGCCTTCCGTGAGAAAAAGTGGCGTTTGGGAACCTGCCACTGAGGAACCGCACATTGCACAAACTCACGGAAGGGGGCCGAGTCTACCAACTGAAAAGGCAGCAGTTGAAGCGCTAGCAATTTAGCCAAGCTAGCATTCAACCGCTGGGCATGTGGATGGCTGGGAGTGAACTTCTTTCGACGGTCCAGCAGCTGGGGCAGGGAAATTTGCCTGCTAGAATCGGACGTCGGTGTACTGCTAGCAGAGTGGCCGCAAGTACTTGGCTGTGACACACCTAATTCTACACCTTCATTCCTCTCAGTGCATGTTTCAGAGAGGACTGAAGTTATAGTGGGGTTGGAGATCCCAGCTGATGCGGTGCAAGGAGAGGTCCGCTTTGTTCTTTGGTGTGGGTCTTTGAGGTAGGCTTGCCAACGAGCTGCATGGCAGGTCAACATATGTCTGGTCAGGCATGTGGTACCCAAGCGGCTGATGTTTTGGCCACGCGATATACGCTTGAGACATATGTTGCAAACAGCAGCTGTGCGATCTGATGCACTAGCCTCAAAAAAGGCCCACACCAAAGAACTTTTTGAATGACGGGCAGAGGCAGCGCCCTGCACAGGCGGAGCTCTGCGGTGTGATTCCGTCGGTGTACTGCCCTTACGCTGGCCACCAAAGGGCATCCTGCCTCGTTGGAGATGTGCCTCCTCCTCATCCTCCTCCTCCTCCTCTCTCCTATTAGGCACCCACGTGGAGTCAGTGACCTCATCATCACCTCCCTCCTCATCACTGGAGGCAATCTGGCAGTATGCTGCAGCTGCTGGAACATGACTGCCAGATTGGTGTCCTTCTTGAGCATCCCCTCTGTCTGCTCTCACGCTACTGCCTTCCTCTAGCTGGGTTTCATCATCAGACCCTTCGAAACGCTGGGCATCCTCCTGGAGCATGTACCCAACACTGTGC
Source organism: Rana muscosa (assembly GCA_029206835.1). Lineage (NCBI taxonomy): Eukaryota > Metazoa > Chordata > Amphibia > Anura > Ranidae > Rana > Rana muscosa. Next base: position 716,478,017 of record CM055116.1, on the reverse strand, counting down.
TGAAACAGTTCGGGGGACTCCTCAGGAGGAGGACATGGTGGGTCTAGGGAAGGAGTGACTGATGATGAGTCTGACATTGATACCAGGGAAGAGGACGCTTTGGCAGCTGCTTTTCCAGTACCCTGAGCCTGGGTGAGAGAGGATGAGGAGGAGGAGGAGGGCTTGGTCATCCACTCTACCAAGTCTTCGGCATGATGTGGCTCAACATGTTCAGCTGCCGAAAAGAAGGACAAGCGTGTCCCATGGCCATGTGCTGATGACAATGCACCGCGTCCACGACCAGCACTGTTGCCCCCAGACACAGAGCCTGCTTGCCCTCTTTTATTGCCTCCTGACTGTCTGCCTCTCCTTGTTTGCCTTCCAGACATTCTAATAGATGGCCTGCAGGGAGATGGGAAAAAAGCAATAAGGGCTACCTTCAGGTGTCCTTCTCTGTCCCTTGAAACAAGGACTTTGACAGTGAAAGAAACTGACACACTCTCCCTACCTACAGTTTTCTGTCCCTAGAAAAAATGTTTTTTTTAAGCACAATTTAGCACAAGGAGAATTACCTCACTGTCCTTCCAGGTCCCTGGAAACAAGGACTTTGACAGTGAAAGAAACTGACACACTCTCCCTACCTACAGTTTTCTGTCCCTAGAAAAAATGTTTTTTTTAAGCACAATATAGCACAAGGAGAATTCACTCACTGTCCTTCCAGGTCCCTGGAAACAAGGACTTTGACAGTGAAAGAAACTGACACACTCTCCCTACCTACAGTTTTCTGTCCCTAGAAAAAATGTTTTTTTTAAGCACAATTTAGCACAAGGAGAATTACCTCACTGTCCTTCCAGGTCCCTGGAAACAAGGACTTTGACAGTGAAAGAAACTGACACACTCTCCCTACCTACAGTTTTCTGTCCCTAGAAAAAATGTTTTTTTTAAGCACAATTTAGCACAAGGAGAATTACCTCACTGTCCTTCCAGGTCCCTGGAAACAAGGACTTTGACAGTGAAAGAAACTGACACACTCTCCCTACCTACAGTTTTCTGTCCCTAGAAAAAATGTTTTTTTTAAGCACAATTTAGCACAAGGAGAATTACCTCACTGTCCTTCCAGGTCCCTGGAAACAAGGACTTTGACAGTGAAAGAAACTGACACACTCTCCCTACCTACAGTTTTCTGTCCCTAGAAAAAATGTTTTTTTTAAGCACAATTTAGCACAAGGAGAATTACCTCACTGTCCTTCCAGGTCCCTGGAAACAAGGACTTTGACAGTGAAAGAAACTGACACACTCTCCCTACCTACAGTTTTCTGTCCCTAGAAAAAATGTTTTTTTTAAGCACAATATAGCACAAGGAGAATTCACTCACTGTCCTTCCAGGTCCCTGGAAACAAGGACTTTGACAGTGAAAGAAACTGACACACTCTCCCTACCTACAGTTTTCTGTCCCTAGAAAAAATGTTTTTTTTAAGCACAATATAGCACAAGCACAAAACACACTGACACTCTCCCTACCTATCCTTCTCTTTCCCTAAACTAAAGGAATCCAGGTTAAGCAAGAAAGAAATAAAAGTCACTGTCCCTGCCTATGCTGCTCTATCCCTGCTCCGGAACACACTACACTAGGCCGCCGTGCTGGCGGCCTTTTATAGTGTGGGGCGTGTACTAAACCCCCTCAGCAATAATTGGCCACAGGCATCCTGCCTGTGGCCAATCATTGCTCTCCTCGCTGCCGGCGCTGTGATTGGCCAAGCATGCGGGGTCACAGTGCATGCTTGGCCAATCACAGCGCCTGGATGACACTGCGATGGCGTAGTGCATTGTGGGCCGTTCGCGTCACTCGAATTTGTCGCGAACGGCCCAAATCGTTCGATCTTCGTCGAACGATCGAACAGCCGATGTTCGAGTCGAACGTATGTTCGACTCGAACACGAAGCTCATCCCTACCAAGGACCATATCGCCAACATGAGAGTAGCCCTATACCAACATATAATTACTACGCACCATTAAGAAATTACCATGAGGAATACAAACAAGAGACATATCGTCCTGAGACAGAACAGAGCAGGTCTTTTTTAGAGAAAGGCCGGGATCATTATCCTCCGAGGAATCTGGAGGGGACCACGAATGGGAGAAGAAGTCCAGAAACAAGAGAGGATGCCGATCAGGAAAAAGAACAAAAGAAAAAGAGAAGGGGAATAAAAGGAGAAGGCAAATATGCCCCCACAAAGAATCTGGACAAGTTTCATACCTATATAGGAATCCAAAAATATATCAGGAAACTAAATATCAAAAAATATATGGCAAGTAACACAGCCAAACCCAGATCAAAAGCACAAGAAGAGGATATCAGCCACAGTAACCTGAGAAATAAATCGACATTCAACCCTCCAATAAAAAACAATAAACACATTGAGGTTTTTAAGAAACTAGTAGTGAAAGACCTGATGGACCTAAAAGTACATGAGAAAGAAGAGCCCAAACATATCAAAAGTGGTATCAACAAACTTACAAAGAGAAAAGACCTAGTCATCCGACCTGCGGATAAAGGTGGAGGAATAGTAGTTTTCACCAAAGAACAATATCAAGACAACATGAACACACTCCTTTAAGATGAAAACACCTACCACAAATTATTGGGGAATCCAATGTTCAAGTGTAGGAAAGCCCTGGAACAAATAATACATCTGGGCCTAAAACGAGAAATATTGAACAAGAAGGAAGCAAAATATCTGATCCCAGAGTCATGTCGGACTCCAGTCATCTACTGTGTGCCCAAAATACACAAAGACAGTAACAACCCACCACTAAGACCAATAGTGAATGGAATAGACTCTTTAACTTCGCGAATGGGTGAATACATTGACCATTATCTACAGCCGGCAGTACAAGAAACATGTGCTTATCTAAAAGACACCAAGCAGATGTTGCAACTTCTGGAGAACATCCCAACAACAGACACTCCTTGGATTATGGCTACAGCAGATGTTTCATCCCTGTATACAATTATTCCACACCACTTAGTATGCGAGGCTGTGAAATGGGGATTAAGGAAACACACCAATCTACCATGTGTACAAAGAAAATACCTAGTAAAAGGATTAGACTTTTGTCTCAAGAATAACTATTTCTGGCATAATCGAGATTACTATTTCCAATGCACTGGAGTTGCTATGGGAGCCAAATTTGCCCCGAGCGTGGCAGGCCTCTTTATGGCCCAATGGGCGAAAGAAGTTGTTTTCTCACAAATCCCAAGTGAACTTATTATCTTTAGACGGTACATAGATGATATTTTCATCTTATGGAAAGGAGAGGAATTAGGACTAGTACTCTTCTTGGAAAACCTCAACAAAAATGACCGCAATATCAAACTCACCTGGGAGATTAGTGAAAAAACTGTTACGTTTCTAGATCTGGAATTACTACAAGAAAACAATACCATAACAACCAAAACACATTTTAAAAACGTAGATAGAAATAGTTATCTGCCCATAGAAAGTTGCCACCATAAGAATTGGTTGTGCAACATCCCAAAAGGCCAACTAATGAGACTAAGGCGCAATTGCACACATATAGATATGTTCACATAAAAAGCTAGACACATTGGTAAAAGGTTCATCAAAAAAGGCTATAGTCCCAAAATAATAGAAAAAGGCATAGAAGAAGTGACGAGGATGAATCGAAGTGACCTAATAAAAGATAAAGACAAACAAAAATCATTTACAGATAAAGTACCCGTGATCTTGGATTATAGCATACAGCACAAAAAAGTAGAACAAATAATAAAAAGACACTGGAGCGTGCTACTATCAGACACTCAGCTAAAGGAAACATTACCGACATATCCGAATTTCATATACAGAAGAGCCCCTACACTTAGAGACAAACTAGTGAAGAATGTACCGGATCCTCCAATTAAAGGTCCCACCTTTTTCACAGGAAAGGGCTTCTACCCATGCAAGCGTTGCTATGCTTGCATAAGGTCCAAGAAACCAAATGAAAAAAAGTTTAAGTTCACCTCAAAAAGCACAGGCATCTCATATGATATAAAAGGATTCACATGCTGCAATACAGAGGGAGCTGTATACATGTTAGAATGCAGCTGTGGGTTACAGTACGTGGGACGCACAAAAAGACTCCTTAGAATAAGAATTAAAGAACACGTACAAAACATCATAAATGGATTTGACAAACACAATGTGTCAAAACATTTCTTATCACATCATAATAAAGACCCCACACAGTTGAAGTTTTGGGGATTAGAACCATACACTAGACATTGGAGAGGAGGACATAAAGTAAGAACACTCAGTCAAATGGAATCCAAATGGATTTTCCTATTGGACACTTTTACACCCCGTGGTTTAAATGTAGAATTCGATTTGAACTGCTTTCTGAGTGATTTTTAAAATTTTGATATTTAGTTTTACCACCCTTTTACCACCCCCCAATAAGTCCAATCCCAAATAATTTTATTCTCGCCTTTTAAAGCAAGTTACACAATAATCATCCTCTCTCATCCTCTCTTTCAAACACATCACTCTGCCTTTTTTAATTGTTTCATTGCAATATCCTCAGATGTCAATTGTAAATTTCACGTCCGAGTCATTTCCGGTACTACACATTTATTTTATTATTTATTTTTTAATATTTTTTATATATTTCATTTTAACTCGTTCTAAGGGGCTTACTAGCAGTTTTTAAAACATAATAAAACTAGTTTTTAATCGTTTTAGTTTCATTCATCATCTTCACATCTTTGTGCAAGATGCATATTGCTTGGTTATATATTTTTCCAACCAACAAAATGGCGGCGCACAGTGCTGTACACAAACACACAGCAACATGGCCGCCAAAGCATTTCCGGCGCTCGGACTTCGAGAAAATGGCCGCCGCCTATTAGATTACCATAGCAAATATAAAGACATATCCGGAGCTTGTTTTTCATCCCCTGATGAAGTCACGTGGTTGACGATACGCGTAGGGATGTAGCAAGCATCGGAGGTGACGCGGACGAGCTCGGCGCTCGTATTTTACATACCCTTTTTGCAATTTTAAATGTGAGTACTTTATACTTGTATCTACGGAAAATAAACCTTTATAGCAAAATTACTACACTATATTGGGCCATTTTTTGCCTCCATATTTTAACCCCTACATATGCACACCACCCCGGAGACTCCACGGCCAGAGGATTAACCCCCGCCAGGCATTCACACATCCCCATGTTCCAGATAGCATCCGGATAAGAGGCAGCAGGAACAACAGAGGGCTTATACTATATGCTGTAACCTCACAGCAGTGAGGTAAGGGGCCACCCTTCTTTAAAAGCACAGCGTGGGAGTCACAAGATAACACACCAAGAAGTCACTCAGTAACAACAAGCACAGTGTGGAAATCACAACATCACCCAGCACTTCAGCCTTTGTTTACTTATCGCAAAACAATACGTTTTTGTTTGCACTTTTGCACTACCAAAGACTATTATCTATGAATTTAACCTTTGCACCACCTTTGTTCAAGCATCTTTATTTATGATTTTATAAGTCACAGTTAGACTTATTGCAGCACAGCTATTGGATACTATCATATGGTTAAATGGTTTTATGCACTTTTTTCTAAGATTTATGTCACATTTTACACATTCTTTTACGTTTTTTTGTTTTAGATATTGTGGTTTTTATTTGTTAAGAATACTATGTTATTCTAGCACCCTTCAAGATCCCCCATTTTTTCAGGGAAGTAGATAGGCATATTCCAACAGCTCGGCATTACTTCACTATACACATTCATCAGTGACCCGTGACCAGTAAATTAATTCATCAGTGACCAGTAAATTCATTAATCTGTGACCGGCACCAGTAAATTCAATCATCAGTGACCGTGACCAGTGCAGGACATTAATACATGAGTTACTATGACCAGTGCAGGACATTAATACATGAGTTACTATGACCAGTGCAGGACATTAATAAATAAGTTACTATGACCAGTGCAGGACATTAATACATGAGTTAGTACTATGACCAGTGCAGGACATTAATACAAGAGTTACTATGACCAATGCAGGACATTAATAAATAAGTTACTATGACCAGTGCAGGACATTAATACATGAGTTAGTACTATGACCAGTGCAGGACATTAATACATGAGTTACTATGACCAGTGCAGGAAATGTACCCCCCCGCCGCCATGCTGCATATTAAAAAAATCACAGACAGTCACAGTTAAAAATCTTCAGATTGCATTCCGTATGGCATGCCATCAGCTTAATTTACCGTATTTATCGGCGTATAACACGCACTTTTTTACCCTGAAAATAGAGGGTAAACCGTGCCTGCGTGTTATATGCTGATATTTTTTTTTGTTACCAGCGGGTGGGGGTATGGGGATCGGGCAGTCCGCCCCAGGTGCCCCCGCCTCTCCTGGCCCTGGGACAGAAAACATTACTACCAGCCCTTCCTCCTGTGTCACTCTCAATACAAATGGAATACTAAGACGCCGCTCTCCTCCTCTCGCTCCGCCTCCTCCTTGAGTGTAGCTTTTGATTGGAGAAGGAGAGCGGTCATGTGACCATCAGCCGAGAGAGTTACATGACTGGGTCCATGAGAGAGCGGCGTCAATCGAGGTACACAGAAGCTTTGTTTTACAAATGACAGTGACACAGGAGCAGTGTAGAAGGGGCTGGCAGTGATCTTCTCTTAACTCTAGAGTAGGCTGGCAATGCTGTCCCAGGAGACTGGGGATCTCCTGGGAGTGCAGGGGGTCCGTGTGCTGTGCAGTGCTGTGCAGGGGTCCGTGTGCTGTGCAGTGCTGTGCAGGGGGTCCATGTGCTGTGCAGGGGGTCCGTGTGGTGTGTGGGGGTCCGTGTGCTGTGAAGTGCTGTGCAGGGGTCCGTGTGCTGTGCAGTGCTGTGCAGGGGGTCCGTGTGGGGGTCCGTGTGCTGTGCAGAGGGGTCCGTGTGGTGTGTGGGGGTCCGTGTGCTGTGCAGTGCTATGCGGGGGTCCGTGTGCTGTGCAGGGGGTCCGTGTGCTGTGCAGGGGGTCCGTGTGCAGTGCTGTGCAGGGGGTCCGTGCGGTGTGCAGGGGGCTGTGGAAAGTTTTTTTCCTGAAACTTCCCTCTTAAAGTTAGGGTGCGTGTTATACGCGAGTGCGTGTTATACGCCGATAAATACGGTAGTTTAGTGCTTACTTGCGATAGACACTACTGACTGTGGTGCTGCTGTGCTGTCTGAAATTGTAATGTAGATCAACCGTTCCTCCTCGGCTGCGCTGGCTCCTCTTGGTGCATTAGGCAGCACTCTACGCTCCTCCCATGATAATGCCCTCCCGCGGTGAGTGACGTCACGCCGTCAGGACGGGCGCCGGGCGGGGCTGTAAACTTAGGGGGACTTACTTAGTCGTGGCAGCGCGATAATCATCTATTGGCTGGTGCCGGCAAACAGGGGCGGGAGCGGAGCGTGATAGTAAATGCAACACACTGACAGACAGAGAGACGAGTGACATGACAGTGACAATTGGCGGCGGCCCTGGCCCACTGATGTGCGGGAGGCGGCCGCAGCTGAATGGTGTCTTCACTCTTCAACACTTCAACAATCTTACGATTCCAGGGGGGGCAATCGCCCCCCGTTGCCCTATGGAGCGGACGCCCATGGTAGTGGATAAAGTGAGATATTCTGCAGAATTTGTAAAGTGGATCCAGCAAGCCCATATTTTATGAAATTTTGTTGGGGAGTCTCTTGCTTGTTGAATCAAATCTTCCATTTCAGCAATTCTCCCGACCCTCCGTAACCATTCAGAGATACAGGGAGGTGAATTTTCTTTCCAATGTACTAGTATACAGAGTTTAGCCGCGTTAATGAGATGTAATACGATTGATCGTTTGTATGTTGAATGAGATAATGACGTGTGGTGTAACAAGTATTGGGCTGCTGTAAAATCTGGAGTGTAGGTCGTAATATGGGAGTGTTTCCATATTTTTGGTCAATCCCTGTATACTGATTTGGGTTATTTTACCAAAGAAATGTAGCAGACTACATATTGGCCTAAATTTACAAAGAAAAATTATTTGTTTGCAAAACTTTATAACAGAAACTAAGAAAAACAGTATTTTTTTTCATTTATATAGCAAAAATATAAAAAACTCAATGGTGATTAAATACTACCAAAAGATAGCTCTATTTGTGTGAAAAAAATAATATAAATTTCCTTTGGGTACAGTGTTGCATGACTGAGAAATTGCCAGTTAAAGTAGCACAGTGCTGAATAGCAAATAATGCCCCGGTCATAAAGGGGATAATTCCTTCCGGAGGTCAAGTGATTAAAATTACTTAGAAAATTAGATATCTAAAACACAGGGCTAAGCAATTTTTACAAAAAAATGTGTAGCACACAGACCCTTTTTCTTGCCTGGCTCACTTGCAGGTCAAGGCACACCGTGGTATATGCTCGTACCCTCCTGTTTGAAGAGGTTGAGCGGTGTTCACTATTTTGGGTTCTGCAGCGAGTTACCTCTGTCAACTGGTTCTCATCCCCAGAGTATAGGGACAAGTCTTTATCTCTTTCCAAGAAGGCCAATGTCCACACCACATCAACTCTAACGATGAGTTTATTTTCTTAGTAGACAGGGAAAGATGGATGAGAGAAAGAATAGCAACTTGGGGAATTTTGTCCAGGCACAAACTAGTAGAATTTGTCGCCACTCGATCCCGAGTGGGTTTAGCTCACCCGGATAGTCCTCTCTCACGGTCCTAGCAGCCGGAGTGATGCTTGAATATTCACTTAAGTTTCCTTGGGATACGCTCAGTAACAGTTCCAAGTCCCGAACTTCCCGGCGCTTGTAACAGTAGAACAAGGTGCAACTGTAGCACGTCACAAGGCCTTTGGCAGATCTTTGAATCCCTCTAGTAGGTAACCAGGCCTCATCCGAGGCGGCGACTCCTTTCACCGAAACTCGTGGCTCCCTCTTGCCTAGAACGGGTCACCCTCTCCCGGGCACCCTGGGACTCTTCTTTCGGGGGTAGGCCCTAGCTAAAGGTGCTGGGCCTACAAGCAGAGTTGCAGCCCCAGGCTAAAGGTGCCTGGGCCTGATCACACCCACACGCACCCCTGGCCATGAGGGCCACCGAAGGTGGGGTACGTGTGTCACTCTCGAACCAAGGGGTCCTCTCCTCCACACTACTCTCAAAAGATGGTGTCTGCCCCTTAAGTACCCTCTCCCGGCATGCACAGCAGGTTGACCATGCCCACTGCACTGCTGCTGAGAGAGGACACTCCAAGGCGTAGCAATGTCACCCATGGTTCAACCCTGACCTGATATGGCAGCGCCACCTACAGGCCACAGGGAACCCTACACCAGGCAGCATCACATAGGCAGAAGCAATTGCCTAACAATCAAAATGGTCTGAGCCTGGCTACCAACTCAGACCAACCCCTAAATTTAGGCGCATAGCTCCCCTGAAAAGTACAAATGATTATGTACATTAAAGAGGAACTGCAGTCTGCTCATATAGTTTGTAATAAAAACATCTTTGCCATTCTGAAGCTTCCCTCCAACCACTTTGCATATTATTTCATTTATACTGTGATTCTGTACATTCTTGTTACCAAATATGCTGCAGAAATCTCCCCCCTCTAAGTCTGGCTGCATCCATTTTAACTGTGGGCAGCTGAAGCTGCTGCCTGTTCACTTCCTGGATTTACACAGACACACAGAGGCACACCTCCAGCTCTGCAGCTCTCATTGGCCCTATTATGGCTCATTCCCCCTCCCTTCCTGGCAAACTCTCACGAGAGTGAGAGAGAGAGCTGTGCATAATGTCATAAGCCTAGGCTAATGACCAGACAAGAAACAGGAAGTGGGCTATATAAAGGTATTTACTGGCAGAAAATTAATATTTTACTATCCAAAGTTAAAACAAAGAGGGCAGAAGATTTAATAGATGGAAAAATTACTAAAGGTCCACTTTAAGATTGTCACCTATGTTAGGCATGATATCTGAAGGAATTAGGTTTTTAATGCTAAAGGTGAACTTACACTTTAAAGAAAAACTCCATGATGGTGATTAGGTTCATACAATAGCCTTGTATAGACAGTTAAGCAAAAGCACTTATGTGATTTTGGTTAAAATTACACAATTATATTCAAAATCTGTGATGTTATAATTTTACACTACATCTTTCTCAATTCCCAGGCTCCAGAAGGAGGTATTTCGGATGTAGCGATGTCACTTCCTATTAGTGTTTGTCACCGCTCACTAAGACTACATATCCCATCGAGTGGGCCGGACTGTAAACATGTGTGCGGCGGATCAGAAGTATACTACTTATATGCTTCTGATTTCGCCCACCCACATCACTGTGACCTGCTCTGCTGTCCCTTTGTATTTTATGTCAACGCATTGCACTATGTCTTCTTATAGTGCAATACTTGATGTGGACATGATGAGGGGCACATTCTCTGAGCTGTGCACATCCTGGTCTGTCAGTGAAAATATGGTGATAAGAGATGGGGCAGACCAGGAGTGTGCTGGGCCATCAATCTAACTATGCAGCACAGTGGAGTGGATCAGACCGGTGACCAAGGGGATAGATGACTTGTGAACAGGATATTTAGGGGACAGATGACTTTTTCATTGAACAAAGAAGGATTGGTTTCTAGCAGACAGGAGGACTGTGCACTGTAAGACCAACACATTAATAAAAGGTATGGAAACCTCTGCATACAAATATTACAGATTACAGCTTTAAAAATATATTTAACCATCTTTAAAGTGTTTTTTATATATCGCCCATAACAGGAAGAAGTGCAGGAGCTTCTTTTTAAGCTGATTTGTTTGTATTAAGCCCTGTGGAATTCAATGGGTGAGCCTGGATACACACAACACAAATGTTTTTGTGCATTCTTCAAGCATTTTTCGTGCATATCTTTGCTAACAACTAGGATCTGTGTTGAATCACGATCATGTGATCGTTTTTTTTTTAAATAACAAATATAGCATACTTACCTCCACTGTGCAGTTTGTTTTGCACAGAGTGGCCTCACCATAAAAAAAATTGTGTTGCAGGGGATGCGAGGATGCCCAAAATTAGAATTGTATCTTGTGTAGAGTGCAGACCTCTGGGGAAATCTGTGAGCCTATCACAAAAGCAGGAAATTACATTTTTGGGAGGCGTTCCATACACTATCTGTGTACAGCATACCTCCAGAATGGCATAATGTATTGAATTTTACATAAAATTACAGCACTGCAGATTTAAAATGCAAAGGAGTTTTTTTGAATGTTATATTACGATATGGTTTGCATCGTAATTGTATAATATATATGTAACGGCACCCCAAGTATGAAAGGGGTTAACGCCGTTTAGGATATTCCCTTTCCGAACACAAGGCAACTACTGACACTCCACAGTCAGGCGACCGAGACCCATAGGAATAATTCTCCCCCAGATACGAGACAAACGCTCTGTATGAGGTTCAAACAGGGAATGAATCTTTATTGCAAGCGCATGGTAACACACTTCTCTTCAAAACACTTCCCTCCCATCCTTGGGGAACAGGGGGGGTTAAACTGTCCAATGACAATGGTGATACAGGTCAGGTGTGTTCAAACTTCTCCTTCAGTAAACAGTCTTAGCAGGAGGGGTTGCTGGAGTGATCCCCCCCCCCCTTTCCTCACAGCAAGACACTTAAACATCCCATAATAGGCAGCCAGACTGTCTACCAAGCTCCACTCCACATCACCACAAACAACAATGAAAAGGTCTATGGAAGCTGGTCTGGATTTAATCTACATTACACAGGCAGACAGGTGGTTGAAGTTGAACACATCAGCATCTCTTAATTAACCTGTTGAGTTCAGAATCAAACAACCAGTAAATAGTCCTTTACAGATATCCTGGGGAATATTGTGGATTACTAATACAGACCCATTTTAAAGCAATCCAAGACATATTCTCAATGTCCATTATTTTCTGGCTCATACTTTCTAAGAACTTCTGGGTTCCATGGGCCCACCCGTTACAATATATATTTTTTTATTTGTAGTATTTTCTTCCCAAGAAAGTGAAGTACAAAATGGAGGACAGATCACTGCCTGTGCTGGACTCATAAGCCCTGATTAGGTCGGTATGGGCCCATCCACATTTCTATGACTCCAGATACCCCCAGTACAAAAATAAAGGTTTGCACAAGAGGGCCTGAGCAGACATAAACAATTAGTTTCTGCCAGATTGAGAGTCATTTCCACCCACTGTAAGAGCTAAGCTTTTATATGTTTGTTTACTCCTTTGTTGTCCAGCATAGCATTAGTATGCTTTCCAGACGTGTGAGCCCAAAGGGAAGTTTGCTAGTGGTATACTGTAGTTATTAGATAGCAATACATTTTTTCAAATGGTAGTTAAGTTTGCCACATCATCCTTTTAATCCAGGACACATTAATTACACAGGTTCTGAGGCTGATTTAATGCAGATAAGGCACCAAGTGAGTTTAACCACTTCCTTACCCAGCCATAGACAAATGACGTCCACAGATGGGATCTCCCATCCTGGGTGGACGTCATATGACGTCCTTGGCTTTGTAGGGAGATATCTGAATGATGCCTGCAGCTAGAGGCATCATTCAGATATCCTTTTGAAGTGACGGCGATTCTGTGCACCATAAGAACGATCATAGCGGCGGTTCCGCCGCTTGATCGTTCTTATAGGCGGCGGGAGGGGACACCCCCCCTCCCGCCGCCATCCGGTGCTTCTGCGGGCTCCCCCGTGCGATCGGGGACCCGGAGCGAATCTTCCGGCATCGTTGGTGGAGTCACGTGATGAGCATAGAGATGACTGGTGACCAGATGGTCACCAGTCATCTCTATGATCGTCGGAGGCCCGGGCGCGATGTGATGACGTCACGCCCGGGTCTCAAATGTAAACAAAGCCGCCATTGCGGCTGTAAGTATGAAATCAGTGAAAAAAATTTCACTGATCTCATGCTTTCCAGCCTGGAGGAGAGATGTGGGGTCTTATTGACCCCGCATCTCTCAATAAAGAGAACCTGTCACACACATTCCTATTACAAGGGATGTTTACATTCCTTGTAATAGGAATAAAAGTGATCAAAAAAAATAAAAAAAAGTAAAATCATTGTAAAAAAATAAATAAATAAGTAAAATAAAAAAAAAAAAAAAAAAATATTAAAACACCCCTGTCCCCGGTAGCTCGCGATCAGAAGCGAATGCACACGCAAGTCGCCCACATATGTAAACGCCGTTCAAACCATGCATGTGAGGTATCGCCGCGTGCGTTAGAGCGCGTGCAACAATTCCAGAACTAGACCTCCTCTAATTCTAACCTGGTAACCTGTAAAAAAAAATAAAGCGTCGCCTATGGAGATTTTTAAGTACCGAAGTTTGGCGCCATTCCATGAGTGTGCGCAATTTTAAAGCGTGACATGTTAGGTATCTATTTACTCGGCGTAACATTATTTTTCATACTTTCCCAAAAAATTGGGCTAACTTTACTGTTTTGTTATTTTTTAATTCATGAAACCATTTTTTTTTTTAAAAAGGCGTTTGAAAAATTATTGCGCAAATATTGTGCAAGAAAAAATGTTGCAATGACCGTCATTTTATTCCCTAGGGTGTCTGCTAAAAAAACATGTATAATGTTTGGGGGTTCTGAGTAATTTTCTAGCAAAAGAATGATGATTTGTACATGTAGGAGAGAAGTGCCAAAATAGGCCCGGTATTGAATAGGTACAAAAAGCCCTGTATTGAAGTGGTTAATTACCACCTTAATCATCTAAAGAACCTGTGTAAATAATATGTGTCCTGGATTAAAGGGATGATGGTAGTGTGTGTGACAATAATTGAAAACCCTATTCTCTAAGCTTAATATTGATATGAACAGGGCCTTAACAGCTGCTCAACCATGACAAAGGCCTCTTCCACCTAAATTATATTTGGTAGAGGAGGACCTGTTTTTCCTAGTCGTAAACACTTCTCTGGCAAGTTAAGTCTATTTACAAACATTATCTGTAGAATTACAAAGTGGGCAAAATCAATAAATGGAAAAAGATACCGATCAATATCGTTTGATGCAAAAATCGCATTTGACCAGGTATGATAGGATTCCCTGAGCAAAACAACTCAACAACTGGGTCTTAAGCCCCATACACACTATCAGTTTTCTTGCAGGTTTTTCTCTTCAGGTTTACCAAAACCATGTAGTGCAAGGGCCTGCCTGATTGCATACGAATTGAAACTCTTAAGGTTTGACCTCATATTAGATGGTTTTGGTAAACCTGAAGAGAAAAACCTGCAAGAAAACTGATAGTGTGTATGGGGCTTAAGACTCAACATTTGCACAAGATATTAGCCTTTTATCACAATCCTTTGGCACGTGTCAGCTTGAATGGTATCTTGTTGGACCCTATTAAGATCTGTAGTGGCATACTCCAGAGGCGCCCTTTATCTCTGTTATTGCACAAATTGACAATGGAGCATCTGGCTGTGGCATTGCGCAACAATATGGATTTTACTGGGATATGTGTGGGCTCCCACCACTATAAACTACCCCTCTATGTGGATGATTTCCTCCTGTATGTTACAAACCCACAAGTGTCCATGCCCTCTATCATACACAAATTTGAGTTTCCATTCTATGGGATTTCTCACTAGCCTCAATACAGCAATACATAAAATCATTTGGAACCATAAAAACCCATAAGTGTTCTATTTTATCACTGCCCAAAAGCAAGGGTGGGATCGCTGTTCCAAACACGTCTCTCTATCTCTATGCATCTTCATTAATAAAAAAAATTGTATTGGTACCATAGCAGGTCCACCAACCTGGAAGATTACTTACTGTAATTGGACCTGACCTCAGGTTGTTACCATGGAAACATCTGACCATAGATCCCCAACTGACTCTTTGCTGCTCTTACTGCCGGCTACACTACGTACTTGGGATTATTACATGTGCAAGGGCCTCCTTTCCACCAGGTCTAGCCTGATTCAGCTGCTATTTGGCAGTTCTGCATTTCCTCCAGCCTTGCACAAATCAAATTTTCTGTCCTGGACTAGAGCTGATGTGTGCTCTCTGTGCTGTTCCCATTGTGCCATATTCCGTCACACTCCCTGGCTGGAGTACACTGACTTACAACACTACCTCCAGATTGCATTGCCACCAGGCCTACTCTCCAGACCATATTCGGACTTTGAGGCAATGCTCATACAACAACACAAGTTGGAGCACTCCCTATCATTGTTATATAAGCTTCTTATGAGAGAATCCTTCCCGGGGACTCAACATTCACTCCATCCAAGTGGGAGGAGGGACTTTCACTGGATGAATTGGAGTTGATCAAAATCTTGACTTTACCCATAAGGCTTTGATATCGACAAGAGTGCAGGAGCTTAACTATAAAATAAATTGCTACATCTGTTTGATAAGTAAGAAATATTACCTGTTGATCCTGCTAGGAAACTAGTAAGGTTGTTGCACAGAGGCTGGATGATTGAGCCAATTCAGTGTAATTGCTGGTGTATTTCCCCTGACAAGGCAGCTCATGTGCAGCATAATTTTCTATTTTTTTAATATGCCTGTAGACTGTATTCATGTTTATGATACCACTGCCAAATACATGAGTACAACTGCACAGGGACATTCATGTCATTGGCACTCTGTGTGCTGCCCCTGGGCTGCCTGGGTGAAGGGAATACTGTACACCGACAATGCTGAACGGACTAAGCTGGCCTGTGTGCAACAGTTGTAAACAAATCACTTCTGGCACTTTCTGGGCTCTCATGTACCTGTACTTCACTGTGATCAGTTGTTCTTTGTTCTTTTTGAGTACTACAGAACTTGGTTTACTTCCTGTTTTAAATCACAATTTTTGGACTCCATGCATTTTTTCAAGATGTGTACATACATATTTTTTATATGATTAAAAAAAATACCTTTTGATCCTGCCAGACCATTTTTACATAATAAAAAAAAATATATATTTTGGAATATAAATACATGTGTTGATATTTCTGAGGGGTTGCAGGACAACGTGCTGAGCTCCAACAGCAGCACAAGACACCACCACAATTCCCTGAATAGCCTTTCATAAGGAGTATCAGGAAAGGAAAATATACAGTATACAGGTGCATCTCATAAAATCATAATATCATCAAAACGTTAATTTATTTCAGTAATTCAATTCAAAAAGTGAAACATACATTTCTTATAGAGGTGTTACCAGTGGTGTATTTTGGTTTTATGCTGCCCTAGGCAAGACTAAAATCAGGCACCCCCATCTGAATTTGTCACACTCCATCCTGTTTAAGACCCACCCCTTCATCTGTAAAACCCACCCCTTCATCTTTAGGCTCCACCTCTTCCTATTAGAGCTCCTCCTCAGGAGTTGGTCAGAGACTGCAGACATACTATAGGAGCTGGTCAGAGACTGTGGACATGATACAAGAGATGGACAGAGACTGCGGGCATGATACAGGAGACGGTCAGAGACTGCGGACATCATCAGATAACATCATCAGATACTGCAGACATGATACAGGAGATTGTTAGAGGCTGCGGACATGGTCAAGGGCTGCAGACATGGTCAGGGGCTGCAGACATGGTCAGGGGCAGCAGACATGATCAGGGGCGGCAGACATGGTCAGGGGCGGCAGACATGGTCAGGGGCGGCAGACATGGTCAGGGACTGCGGGGCTGCAGACATGGTCAGGGGCTGCGAGGCTGCGGACATGGTCAGGGGTTGCGGAAATGGTCAGGGGCTGCGGACAGCCAAGGTGAGCTGAGCGGGCCCCTCCCCACCGCCCGAGCACGGGGGACTCTATTTGTGCGGCTGTCGGGACTCGTGGGGGGCTTTTTTCATGCCTGGGGGACGGATTTCTTGCAGCCCCTGCAAAGTGCCGCCCTAGGCCTGGCCTAGGCCAAGAAACAGCACACAGAGTGATATATTTCAAGCATTTATTTCTTTTAATTTTGATGATGATTTAATCTTCCAGCAGGACATGGCACCTGCCCACACTGCCAAAAGTACCCATACCTGATTTAATGATTATGGTATCACTGTGCTTGTTTGGCCAGCAAACTCGTCTGACCTAAACCCCATAGAGAATCTGTGCGGTATTGTCAAGAGGAAGATGAAAGACACCAGACCCAACAATTCAGACGAGCTGAAAGCCACTATTAAAGCAACCTGGGCATCCCCGGGACGCAGCGGCCTTTCCGGAGTACCATTGCACATGCGTGTGCGCAATTCGCGCATGCGCGTGCGCACGGGCAACGTGCGCGCGCAGGAGCACGCTCCCATCAGCAGTGCCGTGTGCTGGGAGAATCAGGAGGCAGAGCACACTGCAGGAAGGTATCTACACTGGAGGTCTGTTGGTTCTTTTTAAATGATTGGATTATACCAGCCACCAGTGGAGGAAACAGTACAACGAGAGGCAGAGGGAATATAATGACTCCGGAGTCGTGACACCCCCAGGATCAGTACCAATACCCCGCAGAGGGTGATATCTGCAGGCTCTTCTGACCTTGCCACAGTGGAGGTCCACCTTTTGTGGTAAGGTACCCATCTTGATTCCCTACACACCGTGGTGGATGCAGTTCTCCTATGCTTTCTGTGGATTCATCTTGGGCTCTATCCTTTTCCAAACATCTCCTCACAACCCCCTGTTTTTTTCATCTGAAGCAACTGTTTGTCGCAATGGAACTGTTTGCTATATTGGACCTCATTTGAACTATCAAGGAATAGACTATTCCCTCTTCTGTCTTTTCAATATTTAGAGCACTATTGCAGTAATACTTGACAACAGTATTGTGCCTTATATGTTTCATTTTAATATCACATATTAAGTTGATCACTATTTTAGTATTCTGAGTAGGGGTTGAGTCCCTGTTTTGCTTATTTATTTTTTGGTGTTTATATACATATTAATTTATTCACCTTCACTCATATATATTTTTCACTTTTTTAGAGGAACTCTCATCAGTGTTTTACTCTTTTCACATGTCTGTGCGCGACATTTTCTAATTCCATGACACCTCAGAAGTGCCACAGGCTGATCGCCTTAATGCTACACCGCATTAATGCAGTAATTCATGCAAAAGGAGTCCCGACCAAGTATTAAGTGCATACAATACTGTACGTGGATATACTTTTCAGTAAGACAACATTTCTGTATATAAAATCCTTTTTTTTTATTGGTCTAATTTTCTTAAATACTGAATTTCGAGTTTTTACTAGCTGTAAGCCATAATAATCAAAATTAAAAGAAAGAAATGCTTGAAATATATAACTGATATAATATATCAGTTTCAGTTTTAAAATTGAATTACTGAAACAAATTAACTTTTTGATGATATTCAAATTTTATGGGATGCACCTGTATTTATTGTTTCTTTTAGCAATTAAATGTTATTAAAATACACATATAAGAACATATTTCCTTTAAAATGGACCACTTCTCTCCTCAAGATAAGGATGGGTGTTTGCTAAATGCACAATTTTGGTCAATATGAATTTGCATGTTTATAAAGACTGGCATCTCACATTCTAGGAGTTTGTTAAAGTAAAAGTGTGGCCCCCACCATGATTATGAAATAGTAGCTGAACCTTATACCAGGCACCTACAGGAGCTTACATGTGATTAGTTAATTTCAACATTGGCAACAGGACCCCAAAACACAGCCTGTTCCATAAAAAGAAAAGGGGACCAGTAGGGAGGTGAGGGAAATAGGAAGTGCAGCTGCAATGTGACCACAGAGTAGTAAAAAAAACTGTTATTGAAAAAAATTCTACCAAACATCTAAGCTATTTTGGTGTAAGCCTTTAGCTGAACTGTAGAAATGACTCCACTTGTGCTTAAGTGGTTAATAAAAAAAACTCAAAACCATTGTCCCGTTTTAGTATTACAATACATTCTGAGGAGAAATGAAATTTAATTGTGGGCTCTAGTAAGTCTACCCTTTATATCGCTCTACACATTAATCCTTTTAAATGTTATGAAAGAAAAACAAACTCATCAGTTCAAGCATCAGAATGATTTCTCGCTGTGAGAGTCATTTCAGGTCACAAAACAGACTGCATATTGCCTCAATTTGAATGTGTTGGAATCATATGCTTATCACATCAACAGGTGCAGCTTATATTAATAATGCACTCGGGTATTATTCCACATGTTTTAAAGCACAAGTAGGTGTAATAATTATACTAACATATGCTTGTTCATGAGCTTGTACAGTGCTCTAAAGTCAATAAACATATGTGATCTATTGTTGAACATTTGAGCAATACCCTTATCCTTTAGAACATTTAATTTTCCTCATTAGTATGATGATCATTGTCCATTTTCAGCATTGCATACACACCACATCTGTCTCTTTTCTTTTTTATGATTTGAAGCATTTACAAATCATTTTGTTTCATAAATGAAATGGTCATTTTGCTGCTATTGCTGACACCATCTGCCAAGGTGCTTATGGAGAGAATTGTCTGCTAAACCATTCATTTTTTTTACCCAAATGATGGTCTTCACTAAGACATTTAAAAATGACTATACATCTTTGCTTAATGCAGCAGTTCATCATCACTGAGCATGGCAACTGTGCAGCTTATAAAAATAAGCCTGTGTTAACAGACATAGGGGAGCTGACATTGGTGATTTAAAAAGGTGCTTAAAGCAGGTGGTAAAACAAAAAAAAAAAAAGTACACTGCAGGTGGTAAAAAATAAATAAAAGATTCCCTGCAAGGCAATGTCATAATATGCTAGTATGCATCGCATACTAGCACATTATGATAGACTTACCTTAAAACAAAGCCCTCTAGCGCCACAATGTCACGTGTGAGACAGCGGACATCTTCCCCCGGTCTTCCTCCCAGGTTTGCGGCCTCTGGCTACATGAGTGGCCGCAGGTGCAATGACGTCACTCTTGCCCATTTATGGCATGGGCCCTGTAAGTCGGACCTTCAGAGCGCATGCAGCGTTTTCATCGGCTGCATGCACTCTGAATATCTCCTAAACTGTGTAAAAGTTTAAGAGATATTCACAGTACCTACAGGTAAGCCTTATTATAGGCTTGCCTATAGGTACAAATGGTGTAACTACCACTTTAAGGTGCAAGCTCTAGGGCTGTCATCTTGATCTTAATTTCACAACATAGTCCCTGACCTTGAACAAGTACACATCCAATAAAGTCTGAAAAATCTAAGCTTCAATACTAAATGTGAATAAGACTAGCAAAAGCAAACAAGCTGTTGCCTTTGCAAGGGAATTTTTACTTTGCTACCTGAACGAGGTGACATTCTGCTGCTTCAATCATCCAATTTTTTATTTATTTTTTGCACACTTGGGTATTTTTTGCCAAATACATTTTTACCACATTCACTAAGCTAAGTTAAAGTTCCCTTGAAAAGTGAACAGCCTATCTCCCTTTAGTATAGAAACCCCAATGGGTAGCAAAGATATAATTAGAATGTTGGCCCTGGAGCCTCCATCAAAACAGAGCAGCAATAGTGTCTGCCATTTGTTTCTCCTTATAAGTTCCATTTATCTGATATCACTGGCCAAGTTAACCAAAATGTACCTATTATCAGGCAGAAAAGATGTGTATCACAATTGTTTGACACCCTTTTTGCTAATAGGCCCAGAAGATAGGCATTTTTTTATTTGAAAGATTAAGCTCCCATTGATTTTGATGAGGTTTAGATTTCGGATCCAAACATCTTTGAAGTTCCGGCATCCCCTGCTGAATCGAACCCAGGTCAGTTTGAGTCATCACTAATTAACACATAAAGAGCAACATAGCAACTTAAGAATACTTTTAGCTGCAGTTCCTGAGTTCCAGGATTTAGTGAGCAGAAGGAACAAGTTCTGCAGTAACTTTTTCTTATCCAGATGAAACTGGCTCTGTTAAAGCCCAGAGAGCGTGTTTACTAAAGTCATTGAGTGTTGTGTG